>OW799225.2:10000000-11210995 GCA_941918905.2 Xestia sexstrigata
CGAACAGTCCCGCAACCCCGGCAGGCATCGGTCCTTGCGGACCCCTTCCTTTTTGCTGACTCTCTTTGAGGCGCGCGTGGAACACGAACGCGCCGTCGACACGGCCTGTCGTCATGAGACGGATGGACGGCGAGCTAGCCCATAGCCCACCGTCCACAGGCCCGCGCCTACGGTGGCCGGGGGCCACGTGGTGGCCCCCGACGCCCGGGGCGTCTCCCGCGGCGGCCGGGACGCTGTGAGGTTCTCTCCCTCTCACGTTCCGCCACCTCCTTCTCTAGCATTACTGCTTCGCAGAAGGAGGTGACGGCGTCCCATTCCGTCTCGCTCCGGACCATGGCTTGCACCAGGGCCGGACGCGAGAGGTCGCCGCCGCCAATCGCTGCTTCGAGGACACGGCGGTGCTCCGCCCACGCAGGGCACACCTCCACCGTGTGCTCCACCGTGTCCTCCGGTCGATCCTCGCAGTGGAAACACCCGGGCGTTTCCTCCCGCCCGATTCGGTGCAGGAACCTCCCGAAAACACCGTGTCCGGTGAGGACCTGCGTCAGGTGGAAGGTGAGGACGCCATGGCGTCTCTCCAGCCACTCCTCAAAGAGGGGACCTATCGCCATTATCGTGGCGTGCCCTGCACGGGGTTGCGACAGTCGCTCTCTCCATGTCGCCATGAGATCCCGCCGGAAGTCTGTCCGCTGAGCGACAATTTGTCGCGGCAGCGGAGTTTCCCCCCGGCGAAGCGCCTCCGCGCGCCATTCATGCAGGCGCGCGAGGACTATCGCCTCCAGATCCCATGGCGGCAATCCGGCAAGGAGGCACGCCGCCTCGCGGGCGATCGTGCGGTACCCACGGGCCAGCCTTACGGCTACCACCTTTTGGGTAGACTGGCACCCTGTCATCCAATCTGATCCAGCTACCTTTTGAAGGTCATGCGTCCATCTAGCTAGGGTGTGTCCTACACTATGCTTGCCGACCTAGGTATCTCTTTTTAAGCCAATCACTGCACGAGACAAACTGGCATTGGTACTATTTTCAAAGATTACAGGAATCTACATATATCAAAATAGCAATATTTCCAGAAGTCTCTAAATAACAAACGAATAACTCGTATTACCAATATTAGATTCACAGTTTGTGTTTGAACTTAGAAGTACTTATAAATATGTTATTTTCTATTTTTGGGTTCCGTTCTTGTCACATTTCTTTCTAATACACTATATTTGTTAGAGTTTCGTGACATTACTTAGGAAATGCTTCGGGACTTTCGATAATATTGTTTTATTTTTGGTACCATTTCGATTCGATATAATAATGTCATATTGACTCAGAAGGTTACTTTTTCCATTTTTTTTTCTCAAATAAAAAAGGTTAACCTAACAGGAATTAAAAAAAAAATAGAACTATCGTCATGACTTACCAAACGCGGGATTCAAACCTTCAGTTTAAAATAGACTAGCTTTAGCTCGCGGCTTCACTCGCGTTATACTCGGAAATCATCCCACGTAAATATAAACTAATCATTATAGTCTGTGCCTAGCGTATATGTAGCCAATCACCTCGCCAATAATGTAGCTTCCAATTAGTAAAATAATTTACGGAATCGGATCGGAATCGGAGTTTCGAAGATAACTTCCTACATTCGAACACATACATAACCTTTTGAAAATATTAGTATAGAAAAGACAGCAAACGACACTTTTCTGGTGAGGCCAAATTAGTAGATCAACCATGCAGGCCTATCATGACTCTTCAATATATACCAGTTGGGTGATAATGCGTTGTCACCAAGACGAGCCCAGCAATAAATCTCAATCATCAATCCGTAGCAGCATTTGCAACCAATAAGGGCTCTAACAATATAACCGGAATATTAGCTCCCTAAACTATCGTTTTCCCATACACATCCATTCGACTTTACACCCCATACCAACACCATGAACAATTCATGAAAAATCAAAAATTCCGACATCCATTACGCCTCCCGTATTCAGTCAAAGAGAACAATGCACTACATAAGCAGCAATGTATACCGAACAGTATGGAGATGTCGTTTGAATGGCGAATAGCCTTGAAAGGATTTCGAGATAGGATTGATTCATGATCACAATTACCTTCGAATGTTGTTGGGAATCTAGTTGGACCAGCCCTATTGACGGCCAGGGAAGATTGACCTGTGTGCTCCTTACTCTTGCAAGGATCGAAGGATCAACAAGACACGTCAAATGTCCAGTTAACGTTGGCCTTTCTATTGTTTCAAATTCAATGGTTTTAGAGGTCTTTTTATAAAATTGAATGTGTGAAACTAGACATGCGTCCAAGATTCAGGCTTTGCCGTATCGGGGATTTCTTGGGATCGTTTCTCGTTGGTATCAATTGGGCTTTGTTTGGACTATAAATACATCAAGAGTTTACGTTTAAAGGTTGATGTATTGAAGTTGTTTTCTGCTGTCACTGTGAGCCGGTAACTAGGAGTGATGTGGAAGACTGGTTGCCATTTTTGACGATAATTTATGCGTTCTGTTTGATGTTTGCGGTTTTTAAGTGATAGGAGGATTGGTAGAATTTAAATAGAGGTCTGAAATTGCTTTTCTTATAGCATTTTTCTCTTGTTCAATTACCTAGCTGATAATTCGACCTGTGTCTTTTAAATGTTATCATTCTTTGCCAGGGAGTGGGACAGAGATGACTGGAGAATAAAAACATAAGCATATCCTTCCCTGATAAAGATTTTTTAAGGGTAGTTACGAATCTATTTAGCACAGTTCCCAAAACCTAAACTGTAAGTAAACAAAGTACCCAGATATATAAATAAAAACTATTAATAATATAGATACTCCCAATCCCAAACCACACGAAAAAACTAAACGCGAAAAATCCACTAGCAACTAGAATACAATCCGACCAAGACAAATAGACACTAAAACCGTACATACGAAACGCAATACATCCCTACACGATTCAATACTGCGACAAACTACAAATAAAATGCCAGAAGAACGTAGCTCCGAGAAAATTAAGTCCTATTGACTGTACTCTGCAAATACAATCAACGGAGGAAGGATGCCTTGGTACCAGGCTATCATACTCCCATAGAACTAACTACACTTCCACTGAGTTTCTCCATACATTGCGTTGAAAAGACTAGATATTTTTGTACTGACTCGAACAAAAGCAACAATGGATACCGAAGCTAGAGGTGTAGAAGCAGTATTGTATGAAGAATGGATTTGACAAGTAAAGGTGAGGCCAAAGTGTGAGAATTCTAAGTGTCGGTGCAGTGTCGTTTGCAGTTTTAAAGCGAACTACGAAGTGGAGTAACACGATAAATGGGACGTGATTGGCTTTCTTGAATCCTAACTTCAGGTAAAAATGTTGGGGTCTGCGTCTTTAGGTGCTATGTCTATGGACAGGTTAGTTATTGTCTGGCTAGTCTATTGAGGTGTTATTTACAGATGTAAGGACCATTGATGTAATTTGGTCTTTTCATGGATGAAAAGGACCAGGATAATTTGTCAACTTAATTGCTTTGAGAAATTGAACTATTACTGGTGTCATAACTTTGCCATAAAATATACTGAACAGCATTTTTTTTTTTCGCGATTTCAGGTTTGGTCCCATTGTAAAAGTTAGACTGTTTTGTTCTTATACAAGAAAATATTTTTTTTTTAATTCCTTTTTAAAAATTGTAAATTATTACAATCAAGTTTTCTTAGAAAGTTTTTCGTTGTGGTTAAGTCTAAAAATAACCTAATATATATTCTGGAAGTTCCAGAAAGGCAACAATTGGTAATCACATGGATTGATCGATTCATTTGACGGAACTTACTCCATCAAATATTTCCTCTAAATAAACGGAAAAAATATATAAAGTACTTATATAAAACAATATTGTGTATAAAAAGCTCGTAAATTATGACTTTCCTTACATAAATGATAGCTTATTCCCATAACAACATGTATCATATAATAAAAACGTTATGTTTATGGAATATTATTGTTCTTATGACGAAACTTGAATACGTAATCGTGGTCCTTATGGGTATTTCATTAGGTTGGCTTGCTATTGGATTTTGGACCTAAGGATTGATAAATCTAGGGTGTATTTTAAGTTTGATTGGTCTAGCTAAGATATAGTTTAGTACGTGTTAAAAATATGGTGTCATTTAAGGCTCATATAATATGAGAGAGATAAATAATCTATAGGCACCGCATTATTTTTGGAAGGTGTGAGCAAAAAATCAATCCTTACTTGGTTTTTTTTTTAATAATATTTAAATAAAGGCATATCCATAGCTTCACTTAATAAGTTCAAAGCTGAGATACTTACAAGACAATACACAAATGTATATTTTTCAATGAAATCAGCCACCAGAACTCTGAAACTTACCTGAAACAAAAAAAAAACATAATTTAAGTAAAATATTGAAAATGCCATTAAATAAATTAATAGTAGGGGTCTGAAAACAAACAAGTCTTAGACAAGAAAATCACTTAAATAAATAGATTTTTCACAATATTAATTGGTCCTTATAACATCGAAGACAGAAAAATATTTTATGGCACAGTGCCAATTCGTTACGAAAACTTATTAAAAATAATAAAATTACAATTTGTTTCCCTTCATAAAGATGAATAACCCTTCAAAGTTGTTTCAGTGTTTAGAAGGTAAAAAAAAACAATTTTTTGTTAACTGTAGAATTCTTGACCAACTTCTGTGAGAGATCCTGAAATTTCTGAACTTTTTATATGTTTTTTTCTCTTGAAGTTTTATAAAAGAACTCTTTTATTCTGTTAATAAAGAAGGTTTCCTTTGATATTCAAACAGGAAAAAAGGTAGTGATTTTTTTTTCTATAGAATAACATAATCCTATGTTTACTCCGGAGAAATTTTCATTCTTTGTATTAAACTTACACTTTTTTTCATAGAAATTTTCAGTAAGCAGAATAGACTTTTCGACTGAAAAAATCTAATTAGTCCGTCAGTTAGATTACCAAAAAATTTTTGACCAGTATTTTTATTTTGTTACGTAAACCAAAATTGACGAACATAGTACTTCGCTTTTAAAATTCTTAATACGTCAAGCCGTGGTAAAATTTTTAGTGCGTTCTGACTTCACGAGCCGAGCCCCCACTCCCGAGTTTTGATGCGTTTTATCTTTGTCATTATACGTGTCCATTATTTTCCAATACTCTAACTGACGGACTAAATAGTGTTGCAATTTTTTGATACTGTCGTCATGCCTATTAATGATATCTATTTTAAAAATGTCTTTAAATCACTCTGAGTCAGTCTATTAAATGAAATTTTGCATAAAATAGGTCTTAAAGCAACGAATTTAAGCAATAAGGAGGAATTGTTAAATTAGAGAAGGTAATAATGGTCTACAGGTCGCAAGCGCGACTGCTGAGCATGTGGTCCTGGGTTCGATTCCCAAGTCGGGCAAAGTGTCATTGGGTTTTTCCGCCAGAAATTTCTCAGTAGCAGCCACGGAGTCTAGATTTGTTCCTGGTTGATGGCAATAGGCTCGCCCCCTATTACATGGAACTTAAACATAACTGGCGAAATGTGGGTGTACTATTAGGTACCTCCACCTCAGCCTAACCTTTCCGGGATAAAAGGCGTGATGTTATGTTATTAAAAACAGCTAGAAAGTTTGTGCGGAAATTAATATTTTTTGGAGATGGGTAAACCCATCGGACGCATGGCTTGTACATTTCTAGATGCCTTTAGCATTTCGATCAACTATTAACTAATCGTTTCCGAAAAATACTTTATGCCTGTCAAAAATCGTTGGAAATAAAGCCTGTTGCGAGCTTTGTTTCCAACGTTTTTTGACAGAAATAAAGTATTTTTCGGAAACGATTAGTTAATAGTTTGTTTTTCGGTCAATGTTAAAAAATGTACAGGTTTAAATAACGCATGATTGCCTCGACAACACTGTCGTTTTACCTATAAACAATTTGCAGGATGTTTTCGAATTTAACAATAATTTTTGAGCAGTCAAAAACAGATGTTTACACTGGCAAAAAGCTTTGATTTTCAGCTTAATGCTCCCAATATTGACAATAGACACCACAGTCACTAGTAGTCAGAGTCGTTACAGGTTCAGTGGTCCGAAAGTCTGTGACAACCAGTTTTACCAAGGGGTATCGTATCACCCAGTAGTAACTGGGTTGTGGAGGTCAGATAGGCAGTCGCTCCATGTAAAAGACTGATACTCAGCTGCATCCGTTTAGACCGGAAGCCACACACAGTTGGAGAAAAGCAACGAGGCTACTCGTACTGGGTAGTACGACACCCCTTGGTTAGACTGGTTATCAGACTTTCGAGCTACTGACTACCTGTAACGACTGACAAAGATCTACAAATTACATCTAAAACCAGCGGTTTAACGTGCTTTCCGAGGCACGAAGGAAACTTGATACACAAATGGGTGTCACCCATCCCCGGACCAACCTAGGCAAGTGCGTTTTAACCTGAAAATCGACCCGAGCGGTTGTCACAGAATCTGGCTTGTTTACTGACATCAAATACTTCGAAAACCGATGTTAAACAGATTTTGGCAACAGCATCACTTTCTCCTTCGTCTATATTTTCGTAGAATCATCTCGACCAGTTCAGAAGTATTTTACTTGTAAATGTAGGACATGGTTGGCTGGCTTTAATGAAACTGTCACCGCTGGGACGGAAAAAATTATGCTTCGCTGGCTCACGCAAGTACATTGACGTGATTGGAGACTGAAATGGATACGTATCTGAAATTTTGATTATGGGGGTAGTCTAAAAAAGTAAGTACTGAGGTAGGAACATGGTGGAACGTTCCTAATAACATACATAAAGTAACATCACGCCTGCAATCCCTGAAGGTTTTGGCAGGCGGTTCCATAATAGTACATTTACGAGCACCAATAAAAAAAGCACCAGTAAACACTTAACAACTTTTAAAAGTGTTTTTCTCCTACTGCTCTGATTAAAATTTCATGTTGTTATGAACATAGTAATCTGGAACTCACATTTTAATGAAAAAGATCCTTTCTCTAAGTTGCAATCGTTATTTCTCGCAAAAAATGCTTTCAAATTTAGGAAAGTGTATACATATTGGTGCTCTTGACTGTACACAAACATTTCGCCAGTTATGTTCAAGTCCCATGTAATAGGAGGCGACATTCTTGCAGTCTTCACCAGGTACTCAATACAAAAAATTTGGAAAACGGAACTTTTGTTCTTCGAACAGAATGCCAACTGAATTCTCAGCACTAAAATGACCAAACGGAAAATCGATCAAACCATCAGGACCAAACTGCCTTTCAAACTTTCAACTAACCCACTATCTACCACGTCAAATCCATACTAAAACATAACCGTATCTGCCAAATAAATCAAAAGTGAACATCCCTTCGACGGTAGCTTGAACAAGAGATCCATCAACACCCAAACGCGAGGCATCGCGTGCCTTATACAGGGTGATTCATTGCTCGTCCCAGGACGAAGTGCCGACGATAAATACTGCCCACACGCATGGCCAGGTTATTTATTTTCTGGATCAGCCTGTATCTTAAAATAGAATTATGTCTACAGGTTATATTGTAAGGATTTTTGGTTGTGACGTTTATGGGAATTAATTTAGGATTTCTGATATTATGATCTTATTCTCGAGTCGGTGACTTTACATCTATGGTGGACTTGAGTAACTCAAATAATCTATCAGCGTAAAAGAAAATTTAATAATCTACCGTAATGCTTATGTCAAATCCCGTTAAAATTCCTTAGAAATATGTGAATCGCTTTGAAAACAATTGCTATCAGTCTAGCTATAAACACCCTACCGCAGAAGAAGCAAAAGGACCTGGCTTCAATCTTTATCGTGTGGTTAGTTCCTAACCTGGTGTCAGAGATTTTATGCTGCACATGGGCCTCTGTCTTGGCTTTACATGCCGTCCAGAAACATCTCACAGGCTGCTGGTTTCCTCACGATGTTTTCCTTTATCGATAAAATTCCTTAGAAATATGTGAATCGCTTTGAAAACAATTGCTATCAGTCTAGCTATAAACACCCTACCGCAGAAGAAGCAAAAGGACCTGGCTTCAATCTTTATCGTGTGGTTAGTTCCTAACCTGGTGTCAGAGATTTTATGCTGCACATGGGCCTCTGTCTTGGCTTTACATGCCGTCCAGAAACATCTCACAGGCTGCTGGTTTCCTCACGATGTTTTCCTTTATCGAAATAAGTAATTATTACTCTTATACAATACGCACATGAATCCGAAAAATCAGATTTGCGTGTCTTAAGGTCGAACTCGAGACCTTTGATTTTGCAGTCAAACAGTCACACCACAAGACTATCTGATTAGCAAAGGAGTATTTTACAGTCATAGCACGTGGCGTTCTGTATTCTACCTACTCCCATGAGATAAAGCGTGAGTTTATGTAGATATCAGCTACCGTAAGATTCCACACATCCATAAAAAGGAATATCTTAAAAAAAAAAGTACAATAATACTTTAAAATCGCAATACGTAGCGACAAACCCGGCCGATACTTTACGGGCTGGGTCGGGTGCATAAATAAGTCGTTTTGTCGACGCGATCAATTGCGAGTCGTGTTTATGTCGCACACTTGTGAAATGTTTCGGCTTTTGTCGCTAGTGTGTAGGGATTTGTTCACATGTACGATTTTTTTTCGGAGTTGAGAGTTTCGAAGTCGAAAGTTTAGTTGCGATGTTCTGTTAGTTGTTTATGTGGGTCCTGAAATACTCCTGAAATAGTTTTTTTTTTTAATATGGCTGTATTATTGTTCTAGTTTCCCGGTTCGAGAAAACCCTATGGGTTTTACTATCAGAAATTCCTCAGGAGCACACCGAAAAACGGTAGTCGGGCGTTTAAAATAACTGGCCGAATGTGGGTGGAGGTACACCTCTGCTTATCTCCACATGTCCTTCGTCGCAATTATTAGCATGGGCCTTTCTAGAATTTCTGTGCGTTGGATTCCACAGACACCTAAATAGAGCACCTTTATATGTCAAGCTTCTGAAATCCTCCAGTTCTACGGAGCACTGTTGTACCTTGGTAGGTAAACCTCATCACAAAGTCACAGCGCTTCCCCCCAAAACACACAAACTCTCCTAAAACAATATGGCGTCATTGTACACCCGCAGACCACTGTATTAATATGAGCTTATATTTAGCACCTTATAAATTAACCACGATTCATTATCATTGTTTTCAAGTTTTGGGTCTGAGAAACATTCAAAGTTTTTTTTTTGCAGGACTTGCAACCCACAGGCAAGGAGTGCATGATACCGTGGCGGCTAACAGGGGAACAAGGAACGAAAACAACGTTTAAGAATTAAGACTGGGTGTCCGACTATCGGATCACTGACTACTTAACGACTGTCAAAGATCTACAATGGACAGCCGGGACCAACGGCTTAACGTGCTTTCCGATTGCTGACAAGGCCTCCCCATATTCTTTCATTTCCTGCGAACCATCCTGGACTTTAAAAAAAAAACAGTCGCCAATGAGCACACATCCTAAGTGTCAATACACGCTTAATATTTCGCACTATGTTCGACCATTCGGCCAGTCGCGAGCGAACATTTGCATAGTATTGTCTTACGGCTTTATTTATCCTTTTTTCCTTTTTTACGCCCTTCTCGACTTACGTTTTTTAAGTTAAACTGTTTTTATTATTTTTTGGTCTTACTAGGTCCTTTTTGGGCTCGATTTACGATTGAGAATTTAATACCATGGAACTTGGGGAAGGCTAAATTACTGGATAGAATGCGATGTAGACTTGTTAATGGTTTATGCAATACGCAAGTTTAATGATTGTCATTCATTGTTGTCACTTTCCTATGTTTTATCTGTCTACTCGTGAGTCGTGCTGAGTAAGTAACTCCAGCTAACAAGTTCTGTACACCAAACTAAGTAACTCAAAGCAAAGATTATTGCTTTGAAACGACTTTTTTTTTGGGGGTTGAATAATCACGTTTTACGGTAGGACTCAATGTACCGCAGCACATAACATTATGCTGATAGATGCATTGTACGGGGATCGTGAAGGTATTTAAAGTAAAGTTATTAAAGTATTAAAAAAGATACTTGTGAAAAAGTTGGAACTTAGAAACCTAATATCTCCGTAACTAGAAGGTTTCCAGGTATGGTCTATGTCAAAAAAAATGGTCGCAATGACGTGACGTCCCTTCCAGCTTCGTTAAGGGACCTTTTACATCTATTATTTTAACATTCACAATATTTACAGCCCGATTTTAGAGTCACTGAATCTACACTGACATGTCGGGAATGTAGATTGTGTCACAAATGACAGATTTTTCCTGCTGTAGGTAAATAAGTAAATGGACATTCTTTTGATCGTTACATCCGTTATATGATCCAGAAATCCCCAAAGCATAACAACAATCCCATAATCCCGAGAACAGCAGAACAGAATCCGGAACAATTTTCGGAATCATCGGACATTCGATAACATCAATATCCAGCAATACCTAATCCAATAGGGATGATAAATTCCGTAAGAAATTCTTAAGAAAAGGGCTCTTAACCGTGATGACCCTACGGGACCCTATCGCGATATCTTTCTGGCTATTTGAGAATGGACATCATTTAATTTTCCACGGCATTGGTCAATCTCTTTATATTATATTTGTGTTATCGGAGAGGGAAAATGTTGGAAAAATTATATGGCTGGCTATAAAGATGTATTTGGGAGTAACGTCTTTAATATTTACTCGTAGTTGGAATTATTTTTGGTGTGTACGAGAAATTGGACGTAATTTAGCATAAAGCCTCTGCGCCGTCAATGATAGAGACGAAGGTCAAGAAGATTTTTTTTTTTTTTTTTCACAATTTATAAGTAGGTACTTTAATCCCCAAGGTGGCCAAATAATGTAGTTGTTATAAAAGGTCTAAATTGTCATTCTGAAATATCTTGGAGTACTCTATAGAATTTCCACGTACGGAATTCTGCTCAGGTCAAGGACCAATAGTAAGATTGGTCTTAGCAGACGATTACTGAACAAATCCCTTACACGAGTGATGACAATAACTTTTAATTTTATTACAATGAGACGCATCTACCATAATTTAATATTCATGTTTTTTTTAAGTAGCCTATTCTGTACTACTGCTGGGAAAAGGCTTTCCCTATTCCTTTCCGGCCCTCCCGGTGTTTTGCCTTTGGCCTTTCTCGGTGACGTCGACCAATTCAAGAAATAACATCAAAACAAAACATCAGGAAATCAATCTTATCGTCTTCATCAATCTTAAAGTTAAAAAGAAACAAAATTGATTTCAGCACCCAAGAATTACGGAGCAAAAACGTGGCCGTCTCTCTAATAGTTTAAAGAAGACGAAAACTACAATAAAGAAGACAGTGTCACCAGCATTTATTCAAGCAAAGTCAAGCTAAAACCTCCAGAATGTGAGAACTTGCACCTAATTAAAAACTGGAGACCGAACTGCGCTCTGTAAATTTTTAACCGCATTCTTGCTAGACCGTTTTTGAGCGAGAAACTTGCAAGTGTTTACTTTAAGGGTTTAGAGTTTGTGGATTAAATCTTAGATTAAGTTAGATAATATGATTTTAAATTAGTCTTAAATGATTGAATTATTAAGATTCAGCGATGATATGTCGTTATGGCTCAGAGGTTAAGGCCTCGCCTCTCATGCATGAGGTTGTAAGTTTGAATCCGGGCCAGCAGTCTTGCGCATGCGTGGTGATCAATGCTCGTGCCTTCTCTGCATGAGAAGAGGCCTTTGTCCAGCAGTGGGACAGTATAAGCTGGTACTATTATCCAGACGACAAATTAAAGGAATCTTTTAATGAAGTGGTTGCAACAAGGTGCGCTTCTAAGGACCAAAAAAATGTATTCAGGGAATAAAGTCAGTGACCTAAACATTTCTGTATTTATAAGATTCTCACAACTTGATTTTATTTCTACTTTCTACTACTTCACTTCAAAATACAGGTTGTAGAAAAACTCTTTTTAGGCTAACTTTTCTTCACCACAATTAAATTATCAAGTCGAGAAGCAAAAGGCTACATTGATAACAACGCTCTCCAGAACAATAATAAATATCTGGTTACAAATATATCCAATACCAATTAGTTTTCCCCACAAGCTCGCAAAGAAATTAGCAGATACATTGATATTTTCGCTTGTCTCGACCACAAAGGAAATGAAGGGGATTGACCACAAGTGGTTTATGTGTGTCATAGTGGGTGACCTGAATATGGGACAGATGGTTATGAATAGGATTTGGAGGTTAACCTTGGTAGTGTGAGATTACTATAGAAAAAATGTTAGTTTCATATAAAACGGAATGATGAAAATTTTAACAGTGTTATGTTTCTTTTATGTGACTGCCTCGTTGGTCTAGTGGCCCCAAGCGCGACTACTGAGCATGAGGTACTGAGTTCGATTCCTGGGTCGAGCAAAGTGTTATTGGGTTTTTACATCAGAAATTTCTCAGTAGCAGTCGCGGAGTCTGGAATTGTGCCCGGTTGATGGCAATATGCTCGCTCCCTATTACATAGGACTTAAATATAACTGGCGAAATGTGGGTGTATTATTATAGGTACACCTCTGCTTAACCCTCCGGAGATTACAAGATGTGTTGTTATGCATGTAATGTTTCTTATAATGTTCAAGAAAATAATTAGACATTGTTTGATTCAAGATGTGACGTCCAGAAAATGGCAGACGGTTGGCTAATTGAATTTGGTGGATGTTTTCTATTCGTCTTAGAAGTGTGCTTGTGAAATTATAAAGGTCCATAAGCACAAAAATGTAAGAAGGTTTAACATGTAACATCACACCAGTATTTCTCCGAAGGGTAACAGACATCGTGAGAGGGAGAGAACCTCACGTCCCAGCCGCCGCGGGAGATGCACTGGGCGTAGGGAGCCCAGTGCAGGGAGTAGTGGTGGCCCTCGGCCACCGTAGGCGCAGACCTGTGGACGGAGAGCTATGGGCTAGCTCGCCGTCCGTCCATCTCATGACGACAAGCCGTGTCGACGGCGCAGGAGTGTTCCACGCTGCCTCAAAGAGATGTCAGCAAAAGGAAGGGGTCCGCAAGGGCCGATGCCTGCCGGGGCTGCAGGACTGTTCGAAAGAGATACCGCGGCCCTGGAACACAAAGGGCGATGAAGGAACATGGACGGGTTAGTCAGTAAAAGTCTGACACTCCCTTCTGCTCCGCCCAGAGCGGGAGGGGTCATTTGATGACAGATGAAGGGTAACAGACATTCGCAATAATTAAGTCTTCACTTCAGACAATTCACAAATTCTCCACAAATTTTACAAATCGAAGAGCAGCATTAATCTAAAAATTGGCGCATCAGAGAAATCTGTTGGACATTAAAATTAGAGAACGGCAGCCGAGTCCGTATTCAGTGGCATCCGCTGAAATTTATGCTGAAACTCTTGCATAAATTGCAAGTTCCTGTTAAATGTATCCATTACACGTTGACACTGTTTAAGGGGTGGTTCTGTTAGCACATTCTGTTCGGTATAAAGTTTCGTTTAGTTTTGTTAGTTAAGTTTTTTGTACTTTTAATTGTATTGAAAAAGTGTGCTTTTAAACTTTTTGTTGTATAAGTGTCTAAAGTTTTCTTCGTTCTTAACTTAGCCCCTATTTATCAAACACTTCGTCTAGAGTGATCCTCTTGTGATTCAAGTGTGTTACTTGATAAAGTAAACAGAAACTTCCACTTAACCCAAAACATCTGAAAAGACACATCAAACTTATCTTTAAAACCACACGTTCCAATTTCAAATACTCGACTTCAAAACCCGAACAGACGAAGAGACCACTTTGACATCTCAAGACGTTTAAAAATCGAGTCTTTTCAGAAAAAGAATCGCTCGATCGCATTAGTGAGAGCGGACTTTAAAATCGTAGCACTTCGTGCCCTGGCGAGGATCCAAGCCGCGAGTAGCCGCAGATGACGAAGCGTCTCCTACTCGTTATCGCACTTCTGACGTGCAGACCAACGACTTTTTTTGTGGCTTCGATTACCGCAGAATCTTTCAGAAAAGTCTTTAGGATGTCTATAAATCTTAAGGTGTTAAAGTATCGAGCTTTTTCATTCTGGGCCAAACTCACTGCTCAACTTCTGCAGTTTCTGATGACCAAAACAACAATGGCGTCCACTAGAAAACCGCGGAGGCAATGAAGCTCGAAGAGTCCTGGAAACACGACTCAACTCAACACGAGTACTTCGGGCTACCGGGCATCCATCGGGCTGATGTGAAAGGCAGTGAGGTG
The DNA here is from genome assembly GCA_941918905.2 of Xestia sexstrigata. Classification (NCBI taxonomy): domain Eukaryota; kingdom Metazoa; phylum Arthropoda; class Insecta; order Lepidoptera; family Noctuidae; genus Xestia; species Xestia sexstrigata. Next base: position 10,014,285 of record OW799225.2, read on the forward strand.
AGTGACATCACATGGTAAGTGACTTAGAGTAGCTCATTAGATTTCATCATATGCCTTGGCTTTTCTATGTAGGAGCCGGCTTCCAGTTCATGTGGATCCAATTCGAAAACCAGTATTTACAAAGCTAGGGTAGATCAGTAATCAGTAGTGCTGGTCAAAATGTTTATAAATAACGGTTAAGAGCCCAAATAAGAACAGGAAAACAATCAAAATACACCAACAGACAATCACTGTAATCCGATCACAAGAATCCTTAGTTTTATGACAAAGATAAGATCTTAATCCCATCTTTATTCTAAACCAAAGTTATCGATTGGCATAAAAAAACTTACTTAAATTCAATGCCCACTACGGACTCGATAAACCGCAAAACGCATTTATGGAAATCAAAATAACAAATAAGATGCAAAAAATAGGGTCATCATTCGTCCGGCTTTTTAACCATACAGACTTCGGGCTGTGTCAGGGCTCCAGAAAGTGGCTATTTTGGCCCACCACTCATTCAACGCATGTTTTGCGGCAGATTTCGTAAAAGATGCTAGGACGATCTGGACAAGACCAGCGACCAGTGGTCCACATTGGCCTTGGATGGAAACAACTGATAGACATGAGGAAACGCCTTTGCCCAGCAGTGGGATGAGGCTAACAGTATCAGTTTTAGTATCCAGACTTTGTCCAGGCTAAAGAAAATTCTTAAGATATAAAAAATAGCTATAGAACAAAAGAAATAATATAAAGAAAAAGACTTTTCTGCCAATGTCCTGGATTTTGTAAGATATTTTCAAATTTGAAAATGTCAACCCTATACAAAATCAACCGGTTATTTGACACCGTTCGTACCTGACGTGCAAAATAATTAAAATTCCGTGTAGATCGCGCGACTGTCGTTATTTTTAGAGCTGCGCATAATCGTAAAGTCGCGAGACGCGATAAAGTCGCAGGTTTATGCGCCCGGGTAGGACGGGCCGGCTATGCGACGCGTAGCCCTAAATTGTCCTGATAATTGCCTGAACTGAGAACACGGCTTCCTGCCTTCATGTGATTATTTGAACTCATGTAAATAAAGCAAGGAATAGAAATCTAAGTTAATTGTCATTTGTATTGCTGAAGGAAGATGGGAGATGATAATTTCTTGGGTGTAAATTGAATTTAATTGTTGAATTCACTGTTACTTTTGTCATGTAATGTAAGTCTAATCGGGAACTCGAAACAAATAGTTAACAGATTATCCCGTTTTTATTGTTAATGATAGTAACATAGTTTCTTAGGAAATGGATTTTAATTAAAAATAGCGTACAGCGAATCTATTTCAATTTAGATTTTTGATTATTCTTTTAAAAGCTAGTAATGGTTTAGAAACAAAATTTCGAAGGCATCTGACATCTACCAATTCGCACTGTGCCCGCGTGATGGATTACGGCTCACTGAGAGCGATATCACGGAGGTAAAGCCTTTTTCCCAGCACTAGGAACGTCTTAGGCTGATTATGCTACATTGTAGCATTTGTAGGAGAATAGTCATGGGTTCTATTCAGCTGAGCTTGTAAGAATAAAATGTTCAAAAGGCTTATACATAACGGAACCTATGACAATTCTCCCACAAAGATCAACAATAAGCTTGTCAAAAAAATAATAAATTCACGCTAGACGCGTACAATATTAATCTCAAACGAAATCCCTTACAGTTACACGTAAGAAACGTATATAATACCTATCCATTTTCCACTCAAAATATCGAAGAGTATAATAATCACAACTTATAGGGACTACACAAATTATCGGCTCGCCAGGATTCGGTTGATTACAGTATGTGACGCCGGGCGGCATTATTGAACATGCATAAAAGCCGCTCGAATTGTGCAGAGCTAACCTGCACAATTCGAGCGAATAATAAAAAAATGTGAAGAACTTTTGGTCCTTTGACTACAGTACTAGAGTGCCTTATTCCCGAAAGGAAGCCGGCAGGAATCGGCTTTTCAGGTGCCTTCGGGCCTGCTGCACATGATTCAGCAATGGTAGATACCGCAATAAGTTTGCCGACCGGCACAGAAGTCGAACTGTAAGAGTTATCCATCCTTCGGGTCGGCTTTTTTATTCATCAACATAACATAACATCATAACTGTAATCTCCAAAGGGTTAGTAGTTATGTTTAAATCCCATGTCATAGGGGGCGAGTCTATTGCCATCAACCGGGCACGAACCCTAATTATATGTTTTAATAATAATATGTTTTATGTATGTATGTATTTATTGTATATATGTAAATGGTACACCACAGGCTACCTGCAGTATTGTCTCTCCTTCCCCCTTAAATCCATCCAAAGGTTGTCTTTAAAAGATCGCTTTTAGCGATAAGACCGCCCATTGTGTCACCCCTTGTATGTTTTACTTTATTTTGTATCTGTAATTTTAATGGTGTACATAATAAAGAGTATTCTATTCTAAAAACCCAATAACACCTGGCCCGACCTTCCTACTCAGTGGAGCCCAGGACCTCGTGCAAGCAATCATCCACTAAGCCAAAGAACTAGTATATACACTCCTTATATTCTCAAGAACCTCTAAATCTTATATGAGAACACTACAACACAAGGTATCCAGTTGAGTTCCTAAACATAATACAGAAATATTACGTTCAGAATTTCAAGTGAAATCTAAAGAACTTTTGGTCCTTTGGTACTTTATTAAGATTCTAATATGTTATCAACTAGAACACGTGTATAACGTGTATTATATGTAACATCTGTTTTCTTGGAAAGGTGATAAGAGACAGACGTAACGCATACTTAGTGGAAAACAATAATATGTCCCTAATGATAGGGGTCCCATTTAAAACTACTGGTTTGCATCTTAGAATTAAAAATAGCTAGCGAGTTTGCAAAACACAAAGTGTAAACCAACCAACGCAGCTGTCCAAGCACTCTGTACATCAAACTAACTAACTCTACGCATTTTTTTTTCTGAGAAACTACTTTTTTTTTGGGGCGTAATATCACGTTATACGGGAGGCCTCAATGTAACGCACTCAAAACATTATGTTGATGGATGCATTGAATTGTACGGGGGTCATAGAGGCATTTAAAGTGAAGTTATGAAATTGAAAACTTGTATTTATTTAACAGTTTGTAAAAAAAGTGGAACTCTGACCTCCAATATCTTCGTTACTAGAAGGCTAGGGTCCAGAACAAAAAATCAATCGTAATGAGTGCCTTTTGAGCTTCGTGAAGGGTATTTTACATCCATTATAGCTTGATGGTTTGAATTCCTAATAAAACAAGCAAACAATCAGTTACGTTCATTTTAAGGGTCAAATTGTCAGAAACATATTGCGCGTAATTTTCAAAGTCGCCAAAAGTCGTCCCAAAGTTACATGGTTCAGTAAGTATTTGAAATTGTCATACTTACAAGCTTACATTAAATTCAAGAATTACAACAATGTAGTACGCAATATGCAGAGCAACAATGAAGAAATTGCCTCGAATTCATCAGACGTATAATAGTTTGAAGGTGTATACAAAGACGTGACAAATGGAAAAAGTTAAATAGAAAAGTTAGTGGTGCGTGCGGTTGTACTCAAGTAACTATGGAATTGTAATAGTGTGTACTTTATGAATGAAAGATAAAGTATTTATTGGACTCATACAGAAAAATAAAACAAAGAAGGTAGCTATGAAGACTAAATTTCAAAAGTGAGATTAACAAAAAAAACAGCTGTTCCCTACAACATGTTCGCATAACTCGTCAAAATGTATGGAATAGCTGATTTTTTTTCGCGATAAAAGTTGTTCGTAATAATGAGTACAATGACCCCTTAAGAGATTTCGTGTATGAATAGATACACCTTATATAAAAACATTAACATAGCATCACGCTTTAAATTCTCAAAGAGATTGTCAGAGGTGTACCTCTGTGGTACACCCATTTTGTCAGTTATGTTTAAGTCGCATGTCATACATAGATAACGAGTCTATTACCATTAACAGAGCACTCCAGCCTACGGGCTGAAATTGAGAAATTCTACAGCATACTAAAGATTTCCAGAGAGAACTGTGGACTGTGGTCAATTATACAAAACATAGACGAAGAAGAAGATGATAAAACCACAACAAAAAAAACCAAACACACCCAAGCAACCTCAAATCCACCCCCACAGCATCAACAACAGAAGATTTTCATTAACTAAGAAACAAGTAATTAAAACATCTAAGCGTTGGTGTAACTCACGCTATAAGAGCAGAAACTGACACTGCGAACAATAGGACCAAAAAGCATTTATAAATAACAGCACAAGGACCAACTTGAGCAAATGGTACCGCGAAGTTAAGATACCATAGCAGGACAATAACAAGCTTACATAATTTATTATATCGCTGGCAAAAACTGCGAGCTACGAGTAGGAGTTCAACTTACATGGGGACATACGGGCCCCCGAATTAGAAGCTTGTTTTAGCAGAGCTGCAACTAAAAATATTATAGAATAAATCTTCACACTGGATAATCATGACACAAAACCGCCAAAAATGGAGAGATTTGTAAGAGACCTACACTCAAAATTGGGTAGCCAAAGCCAAAAATCTAAATAGAACATAACAATATGCCTGTATTTTTCAAATATTTAGGAAGAGGTGTTCAGTATTTCTACATTTTGTCAGTTATGTTTAAGTCTCATGTAGTAGGAGAGTGAGCCTATACCGGTTACGTTCTTGGGGTCCCGGATTCGAATCCCGGTAAGAGCAAATGTTTGTGTGATGAGCATGGACATTTGTTTCCGAGTCATAGATGTTTATATGTATAATAAGTATGTATTTACAAACAAAAAGTATCTATGTAGTATATCAACTATCTGGTGTCCACGACACAAGCCTCGTTGCTTAGTGTGGCACTAGATGGCGCTGTGTGTAATGCCCAGCGATATTTATTATAAACCGAGCTCAAATCCAAACTCGAAGCTGTTAATAAGAAAATGCTTTTGGAAAAACCCAATATCACATTGCTACTACGGTCTACAGTCTCGCTTGCGATCATTAGACAGACAAAGCAGTCTACAATAGGTTAGACCAACAGCCGATTCTCATTATATTTTGACCGCTCAGTCATAAATAAAACTCTTCTTGTTATTGAAACACACATTTGTTACTAAAGACGAAAACCGCAAAAACAAATGACAGTCTCTCCCAAACAAAGCTCAAAAACAAATTCAATGACTTGCGCCAAATCCTATTAATTTACATGCAAATTGCGTAAGAACTTGTTCAAGAAGACTTCACGAAGTTGGACAGAACATTGGCCAAACTTTGGGTCCCTATGTCCCCAACTAAGTAACGTTCGCCCCTCGTCACGTGTCAGGAGGAGACCGCAAGGCCCAGGATGTGCCCCAAAAATTGGTTTTCGGCTCGCCAGGGCGTAAGATTAATTTACTTATATGAGGCAACACTAAGTTAGTTAGGAGAAATGTTCGGTGTTGACGCTTTGATTTTATTAGTTGGATCATAAACAATCATTAGGGAGTCTTGTTCATTTTGTGGAAGAGAGGAATCTGTCTAATGAAGTTACTCGTCTTTTATTTATTATTTATGTAGACACAGGCAAATATGTATGAAAATAACTTTGTAACTTTGGAGTACTGCTTTTTCATCAACTGTTCAGCCTTTTTCAAACTATTTTGGGGTCAATTTTCGGTCTGACCAGGTCTTCTTTCTTTCCCGTGTGGTTAGTGCCTAACCTGGTGTCAGAGTTTCAATGCCGCCCATGAGTCTCTGACTTGGCTTGACAATATCATGCATTTTTGTTTTCCTCACGATGTTTTCCTTCACCGAAGCAAGTGATAATTAAACAATACGCACATGAATCCGTAAATTCAAAGATTGGGTTTGAGACCTATGACTTGGCCGTCTGCGGGTCACATCACTAAGCTAGACCAGATGATAACCAGGCAACTCAATTACTGGGCAAAATATACCTCTTGATAAGTCAGGCTGTTAGTCTTTCATGCGTCTGACTGCTTCTAATGACTGTCATCATCATCATCATCAGCCTATTAATGTTCCCACTGCTAGAAACAGCCCTCCTCTCCATGAGAGGGAATGGGCTATAATCCACCACGCGGGCCCAGTGCGGATTAGTAGATGTCACATGTCTTCGTAATTTTTGGTTCTAGGACATGCCGGTTTCCTCGCGATGTTTTCCTTCACTGTTTTGAGAACAGTGGTGATGAAATGAATTACACAAAGTAATACGCCTGTCTGGGTTCGAACCCACGACTCTGTTCGTAAGTCGGGGCCGCCACCACTGGGCCACCGCTGCTCTGATAACACCACCGCTGCCCGTAATGACTGTCAAAGACCTACAAATGACTGTCGGGGCCAACGGCTTAACGTGCTGGCGAGGCTCGGACGAGTCTCGATATTTAATGGCCGGCCGCCTATTTATGATCCGATGGTAAGCGCAGTTTAAAACAAAAACCATCCTTCGAGTCATGCAGCTGCTCCCTTTAACCACGAGCCCCTTTCTACTAAAGTTACCAAGCAATTGAATTATTCTATACTCACTGGAAACCCATTCTGATCGTAGACACTGCAATCGCCTCGCAGCGTGTTGTTCATGCATATTTTCAAGCAAGTACACCGGATGCGAGCAAGCGGGAAATTACATTTTCAGTACAATAAATCACTAGTGCGAACAGCAGGAAGATTTTTAATAAAAACTAGAATAAGCTTTACTGTGTTACTAGAATTCTTCTCCTATGAAAAAGTAATGTATATGTGTAAGTATGTGGAGTCGATCTGAGCGTTTTCAGTCATGGCGGCCAATCTCAGCAGAGACTAGCCATCGGGTATATTTAAAAAGAGTAACCACAGAGTTTCTTGCTGGTTCTTCTCCATAGAAAACCAACCCGAGACGTGTATCCAATTTCTACCATGATACTCGCTCGAACTGTACCTAAGCTTAATAAATAAATTGAAATTGGTTTGACGTGTCATATGTGCCCATGTAAATTCATTTATTTGCCCAGCCCTCTATACTAACTATATTGGTCTGAGTATTTTACATGGACCTCCACAACCCAGTTAGTACTGGGTAATACGATACCCCTTGGTAAGACTGGTTGTCAGACTTTCAGGTGCATGCGACATCTACAAATACGCACTGTGCTGCTATTTCTACCTATAAAGACTGTAAATGACCTACATATGACAGCCGGGACCAACGGATTAACGTACTTTGCGAGGCACTGAGGAAACTCGGTATGTAAAGGGTGCTCCAAATTGTATATATTTATATAAGTGTAATATGTTTTATGTATGTATATGTATGCATTTATTGTATTTATGTAATGGACAGGCTACCTGCAGTATTGTCTCTCCTTTCCCCCTTAAATCCATCCAAAGGTTGTCTTTAAAAGATCGCTTTTAGCGATATGACCGCCCATTGTGTCACCTCTTGTAAAATGTTTTACTTTATTTTGTATCTGTAGTTTTAATGGTCTACATAATAAAGAGTATTCTATTCTATTCTCCATCCACGAACCAACCTAGAAGTGCTCATGTGGATTATACGCAACAAAATATTTTCATTTGATTTGACGCGCGAAATATTAAAGTGCATAAACAAGCGTGTGCTTACACAGGTGCACTCTACCCTTACTCTCATAGTCCAAAAAGCAGGCAGGCAACAACCAACAAAACTCTCAACCGCGGAACAAACTTAAAAACAAAGTCACATCAAACACGACAGGTGACACAAAACGCCAAAAAAGTAGGCCACGGGAAATCCGAGCCTCAAAGTTCATAGCGGACGTCACTCTTCACACCGCCCTCCCTTGTGACACTCCCATGCAAAAACTAACAACGTAGACAGCCCTAGAAAGAAGAAGATATAAATTGCTCCCAGTCCCATAGCCCTCGGAGCAAAAACTACACAAAACCTAGATAAGCTCTATGATAAATGTTGTCAGACGAAATAATCTTAATTTTCATTCAAAATTTTGCACGGAAACTGTGAAACTGTATTGTATAAGAAGTGAATACGGTCACTTGTGGAATCGCTAAAAACAACAAAGTGTAGGGATGTAGAAGCTGGTTTTACAGGAAGCGACAGTTGAATCTATGCTGGTTTGAGATAGAAAGAAACCTTGTTCCTGTTTATTTGAGATGGATATAATAACATCGTCCCAGCAATTCCCTGAAGGACTATACAGAGGTGTGCCTGTGAGGTCACAATGTAAATAAAAGCAGTTATGTTTAAGTTCCATTCATTAACGTCACCGTTAGCGCAGTGGCTGAGCGATTGACTTCAGCGCTGCGTTGCGCGAGTTCGATCCCCGCACGGCTCAAATATTTGTATGGCCTACAGATAATTGTTCCGGGTCTGGCTGCGTGTGTATGTGAGTTTTGTAAACACACCTACGATACAGGAGAATATCCATGTCGCGTAAAAAGCCTATTGTCCTACATCGGGCACAATACCTGCTACTAAAAGGAACTCGTAGAAAAACCCAATAACACTGCGACCTGGGAATCAATATTTCTAGGTCATCATGCTCACCAGTAGCTTAACCTTGTGGAGTCAAAGTATGATGACGACAAACTAAGTCTTGAACGGGATTATCTTAGGATGAATCCATTCGAGCAACGACTAACTGATTTCCAGCAAAAAAAAAGGATTCAATAGTCCAACTACCTTCGTCAAATATTCGGTTCACCTGACCGGCAAGGTCACTCCTTTCACGAAATCGAAATTTCCAATCGGAGGATTTACCTACCTTTAATCGACCTACAGTTCCTTCGTAGAAAATTTACCCTTGACAACTGTATTCCAACAGAATACCTTATCTTTACAAAAATAAAGCTCACTATACTTTTGACAGACTTGTCTGTGATAGCAACGACGGCTCCATCGTAGAATGTGCACTTTACAAAATATGCATTGAAAAAATTAAAGGTGAGTGTCTAGAGTGTGTGTGTCTCATAACGGGCACTTCTCAGAATGAGCATTTCGCAAAATGTGCATGTACATTTTATTGAAAATTGTTTTAAAATGAAAATCGCTTGTTCATACATTTTGTATTTTTAATCAAACATAAGACAATAATTATCAAGCACGTCTTAAGCAGAAACAAAAATCATTTAAAGGAATGTGCCTGATATAATGTCTGTGCACTAATTGCGAAGTGCACGTTTTTTTTCCAGTGCACATTCTACGACGGAGCCGCAACACCAACCTTATTGTTACAAGTATAAATATCATTATTATTTGACAGCGATTCAAAGGCTGAGGGAAAATAACAGTGAAAAGACTCTACTGTCAGAAACATCGCTTACTTTTTTTGACAGTTCAAAAATTAATGTTACCGCAGTTAAAAAGTAATTATCTATTTACAAAACAGCACTGGCTTAAATGGGATATGGAAATGCGACACAAAATGGTATACTATTCGGCATTGTGCCAGTACGTTATAATACGGCAATAATGTTTGACGATACAACAGTTAACATAAATGAATACAATAACTCGGTAATCGATGTTGATACATGTATGAGAGTCGTGAAAATGTCACTAGCTGAGGTCAGTTAAGGGGAGATTGATTGATAACGCGAATGAAGTAGAATCTGGTTGGTATGGTATTTGGAGGCGATCTTGTCAAGACAATCTTTGGATACATGTACGGTACAAAAGGAGAGACAATCGATTTGTATCGTACATCCAAAGATTGTCTTGACAAGATTGCTTGTAGCAAATACTATTATGTCACATAAATTGTATACAGTATAAAGAGTATATTTGGTTATGGATGACCCTTGCTTGGATACCTCAAGACAATCAGACTGAAACTTAAAAGCACGAAAAAATACACAGAAATAAATAAGTCCATCATGGAATTGCTGAGGTTTTATCATATTGCTTTGCGTATAAACACTGCATGGAGGAACAAAGAAAAAAGACACGGTCATTTAATCAAAACAGAACATCGGAAAAATAACAAAATTCTTGTAGGAGACACAGAAAGACATACATAAGTTACATCTCATAACTCAATGTTTTCAAAGAGAAACCTAAGAACACGACATAAAATCTCTTTTCGTTTTTCGATATTGAAACACCTAATCATTCATGCATGGCGTTTGTCTATACGCACCTGACCTTTAAACTACAAAAAAAAAACATTCCGAAAAGATTTCTTCAGAACGTAATACTGATCAGATTTCCAAAGGTTTTCTAAAACTTTTATAAAAGAATTCGTTCCATTAAGGATTACTTAAACCGAACTTAACACCGTGATTCGGATTTCGTCTTTTTTCCACAAGGCGTTAAAATAGCTTTTTACGCCTGACTACTTCTTTAGGCTTTGATGAAAACAACAATGGAAGAATAATTGAAAGATTTCTAGACTCGAGGATTCAAATTCCTTTTCAGGGCGTCTATTTTCTAGCTTGTTTTCTCAATGCCGCTGACCTAACTTTGTGATTTTGACGTCTTTAGTAAGATATTATTTTAGCATAAATCCTTGATAGTTGGCAAACCTGCCAAAAATTTGGATTTGGTTTTTATATCACCTCACTAGTTACTGAATTCAAAAACATGAATGTTGAAATGAGAAAAGATAAAAAGGCAAACACTGAATAAGAAATTTGAACTTACTTTAGCATCAACAGATCTTGTACAGCTGAGATGAATGAATAAATAAATGACAGTCCATTCAAAAAAACGTATTCGTTAAATCTGACGTACAGAACGTTCAAATTCTAATTTTAAAAAATAAGCATCGACTACGCTTTCTCTTGCACATAAAAAATCATACATGTTTTGCGGCCTTGTATCAGTTTAACTGAACTCACAAATGTCTTAGATTCTAGTACAGACGCCAGCTCATCAAACTACTACGACCTGTCAAATTTCTTCAATAGATTTTCAACTTTATCGCTGAAGCCTTAGGTTCAAGGTTGAATGGGAAAATTTGACAGTTTCGGGTAACTTGATGTACTGGCGTTGGCGTCAGTAAGTAAAAAAAAACGTGGCTACAGATAGCACCCCAGTTCGCTAAACCCTATCCAGAACCCACTAGATCTTTGTATCGGACAATATTATCCAGCACAGTTTGAGTGCAACAAATGATATTGTGGAAGCACAATACCATTATAAAACTATAAAGCGGCTTGCAAACCCGCTACAGCTTCACTATTGGATTTTAGGACACCGCTCAACAAAAGATGGGAGAAAATAACGTTGGAATGGTCCTTGTGGGTACAAAGATTGTGTTTTCTGCTTGTGTTTAACGTTGTTTTAATTTAAGAAAATAATTGTGTTGAGGCATATTCAGTATTCATGATATACAAGGTGTAAACGAAGCCGGCAACTAAGCATTCTGTAAATCAAACTAAGTAACACTACGCAAAAAATATTCTGGGAAATGACTTTTAATGGGGTGAAAAATCACGTTTTACGGTAAAATTCAAAGTAACGCACTCAAAGCATTATTGCTGATGGATGCTACGGGGGTCGTGGAGATATTTAAAGTAAAATTATAACATTAAAAACAATTATTTAAAGAAAATTTGATGGTCTAACTAAAGTGTCAACTGTCTATAGTTGGTGCCTGTTAAGATGACAATAGCGGTCATTGGTGTCGATTCTGTTGTGCACAAACTAAATTTAATTTAGGCTATTGCTACCTTTTACTAAAAGGCAGTGCGAGAAAAGGACGGCTATAGCTATGAACTAAGTTAGAGATGTCAAACTAGTTTATGCCTTGCGCTTCACCGTGTTTTTATTCGACATGTTTTTACATGCACCCTTCATTTGTATGGAAATATTAGTTCCAACTAAATTTGACCGCTCTAAATTACGTACGCCTCTTTCTCGTTTTATTAGAGAGAAAAAGATAGTAATAGCCTAAATTAAGTTTAGTTTGTGCACAACAGAATCGACACCAATGACACCTATATTTATTAAACTTCTTAACTTTGAAAACAATTTAGAGAGCAGCGGTGGCCGAGTGGTGGCGGCCCCGACTTACGAACAGTAAGTCGTGGGTTCAAACCCAGGCTGGCGGCATTACTTTGTATAATTTATTTCATCACCACTGCTCTCAAAAACGGTGAAGGAAAACATCGTGAGGAAACCGGCATGTCTTAGAACCAAAAATTCGAAGACATGTGACATCTACCAATCCGCACTGGGCCCGCGTGGTGGATTATAGCCCATACGCAAAATACGCGCTTTGACGTGCAGTTGCGGACACCAGCCCGTTATACAACTTTGAAAACCAAAAATAAGCCTGTTCAAGTCTTGAATCGTCATCAATCGTGATCTTCAACATTTTTATAAAACGATACATGGTTTATTTGTTGTTTAACTGGCACCAACAGTATATCACATCCATAAATGTGATCACACCCATCAGATATAAATCGGAAACTGTATAATGAATGAATTTTATTGTGGTATAGTTATCTAACGATACATAGATAAATGGTCATATTGTTCAAAGCTTTGATACGTAGTACAAAAATTCATAAGACTCATATCACAATAAAAATCAGTCTTAAGATACAAAGCTGGAATTCAATAAATATCACAAAGCCAATAAATGTACGGTTCAGAAAACAATCTGAGTTATATCCAACGTTAGAAATAAGAGCTAATACTAAAAGTATTAAGGAAAATGTAGGAAAACAAATGTCCTGTAGAACGAAATATATCTGTATTTGACAACCTAAACAAAAGTAGATCTTCAATTTAATAAACTGTCAAAGAAAACCAGCCATCCGGTCATAAGAACCAAAATCATGATTAATATGCAAACAAGCTTTCGAAATTTATTTAGACTACTAATTAAATCTATTCCAAGCCATAAATCTCTACCTTAACTTCTAATACAGCGACAATTTCACTTCAACAATTTTTTCACACCTAAAATCAAGACTAAAACTATCATTTTTCATTCAGGTTTAAACCAGAACATGATTTATTATGAACATTCCCCGGTAAATATTTAACATGTCAGAACGTAGCCACATTCATCAATCAATCAGGACTAAGCCTAGTTTTCGGCCTAACTCAGTGAATTTTGGTGATATTTCACCTAACTGAAGTATCTTTTGAGTCAAATATGTGGGTAGTGAACTTGATAAAGTTTGTCAATCAATCATTCTAGTATATCGGACGCCACAGATGGACATGGTTATGAGTTTCTGAAGCTTAAACAAGTATGTATCAGATTGGGAGTCTAGCAAAGCAAGGTGATTGACTATGGTATCTTGTGTTTTTTTCTCTGATAAAGCCCAATGATCATTGGGGTCGGCTTCCAGTCTAACCGGATTCACCTGAATACCAGTATTAGATAGAGCGACGGCCTACCTGTTTTTCCTGGTTATGTTTCTAAAGGAAAAATACAAAAGTCTGCATTTAACTTAGTATGGCCTAGTTAAATGAAGACTTTTGTGTTTTTTTTATTAATAAAGACACTCATACATACTCGTACATACATTCATTGAATCTTGACTCATAGAAAGATCGCCCATTTAGATAGTGATAAGTCGTTAAACATTAAGAGTTTCAATCTGCTGTCATAGTTTATAGCAATTTAATTAAATGCGGGTAAAAACACACACATCATTGCAGCAGAGACATAGCTTCACCAAATGAAACCAATGGGCCATTTTGCCTTGCTTTAAAAACCACGCTTTGCACGTAAATTTATCATCATCCCCCCCTGTCCTTATCCCAATGTAATGGGGGCTATCGCGTGTGAATTTGCCGCTAGAGGCGCTTGTGTAGACTAAGGTCCTCCAAAATGTCAGATGTCCTAGAGTGTTCACGCGTTGCGTGCTTTTTTATCACGTATTTATACTAATACTCACGATTGTGTTCTAGATTGAGCCATTCCTGATTAATTATGACTTGAAGATTCTAAGTAGCAACTTAGAATAATAATATTGTTAGTACTTGGAGGTAGAATGATTTTTAAATGTTTCATGCTTGCTAATTTTAGGAAGAATATTGTAAATATGTATCTAAAGCACACTAGCACACACACTATGTTGTTATACATAATAAAATAAACTTTTTTATGAAGTTATTGATGCTTTAAAGTATTAAATAGAATAACTGACAGGACCTTACTCGACAGTGCGCCATCTGGTGAGCTCAAAAACGATTGCCCCCATTCCCTAAAAGTACTAAACCTCCTATAAAATAATCGCAGCGACAAATCGACACTTCAAACCCAGCCTTAATCCAGCAACTTAAAACTTCACAGTCGCATCAGGGGCTCTCACTTAGCGTTCCGTTTTGCACTTCTTTCCGTTACAATTTTAATGAGATATTTTTCTATTTCCAATTTAATAAATGACTGTCATGAAAAACTATTGAGTGCTACGAAAACAGATCCGGTTTAAAAAATATTGAATGGAATTGAAGGAAACTGTTTGCGATCTGCGAATGGAAAGGAAATTATAAAAAATAAAAGTACGGAAAATATTTATTTTACGTGGGACAGGTATTGATAAGGTGAAGCTTTTATCGGAGCTTTTTAACCTTTTGCCCGGAGGAACTGCTTTGTAAAGTAAGTAATAAGTTTTTAGATCATTATTCTGCTTTCAACCTAACCGGATGAAGTTGAATACCAGTATTTTACATGGAGCTATTTACCTATCTGACGTCCACAACCCAGTTAGTACTGGGTAATACGATATATACCCCTTGATAAGACTGGAACTTTTTGCCACTGACTACCTGTAACGACGGTCTAAGATGTACAAATAACAGCCGGAAGTAACGGCTTAACGTGCTTTCCGAGGCACGGAGGAAACTCGGTATGTAATGGGTGGTCACCCATCCACAGACCAACTTAGGCAAGCACGGCTTAACCTAAATATCGACACGACGGCTGTTTTTATTTATCCACGAGCTCCTCGGCTGTTATTGTTAAGTAATAAGTTTTAAGAGCAAAACAAATAAATCGATGTAACTTTCTTTTTCAATGTCATAATTGTTTATTTTCTGGGAGACAAACATACTGAGGAAACAAAGACATAATCTCAACACATAATGGGTTATTAAATGTTGTTTATTACACCCCTTTTTGTTACCAATACTTCCATCTTTTTTTTTCTGCTTTTATTGTCCCCCAGCTAGGCAAAGGCTTCCACCGTAGCCTTCTATATGCTGTATTCTTCGGCCAATCTCTCACAGACGCCTCTTAGTCGTTATGTCAGCGTTTTCCGACAACGCCAGTCTTCTGGCACCCACTGCGTGACGTCTCTGGCCCACTCTCCTGGCTCCTGATGCATTCTACAGCCATATTTTTTTCTACTTCACAATTTACTCAACCTAGAAAAAATCAAAGATTTATTCTATTGTATAGTTTGTCTCCCCCCACGGGAAAAAGGCCTGAGTTTACGTTTATATTATTAGAAAATCAACGTATCATGAACATCAAAAGCTCTCAAAACGGCTATTATTAATCCAGCCTAAAAGCTTTACCGTAATCAAAATATGAACCAACACTGAAATAATCCTAAAAGCGACCAATAACAAAGCGATTGTCAGTAAATTAAAAATCAATTCCCTAATACGAGTCTAGTAGGCAATAATAGCTCTGTTAAAACGACCAGGGTACGCTCGGGCTATTACGAGCTATTTAATAGACACCGAATAAAACACTAGGTGAAACGATTTTAGTAGGGCGCGTGTTACACCGCAGTGTAATGTTAAAAGTTTTTAAGATGTGAAAGGCGAGCTAGTTTTGTGCTGTGGATTAGAGGAATCGGTGCTTTGTTTGATTCCTTTGAGGCGAATTCGACCCGAATCGTTATCGGATACACTGTGCACTTTCGTATTTTCGCGTATTTTTGGAGATTCCTGTGTACCAGTGTTCCACTTGCTAAAGTGTCCAACTTGTGCTCCAAATAAATTTTATAAACGTTACTGACGCCGTGATTAACGGGCTAAGCTATTTGATGAGACGATAAGAGCAAAGATCAATACAAATGATTTAATGGAACGTATAGAATAAACGATACGCTGAAACTATGTGGAAACAGATTGCAGGCTAATAAATATACCTCCAGCCAGTAGCAACAAATGCTCAAGCTCTATTAATTTGGCTCCAAATTCTATAGCCCCCTAGTAAAAGCATATTTATTACCAACAGCGATTGCAGAACTAATTCACGCATAATTTAAATCGTTGTTACAATGCGGTGTAACTGCAGACCACATTAAAACGTTTTCCCATTAACCTGTGAAGGAATTAAAGCGTCCACGTGTGTGTATGTGCCTTTATATAGCGTCGCTTTGTTTTACTGTTCCCCTGGTACATGGGACATGACATGGATTTGTTAATATGATGCCGTTACTGTTTGATGTATGGAGTTTTAGGAAGGAACATAAATTACAGGTTTTTATTTTAATTTATAAAACTGAAGAAAAACTCCCTTTTTTATGTACCGTCAGAGAAATAAATTGTTTATCAAATTTGCAGATTACGTTAATTTCACGTGCTATGCTCTTTCATACAAGGGCAGGAGAATAATGATAGCCCTTTCAATTTAATTATCAGTTATTTTTCCTTGTATTATGTGCAAAGACAATTTAATTATCAGTTATTTTTCTTTTATTATGTGCAATTATAATACAATGTAAGCTTGGCTGCCTATAAGGTAACTTATAGTTTTCTCTAGGATTCTGTGCGGTAAGCAGCAATCAAGCAAAGCAATTCAAAACCAAATCTGCATCTACCGAAGGACCATTCACAATCCGGCTCCAAGGACCAGCCTACACTATGATGAATAAACCATGAAAATATTATCAATTCCCAGCCTACGGGGCACGATATTATATGGTAATTCCCTTCTAGGCAATTTGGTCAAATCTCCTGAAAATTACGAGTAGGGCCCTAAAGGTGACAATTTGTAACCTTGTCACACTGAAACCTTAATTCACTTTATGTACTATAACTAAATAAGTGCGTCTGGTTTATGACATATAGTGCGAATAATTTCTGGGTTGTCTGTCCGTGCGTATTGAGTAAAATCCATATTACCAAAGTTAAACTGATTCTGTCAGTCTGTCTTTTACGCTTCACGCCTAAATCGCTGAACAGATTTTGAAATGATTTTTACCCCCGTAGGAAATTCATGTGGCATGTTAGGGTAACAAACACAAAGACAGACAAGCAGACAGACAAAGAAACGTTCCCACTTTAGTTATTAGTCATAGCTAGTACGGCAACACAATGTGGAATACAATGCACCGCTATGCAGCGAGGAAGCAATCACGCAGCCTACGAGCTTCTTATCTTAGACATATTTGCTATCATATGCTTAATTCCTGGCATACCAGCATGTGTGTATTTGGTAACATAACTAAAGCTCATAGAGATGACCTACATGATGACTGGGTTAGAGGAAGCTGGATGAGTCCACTCCAATCTGCTCACAAAAGTTATAGGTACTTTTCAGAAGATTTCTTAGAGATTTAGATTAGTTTAAATAGACGATGTTTCAATACAATTATAGAAGTATATTCCAGACATCTAGATAGATTTTAGGGGCGGTCAAACCAAGTGGACCGCGGACTTTGACAGCTACTGTCTATTGTCGCCAGCGGTTCAAGTTTGATTTTGAACTTACATTCAACATTTTATGGTTTAAAATCATTTGGTGAAATTTTACAGTTTCTGGTAACTTGATGTGCGCCCAACTGTACTGAAGTATCTGTCGGTGTCCGAGTCCGCAGTCAGTCAGCAATAGGCAACTAAAAAATCGAATGATAAACAAGCAAACTCGCGCGAATAGCTAGTATCCACATTAAATTACACACTCTTGTTTGTACGTGAAAAGACACAAATTTTTCTTAACGTGTTGCGCCGACGAAACTTTATGGGTAAGAATGGAATCTCTGGAATGGAATAGAGTGGTATTCTGGGTGAAATTTCGCTCTGCTCATACATTCTAGTGTCGTACATTCATTAATCTAGTCTAGAATATATGAGCACAATCGTTAGAAGATTTAGGTGCTGTATGAACGTCTACTGGTATTTACAGCAAGTCGTTGATTGGGATTTGGCTTCGATTAAGAAAATAGGCTTGTGTCCTGAAAAAATCTAATTAGTCCGTCAGTTAGATTATCAAAAAATATTTGACACGTATATTTTCTTTTGTTACGTAAACCAAAAGTGACGAAGATACGACCCTTTTAAAATTCTCAATACGTCACGCCGTGCTATAATTTCTAGTGCATTGTGACGTCACGAGCCCTTATTTTTTTTTTTTCGGATGAGAAATCATCAAATGACTTCTCTCGCTCTGGGCGGAGCAGGAGGGAGTGTCAGACTTTTACTGACTAAAACCCATCCATGTTCCGTCATCGCCCTTTGTGTTCCGGGGCCACGGTATCTCTTTCGAATAGTCCCGCAACGTCACGAGCCCTCACTTCCGATTTTTGATGCGTTTTATCTTTGTCAATATTCATTGATATACAAACACAAAAAATACGTGTCCATTATTTTCCAATAGGTACTCTAACTGACGGACTATATAGATTTGCAATTTATTGATGGTGGAAACTAGCCTATTGTTTTTGTATCGAACAACAGTCTACACACACCCCTTAACTAAGTACTTACAAACCTTTAACAAAATAATATTTAAAAAATATATTAACAGAATTATAAACATACTCGTAGGTACCTACAGTCATCGTAAAAATAAGTCAAAAGTTCACAAATTTTATGAATTGCAGGTGCGTGGTGGCCCAGAGGTTTAGGACTCGCCTCTCATGCATGAGGTTGTGAGTCCAAATTCGGACAAGTACCAACGTGATTTTTCAATTCATATGTAATTTCTAATTTTATCTTGGACATCACAGACATCGGTGAAGGAAAACATCGTGAGGAAACCTGGACTTATAATTATTATAAGTCTGTAATCGCCAACTCGTTTTGAGCAAGCATGGTGATCAATGCTTGTGCCTTCTCTGTACAAGAAGAGGCCTTTGCCCAGCAGTGGGACAGTATTAGGCTGTTATTAATTAATTAAAATAAACAATATAGCATCACGCCTGTATTTCACCGCAGGGTTAGTCTGAGGTGTATCAAAGGTCTATCCCCCACTACTCGCCATTTTTCAAAATTACAAATTAAAACAAGAAATGGCCTTTAAACAAAAAAAAATAATCCTGACGTACGAGTATGATAAGAAAACAATAAGCTCATAGGTATTCCAATTATTATTCTCAAAACTACATAATAATGTAAAATAATACCTACCTACCTTTCTTCCCAGAAAATACAGGGTGCTACATAAAGGCCTTGGCGATTGTTTAACACACTCGCTGCGTGTGCATAGCGAGTACGCCACTTGTGCGCAACGTCTTCGCTGCGTTTGCGTGACGAGAGCGATTGACATAAGTGCACAATGGGAGAGCGATAAAAGCGAGTTTACAATATTGTAAAAGCGTAAAGTGGGACGTCTTTTGGCTAGGTGGACCTACGATCTGTGCAAGGTGGCTGGTAGCAGCTGGATGAGAGTGGCCGAGAATTGGCTTGGGATTGAAAAGGGCCTATGTCCAGCAGTGGACTGCTGTAGGCTGAAGATGACGATGAGTTGAGTCTAGTTCTCTTCAACAATTCGCACCTGTGACGTGCAACAGGACAGGCAGTACACGATATCAAGTGTCCCATCGTTTGTAGGGCAACACCAGAGTCATCTATGAATCTCCAACTGAACAGTTTTTCTTGCTTCGGCCAACTTGTGTCCGGAGTCTATTCAATGGCTGATGGACGCTAACTTTGGGCAGACTCAATTTATATTGTCATCGACACGCTAAGAAGAACAAATCGCTGGGATCACGCTGGCAAATTGTCAGTGTGATAACGGTCTAAGAAAACCCACCTTACCTTTAGTTTCAAAGGGGCTCCAAATCTTAATTTTCGCGAACGCTCAAGGGCCTATTCTCGCTATGGTTTGTGGGCTAAAGGCATTTGTGACAACGAACACCTCCGGGCGACAAAGCTATATAGTTTTATAGGCTCTCTGTAAACTATACGGGGGATTTAATTAAATAAGGTGTGCGGATGTGAGACGAAAAAGGGATGTGTTAGTTTGGATATGTTGTTCAAACAAAAAACATGTTTTGTGAGAGGATTAAAAAAAAACATATCATCACTCCTGTAAACCTCGAAGGGGTAGGCAGAGGTATACCTAACAGTACACCCACATTTCACCAGTTGTGTTTAAGTCCCAAGTAATAGGGGTTGAGCCCCCTTGTCTGTGAAAGAGCTGTATCGGCTCCTGTCAAAAAATAAACTGGCTGTGAAATCGCCGAATCGGCGATCGTAGTCTATGCGTTAGTTTTTGACATAAATTGATGATGAGACTTGTTTCCGTCTCGCTCAAAGCTTGCCATCAACCGGGCAAAATTCCAGACTCCGTGGCTGTTAATGACGAATTTCTGATGGCACAAGCCAATGACAGTTTGCCCGACCTGGGAATCGCACCCCTCATACTCAGCAGTCGCGCTTGCGACCTCTACCGGCCTTCAACTTATCGTTTGGAGAAGGTTTTGAAGCGAAAAAGTTCTGCGTATATTATTATAGTTATTTTGAACATAATATAGGGACGAATAATATCAAAATTTATAATCCGACCTCCATGTTTCTGTAGCCAGCGACGGTGTGCCACAGTGTAGGAACTCAAGTTATTTACACCTCCCCAAATTGTCTAATCATTTTACTGTTTTTGACGTAGTTTAGATGTTTACGTTGTAAAGTGCTCGCAATTAACGTTCTACGGAAATAGTTGCCGAAATACCTGTTAAATTGATGTTTGTTTTGATGGGAATTAAATTAAATAGTACAAGAATTTCTTTTTCTATAAGGGCATTTCAAAATATAAAACGATTCAAACAGATAACTCCAATGAGGAGCTCGTGGCTGAATAATAAAATAACAGCCGCACAAGTCAATCTGCATGGTTAAGCAGCACTTGCCTAGGTGGGTCCGTGGATGGGGACCATCATTACATACTTATAGAGTTTCTTCAGTACCTCGAAAAGCACGTTAAACCGTTTATCCCGGCTGTCCTTTTTACTTGTTTGACAGTCGTGACGAGTAGTCAGATTCCCGAAAGTATGACCCAACATAGTTAGGAAAAGGGTAGGCAGATGATAATTTTAACGAATTAATATTTTTAATAAAAAAGCCACGGATTCTACCAATCGTAAAGCTAAGTTATGTTAGGTAGGTACCTAACAAACAGCCCTGGTAAGCCCAAAGATATGAATTCGCTAACTTACAACAACTAATAATAAAAAATAGCTAATCGATTCAGTTTACTCCGAACAGCAATTTGTGTTGCCATTATAATAAACAACAGTCATCGAACTTTATCAGATAATAGCGATCAAGTTGCCAGTAATAAAAACGATCCTTATTTTGAGCGAAAAATATTATGTCATCCCAGGAGACAGGACAGAAAATTAGATATGAAATCAAAATGGCGAACTTATCACATAGATAGGTTTCATGTAACTTGATATAACATAGATTTCGGATAAATACTCGGGGCTAAATGAAGATATTTCTGTGATAGCGTATTTCTCTCATAGATTAGGTAAGTTTGAATAGTTTACTGATATACAAAGGTAATACAGTCTAGCATTGCTTTTATATGTAATGTTATACAAAGTTCTCTTCACTGGTAAGTATATTATTATATATTTTTTTTACTTTGTGTAATCCAAAATTTGGTGTTAATACATGTAAAAAATAGGAGAATACATAACCTCCTCCTTTTTTAAAGATGGTCAAAAAGAGAGGATCTAAAAACACTGGAAAGTGGGTTTTTCTATTTATTTTATTTTTGGATAGTAAAACTCAACACACCTTTGAACGTGTATTTTAGTGAAGGGTTTACCTAAACATAGGTGATATTTTTACAGATATTTCCAAAATTCTCAAACACACATTGCTCCCAAATACTGGTATCAAAATCAAATCCAAATCAAAAATGTTTATTTGCTAGAAAATACATAGAAATACCAAATACCGCTTTTCTAAATTAAAAAGTCATGTTTCAAAAATGTTGTTTCCAAATTGTTTTTATATTTTTTGAAAACGCTTACCTATAAATATCAGGGATTGTGAATTTGGTAGTTTGAATGTTTTTTTAAGGTTCATATTCACGAATTGCTGACTGATTTTACACGGATATATTTACCTCTATTTCAAAACCAGATCAAACTAAATACACACAGCAAATGCCGTAACGAAAATGCAAAATAAAATAAAAAACCGTTTAAAATGCTAAAATCTACAAATGTAGAAAAACCACATATTCTATTGATTTTATTAATAAAATAAACTATATTTTCCACTTTCTGTTAGACTAAAAAACGAACTTTGCCGGAGGCGAAAGCTGTGGTAGTAGTCAACGTTTTTCTTTATTATTAGTTTTCATTTGTAGACTAGACTAAAAAGTCTCAAAAAATGGCGTCATGAACACATGGACACGTGAAAAAATGATGTGTTTCTGTTGTGCACAAGCTAAACTTAATTTAGGCTAATGCTATATTTTTCTCTCTAATAAAACGAGAAAGAGACGGACGTTATTTAGAGCTTTCAAATTTAATTCGAACTAATATTTCCATACAAATGAAGGGTGCACGTATAAACATGTCGACTAAAACCACTGTGGCTTCACCGTGGTTTTAGTCGACTTATACTAGTTTGACATCTCTAACTTAGTTCATAGCTATAGCCGTCCTTTTCTCGCACTGCCTTTTAGTAAAAGATAGCAATAGCGTAAATTAAGTTTAGTTTGTGCACAACAGAATCGACACCATTGTCTTTACATTATTTCTCTAATTAGACTTAGTTTAGAAATGTAATGAAAACAGAAAACCGTCATTGGTCTTGTCATAAAAAGCACGACTGGCAAGCGAGTCAGGTTCAATTCTTAACTAAATCATGTGGTTTTCCACAGAAGCATTCATTAAATAACTATTTCATGATAAATTATTCATCTTATCCCTGCGCTTGTCCCATTCTACATTGGGCTCGTCGCAACACGTTTCTTCTTCCATTCTCCCCTGTCAGACGTCACGGCATCATTTACTCCTTTCTCATGCATATCATTCCTCACACAATCCATCTATCTTTTCTTTGGCCTATCTGAAATTCATTCAATGGGAATTAATGAACTTATGGGGTTTTATTGATGATTTTAATAGAAATAACTATGTAAAGCCATATATTATACGGTTGCGAATCATATTTTGTTCAACATGGAACCTGACACTGACCGGCGAATTGCAAAAAAACGTACGAAAATTAGAATTTCGCAGGTTGCCCTTTTTTTCGGATGGGAAATCATCAAATGACTTCTCCCGCTCTGGGCGGAGCAGCAGGGAGTGTCAGACTTTTACTGACTAAAACCCATCCATGTTCCTTCATCGCCCTTTGTGTTCCGGGGCCACGGTATCTCTTTCGAACAGTCCCGCAACCCCGGCAGGCATCGGCCCTTCCTTTTTGCTGACTCTCTTTGAGGCGCGCGTGGAACACGAACGCGCCGTCGACACGGCCTGTCGTCATGAGACGGACGGACGGCGAGCTAGCCCATAGCCCACCGTCCACAGGCCCGCGCCTACGGTGGCCGGGGGCCACGTGGTGGCCCCCGACGCCCGGGGCGTCTCCCGCGGCGGCCGGGACGCTGTGAGGTTCTCTCCCTCTCACGTTCCGCCACCTCCTTCTCTAGCATTACTGCTTCGCAGAAGGAGGTGACGGCGTCCCATTCCGTCTCGCTCCGGACCATGGCTTGCACCAGGGCCGGACGCGAGAGGTCGCCGCCGCCAATCGCCGCTTCGAGGACACGGCGGTGCTCCGCCCACGCGGGGCACACCTCCACCGTGTGCTCCACCGTGTCCTCCGGTCGATCCTCGCAGTGGAAACACCCGGGCGTTTCCTCCCGCCCGATTCGGTGCAGGAACCTCCCGAAACAACCGTGTCCGGTGAGGACCTGCGTCAGGCGGAAGGTGAGGACGCCGTGGCGTCTCTCCAGCCACTCCTCAAAGTGGGGACTTATCGCCACTATCGTGGCGTGCCCTGCACGGGGTTGCGACAGTCGCTCTCTCCATGTCGCCATGAGATCCCGCCGGAAGTCTGTCCGCTGAGCGACAATTTGTCGCGGCAGCGGAGTTTCCCCCCGGCGAAGCGCCTCCGCGCGCCATTCATGCAGGCGCGCGAGGACTATCGCCTCCAGATCCCATGGCGGCAATCCGGCAAGGAGGCACGCCGCCTCGCAGGTTGCCCTGGGACATTAATTTGCTAGAGCGAGACACAGAGCGGGAGTGCTATGAAACGCGGCAGCAAAGACAATCAGACATATTATTCATCTGCATAGCCTTTTCCCAACCATGTTGGGGACGGCTTCCAGTCAAACCGAATGCAGCTGAATACCAGTATTTTACATAGACCGACTGCTTATCGATCGATACCCCTTGGTAAGACTTTCTGGTTATTGATTACTTGTAACGGCTGTGTCAAATATCTACAAATGACAGCTGGGACCAACGGTTTAACGTGCGTGCATAGACAATCAGACTTAATTTACATATAATTTGTTTCGTGACAAAATTTCCTTAACAGTGTTAAAACACTGAACGACAAAGCTTCAGGCAAAAACACCACTTCCACAGAAATACATCCCCACAAAACAGGCAATTGTCTTCAATAGCACGTATGGAAATAATCAATTTTATCCTCTAGGACTCTTTAAGTCTCATACATAGTCTCTTTGAAAATTTACGTTATAGGTCTCACGTAAACAGGTTATTGTCACCAAAATCACACGTGTAGGATTTACGATTCAAAAACTTAAATAATAAAGAACAACATCCATATATCCCTGTAAGCAGTGATAGCCCAGTGGTGTGACCGTCTTCGGACTGCTATGTCAAGATCGAACACGCACCTCTAATTTTTCAGGTCCATGTGCGGATTGTATGATTATCACTTGCTTCGGTGAAGTAAACATCATCGTGGGGAAACCAGCATGAGTCTGAGATATTTCTCGACGGCATAAAACCAAGTCAGAGGCACATGGGCGGTATAAAAACTCTAACACCAGGTTAGGCACTAACCACACGATAAAGAAAGAAGAATTTTCCCTGTTATTTCACCACGATCGGGACCTTTTTGACTTTTAAGAGTTATGTTCAGCGGTGTACTACTGGAGTGCTAGTTCTACCTGTGTTCTCAAAGACACGTCCACCCCAACGGTCATCAGTCATGCGACTAATAAATACCTCAAACCTAGTGATAGTACTTCCAAGACGAAGTCTTTCTCCCTTTCCGCCACCAAATATGTATTTGAATCTCACACAAACACCAGGAAATCTTCTCTAAACCCTCGACGATACAAAAATATTCTCACACATACACCTGCAGATAGTACTCATAGCACTCAATACAAGTACACGGTACAAGAGGGTGTACAGTTCGCGCCACATAATTGGATACGTGGATAAAATGAGCCAACTGGGCCGCGCTCTGATTGTTCTGAGCTTTTTTAATAACAACCTCACTCGTAGTGGTGTGGAGTTAGGTCAACTGGATGTGGCATGGACGAGGTAATTCGACTTTTCTTTCATAGTGTTATGAGGTGCGGAGTTTACCGTTAAAATTAATACGAAGAAAAGCGATGTTGACTTTTAGGGTAGTAACATTTATTTGACTTCTTTACCGATTGGCCGTCCTGTCCTTTGCTTCATGGAGAGTGACTGCTAACGATGATGAATTGTCCTCAACTAAACAACCACTTTCTACACAGACACAGCACCGACTCGAGCAGTAGCGCATATCCACCTCAAATTAACATGCCATAGTTTTTTTTACGATGTCTAGATACTAGTTATGCTTGCGGCTTCGCCCGCTTGGAGTTCGATAATTGACCCACGGGATCATACTACCGGAATAACAATAATCCTATGTGATAATCCAGGTTATAAACTATCTTTGAGCTAAATTTCAACCATATCTATTCAATATTTTTTGCGTGAAAGAGTAACAAACATCCATCCACCCATCCTCACAAACTATCGCAATTATTATATTATAAAAAGTAAGATGACAAAATCGACAAGAATGAGAATTGTCTGACGCAGAGCAAGTCACTCCACGTCAGTTGTAGAGTTACGATTCTTTATAAATTTCAACATCAGCCGACTTCACCCACAATTTTATTGTCACTCTTAGACAATTGCTAAGAACGCTCCAGTCGCTTCCAGATCTCTGTAAATCTTCGTCCCCAGCGCGGCCCACCATAGCCCTTTATTGGCCACAAGCGCCTATAGTCTGCCTTTCTTGTTTAGCACTTACTATCTGTTATTATATTTTAGTTCGGCTGGTGCTTATGTTTCATCTCCGTTTACTGTCTGGAGTATTGTTTGGCTAACTTAGCGTTTTCAGGATGAAAGGAATTGTGTTTAGGTATTTATTATTGCGTGGGTATCGTAGTTGGAATGTTTCTTTGTGGGCTTTCGTGGTTAGTTTCTTTATTAATTATTTGGTTTGTTTGAGATTGTGCTAAGGAAGTTTGTCGTCTGATTTTGGGTCTTTAAAAAGTGTTTGAGCTTTGACATTTATATGCAGGGAAAACTTGGTATAAAGGAATAAATAAGATTATTTTCAGTTTCTTCTTCGTGTCTGAAGAATTTAGCTTAAGTCAATCTCAGCTCAAGATATGCCAGACATTAAGGTAGTAGCGCGGCTAACAGGTTTGAGGCCCATTTATGTAACGCTATTCATGGATAATATTTTGATGCACTCGATCTTCAACCGATTGAGTAAGCTAAGTGGCAATGGGCCGGCCATATTAGCCGTAGAACCGATGACCGTTGGGGTAGACGTGTTCTTGACTGGAGACCGCGAATTGGCAAACGTGAGGTCGCCCTCAGGCGAGCGTAGAGTGACGATCTTTGCAGGGTTGGTTGGTAGAAACTGGATGACAGTTGCTGAGACTCGAGTTGAGTGGCGTGCGATTGAGGAGGCCTATGTCCAGCAGTGGACCTCTGCAGGCTGATGATGATGATGATCCTTAACCAAGAACCAGACACAAGAAGCGATATCACCAGGTCGATACAGACGCAAATTCGTTCAAAGTTCAATAGTTTTTCACTGACGTTCTTTCTACCAACGACCAATGTCCATACAAAATCAAAACATCTGAATATCGGTAGCTATCCTCGAACAACACCGTGCTGGCACAGTTTGGCGATTTTTAAAAGAGTAGCTTCCAGCGGCCAGCGGTAACTTTTTGGAACCTATATCGTTGTGACGGGTTCAGAACATGCAAACAAGTGAGGCTGACAGCCGGATTTTTTGTTGACGTTACTTTTTAAGGTAAAAAAAGATACGTGTGGTTAAAGCTACATAGTATTGCGTTGTCACTTAGTATCACATATCTGATCTACTGGGGTTTATGTAAGTGTAGTCTTTTTTTAAACTTCTGCGTAGTAACTATTCAGTAATCTGTGCTTCTGCAGAGTTTAGAATTACGTTAACTATTTTTAAGCTTCGTACATTTCCCACTTGTTCATCTTTATCTTCAAGATCTCCGAACCAATCAAAACGCTTTAATATCACGCGATACAAGAAATACGTCTTTGGCATTGGCTAATGCATTGTTCCCTTACCCCACTCTCCTCGATCAAAGTAACCATTTTAATTTTTAATAAACACGCCATTATGGTTTTCAACGTCGAAGCATTTTGATTTTATTCCCGAAATTCACCTCAAAAAGGCCTAGAAACCAGGCCACAGATTCGCCAAAATCCTGTAGCGGCGCCTGGCGCCTCAATCCTGTACATGCAGGTTGTCTTTAAACTTATCTAATTTGAGATCTTTGTCCATAAAGATCTAGATCTATATACATATAGTACTTCGACCCATTCTCCTGCCCTTCATTATCATCTTCCACTCTAACCGAATGCAGCTGAATACCAGTATTTTACATGGAGCGACTGCCTATCCGACCTCCACAACACAGTTAGTATCAGATAATACGCTCTTGGTAAGACTGGTTGTCAGACTTTGGGGCCACTATATATAAAGTCTATAACTTCAAAAAAATATCTCGTTACATTGTAAATGATCAGCTAGTCGGAATTTGTATGGGAGAAGTCAATTTTCTTTTGCGAATTTCCAAAAGTCATTTCAAGTTATTAAATGTGATGTAAAGAAACTACACCTGTATGAGGTTGTAAGTGTTTTTGATGTGAAACATTTATAGGCGCGGATAAAACAAAAAATGGCGTGGCGACGCGTCGCCAACTGTCAAGTTGTCAACCCGACTCTAACAATCTACATATTCGCCACGGTTTACAACAAGCCAGCTGGTCTCGGGGCACAGCGCTGGGTTACAATCTCGTGACTTCGAGTTCGATTCCAGCATAAGGATTTTCTTTTTGTAAATCGAGTCATTTTGTTTTTATTTTATTTTATGTGTTTACTTGTACAAAATAATTTCGATGTTTCACATCTGCACGGCTCACTTTCTTTCAATAACGCTGTATAACCACAATCATATTCAAAATTACGGTAGAGCCCATCTTTTGTCTATTCTATTTTCTGAGTAACTATTTCTGCATCAGCTGTCACTGCTGCTTTTAAGCCAAATCACAGAGCATAGATACTCAAATCATTTAGCCATTTCAACATCTTCTATGTAGACAGAACCCCGAAGCTACGCCTCGAATAAACCATGATATGTACG
The DNA here is from genome assembly GCA_941918905.2 of Xestia sexstrigata. Lineage (NCBI taxonomy): Eukaryota > Metazoa > Arthropoda > Insecta > Lepidoptera > Noctuidae > Xestia > Xestia sexstrigata. The sequence goes on from OW799225.2 coordinate 10,043,056, forward strand.
AGAATGATCGAAATTTAAACTGGGCTAAGCTTTATATACGGATAGATGCTGACAGGTGTATTCCTACCCTTATTGAGGTAACTTTTGGCTTTTCCGGGAAGCTTGAAATTTCCGTGTGAATTTTGTCATTTGCATTTACTGTGAGGAGAAAATCTTTTGCAGTTTTGTTGTTCTTTGTTTCAGAAAACTGCCTTACTGGCTGACTTCCTCGTTGGACTAGTGGTCGGAAGTCCGACTGCTGAGCATGAGGTCCTAAGTTTGATTCCCGGTTCGGGCAAAGTGCTATTGGATTTTTCCATCAGGAATTTCTCAGTTGCAGCCGTGGGGTCTGGATTTGTGCCCGTTTAATGGCAATAGGCTCGCCCCCTTTTTCATGGGACTTTAACATAACTGACGAAATATGGGTGTACTATTAGGTACACCTCTGCCTAAACCCTTCGGGGATAACAGACGAGGCAGTCAATGTGACCAATTTAACAATAATGAGAAAACTAACTTTAACATAATGTTACGGGGAACATAATGTTTTGTTACATACAAACAAAGCATAAACTCACGCCGTTTTTCTGTTTAAACGGCGATTAATAACATAAAAAACACACGAGGTATTAATTAACGTAATGACAACATACATAAAACAGTAAAAATGATAAGAATAAAACGGGGTTGCAAATCTGCAACATACCAACACCCTAATGTTAAGATAACGCTGCAATGACGTCCTTACCACTGTTTGTATCACATTCTCTTATAAACAGGCTGATGTTATTACCACAGCATTATAATATGAACATGGTATTTATGACAAGTGGTTTTGATTCGTAACATTATATCAGTCGGCAAAATCATCTATTTTCATATAATATATTACAAATGCTAGAGTAAGTTTGTTTGTTTGTTATCTTGTTTCATACCTAAACCACTGAACCGATCAGCTTGAAATTTTGGACATACGTTGTCAGGTGTACAGAAACGGACATGAAGTACCTTTCATCCCGATAAAAAGTACTGTTCCCGAAGAAAACCACAATAACGTTCTTAAGATAACAGAAGGCGCCACGTGTCTTTCCAATCATGATTGAATTATATTATTACAAGCAGAGTAGAACACGAATTGATTGTCAAATTCTAAAATCACGCGAGGGAAGCCGCTGTCAAAAGCTAGTGAGTTCATAAATTCATACCATTTAACCAGTCGCGAAAATCATCTATTTTCATATAATATTATTATCATATAATTTTATATTATACGTAATTGTCATAATATAATATTTTAAATATAACCATTGAATTTGAGACTGCTCGTATCCATTTTGTGTAGCACATTTTGTATAGTCGAGATAAGTTTCATGTTGAAAATTTATACCTAGAAGACCACCATTCAATTTTGATCTTAAGAGCCTATACTACCTCAGATTAGCAACTCTATTTGTGGTGGTTCAAAATTCGTTTGTAATACTGTTAGAATAAAGTTCCAATCAGCTTGCACTACAAAGCGGTTGTTACGTCAGTCACTGCGGCCGTATAGTGCGAAATGAGTGGTTTTTATTCTTTATAAAATCAAATTTTCGTCTTTTGGAAAAAATAAAAAACATAAGACCTGCTTTATAGTTAGTTCAGTTAGTTTACAAAGTTTCATAATCTAATTTGAAGTACTTTTTGAATACACGCGGTTTATTGTTCGATTTGGAGGTAACTGGGATTTTTTTCTATCGAGAAAATTTTACGAAATCGTGTTTTCGCCAAACATAAGACCTAACATTAATCCTCAACTTTACCATATATTTATTTCAAAATTAATGCTGCAGTATTTCAGGCGTAACGGAGGATCATGCTAAGCCATTTGAGGTAGAAAGCGCTACTTCACAGCCATTCCAATATTCGACATTCATAGAATTGCATGAATTCATTGAACATACTGTGAATGAAAACATTCTCCATAAAAAAACCCAGTGCTGTCTCTTATAACCATTTTTGGTACAAAAGCTTTTATAATATTATTATAACCCAAAAGAACACGGCCAAGTACGAGTCATACCCGCATGCGAAGGGTTCCGTTAGTTCCGTTCAATTATTAATAGGACACGTTTCTTATACTGGGGTCCGGTCCACGTTTTATTAGGAACTTTATTTTATAAAATTTTCTGTACAGCGGCTTATAGCAATACACTGAAAATTTCAAGTGTCTACCTATTACGGTTCAAAAAATAAAGCCCTGTGACAGACGGACAGACAGCGTTACTTTAGTAGTAGGGTCCCTAAAAAACGAAACATCATCATCTGCCTAGCTTTTTCCCAACTATATTGGGGTCTGCTTCCAGTCTAACCTGATGCAGCTGAATACCAGTATGTTACATAGAGCGACTGCCTATCTGACCTCTACAACCCATTTAGTACCCCTTGGTAAGACTACAAATGACAGACGGGACCAACAGCTTAACGTGCTTTCCGAGGCACGGAGGAAACTCGGTATGTAAGGGTGGTCACCACACACAGACCAACCTAGGCAAGCACGGCTTAACCTAAAGATCGACCCGAGCGACTGTTATTATTTATCCACGAGCTCCTCCCTAAAAAATGAAACAAAGTTATCAATAATTTACAAAAATCCCGAAATAATCAACTAGAGAGCAGCCTGTATACACACATAACAGCCCTTGAGCATGTTCGCTTACATTAGTAGGACATTAAGGGCGTCTTCTCGGCATTCAGGTAATATCTTTCAGCAGAATCCGCCACCAGGGTAGGTAGACCCCTCGGAAGAGAGGCCTCCGTGGGCACTGGCAGGCAGAGAATGATGCGGGGGGGCCTGGATATAGCGGACGCGTGGATAGATTGAGGTTCTTGGAAATATACGATGACGAGTTTGGATTTTAGACGTGAGAATGTCTAGGTTTTCAACATACAGTCGAGTAAAACCTTCTTTAAACTTATTTATACTGTGTCACTTACGTGATATCTTCCGTGGTTATCCATTATTCTAAACTCCCGATATTTCAACGCTGTTGCATCCGCCATGACCGCGGGATGACTAGAGAATGTAGGTGGATGGTAAATAAGTTACTAGGTGCAGACAAATCTGTCTACCATCTTTCTTAAAACCTTTCTTTTCTTTGAGGTCGTTTAAAAGAACTAAGGAGTAAGCAGTGTTATTGTTTACAGACCGCACGTCTCCGTCGGTGATACTTTGACCTTCAGTTGGCCTAGCTTTGTAAAATTTTAGATCAGTCAAATAAAACGCAAAATTTTCAAAATTGCGATCTGCTCTTAAAGTTGATAATCCAACTGCCTTTGACGTTGCATTAATTTATCGCCTACCTACCTAGTGTTACAGAAAACGGGCATTGATGATGATGAAGATGATCATCTAGCCAGCCGATTTCGGCCACAGCGACTGCATTCGATGACTTTCAAAAGTGGTTGTCTAGGTCTTTGGTGTGCTGCTCTTTCATGTGCTTTCAAGTGGCTAGCTAGTATATCCAATAGAAAACGAGCATTGACTAGGTTTGCAAAAAAACAGATAAACACAAAATAGGTCTACAGGTTGCTGTAGACCTATTTTGTGTTTATCTGATTGCTGTTAAGCAATCCAACTAGTGATCGCAATTCGAATACCACCCATAGCACGACAGCTACAGACGTGAATCACACCCAAGGCTAGGGTGATGATGATAATGTTTCAAAATCACCAATTAATTTAAGTTTCAATGCCCCAACACGACCGACATAATTTACTCGCAATCGTGTCGACGGAACTGTCGAATCGACAGATCGTGGGCACGGAATAGATGTAACGAAATTATTTCTGGTCCATTCAGTGTCGGATTGATACCTTTGTTTTTGTAGGGTGGTCTTATGTCTGACTGAAGTAAAAGTCTGCTTTGCTGATTGATTGTTTTCATGCGGACTTTGTTTTTTATTTTTATGTTGGAATCTCTTATTTACGTTATTTCTTCGAAGCGTGTCGATGTAAGTGAAATTTTCATTAAGTAAATTTGGCCCAAAATTCAGCTATGCGAACTCCGTTCGCTGATGCAGTCGAGTGCGCAGGTGTCTGGGCACTATAGGTTATTCAATCTGTGTTCGTGTTACTTTTAAAGTCTCTTTTTCCACTTCATTAACTAATTGTACTGTTCACTCATATACCTACTCGTATATCTTATTTTAAAAATATTTTCTTTACGAATGAAGAGTCACATTTCTGTTCAATTTTCTAATTCGACAAATTAAAGTAACAAAAAAAAGCATATTTATATAATTTTACCTAAAACTAATTACGTTGGGTTTTCCCTGAAAGATTACGCAGAGATGAGAAATCCGTGATGAAATAAACGAACGAGAACGAACCCAGGACCTTATTTTCAGCAGAGGCTCTTGCGATTACTAGATCAACGAGCCGTAAAATAAACTTTTCATTATAAACCATCGGAAACGCATATAAGGCATCATCAGTCCGGTCCTTACATCCTGGTGCCGTATCAGCTTTCACAACATCCTGCCATTTAGCCCCAACATTTATACGGCTTCCCCGTGGATCTGGTTCCCTTATTGCTTTAACATTATTTATTTATGGTGCTACTTCTGAAAGTTTGTTCGAGAAAGTCTATTGAGAAGTTTTGCTTTGTTGTTGATAGAATTAACAGTTTCAACAGACACTTCATTATCTTTGGATGAAGTTCATTGCAATATAAATGTGATTATAAGCATTGATTTAATTTAAATACGCTTCAAAGCAAAACAGACGGACTAGCCATACTACACTACTACATATCTATTTGTAACACCTCTGTAATAATTATGTTTAGAAAAAAGGTTTCAGTTTTAATATTGTAAGTTCGGCCTCCAAAGTCATTTCAGGTTCATTTTTGTCCAATCAGTCCAATCACATGTCATTTAGCTACAACGTTAGCCACTCTCGTCCATCTGGTACCAGCCACCCAGGAATATCGTCGCTCCTTACTAGCCCAGTACCTATTTGCCCGTATCAAATTTTTATAATAGCTTAACGGACTCATTTCTGGGCAAAGACATCTCCCACGTCCATCCAGAAGTTCTTATCTCTTCGTATTATATCTACCTAGTATCATCTTCATAATCATCTTCCTGCCCAAGTCCCATGTTACTTGGCGCAACACGTTTTTTTCATCCATTCTCCTCTATCAATCGTCACGCTATCATTTAATTCTAAAGCTTTCGTATCATTCCATCCATCGTTTCGTTGGTCTTCTTCTACGAATCAAATAAAACATCAACGTTCACCAGCTGCAACAATTCATCATTTTGTTTACCAACGGCTACATCCCAAAAACACCATCGTATGTTTCTATCTCCACCTCATTTTGCAACCTGTCCATCCAGCCTTGACACCTAGCATTCTGATATCTCAGTTTAATGAGTCTGAGCTAGGTTATTTAAAGGACACGAGATAATAACTTCGCAAGGCGCTCTAATGTCTGTTACAGTCATAAGTTTGTCAGTTTTACATTAGACGCTATTATTTATCTGTTATACATATTTCTGTATCTCATTTGCTAAGGTTTGATTATTATGATTTAAATATTTTATTTTTTAATTAACTTTAACGGCGAATGGTATGTCTGTTATTTTGTGGGATGGCGTCATTTTTTATAGTTTTGTTTGGTAGGTAAAACGTTGTCATTCACATGACTAAAGTAAAAAAAACTGCTTACTTTAAAACTGTTTGTCAGACTTTCGGGCCACTGACTATTTACTGTAACGACTAGCAAAGATCTACAATTGACAGCCGGGACCAACGGTGTTTCGTGCTTTCCGAGGCACGGAGGAAACTCGGTATGTAATGGGTGGTCACCCATCCACGGTCAATCCTAAGCAAGCACGGCTTAACCTCAAGATCGACCCGAGCGGCTGTTATAATTTAGCCACGAGCTCCTCCGCTTTTAGTCCTTATACGGACATATTTTATCCTGTCAGAATAGGCATATTTGAAAGCTTAAAAACCTGACATAATGACGACAGACTCAGAGAAAAAGTTAAACTCGTCTCAAAAAAGAAATACACCATAAGTAAAATAAAGTCCATTAAAGTTATTTTGCTCTATTTTTTACTTGTAACAACACCTAAGTAATTTCAACCAGACCTTCCAAAGGGGTTGAAAAGTTCTTAAAGTTTCATCCAAGTTACTGCTTTGATAACAAACAAAGTTTGTAACAAGTAATGTAGTATCTAAAAAGGTGGATACTTAGGAAAATAGGCAACTGGTTTTAAGTTACCTAGTTTGTTTACGGACTTAATTACTGGAGGTTTACGATGTTGGTTATCAAGCACTAGTTTGCGGGTTCGAAACCTATAGTTCTTTCCCAGTCATTTTACCTGTGACAGCGACCCAACCAGCAAACTTATGGCAACAAGAACAAAGAAAAAAGAACACTATAATTTTGAAAGAAATAGAAAAATGTAAAATAAAAGGACTCTTTATTATAAAGATCCCTGCGAACTACATTCAAGTGACCGCACACAATTTTAATGCCAGCAGCTTCATTTGTTTTTTAAAGTAAATCATTGTGGTATTCGGTTGTCGTAGTATGGGCTTGTGATGAGAATGAGGAAAATGTCGTGAGGAAAGTTCTGAGTTTGAATGTGGATGGGTATAAGAGTAGAGGAAGACCAAAGATAAGATGGATGGACTTTGTGAAGGATTATAATATGGCAAGAAAAGAAGTGTCTGATGAGAAAGAAGACTAAGAGAGTAATAGAGAAGTATGGAAGAAGAAGACATGCTGCGCCGACCACAAATAGATTGGGATAAGGCCAAGATAATGATGATAATGATGTCTCACACCATGATTACATCGTGGTGAAATATGGACTGAAATTGCAAGTGTGGTCATCAATTTTCAGACAACAAATTCACTTTCTGCAAATTATGCGTTCGTCGTTTGTGTTACCATTTACATTGGTATCGTCATCATCTGCCTAGCCTTTTCCCAACATTATGCAGCTGAATACCAGTATTTTACATGGAACGACTGCCTAGGACGACGGCCCAGCTATGTAATACGATAGATCTGGTAATGTTACCAGTTTTATATCTCGAATAATTTTCCGAGGTACTGAATATCTTCGGGTTTGACAATAAACAGACTGAAAGAAGTATTAGTTTCTATATTTAGCCTCATTTCGTTAGACTGTAAGCTGACCACCGAGCCTCTTGGGAAGATCCTAGGCTAATTAATTTTGTTCGTAAATATCGATAGCCTACTTGGGTTATTTTCGTAAAAGGCGATCTTCTAAATAACCTACATTTTATAACTAATGCTTGTTTTATTTGAAATCCTGTAATCGGGTTTAGCATCAAAGATTGAAAATCGAAACGGCATTTATTTAGCGTAAGTGACATCGGGCATATAAAATCGCGAACTTATTGCTATGATATCATTAGGAGCAGTAGGACACTCTCATATTCATTTTATATTATCTTTGGTAGCAAATTCGCACTAACAAAATTCGCGCTCATTAATTCAACTGCCTCTAAATTAATATACAAGCAGGGAAAACCTTTAATTCCCAAACTTATCTACAACCCTAGATATCTTGCCTAAAATCTGGCCTAGTTCCTAACAAAATCCGTAGCTATCAGATCTGATTCGGCACATTTTTAAAACCTTCAGATTTCTTTTAAAACGGTCACGTTTACTCTCGTCCCCTTCGTCAGATGTCCATTAGTGAATGACTGTGCTAAACGCCTTTGCCAAATCAACTGGAAACAGGGTACCCCAAGGGTCTGTATGATGTCCTGTCCTGCCTGAAGCTATGGGGTCTTTGATTTTTATGGCGTAAACATGTCTTTTGAAATGTCGTGTGAGGTATGAAGGGTGTGTTAATAGAGTGAGGGTATGGAACAGTTCAGTGGGTAGTTTGTATAATAAGGGATGGTTTTGAAGCGATATTATTTATACATCTTGGTGTCATTTTCACTTAGGACGAGTACTGGTCAACTGATCTCAATATTGGAAATACAACTGGACTGATGCTGGACATAAAGTACCATAAATCATAAATCAGCGTATAGCGTTCCCAAGAAGTCACATGTCTTCGAATTTTTGGTTCTGAACTTCTGAATTATCCCGGTTTCCGCACGGGTGTTTTCTTTTACCGTTTTAAGAGCAATGGTGTTGAAATAAATTATCCAAAACTAGCTGATGCGCGCGGCTTCGCCCACGTCATCATCATCATCAGCCTATAATGTTCCCACTACCACAGGCCTCCTCTCAATGAGAGGGAATGGGCTACAATCCACCACGCGGGCCCAGTGCGGATTGGTAGATGTCACATGTCTCCGAATTTTTGGTTCTAGGACATGCCGCAGTCGTGATGAAATAAATTACACAAAGCAATGCGCCTGTCTGGGTACGAACCCACGATTTACTGTTTGTAAGTCGGGGCCGCCACCACTGGGCCACCGCTGCTCAGCGCTGTTTGCCCACGTGGATGTCGGTTATCACGACCAAAACTAATCACGAAATTTAGATTTTTCCGACACCTCCAACAAATATCATTATATTTTAGCCAATGTATACAAAAACTTGCCAAATTATTTACTAATAAAATCTTCCTCGAGAACCACTCTATCCATTGGTGAAAACAACATGAAAATCGGTGCAGTAGTTTTTGAGTTTATCGCGAATAGACAGACAGACAGACGCGGCGGAGGACTTTGTTTATAATAAACCTAAAAGTTGGGGCTGTAACCATTGGCCACCAATGTCTAAAAACTTACATTACAGGTGCATTTTTACTTTGAATAGATAGCATAGGAAACGATCGAGAATCCTATATCTAACAAAAGCTCACAACTTCCTCCTGTGACGTCATTGAATATTTATTACAACAATTATTACAGACACAGTCCGAATTACATTTAATACTAACCATATTTACAGTGTGTCATAAAAACTTTACTCCTCCAACAACATCACATCTAATATCCACCTTAAAACATGTGAAATAAGATTCAAAATCGCATAGCACATCACACAAAATATATCAGCCGGCAACAAAGTTAGCTGTTAGTTTATGTGACACTTATGTTCTAGTGCATAAGGTTTAATGTTGATTGTGTTATAGTGTTGAAGTTTTGTATGGATTAATAGGATAAGTTGTGAAGTCAAATCACGTAGCAATAATGATCGTGGGATTGTCTAACACTATTGCGTTGGAATGCTTATTATTTATTGTGGTAACACTAGGACTAAACACTGGTTTTAATAGTAACCGTAAAACAACTGTCTCGTTGGTCCAGTGGACGCATAAGCTACTGCTGAGTAGGTCCTGGGTTCGATTCTCTGGGTGATTAAAAGAACCGGCCAAGTGGGAGTCGCACTCGCTCATACCCCGTACCATCATAGTAGGGGAGACCCCTTTCATTTTAAATTTAATTATTTGTTGTTACAGCGGCAACAGAAATACATCATTGGTGAAAATTTTAAGTTTAATTCTAGCTATTACGGTTCATGAGATACAGCCTGGTGACAGACACACAAACAGACGGACAGGGGAGTCTTAGTAATAGGGTCCCGTCTTTAGCCTTTGGGTACGGAACCCTAAAATCCAAGAATTTCTCAGTAGCAACTACTGAGTCTATATCTGTGCCCGGTTGATGGCAATAGGCTCACCCATTATTACATGGGACTTGAAACAATTCTTGTAAAGTATGGGTGGACTATTAGATAAACCTCTGCCAAATCCTACGGGGATAGCAGGTTTGATGTTATGTGTCGTAAAAGAAGTTAGTGGTAATTTGGTAAACATTGTTTTCTGTTTAAAACATTACTCTTCCTTTGCTGTGCAATCGGGTAAAACGCATTTTTGTATGATTTCGTATTTTTACAATCCGCAATCACAAACTACCAAAGTCAAAAACTAAAAAAAAAACCGTTAAACAAAATGCTAGAAAGAGCGATCCGAAGCGCGAAAGCAATAAAAATATAATAAAACCAGTATACATAATGAATGTCGAGGTGAATCAGACCCAATGTATTCTTTTGATATTTAAATGTTCGACTAATGAAATGATCCCCTGGGATTGGTCGGATCTCGAACCTCGCAGTACATTCGATTTCCGAACTTTTGAAAAGTAAGTTTTTGTGGTCCAGTATTGTTCTGCCGACAGGTTTTTAGTTCCGTAATTCCGTAGTGCCAGTGAGATAACATGGTCTGTCACAAAAGTGTGGACAAAAACAACCAGTGTGGGCTCTTAGTGCTAGCGCAGGGTCAAAAGAACATGAAGGCATGGGGAGAAACCTTTGCCCAGCAGTGGGACTTTTTAACAGAGCCATTGAAGTAATTTGGAGGCTTTGTTTCAAACAGATACGTTCTGCAATTCTAGACTACATTTTCAATTAAGTATTGAAATTGAAATTTTTTATTGAAATAATTAAAATACAAATCCAAAAGTATAACCAAAGTATTTGATACGAACCACGAACTGTTACACGAACACAATATATTGTGATGAGCACAAAAGGTTAAAGGTTCTTACAGACGAGCGGCATGTTGCCAACTGCACATAAACTGCAGCCATCGCCACCTGTCGACGCTTGCAGTTGTGGCATGCCACGTAAATGTGTGTCTTGCAGTTGTGGCATGCCACGTAAATGTGTGTCGATGGCTGCCGTCGACGCGTCATAAACATAAAGTGCTTATCATAATATAGTGTTCGTGTAACAGTTCGTGCTTTCGTTACAAATATCAAACACTTTGGTTATACTTTTGGATTTGTATTTGTATTTAAAAGTCTACAGTATACATAAACCACTGTTTATGTATGCTGTAGACTTTCATTACATTTACATTGACAGTTACATTTAGACAATTAAATTTATTAGAACAATGTGCGAGTATATAACCGAGCTGCTTAAAGACAGGAACGGAAGAGAGAGATAGATCACGTAAGAGTGAGACAACAATGCAGTAGTAAAAATAGGTACTTACTAAACGCAAAGTATTCAATATCGTCATTATTTTCCTGCCAATTTATTTGGGGTCGGCGAAGCATGTCTTTTTCTTACATATATTTGTCTGTTTTCGTCATCTGTTTCTGTCAATAACTTGAATACCTATTTATTATCTAAGACTTTAAGGGCATATACCCCCTCAAATGGCTTAGCATGATCCTCCGTTACGCCTAAAATACTGCAGTATTAATTATGAAATAAATATATGGTAAAGTTGAGGATTAATGCTAAGTACTATGTGTGACGAAAACATGATTCCATAAACTTTTCTCAATAGAAAAAAATCCAAAGTTACCTCCAAATCGAACAATAAACCGCTGGTATTAAAAAAGTACTTCAAATTAGATCATCAAACTATACCAACTAACTGAACTAACTACAAAGCAGGTCTTATGTGTTTTACTTTTTTAGTCCAATCAATAGATTTTTTGTAAATCGCAAAAAAACCACTCATTTCGCACTATTCGGCCGCAGTGACTGACGTAACAAGCTAAGTGCAAGCGCACTACTAACTTTATTCTAACAGTATTTCGAACGAAGTTTGAACCACCACAAATAGAGTTGCTGGGTTAGAAGGGCATTATATTGAAAAGCGTGTCTGTAAAATCATTTTTGGAAGTGTCTTATTATAATAATCAATGTCTCAAGTCTGACGTTTGAAAAGATCAAAGCTCTTGGATAAATGTACGTATTTTTTCTATTTACTCTGAAAGCGACTTTATGAACTTCATCTTACTTTAATGTTCCCTCTGCTGGGACTGGGAATTACGCCTTTCTTTCTATGAGAGGGACAAAAACATGCCTAAAAGAAAACAAACACATGAAGGCTTTCATTTACCTAAACGAATACCGTCGTCCTTGAACAAAACGCGTATTTTTTTCTCTTCATACACCTACCATAAATAACTAATTTATACTCGACAATATAAATAATGAAGTACGCAAGTTGTTCCTAAGGGAATCGTTAGGTATATAATATTTTGTGGTATTTGTTATATTTAACGAGAAGTACGCACGCAATCTTTTCGAAGTATTATTAATTTTAGGTCTACTTTAAGTATCCGATGGATATTCGCTTTCGTTGTAATTGACAGGCTAAATTAATTAAGTTCCGAAAGTTTTGGTGCTAATTACCTACTTATTTTCTTGAAGAAGCTTAACTCCATAATTAATATTTAAGATTATTAAGAAAATTACGGAAATTGGTGAATTCTGGTCACGACTTTTGGCCATTCCTTTTTTTTTTATTTAAATTCATATTCATTCATTGGTGTAATTTTTGGTACATTTTACATGAGATCTTAATAATAAATAATTAGTTCCTCAAAAATCTACCTTAGAGGTGTGAACTCTTTCACATACTTAATCAGTCATTATTATAAAAAAAAGATAATCAACATATTAATTTAAAATAATTACAATAAAACATAAAATATCTTAGGACAGAAAAAACAAGCAAAACATTAAACATTTAGTATACATAATTATAAATAATGAAAAAAGTGTCTTTTACGTATCAGATTTTCTCAATCATCAAAAAGAGCATAAATTAAAGAAATTGTGAAGACACCAGATTTAGATTAGTTGTGTCCACCATAACATCTTTAATGCGTGGTGATTCATCATCATCCCCAGCCCCACTTCACCCACTGCTGGGTATAGATAGGCCTCTCTTTGTTTGTGCAAAGCTCCACGCTCTTGTCTCATCTAGGATATTCCCAACCAATGGCAACAATATCGTCTGCCTCTCTCGCCGCCGGACGACCAACACTTCTTTTTCCATTCCATGGACGCCACTTGGTCTGCTGGACATAGGCCTCTCAATTGCACGCCACTTTACTCGGAAATTCCCAACCAGGTGCTACCAGCCACCCTACATGGTATACCTGCATAGTAATCAAATGGAGAAGGAAAACATCGTGAGGAAACAACCAAGAAACAACCAAAAAAGAACAACAGCAAGTCCAAGACCACCAACAAGCATTGGTCCCGCGTGGTATCCACCATCTTAATATGATATGACATCATGATAATTCCCATCTTTAAAGGTGTTCCCAGCAGTGGGAACCGTAAAGGCTGATTATGCTAATATTACCTCCGAATAAAAATGGGTCTACATTTATTGGCAATGTAAACATGATCTATTAAAAAATGAAAGAGTGAGATTCTTTGCAAATTCTGCAAAAATGCGAACAATGAAATAAAAAAATACGTTGTACATTTTTTTGTATTTTCTCTTTGTCTTTGTTTTGTGTAAACAAAAATATTTTATTGTTACCATTATAACTCGACTAAAACTCACCTAATCCCAAACTTTATTTTAGTTGGTCAGATAAATCACAATAACCTAAGCTTATGCACCATCAGGAATATCATTAACATAATAATTATCGACATCCTAGATACCCGATCACCCGTGGATACCAGTTTTTTTTGGGTTACCCCAGACATTTTAACTACTGGCAATTGAATGTCGAGCACCGGTGGCCCAGTGGTAGCGGCCGCAACTTACGAACAAGAAGTCGTGGGTTCGAACTCAGGCAGGCGCATTACTTTGTGTAATTTATTTCATCACCACTGCTCATATATCGGTGAAGGAAAACATCGTGAGGAAACCGGCATGTCCTAGACAAAAAAATCGAAGACATGTGACATCTACCAATCCGCACTGGGACCGCGTGGTGGATTATAGCCTATTGCCTTTCATAGAGAGGAGGCCTGTGTCCCAGCAGTGGGAACATTAATAGGCTGATGATGATGATCATGATGATGAAGTTAACTTTTGTTTTTGTCTAAGATATTTTCAGTCTTTCTTTTTTAATGAATTCGAGTTTATTTCTCATAGTAGTTTCTGAAACCAGCAATAGGAGGTATTTTTATTTTACCGACTTGCTCATAGGAACACGTTTTCCAATTAAGAGTGAATTAAAAACCAACGACTATGTCTGTTTGTTTTGTACTGTCTCTAGTTATGAAATTAATTTCGCTATTTGTTCTGGCTTCTTGTCACTAAAAAGTTTTTTTGCAATACTGAAAATAATAAATTGTAACTTACCTATTGTTCATTATTTGTTATGTAAAGGAGAATGGCGCTCAAACGGGTGTTTGAATATTTATTTTTGAAGTTATTGAAAGAGTACAGTTCTTCTTTTATCAGGGTGTAGTTTGTTACCATGTCAATGGTATTTTTCAATGTTTTATTCCCTCCTAGTTGCCTTGTTGGTTGCCAAGGTTACTGCTGAGCATGCATGAGGTTCTGGTTTCGATTTCCGGGTTGGGGAAAGTGTTATTAGGTGTACCCATCACGATTTTTTCCCCAGCAACCACGGAGTCACTTGATTTGTGCCTATTTGATGGCATCAGGTTCGCTCCCTATTACATGAGACTCAAACATAGCTAGCGAAATGTGATGAACTATAAGTATACCTCTGCCTAATCCTTCGAGGATTACAAGCGTGATGTTTTGTTAACATAAAAACTTTTTTTATGCATACATGACCACTACTCTTATAAATTACTTCATCACTGCCACACTTCTAAGATATCCTTTTTTTTTTTGTAAACATTTTTTTTAATTTACTTACGTCGTTCTATTTCATACAGGTTTTCATAAAAAGCCAGCCTTACCTGTAACAAACAAACAAACAAAAGTGGTTAAACGTAATTAAATACAAACAATTACAGTGCTTGTTATTTCATAATAAATTACAAAGAGAATTTCTGACGACCCGAATGGCGTAGCGGTAGTGAGGCTGCTTTACGTTCTAAGGGTCTCGGGTTCGAATCCCGGTGGGAGCAAATGTTTGTGTGATGAGCATGGACATTTGTTTCCGAGTCATGGATGTTTATATGTATAATAAGTATGTATTTACAAACAAAAAAGTATCTATGTAGTATATCAACTATCTGGTGTCCACGACACAAGCCTCGTTGCTTAGTGTGCCACTAGATGGCGCTGTGTGTTAATGTCCAGCGATATTTATTTATTTAAATCAACTATCTGGTGTCCACGACACAAGCCTCGTTGCTTAGTGTGGCACTAGATGGCGCTGTGTGCAATGTCCAGCGATATTTATTTATTTATTTACTTAATTTTAATGGTAGCTGAACAATCTCACCGATTGCGAGAGTGTTTATAGGAGCGAGCGCTCGTCTAGCCTCGGTGTTCCTCGCTGGGCTGTACACTCGCATTCGCCCTGCTGCCTCGGATTGTCTTTGCGAGAGTGCACAGGCACTTTTACAGTTATCCGTGTGTTCTGACAAATGTCTTATGTACCAACGATAGTACATAAGATAAATGTACTGGAAACGACAATGAATATAATCTTTAAACCCGTGGAGCTCTTACGAGGTCAGAGTGGATTGTAGAAAGGGTTAAGATGCAGAAATAAATTCTGTTGTCAGTCAAAATAATAAGAAACGCTCGTGGCTAAATAATAACAGCCGCTCGGGTCGATTTTTAGGTTAAGCCGTGCTTACAAAGGTTGGTCCGTGGATGGGCGATTACCCATAACATACCGATTTTCCTTCGTGCCTCCGAAAGCACGTTAAGCCGTTGGTCTCGGCCTTCATTTGGGTCTCTGAAAGTCGTTACAGGTAGTCAGTGGCCCGAAAGTCTGACAGCCAGTCTGACCAAGGGGTATCGTATTACCCAGTACTAACTAAGTTGTGGAAGTCAGACAGGCAGTCACTCCATGTAAAATACTGGTACTCAGCTGCATCCAGTTAGACTGGAAGCCGACCCCAACATAGTTAGGTTGATGAGACAAAATAATCGAAGTAGTCAAATTTTAAAACACTCACTGATTAAGAAAAACTGGGAATTTGCACACTACCCAGCACAAATTTCATACACAAAATATGTACCCATAATACCTCAGTAAATCTTTTCATAAAGGAGATAAAATTGAATACGACACCAGGGCGGGAACTGAAAATTTATGAAAAATTATGTAACCGGGCTACGGTGAACATGTCACATGCAAATGGGAGATGTTATACCATATTAACAGATGGGTGTGGGATAAATAGGTGTTATGTATGTGTACCTAGCTATGTATAAAGGGCACGCGTTGTTTTTCTTAAAGTGAGACAGTAGTATATTGTCTTCATCATTACTTTTTCTACCAATTCGTTCGAATCCGGCTCGAAGGACCAATTTGTGCAAATTAAATTTTAAGCGCCGTCGCGCCGCAAAGATTTTTTTTTAAGTATGAATGTGGATGGCAATAAGCGTAGAGGAAGACCTAAAAAACGATGGATATAATGTGTGAAGGATGATATGGCTAGAACGGAGGTAACTGCTGAGATGACGAGTAATAGAACCTAAATTAATTGGGATAAGGGTAGTAGAATGATAAGTATGTGCGAGGCGTAATGTGTAAGGCGCTATTTTCCTGGACAAGGGAATCGTGGCGTAATTCTAGTCGTACTAACAGATACAATAGAAGCTCTATTTATCGTGTTTTATTATGAATTCGCATTTTGTTTAAAAAATTATGAATATTAAATATGTGAGCCTTTTGGCAAAATTGAACTTGATAGCTGCTCAACGCATAGGGCCTATACTACCTCAAATGGCTTGGTATGATCCTACGTTACGTCTAAAATACTGAAGCATTAATTTTGAAATAAATATATGGTAAAGTTGAGGATTAATGTTAAGTCCTATATTTGGCAAAAACACGATTACATAAAATCTTCTCGATAGAAAAAAATCCCAAAGTTACCTCTAAACTGAACAATAAACCTGATTAGGACTTTATTCTAACAGAATTTCAAACGAAGTTTGAAGTACCAAATATAGAGTTGCTAATTTGAGGTAGTAATATCCAATAATATCATACAAAGATTTGAATATTTTCTTTAGATGTATTTCGTTTGCATCAGCAGTTGGGTATTATGTATTATAATAGCTACCTATCTATAAGTATCCCTCCACATTGGAAACTGCAACTTACAATATCAGGTCCGGTGATAACTCCAACCATTACGACCATATCGGACGTTTTGACCGGCCAGACACCTGGTCTGCAATGAAGTGTGGAAAATGATGCCAGAAAGAGATGGGGCTCTACAAAGTGCTTAACGCCGTCTCTTTCTCCCAATAAAACAATTATTATAACGATTGGTGTAATCTATTTGAATGTTATCGATTTCTGTCTTGCATTAAAACTTCTTGTTTAGTATCGTCTAGCTTTCTAAGGGTTTGTGCGCGACCTCTGGCAATACAACTTGCGACCCGACTTGCTTAAAGTGACACATGTAGTCGTGTATGACACGTGTTTTCTGCGCGTGAATACCTACAATCGATGACTCGTGGTTTGCTCTCAGGAATTTCGCTAGAGTATGTAGCTCGTGGCCATACAGTACTATTCATTATGATCTTATGCCCGTGGCTTCGCCCGCGTAGAGTTCGGGAATGGGGGCTATCTACTAAGGTCTTCCGAAATGTCAGATGTCATACAGTGTTCGCGCGTTGCGTGCTTTTTTGTCAAGTATTTATTCTAATACTCACGATTGTGTTCTAGACTGAGCTATTCCTGATTAATTATGACTTAAAAATTTTAAGTAGCAATTTAGGATCTTATTTGTTAGTACTTGGTGGTAGAATGATTTTTAAATGTTTCATGCTTGCTAATTTTAGGGAGAATATTGTATCTGCAGAAGTTTACACTATGTTGTTATACGTAATAACATAAACTTTTTATGACGTTATTGGTACTTTAAAGTATAAAATAAAGGTTGTTATTAGATCGCTATCACTGACAAGTCTGCTCAAATTTTAAAGGTCTTTATTTTCGGGACAATAAAGGTTACTGTTATACGGCAGCTGTCAGAGGTAAATTAACTAAAACAAAGGACTGTACTATGATACAAAACTCACTAGACTTTTCAACAAAGTAAAACATGACAAATATAATAAAAGGAAGTTTATTAAAAAATCAATTTGGAAAGGAACCGTATACAATGAAAAGAAAAGGAATAAACACAGCACTTCATACATTTATAAGTTTGATGGGCCTGGCTGAGCTTGTGATGTCCCAGGTGCTGAGGATCCTGATGATGACGCTCGTGCTAATACTGACTCAGGGCGAGGATACGCCTTCGGATTATAAACGAGCAGTCGCTTCTTTGGAACCACTGGTAACGCATCAAATATAACATTATTATACAACTCACTGTCTATCTCACCATCTTCACACTGCTCCAAATCAGAAGCACCCAAACGCTTACTTTGTATAGCTTCCAACACATTATCGAGGATCAATTCCAGTTTCTGGTCGTCGTCGTATATCTTCCCCTCGTCTTCCGCCATTCTCTCCTCTTCCCCCGCCCAGAAACCAGGAAGGGTATCATTCATTGTACTGGTTACATACTTCCTGAACGCTGATAAAGTCATCTCTTGGTTTATGAAAATGAGCTCCATAATCCGTTTGAAGTATCCTACGTGACTCAGTTCTGGAGGACGAAGTAAAACATCATGGCCTTCAGCTTTCAAAATTTCACAGATTCTGTTAAGCGGTGGGCAGATCACTTTATGATATCTTATGAGAGCAAACAGTTCTTGTCGATGCAACGTGGAGTCGTAAGGAATATTGTAGGTGTCAAGCCATGCAATCATATCTGCCTTCTTGCTGTGCATTGTAGGCAATTCGTGGGTCTGTTCGAAGTCGAATCGTGATAGATACGACTCTTGTATTACAAATACCGAATTCTGGGGTAGTGTGTGCAGTTTATTTCCAAGCCAAATATCTAGGGATTGCAGTTTAGGAGGGAAGTAGACGTCGATGAATCCTAGCTGCGGAGATGCGATAGCTGTGATTTCCGTGCTCATTGCACGTTGCGAAGGATAGTAAGGACCCGTCCGATCTATGTGAATCAATACTCTGTTATTCTTTCTGTACTCCTTTATTTGTTGTAAATACTTGTTCCTGTTTGAAAGTTGCTGTGCGTTTTCAACAACTACGTACTTATCGGATTTAGGCAGTCGTTTCCATATGAAGCCTAGATCTTTCAAATCTTGTTTTAGCAAAGTAGGTGTATATGATTGATTGATTTGATCGATTTTCATGGCTACAAATATTGAAGCTTTTGTGGGTATCTTCAGTTTGTTAACGTATTGATCAATCATAACGTTTCTTATGCGTTCGTAAGATATCATAGAGGTTTCGTAATTGTCTTCTTTATATGTCAACCAATGAAGAATTTTTTTCCTTTGTTTCATGTTCATCACAAAGGGTTCAATAATTTCCTTTTTGATTCCGGTGTAGAAACATATTTTTCGGACAAGATAATTTTGAGGACTAATATAAGTCGAGCTACTCGTACTATCAAGAGCAGCTGGTGCATCGCACTTTGTATAAATGTGTTTAGCAATTTGAAATGTGTCTTGTATTCGACTGAGAACGTCCATGTCCGGTTTAGAACTCATCTTGGGTAGATAAATCTGTAAAAGAAATAGTATTATTGCAAGGTTTTCTTAACATTTTTTTTACGAATAAAATCTAGATATCAAACAATTTACACCGTTTTCTCCTGATTTTAGAAATACGACTTTATAACATTTACGTTTGACATTTTAAAAGGGTTTTGTTTACGATTGAACGAAACCCTAAAAGTGTAATTTCTGAACAACTGTCGTAGGTAATATTCTAAACTATTGTGTTTAACTTAAAAAATATCCTTAATAAAAATATCATTAATCGTAATTATATAATATGAAGAATAGGTACAAGTGACGTCATAAGTACGTATGACGTCACTTTTCACTATAAGTCTACAGAGGGGTCTGATGAAAGCCGCGCGGGGAAAGGCGGAGGGAGGGACATTCTTTCCAAGTCTATCCTAGTAACACACCACTTTATACAGACAGAATACCTACTCCATTCATTCGCGATAATCCGACAACAATGCGCCAGTGCAAACCGGTTAAATCCAGTTTTCAAAGCGGATAAAACTGACCACAAAGTGTTTTTATTTTATAAAGCGAAAATAAAACATTTTGCGTTATTATTTACTACGAAATAGGTTATGAAAGTAATCAGAAACGTGTATTTCCCATAATAATAGTAAAATAAAACAAATATTTACCAGTCGGAAATTCCAAAAATTGACGTGCGCTCCACACTGTGTTATATTGATTACTGAGGAACGCAACATGCTCTCCCCGCTCCCCGCGCTCGCGGTTACGGGACGCGCGGGCCTATAAGCGCGGGATAAAAGAAGCTTTCGAAAGATAGCCGGTAGATACCTACATAATAATATATATTTCGTCGTGTGTCGTGTCGAAAAATAAAACGTAGGTATTTGATAATTATGAGTAAAAAAAAATACCTAGCACAAAATATAATATTACAATTACATAATTATGTAAAAGTACAGGAGTTTTTACTAAACACTAAATCTTTTTCATGATTAAAAGTACTTAGGCATTTTAAGTTGTTGGTTAGTGATGGCGAAAATGAGTATAATTCATGCGCATGCGCAGCAACTTCAGCTGACACAACTGTCAACTTTTTAAACATTTCCATAATAAGTTGCCAGTCGCAGTAACATCTACATAAGCGCAGCTTCTCAAAATACCATGAAAAAACAGGTAGTCATAAACAGGTAGATAAGGATTAACACTTACCGAAACGGAAGGATTAAAATGGCTCCGTCTGGGCAACACACTTTCTTCCTTTATCGTGTGGTTAGTGCCTAACCTGGTGTCAGAGTTTTTATGCCGCCCATGGGCCTCTGACTTGGCTTTACATGCCGTCGAGAAATATCTCTTAGGAGGCATGCTGGTTTCCTCACGATGTTTCCTTCACCGAAGCAAGTGAAAATTATACAATACGCACATGAATCCGAAAAATCTGCGGTGCGTGACTTGGGTTCGAACTCAAGACATAGGTCTTGAGTTCGTCGTTCGTTCGTTATCTATGACTTGGCTGTTCAACGGAAACACCACTAGGCTATCACTGCTGCATAACACCGTACACCCACATTTCGCCTTCGCGAGCCTTTTGCCGCCAACCAGACACAAATCCTGGCTCCGTGGCTGCTACTGAGAAATTCCTGATGGAAAAACTTAATAACACTTTTTTGCCCGACATGGCAATCGAACCTAGGACCTCATGCTCATTAGTAACGCTTACGACCACTAGATCAATGAGGCAGTTTGTTACTGATTACATAAACTACGGTGTCTTCCACATTGAACGTTAGTTATTAAATTAACGTTCTCATATCTGCCTAGCCTTTTCCCAACTTTGTTGGGGTCGGCCTCCAGTCTAACCGGATGCAGCTGAATACCAGTAGTTTACATGGAGCGTCCGCCTATCTGACCTCCACAACCCAGTTAATACGATAATACGATAACCCTTGGTAAGGCTGGTGGTCAGACCTTTTGGGCCACTGACTACTTGTATAAACTGTCAAAGATCTACAAACGACAGCCGGGACCAACGGCTTAACGTGCTTTCCAATGCATGGAGGAAACTCGGTATGTAATGGGTGGTCACCCATCCACAGACCAACCTAGGCAAGCAACGATTATCCTAAAGATCGATCCGAGCGAATGTTATTATTTAGCCACGAGCTCCTCGCACAGATAATAATCCTCAATAAAAAGAAAATAACCTACATAGTTACATACCTTCTTCCCCCACATTAAAGATCTGCCACATTATCCATTTATTTTTCTCTTTAATCAAAGGTACGGTCAAGGGTACTCAGGTCCTTGAGGACTAAACGAACTACCCTCATCAAATATGAAACACACGGGAAATTTCTACGAAGTCACAGAATAAATATGCACAGAAGACCAGCTACAGCAAATGCAAGCGCCACTTGTTTTTGACAATAAAAGATGACTGTAAGGAACTAAGGATCCAAGCAATTCAAAACAGATGATTTGCATTTAAGAGGGCCCTTCCCGGCGCGTCTATCGTCAACGCGAGGTTGGTCGAAAAGCTTGTTGTTTCATCCAGAGCCATCGCGGCGATATATTTTCAACTGCCCTGTCTTACCTAGCCCCGACCCCGCACTACTCGCCACCCGCGCACCTCAGACCGACTAACGCGAGGACATTAAACGAAAAATAGTATTCGAAAATTTATAAAACTTGTTCCAGGAAATACGTGTTTTTGAATAAGTCTTACAAGTTTGTGAAATAAATATTTGTTATTTAAAATCTCTACTATATTTGCAAGGCTTCTATCAGGCTATTTTCTTTAGTTTTACACTTTATGAGTACATTATGAACGGCCAAAGTTGAGGTAAAATTTGAGAAAAACAGCAATTTTTGGAGGCTTATACTGAATTTGTTCCTTCAAATTTTTATTTTTTGCTTCGATAGAAGCCTAGATATAGTGCACAAGATACCTATCAGTTCAAAAAAATTAAAGATATATGTGTAACAACGGCATAATCACGCACGAGCGTTTGTCAAAATTCTCGCGAAAAGTATGGCGGGTTGGCCGCTCTTAAATGCGTATTAAGTGGTTTATTTATAGACGCTGCTTTAATTTCAGTAACTAATGATAAACGTCTGCTTAACTATGCCCTTTTCGACGTTTAAACATGGATGTAGTTGACAAAACTGCATCAAAACAACCGCCAATCGACTGTAGTTGGTTTACAGTTTTATGAAAATCGGCTAGCAGTTTAACTGCAGTTATCTTAAAAATTTCATCTAATCTTTAATTTTGTATATACTTGAAATGCAGACCGATAAAACTCCAGTGCCTGACGGATTTTGATGTTTGTTTTTTTAATGTGCTTTTGGCTTGTTACCTGGATGGTTCTTAACTATATTTGTTGACAACCTCTAGAATAGGACAGGACAACGTCTGTCGTGTCAGGTAGTACCTTTATAAATACCAATACTCGTTATTGTGTGTGCGCTTAATGTGAAGCTGATCTTCTGTATCCTATCTATTCTGTGTCTGAACTAAGTTACTTGCTAATTGAAACCTTTGATCAGTAGCACGTTAACTTCAGAAGGGACTATTCATTATTAAGTTCGGAAAGTAATTAAATATAACGGTTTCCTAAAAGTGTTCTTTCTTCTTTTTGGAGGAACTGGCGAATTTGACCTATAGCATGGATAGAATCTTGACTGATATATTTGTCTCTGTTTCAGCCAAAGGTTGGTTGATACAAAATGCCTATGGCATTAAGTCCGCCTCTGTACATTTGTGTACAGTCACCAGCGTATCAGGTTACCACAAACTGTCAAATTATCTCATTCGATTTTGAACTTAACCATCAAACATTAATTATGATTTAAAATAATTTGGAGAAATTCGACAGTAGGCGACTGTATTTTAAGTCTACACTAATATTATAAAGGGGTACAGTTTGTGAGTTGGGATGTAGGGGGTTATCTTCGGAAATTCTTTCACCAATGGGAAGCTACCATATCTCCGAATGTCTATGTTGAAAACGTCTCCTTGGAATAATACCCGACCTTAAGGAAGCAAATCCGCGGGCAATTGTATTGTGCTGTATAACGGGTTGACACACCAACCCATGCAATATTGGTTGGTGTCCGCAACTACACGTGCAAAGCGCGTATTTTGCGTACGGGTGGGAATAACATTCGATTCACCCCAGCTCCTCAAGAAAAGCTTGCAACGCCTTGGTATTTACTATTTATTATTTAACCCACGTATTGGGTTAAATAATAAATAGGTAGGTTTGATTCATCTAAAACTACTATCTTATTTTAAGTCCATTTTGTCCATCTCTTTGACCAAATTGTCATAGATATTAGTTTCATCGCGGTGGTCCGCGGGTTTCTACTCTAACAGGAGTAAGGACAATTAGTAAATTTGTTGTGTACCTACCTATGCACGTATTAGTAAATTACATTTATGTTATGAGAATAAACAAGAAACTTGTTTTTCTGTTTCTCGATTAAGTATTTTTCTTCCGTGAGATTAACTTTATTGTTACTACTGTGTTTTTTTTAGCTACTTACAAGTGTTGGTATTGGTATACACCAGGGGATGGTTTTCATTAAAAATCATGTATTAGGAATACTTAAAAAGTTTAATTTTATCAACAAACCGAACAGATTAAAGAAAAACGCTTTACTTAAAACAAAACCTCAGTGAACAAGAATCTTCAACAATACTAAAATAATTAGTCGAACTAATCCGAATTTGAATCCGAATCATTCGACGGGAGATCCGAATCCAACCCGTTATCTTCTGATGAAGCAGCTTTGTTGGTTTCTTCTAAATCATCTAATATTTTGTCAAGAGCCTCATCCTGCAAAAAAATGTCCTGTTCTTCTTCTACAATGACGTCAGAGTATTCACTAGCGTGGTCTTCATTTACAGCATCAATTATTTCGTTAATTGACGTTGTAATTGCCTCGGAATCCACAACATCGTAATTTTTCAAAAGATCAGGCATATTCGCTCGTAACATATCAAAATAATAAGTCGCAGGAGTCAATTTGATTATGCAGTCTGGCAATCTCAAAACGGTGTGCCCATATTTTTTAAACATATCGTCTATTACGTAGATTTTCTTAGATATATCAGTGTATCTTTCTATGAGATTGAATAACAAAGATTTTGGTATCTCAGGGTCGTGGGGCACATCAAAATATTCCAGCCATTGAACCATTTCTTTCTTTAAACTGTCCTCATTTGGTAGCGGCAAAATTTCTTCATTGTGATGCTTATAGTTATTTATAACAAAAATACTAGATCCTAAAGACTTGAACAATGTCTCTTTTGCCCATTTCAAGATAGTTTCCTTACTAAACTCATCTATAAATCGCTTGAATTGAACACCATCTTGCGTCACGACACAAATAAGTCTTATTTGAGGCTCATTTCCAAGAGACATGCTTTGTTTCATTGTTAAAATATCACCTTTCATATCAAAAGCAAGTCCGTCGATAAAATAAATTGTTTTTTCTTCTTTTCTGTAGCGTCGAATGCTTTTCAAATACGAATACCTTTCAAAAACAACTTTAGGATTTTCAATAACGACACATTTGTCTTTTGAAATTCGTTTCCACATGAAACCGTGTTTAAAAAGGAGCGTCCTGAACTGCCCCAAATCCATATGAGCTGGTATTTTCTGATATAGTTGTATGAATAGTTGGTAGGTAGTGGGCATTATCCTCTCATTTAGGTACATATCCATTAATTCATAGTAAATTACGGATCGATCTACCTCCCTGACCTTTATTTCAATTTCTTCTGCGTCTCCGCTTATGATTTCGTCAATCAGGGACGGCTGCAGACCGGTCAACCACACAACTTTAGGTCTCCTTCCAACTGCACCGTTCATTTCTTCTTTAACTTTCGCGGCAACACGGTGTAATATACGTAATTTTTGTGGAGAAGTTTTCGGCGCGTAACCGCAGGGTTTGACACGTCTGCTTGGACCGGGAGTGGGATCCGCCATTTTGTTTTAAAGTCACTCGAACGCACGAAAATGAAACACACATCCGTCTATGGAAAGACACGCGATGTAACTGGAGTTAACTGGTCGCGGCGCGCCGGCCGCGCGGATGTGTGCGGTGGTGAGGGCGGGAGGGGGGATCCGTCCGAGCATCGAACGATGCGACGCGACGCGACGATAAAGCGCGCGCGACCTATTGTATGTAAGAGATAGAAATAGCGTGATTCCCTGATTCCGAACGCTCGAACGGAACTCGATCCATGAGTGTGCATGTGCAAAATGTGAAAATAATACTTTCACATTTTGCAACTGCAACACATATGGCATAATATTATGCTTTACCTTGGTATGTTTTTAACGTGAACTAATTTACTAAAAAAAAAATTGCAAAAATTATCGAGGCTTATGTTTTTTTTTCTACCAAATAAATAATGCAACATTATTTATTTGGTAGAAAAAAAAACATAAATTAAAAACAAAGCCAATTCACAGTAAATCACAATTAAGTACAACATTTCACTAAGACTACACAAAATTATCATTTCCGTTTGTTTGTTTAGTAGAAATATTGTTCAAAAGCGATAGGCCTCGGGCACGGAGTAAATGGCTCGCATTTGTTAAACGTAATAAGAGCTTAGAGATAATAGATTATAGATTACTTCAATTAATAATTGCTGTGCCTTGGGGCAGCTGAGATTCAGCAGCAGCGTAAAAATACTTAGATAACCATAATAATTATTAACAATTTGTTGTTTACAAAACACGTTCTGGACAATTTGACAAATTCTAACTTGCGTTGTAGATGACAGTAAGTTTGTTTGTCGTGTTACACCTTTACGCTTTACCGGCTGAACGGATTTGGAAAAAATATGGCATACGGATAGTCGATAACCCCTAAGGTTATAGGTGAAAAGTACTGGGATATCCAATATCCTAATTATATCCTAGTATCTGGTACTTCCCTGTGATAACTTCCGATACCCGCGTGAGCGTAGCCACGGGAAAAATCAAGTTATTATCAATCATTTGTATGGATTGCCTTGTGGGTCTAGTGATAACAAGCTATACTGCTGAACATGTGGTCCTGGGTTTGATTACCAGGTCGGGCCAAGTCTTATTGGGAATTTCCATCAGGAATTTCTCAATAACAACCCGGAGTTTTTGGCCGGTTAGGGGAAACAGGCAAGCACAGGCAAAAGGTAGGTGTTCTAATAGGTCCCCTCAGCTCTGTTTAACTCTTTTAATAAAACAGGCGTGGTATATGTGTGGGCAAAACTGACAAATTTTTATATAAATAACGTCTAAAATGTAAAAACTATTAACTTTATAATATCAATAAAACTATATTTATTAACTTATTGCTTTTAGTTTTTACGCATAATCAAGCAACCACAAATCATTTTTTTTTTCCAAATGACACATCTGTCATCATTTGTTTGACAGTTCTTATGAGGCCGCAATTTATTTAGTTCTCTCAACAGTCAATAAAATATCCATTTTCATAACATCAACAATAAAATTCAAGATATTCACATTTTAAACATAATCCTTTGACAATCAATCGAAAATTAAGGCGAAAAAAAACAATAAATTTTGGTATTATGTTTTTCTGTCAAAGACATCAAAGACTGCACATTAATTTCTCGAACTATTTTGACGACCGTGAACTGGCGGTGCACGGGGTACGGGAGGGGCGGAGAAACAGGACTCGACCGTGTTCGTGTAGCTTCGGCTAACTTCGTGCGCGATGGCCCGATCGCGACCGGTAAACATGCGTTCGGGTATCTTCGGGTCGAACGATTACGGGCAGCAGCGGTGCGCTCACAGATATAGATCTACATAGATAACGCAAATTGTCACGATTTGTATTGAAACCAAGCGTGCCGACTTTTTAATACCTACTGTGACGTCACAGCCGCAATTTAGTGACGGGACATCCAAACCGATTCAAAGCCATCGATGCCGCCGATGCCCCTTCGCCCCGCTACGAGTCAACTGAAGCCGCCGCCGTGATCGTCTCGCTCATACTCATATATTTTATATCTGTTGTCCCGCTCGCTCTCACCTCGCGCTCCTACCCGCCAACCACGCCAGCAATCGTCAGTACGCCGAGTTGTTTAAAAGTGAGCAGTCGCGTCGCGCTTTAGAGCAATTTCATTCTACATTTTGGATACTTTCGCATAATCTCAAGTAAGTTTACTAAAATATATTTGTTGATATTTCTTTGAAACACAAAGCATTAGTATAGACATGCATGATAAAGATAAGAAACAGTAGTTTAGGTAACCTAAAAATTACAAATCGATTAATATGAATGACATCGATTTTCTGACAGACGAATGGTATAGACAGACGAATGATATATAGACAGACGAATGATATATAGACAGACGAATGATATATTTGAATGGGAGAGTTTCGAGGAATTACCAGTCCACATCCTACATGGCGTTTCATCTCTGAGGTAGCCAACTTTTTTCACATATTGAGGCAAAGGATCCTATGAATAAAGCAAATTGGTCAAGCTGGATGTTTGTTGCACAGATATAGTTTGTTGTTTAGGCGTGAGTAGATGAGTATGTATGTATTTTATTTCCTACTAATACACACATCAAAAGTATCTAGGGATCAACATATATTTTTGCAATAACTTTTCTCCTGATTGATATTAATTAAAATTTTCTTTAAGGATTCATCAAATAAAGTGTTTTCGTTTGTCACAGTAACGATAAACCAAGTCACCTTTGCATTAATAAAGAAATTTGCCATTTTCCTAATAAAGGGATTTTTGACATTTGAACCACTAACATTAAAGTTCGAAAAAAAGACTGAAATAACAGTTTTCTTTAAAATTTTATTGGGTAACTTAAACAATTAATAATCCGTGTTTCTACCGCGAACACTAACAACACAAGAACATCGGTTTGGCATACTCAAAATGAGTTCATCCAAATCACGCTGTGGAATGGCCGCCCATGTTCGTTGCAACAACAAAAAAAGGTCTTCTTGCGACTGGATACCCTCCATATTCGGCAGAGCTCTTCTCTGTAGCATATCCCATGCATGCTCAATCGGGTTCAAGTCTGGCGACTGAGCAGGCCAGGGCAGGACATTGATGTTAGCTGCGGCGAGAGTCTGTCTTACAACTCTTGCGGTGTGCGGTCGTGCATTATCATGCATTAACTGAAATAAGGGACCGATTTGCACTTGTAGAGGAACGATGACGTCTGATACAATCGTCTCAGCATAAATTTGAGCGTTGAGGTTGCCTCTGATCCAAATCAACTCAGTTCTTCCGCCGATCCAAATACCCGCCCATACCATGATGGTTCCACCACTATAAGGATGGACTTCCTGGCAGGATTTTAATCGCTGTTGGCGTCCAGGGGTTCTCCAGTGTCGTATACGTCTTGTATCCGGTCTCATACCAAAACGAGACTCATCAGAAAAGCACACGAAACGCCATTGTTCTTCTGCCCAATTTCTGTGTTCAAGAGCCCATTGATATCGAATCCTACGATTGTGCATTGCTATAGGTGGTACCCGTAGCGGTCTTCGGGAATGAAGGTTCACTTCATGCAAGCGGTTTCTGACTGTTTGGTCGCTAATTAAGTTCCCTGAAGAGTGATGAAGCCTCACGGCTAACATCATGGCGGTTATTGTTGGAGCTCTTCGAGTTAAGATTTGAATGTATCGGTCTTGTCTCCGTGTGGTGCAGCGATACCGTCCTCCATGGCGCTCAGCCACGGTACCAGTGCTTCGGTAACGTGTCCAAAGTCGACTGATAACACTCTGACTTGTATTCAGAGCTAAAGCTACAGTACGTTGCCGGGAACCAGCTTCTATCATTCCCACGGCTCTGAGCATTTCTTCCCTGCTTAAATGACGTCGCCGCTCCATAATAACGTTGGTTTTAATCAGTAGTAGGGAAACAGTAGCACTAATAATGTCTTCAATGCGTTGTATGTTTTTATAGGGAAAATATTGACAGCTTATTTTCATCTTTTACTCGAATTTGATTGAGAGTTCCTGATTCAAATTATGAAATGCACCAAAAAGGATCCATATAAATTTATAAAATCATAAATTTATTACAAAGCCACATCTCAATCTCAAGAAATCCGCATAAAAATGCTTGATCCCTAGACATTTTTGATGTGTGTATTATAAATGCGAAAATTTGTGTGTTACTCTTTCACGAAAAAACTACTGGACCAATTTTGTTAAAATTTGGCATGGAGGTAGCTGACACTTTGGATTAACACATGGGGTAGATTTTATCCCGGATATCATACGTTTAGGGGGGTTTAATGAGACCAAGCTGTGGTATATATACATTGAATTTTTTAAGATTTAATGCGTAATCATATTTTACTTGTTGTAGGCTATGGAAACAACAAAATCGCGAAATAAAACCAGAGAAGATATTTTAGAAGCCAAAAGAAGAGCTAGCCGAAAACGTCATGAAAAAAATAAAAAAAGATCCGGAACTAAGTGCATTAAGAAAAGAACAACAAAAAGAAAACTATGCAAAGAGAAAGAGAGAGAAGCGTGTCGTATCTATTAAAGATAAAAGTACACATGAACAGCAAAACCAAAGACAGAAGTGGCGTGAAAATTCGAGTGCGTATTACCGCAAAAAAAAGCAGGATAAGGAAGTACTCCAAGTAAATATTAGGGAAGAAGGAGAGGAAAGTGAATTTATTGGATCTAGCGGCGGCAATGACAAAGATCCCTTACTCGTTGAGCCGTCATATTCAGCGACGCAAAACACAAAGAAAAAAAATGTTGTTACTGTACTTTCCGACGTCAAAGTAAACTATGATCTTAAAACGCTAAAAAATCTCGTACCGTCCAATACTAGGTCTAACTGGGAATATAATTGTTCATCTTTGGATGTCGGAAAAAGTTTTAAAGAATTAAAATATAATTAAATATTTATACTTAGTTGTTCGACATAACATTAGTCATGGACAAAGATTAAATCTTTTAAAATCTAAAAGTACATGTGTGAGTACCTGATTGCAAAGTGCCAAATCATTTTAAAACGATAATTTAAGTTTAATTTTGAATTGTTAATTATTTTTAAGTTGATATTTAATAACTGT
Source organism: Xestia sexstrigata (assembly GCA_941918905.2). Taxonomy (NCBI): domain Eukaryota; kingdom Metazoa; phylum Arthropoda; class Insecta; order Lepidoptera; family Noctuidae; genus Xestia; species Xestia sexstrigata. The sequence continues at coordinate 10,073,573 of OW799225.2, forward strand.
CGTTGTCATTTTGTCTATAAAGCAAGTTTGTATTCAGGAATATTAAGAATATTTAATAAAAAAAAACCAATATGATTACAAAAGTATGTTTTTATTGCCCTTGAAACAAAATAAGCTTATTATACAGTTGTCTCTTTGTCGAAGTAGGTTTTATATATTTAGTCAAATAATGAAAACGCACATCCATGTATGTGCTGGCGACTACCTTAATTAAGTTAACTAAATGATTTTCCGTTGGAGATTGATCAAACTGGTGTACGGCGATGCTATTAAAGATGTTGCTATTTACAAAATACCGTAAAATCTTATTGATAAACAGAGGTTTACGTATTGACGGATTAATGTTGAACGTTTGCGATTTGTTAATTATGTCACGGATTTCTAACTCGGTAACTTTACAAATCTGAATAACATCCTTAGTGGGATAAACCAGACCGCCTTTATCTTTAAAAACCACCAATTCATATGTACGATCGATATCTGGTTTTTGTAATACCAACGCACTGTTACATTCATCGCATTTAATTTGTTTTTGTATTGCTGTTACAACATATCCGCCAATATATGTGATTATTTGATCACAAAATTCTGTCATTTCAGGCAATGTTTTACAAAAATCATCAAAATCACGGACACTGCTTATATTGAGTTCTTTAAAATCTGCATGATCATCATAAGAGAGAGACCCTTGTGTAGTAACATTAATTGTTTGAATCGCCGAAGAACAATTCAGAATTGAAATTTGCTCCAGTTCCACACAATTACCAGTATTGCAATTTTTAATTTCAACGTGACTCAATAATTTCTTATAAAAAGATTGGAACTGCCGTGAAGTAGGGTTGTTGTTACTCCCACCGTGGGCCCGTACATTACAAAAGAATAATTCGAGGTGGTCCTGGCTAAATCGGTACATTGACAGAAAATTGATTCTCTGTTCTTCAATCAAATGCTGAAAAAGAGCCTTTGTACTTTTTATGCAAACTAATAGACCAAGAAATCCTGTCTTTCTACCACTGTTAGTCAACAAATCTCCTTCTGAAGTTCGCAGTCCTTTAATGTATTCTTCGGCCTTTTCCAAAAAATCCATAATTGTTTTTTTGTTACTTAAGTTAAGTGGGTGCTTATAACCGAAGTTTTTTAAGTTTCGAGAATTTAGAACGTCGAACAAATTATTGAAAATATGTATAAATTCAGTTGTAGCTAACGAATCTTTGAAATTTGAAATTCTCAATTTTTCTCTACAAAAATCGATAGAATCGGCAATGCTTTTACTTAAAAGTTGAGTTGCCAATTTAACTTTCATTTTTTGATTTTGAAAGTTTATGTGTTGCGCTCGTAATTTGTTAGCTAAATGGAACATTTCAGTTGTTTGAAGTTTGTGCAGAAGATCAAAATATTTCCATGAAATAAATTTTCCATTACTGTCGACTATCGTTCCATATACATGAAGACAATTTCTAATTAATTTTATCATGTGACAAGCGTCCAGAAAAATTGCTATGGGTTGTTTAGTAACAGGGTCTTCAAACGTACTTTTTATGTCATTTGGATCTAATTTACAACCCAATAGTTTTGCCATTGTCATATTGGATGGGCATCCATCAAACGTAAGGCCGACTACGCTTATATTTGACTCGTTCAAATGTCGCAGACACTGTAGCACTAAATCTGCCTTTTGTCGACCATTTGCTCCATCTATTAAAAAATACCCAACAGGGACCTATAAACAAAAGTAAATAAAAATAATAATTAAGACAACAAATAACGTTTAATAAGAAACAAAATAATCCAGTTACATATTTGTATTACCTTCCAACTAGCATTTATTCCAGTAACTAACATTACTAGTGCTTCTTTTGCTTCGGGAACCTCATCTGTATCTAAACAGCCACCAAAATCTACATATCCATGGAATCTTTTCCCATCCCATTCGATTTTTTTTCTAATTGCCATTTCATCTATCATTAGACAGCAATATAAAGGTTTTTTTGATTTACTTGCAATCAATTTTAAAGCATTCAAAGATTCAGTTGTAAAACCAGGATTACCATTTATACATTTATACCACTTATGAATGGTGTGAGGATGTGGTAAGCATAAATTAAAAACCTTTCTAACATAACTGTATGCTTTCGTGGAATAATAGTACAAAGTCAATGCAAAAGTGCGGAGTGCTTGTGAATACTTTGATGTACTGATTTTTTTTTTGTTGTGCTGCTGTCTAGAATATAATTCTCGAGTTGTAACGTTGGTTGATTGAAGTAAATTAGCTTCCTCATCAGTAATAAGTGATTTCTGTTTTAAGCAGTTCAGTAAGGTCGTCAGAGTGAGAATTTTATTGACTTTGCGACGGTTCTGCTCCCTTAGTCTTTTTATTACCTTGTTTTGTTGATTTATTTTTTCTTGTGCATTGTTAAGTTTAATTAATAATTTCTTTTCTGTTACTCTTTGCCCTCCTGATGTGGGTAATTCATTGACATCCTGGAAGGTAAAGTAAGTTATAGTTGATTTTAGTTGCCGGTTCCTAGTCTCTCCCAATCCCTGCTCCCGCTTCCACTTCCACTTCCACTCTCGCTCCCGATCTAAGTTCCGTTACACGCTTTCGATCATGTTTTCCACTTTTGCTACTAGCTTACATTATACCGTTAGTCTTTTTTCTTATCTTATGTATGTAGGTACACACATCTTCTTCTTCTTCTTTAATATATATAAATTACGTGCCACGATCTTTGTACGCGATGGACTCCTAAACTACTTAACCGATTTAAATCAAATTTGTACACCGTGTGCAGTTTGATCCAACTTGAAAGATAGAAAAGAAAAAAAAAAAAATATGACAAAAACGTTAGCCACAGCAACTTGTGGCCGGGTCAGCTAGTTATGTATATATTTACATGAAAAATTTATACTATACCTGTTCTAGTTTTCTCTTCCTTGACAATGATGAAGGTTCTTGTGGTGTATCTTTATTCTGTAAAGCACAAATGAGTGTATGTCAGATATTTTTATACACGTAAAAACACTGTAAAACATTAATTCACTAACCTCGTCTTCATTGTCAATGAGTTTTAGTATATCTATAGTGGGACATGCCGTTTTTTTCAACAATCTCAACTTTTTTCCTTCAATGAAACTAACATTTTCAAAATGTATAGAACAAATAGTACTGTGTTTAGTCGGGAACCAGTCTTTCCGTCCCGTGGCCGCAATCCATTTTTCTTTTATGATTGGATCATGTGGGAAACTAAAAAAAAATATTTTTAAATGCAATAGAAAATAAATACATAAAATAAATAAAAAGAGTCGTATAATGTTGAAAGGATAAACAAAAACACATTAAATACATTAACCCTAAAAAAAATATCCTCCTTTTTATAGCTGTCGTGTAAAATTAGGTCATGCATATGAGCTTGTTATATCTACTAAATTGGCTTTTTTTATATCATTCGTCAGTCCGATATCGATTAAAATCGATTATTGATATATGTTGTAGAACGAACAGCACTAGTTGCTACAATTGACAGACGAATGATAAATTGCCTGTATCACGAAGTCGAAGCGATGCGCGACAGTATCGCTTGTTGCGATATTCATCGTCTCCTAACACACATCGTCAGATCAAACGTCCAAAGCAAACGCGGCAACATAATGTGAATAAAGTTTACTTAACGGTAATTTATAGTTAGGTATATTCTGGAACGACACGCAGCTTGGAATACTTAAAAACAGTTTTAATATGAATTTACGCATAATATAATTTTAAAATAACTTACCTGTGATAGGAAATATGTTCCTGCCTTTGGGTGCTCGAAATTTTTGGGCTATTGCAGTTAATTATCACGCAACGAGGCATTTTTTTTGTTTTTTGCGGACGTTCGGCTGCAACAACGGACGCGCGGGGACTGAAGTTAGCGGCGACCAACCTCGACGCTTGGTCGGGGTTCAGACACGCGAAGTGCATGCATTTGCGTTATCTATGTAGATCTATATCTGTGGGTGCGCTTGCTCATTGAGTTTGTTATCTAAGTAGGTAGGTAATTAGCATAAGCTAGTTTTGAATAAAATGTTAATTTTGTAACTGTAAAGAAAAGTGTAAACTAAGTATAGATTTTTTAAATTAAAGTTGCTTTGGATAGCTGCCACTGAATCATTGAGATCTTTATTTCTTTGTAATTAAGGGCGATATTGGCTTGCTGCTGCTAGAGATAAACTCTGTGAAAAGACTACGTCTACATAAATATCTTTTAGGTATTTATTAAGGAACCATAGATGAACGTATCCGATCATCTATTTAAGTTTTCTTCAAGTAATGTATCGGAACCTGAATGTCTGATTTTTATTCGCCCTTTCCTACGACATTTATTTACAAAAATCCTTTTGGCAACACGGCAAAGGTCAATGACCTTTATAACATCACATCACGCCTATAAATCCCAAAGTGTTAGGCAGAGGTGTACATAATAGTAAGTACCTACATCCACATTTTGCCATCAACCGAGCCGGACCTTTATTAGGCACTTATATAAATCCTTTTATATTTTAACCTCAAATAATAACAATAGCTTAAAACAACTAACACTTGAACACAAAACAATTTTATTGTAGACCCAAACATTACATCTTTGCATACCAGAAAACACCATATATTAACCACAATCTAATTCAAATTTTCTCTACCAAACAATAAGACACAATTTCCTTTGTAATAACAAACAGATGCTTGAATCCCGATTGCGGTTTAGAGGCTCGCCAGTTCTTGGTTTTTAATTAACCGAAGGCACAAGATTGTGTATCGGGTTCGATTCCCGGTTAATGTAAAGCACAATCGATCGAGTCTGAACTAGGTAACGTGGCGTTGTTTTAATTAGTACTTGAATAATGGAATAATGTTTTAAGGATGAGATTTCGCGATTTGAGAATGTTGACCTCTGGTTGGTTCAGTTTGTTGGCGGCCATGTTGTTGTCATTTTAACTAAGAAAGTAACTTAACCATTCTGTCTGACACTTTTATGCCTTGCCGGCTGAAAGGATTTTGATGAAATTAATATTTGCATAAGTACCTACAGTATTCAGTATCTAGGAGCTCGTGCCTAAATAATAATTGCCGCTTGGGTCGACTTTGGCCGCCTTTGCCTGGGTTGGTCCGTAGATGGGTGACCTACCCATTACATACCGAGATTCCACCGTGCCTCGGAAAGCAGATTAAGCCGTGGGTTCCGGTTGTCATTTGTACATAGATCTTCGCCAGTCGTTACAGGTAGTCAGTCGCCCGAAAGTCTGACAACCAGTCTTACCAAGGGGTATCGTATTACCCATTACTAACTGGGTTGAAACTATGAAAAACTGTAGGTACTTACTGAAAAATTGCAGTTTTTTTTTTAAATTACTTATTTCGGTAAGTATACAAAATTGAATTAAGTAGGTTTCAAAATCATGATCCGTTTTTCTTTCCTGGAAACCTCACAATGTACTTTCTATTTTTTCCACCCTTGAATGAGACAAGACTCCACAAACATTTAATATTTATATAAACCATTTCTCTTTCAAGATTACTATGTAAATCAGTGAAAAAAGTCGAGATTTTCGCCCACACGTGTCAATATTGCATTATATAAATGTAATATATACCACATTGGTGATATTAGACTAAATAAATCTTGGTTAGTCCCCGGGTTATTAAATATAAGGGGTTGGGTTATGAGTGAGGTGGCCATGTTGCTTTGGGGGTGTTGGGACTTTCTTATATTTTGGGGGTTGAATGTTTCTTTTGGAAGTAGCATGATATTATATCACGGTTATATTCCCCGAAGGGATAAGCAGCAAGCATAATCGTACGCCATAACGACGCGCAAAGAGTTACCACTGATAATATACTATTTTAAATGCGCAAGTTTGGATGGATGGTTACTCAATCACGCCAGAACAGCCGATTGGGTCGGAATGAAATTTGGCATAAAGATAGATTATGGTCTGAAATGGCAGTAAGAGAACGTTGTCTTATTACTTACTAGCTGATGCCCGCGGCTTCGCCCGCTTGACAAATTATATAGGTACTAAAACCTTCCTCTTGAATCACTCTATCTATTAAAAAAACCCGCATCAAAATATGTTGCATAGTTTTAAAGATCTAAGCTTACATAGGGACAGACAGACACGGCGGGGGACTTTGTTTTATAATATGTAGTGATTGATAGTGATTTGTTATTTTCTTCTTGGTATGAGAACTGCCACTTAATTATTCCACTGTAATAGGCCAGCTTATTACGTGTTTTACTGCATATGATTTCCCGTGTCTCTAGTAAAAAGATGTCCTGAATTATCCAAAATCCTGGTTACACTATTCATAAGGATATTTTTCCAAGGGGAGACCTGGCCCATTTGCTTCAGGAATGTGGATTTAACTTCTTATTTCCATGATAATGCCATTTGATGTGACGTTAAGATGTCATTTTAAATATTATGTTATTCATATATGGTTTAATTAATGGCGGCAATAATACTGTGCGGGGAGCGAGCTAATAGTCGTATAAGTTGAGGTTTGCGAAATAATTCTTGTTTTACATGGGTAATTTTGTGATCATAAAATGAAATCTTGTTTTTGAACATAATTATGTTTTTTTTTTTAAAGAGTCATATTTGAGTGAGGTTTGAACAGTGCATTGTTGGACTTTGGAGTTCCAATTAAGGTAATAATAGATTAAAAAATCCAATAATGACTATTAAATTTGAAAATGAACATTAATTTATACCGGAATCAAACCCATGTGTTCTTCGTCACAACCATAGCGTATATTTATCATTGATAGGATCTTCTTCATCTTCAACCTTTGGGCATCTAATGCTGAGTGTACATCTCTTCCAAATCTCTCCACTACTGGATTGGCAGTTTTGTGTCATGATATCCAGTTTCTTCGAACCACTCTAATGAGATGTAGGAGAGTAGGATCATCTATTTTAGGTTAAGTAATCCATTGACTCTCTGCTAGAAAATGTAATACGGTGGGAAATAACCGTAATTTAAAACCACTCATCTCATTACCATGACATCCCATCGAATATTCCCTAAATCCCATTACTTTCCCATCAACAAAGTCCAAGGTCTAACTTTTCTGACTCCCATAACACGTTTACTTAACTCGTCTGAAAGTTATTAGAACTCGTCTAACCCATCGTGTGGCGGCACCTACCACAATTGGATGTGTCACTGCATAGAGTAAAATAATCGTAGAAGCGAAACTTGAGTAGAGAACCCGGGTATTAGTATCTTCGTGCTTTGGAAAACGACTGTTATTCCACGTTTTCAGACAGGGACGAGTAGTTTCTAACGTGGCAATATATGTATACAAGTGATAAGATAATAATATACTTAAATAGCAGTGGGCAGGACACATTGCTCGCAGAGCGGATGGCCGATGGGGCCGGAAAAGTTCTGGAGTGGCGACTCTGAACAGGAAGACGTTGCCTTGGAAGGCCTCCCACTAGGTGGATGGACCGATGATCTGGTGAAGGTTGAGCGGATCCGCTCGATGCGAGTCACACGGGACCGGTCAATGTGGCGACGCTTGGGGGAGGCCTAACTTTACTTTGGGTGAGTTCCACCGCTGCTTAATCAGTTGTAGTTCGTGGCACCCTGCCACGAACTACGACTGATGAAGCAGCTCAAGCTCCTCAATTCTGCCTATTCCTAACTCTTGAACATTCGTTACGCTCTGGAGGTAGGCATTTACAATGCGCTTGAAGCAAAAGTGTCCTTTCAGCACAACCTTACTCTATGGTCCCGTCTGAACTCGGATAATCTTGGTCAGATGACGTCGTTAGGCATAATGGGAGTTTACGTGGCTGCGTTATATCATTATAAAGTATGACCGCTACTTTTGTTTCAAGAGTTTTTAATTTTCCGCGATGAAACGTACTTTTAAAGTTTCACCTGAGGCCACAACTACTTTCAAAGTTCCAACAGAGAGAGACCATACCTTTTTAGATGCGAAATCGTCTTGAGCCGGTCAGAAAAAGCAATCAATGCTAAAGTGTTTAGGAACTGGTAGTTAATTATCTTTCTGACAAGAACAGTCTACCACTAGCAAGTAAGCATGCTCATTTTCCATTCGTCCACTTTCATTCGTCGTGTTGTCAATCGCAGAACAGTGGTAACAATTTCACATCAACAGCGCCTTTATGTCGTAGCAGTTAGGACTATCGCCAGTGTAAGTGTTACCATTGAGGTACGCACGTCATGGGTACAAACTACGCATTGGACACAAGAGGGCTAGGCTGTGAGGTGATGGAAGAGATGGTTTGCAAAGAGGTGACTGCTGAGATGACGAGTAATAGAGAAGTATGGAAGAAGAAGACATGCTGCGCCGACCACAAATAAATTGGGATAAGGGAAGAGAATGATAAAGAGAGGGCTATGATCCAATACGCGGGCCCAGTGTGGTTCGGTGGTCGTCACAAACGTCTTCGAATTTTGGTTCTAGGACAAGTCATTTTCCTCACTTATTAAAAACCTGAACTTGATAAAGGACACCGTTTCACCCAAACCCTATTTCCCTCTATCTTGTATCCCTACAATACTGATCCCCATTTGATCCGCCTTTACCTCGGAGCTGTGAAACTTCATATAATATGTATGCAAGTCCCCTGGATTTCACCCTAAAGAGTGTTTTATTTTTACTGCTGCCCAAATGAAATTGTCACTAAACGAGGTCATACTTGTATACCTTTGTTCAGATAAAAAAGGGAACCGAAGTATCAGACTTGGCTTTATCATTATCATAGTCAGCCATTTTGAACCGATTGCTAAAAAGGAAGAGCTGCTCAGTCGGGCTGTTTTTTTTAATGTTGGAGGCGCTATTCAGGTCGTCAAGAGTGCAGGTAAACGGACACCTGGGACACTCCAGCAGGTGGGGCATAGTTTGATCTGGAGCGACGCACTCGCACTCGGTGTTGGAGGAACCAATAATACGCCATTTTGCCAGATTGTGTTTGTAGCGGCCTACTTGGGTACGCAATCGATTTCGAGCCACCGTATTTGACTGCCAGGAGCCAGGTGTACTTGGGGCTTCAAAAAGTCGTGAGGTGGTGGACACCGCTCTTGCCATAACTTGCTTCGTACTTAATGTGGCCTGTTTTGAATATCAACGAGGAAGATAGGGAAGCAAACAAGACAATACGTCTTCTTAAGACGTAGGGTCTTGAAAGACATGAAAAAGACTAGGTGTACATGATGTGAATGAATGATATGAGTGACCTTCTCGGCGTCTTAAGACTAACAAATGAATGTTTCCTTTGACAATTTCTTGAAAGGACAATCTTATTCCTATTTTGATAATGTAGGTGCTATGAAAGGAGGGGAAGATATGACAGATGGACTGTGTGAAAGATGGGGGGTGATGACTTCTTCTAAGCGTGTTAATGAAAATCTAAATTGAGTCAGGCCAAAATTTGGCGAAGAATTGAAATAACAAGAAGAAGCAGTTATGCTGCGCCAAAATAAATTAGTGTAAAGGTAAGAGAATGGTGTTTTTGATGTTTTTATAGAAAATACAGCACTTACATACCTACCAGTATTCATACTACAAAACCTCCTTTATATTCTCAACCCAAAAACAGCAAAAACAATCAATATGTACCGACAACACGCCCTAACAAGCGCTAATACCATACCAATGGTAATGTTCCCTCACCAGGGACCTAAGCTGGTATTAGGACCTCTAATTTGTAACTTAATCACGGCAGGAGACGTTCAGCTGGGACCACATGTTAACTGGTAAGACGTGTCTTCAAGTTAGTAAGATAACTTATTTATTTTTGGGCTAATTATGAGACGAGGAAATTAGGTTAGGGAGTTGCGAGGATTTCGTTTTGATTGTCGAATTTGTATTGATTCAACATTACAAGCAGGTATGTCTGTTAAACTCACTGGCTAAAACAGAGTACATACTTAATATTATCCATACATATGAACCACGGTGGTCCAGTAGTGGCGGACCCGACTTAAGCATTAAGCACAGTAAGTCGTGGGATCGAATCCAGACAGGCGCATTACTTTGTGTAATTTATTTCATCACCACTGCTCTCAAAACGGTGAAGGCAAACATCGTGAGGAAACAAACATTTCGCATGTTTTAGAACGCCTAGAACCTCGAAGACATTTGACATCTACCAAACCGCACTGGGCCTACGTGGTGGATTTATAACCCATTCCCTCTCGTAGGGAGGAGGCGTGTGTCCCAGCAGTGGGAACATTATAATGTTCTATTACTAGGCAGGGCTAATTATACTATTTGAAAATAAAGACAAGACAACGGAAACAGCGAAACCACCACCTTTCATGTATTTTCATCGGGTTTCAAACTTTTGATTTTATCTACTAGCGAACGTCACGCGGTTTCACCCGCGTAGTTCCCGTTTCCGTGGGAGTACGGGGATAAAACATAGCCTATTACTCGCTGATAATGTAGCTATCCATTGCTGAAAGTTTTTTTTTAAATTGGTCCAGTAGTTTTTAAGTTTATTCGTTTTATACAAAAATATAAAAATACAAATCTTTCCTCTTTAAAATATGTTTATGAATGTTAATAAATAAACTAATATGGATAAATAAATCCTTTTTCGGTAAAGTCTAGCAAAATATTCACTTCCATCGTCCACTCTAGTTACGTTATGCATCTACAAAATTATGACGTCCGTCGTACCTATGCGACTGCCTATCGGACTGTATGGAACCAAGTTAGCCGCATTTAGGGGACTGCCGGACGCTGGACTAACATGGACCTGTCACACAATTTAAGTGTTTGTCGGTACTCCACCTGGGTGCTATTGAGTTAGGTTGCTGATGAGATTTTGGTTGGGGATGTAGTTAGGTCTACGTTAGTCGTGTTGTGTTTGCGTTAGGCAAGGTTTGGATGAGTGCATGTTTGTAGATGTCTGTTAGAGTTGACTTGGAAGATAATAGGTAGGTATTGCACTATTGATGTAATATATAATACTGGTTGTCAGACTTTCGGGTCACTTCACCTGTAACGACTGTCAAAGATCTACAAATGACAGCCGGGACCAACCGGTTAACGTGCTTTCGGGAAAACTCGGTATGTAATGGGCGGTCACCCATCTACGGACCAACCTAGGCAAGCGCGGCTTAACCTGAAGATCGACCCGAGCGGCTGTTATTATTTTGTCAAACAAACCTCATCTACAAGGAAAACCTCTTTAAATCTAACTCCACTCTAGTCAAGCACGAGCAAGTTATACAGCAAGACATTGACGTCCCTAATACGTATAATCCTATTGATTGACCGATTGCCATTGTTGCAGATCTGGAAGATACAGGAGTTACTCTGTAGGTAGCAGAGTTTTTGTGGTTTTAGTTTTTTACCCGACTACGGCGAAACCAAAAGGAAGGGTTATGATTTTAGCAGTCTATGTATGTATGTTTGTATTTACGTATGTTCCTCCCTAGCGGCTAAACTACTCATCCGATTTTGATGAATAAGGTGTGAATCGATTCGTTGTTATGGCCCAGATAGTACAGGCAATTTTTTTACAGTTTTTTACTCGATTATGTCGAAACTAAAAGGAAGAATAATTATGATTTTAGCAGTCTATGTATGTACGAGTATGTACTTTTGTATTTACGTATGTTCCTCCGTGGCGCAATAGGTGCGCTCTGAGGAATACCTCGTCTAAACTACTCATCCGATTTTTATGAATAAGTTTTCAATAGATACGTTGTAATGGCCCAGGTAACTAACATAGGCAATTTTTTTTCTGTAGTGGGTTTTAATTTTAGAACTTATTGTGATAGATTTTTGTTGTTTTGTTGAACAAAGCTATTGCTTGCACCTAAAATGACTTTTCGACTTCCAAAAGTGACTTTTGGCCTATCACACGGCTTGACTTCGACTCTGCCGCTCTCATAATAACGTCCAGTTCTTCGGACCCTCGCGGTTTCTTAATTCTTCGCTTTTAAGGTTATTAGGACCTAGGTTTATTTAGCCTGACTTTGCATATAATCAACCAATTGAGTTTCTATGAAACTACAATGCTATTGATGTTCATCACCATCTGCCTAGCCTTTTCCCAACTATGTTGGGGTCGGCTTCCAGTTTTACCGGATGCAGCTGAATACCAATATTTTACATAGAGCGACTGCCTATCTGACCTCCACTACCCAGTTAGTACCGGGTAATACGATAGATACCCTTTGGTAAGACGGTTGTTCGGCCTCTGACTACCTAACGACTGTCAAAGATCTACAAATGACAGCCGGGACCAACTGCTTAACGTGCTTTCCGAGGCGCGCAGGAAACTCGGTATGTAAGGGTGGTCACCCATCCACAGACCAACCTAGGCAAGCACGGCTTAACCTAACGGTCGACCCGAGCGGCTGTTATTATTTAGCCACGAGCTCCTCCTTACAATGCTATTGATTACTTATTAATACTAGTAATATTATGATCACCAAGAGTACTTTATGTTCTGTGGTATCCATATTACACCATAAAACAAACAAGATTTGATAAGGTTTTCCCCTTTGTCACTGGGGGCCATTACCTACATCCCATACACTTTCTGCCAAACATATTCACCCCTCAAAAATAGAGCAAATTCACCACCATTACCACTACGCATATTATATTACGCCACGAAAAAAATACGGCCACATTTTTACCTGAGATTCTTCATAAGTAATAGCACATACCTCTAGTTACAGACTTTAATAAAATCGGTCAAGTGCGAGTAGGAATCGCACACGTAGGGTTCCGTACCACAATACAATTTAACACATCATTATTTTTAGAGTTATTAAACAAAAAACGCTGAAAAAAAGACAACTTTTCTTTTTAACTCTTTAACTTTGTTTATTTTTTTTTTGTTTTAGCAGCTATAATTACAAATACACAATCTGTAAAAATGTCAAGTGACACCCTATAACAGTTCAAAAGATTCAGCCCTGAGACAGACAGACAGACAGACGAACCTTAGTAAAAGGGTCCCGTAGGCACTCTTTATACATATACGGAACCTTAAAAAGTACCTACATGCCGTTATAACTGTACACTGTAGGTAAAAAAACAGGCGATGTCAAACGCATACCCTTTGTCTTGCAGCCCCACTTACACTCGCGGACATAAAAAAGTACAAATGTTAAAAATGTTATATTTTTCCGCATTTTGTTTCGCCATGTGATGAGTTTGTTGTGTTTTGTTATGATGCGGGTTTTAAATGTTTTAAGCTGGTTGTTTGTGAAATGGCTTGGCTAATGGGAACTGGATTTTATATTCAACGTTTTAAGTTTCGTTATTAATTTTGCTTAGAATTTTATTCATACGTTTCACAAAAGGGGTTTATTTTCATCTACTCTATAATAAAAACCATTTGGTGAATGGTATCTATAATTCTAGAAATACTATCCTCTATTATATTAAGATCAAGATGATACCTACACATATTTCCTATCTGCAATCTCGAACAATATTCAATCGTATTTAAAGATCTGCTCATGTTCCGTAGAAAACGGCATAAAGATAGACGGACATAAAAGGCATACTTTATTACATAACAGCACAAGTACATAACTGTTGCCCTTGTAACTATCAGAACATTAATGAAAATTTATTCAGTTTTTTCGGCTACACGGGAATAAACTTGTTCGTGTTTTTGCGGAAAAAAATTTAAAAATGTTTTTATCAAGTGGGTGTTACGAGAATCCAATTTTATTTAAAAATGTTTTGAGATAAACATCTAATACGTGTCAGTTTCTTTTATATAGCATTATGGTAAGCTGATAACTGGGCTATAAGAAGTTTTGAGAAGATTCACACGTGTTATTTGTAAAAAATAATTTTAGACTTGTACGTAATAGATAGATAGAGTTGGTATACTTTATTGCACACCAAAATAATTAGACATCTCTTTTAGAATATTCTTAAATATATGGATCTGATAGAGGTCTTATCTATAATAGTAATAATATATTTTAGACAACCCTTGGATAGACTGAAAGAAATACACCACCAAAACACCAAATCTTTCGCAAAACTAATAAATATCAAATCCGTTCACTTCACTGTTCAATTTACACCCCCACCTGTAAATACTGCACACTTTTCTCGGCCCCAAGTGTACATACACATCTGCACACCAAAATTTACAATCACAGATATCGTAGTGGGATTTTATTTGAATAATTTAAGAGGCATCGTCTCGAGCGAGCTCGGTTGATCTTATCTTTTAAATTGCGCACACACCCCCTTTCTTGTGGGGGGTGTGAGTGTAAGATGTGGATGTGGTATGTTACCTGAGGTTATTTAATAGGAAGGTGCATGTGATATTATTTTCATTATGGCTTGGGCAACATTTCATTTATAAATGATGTGTTGCCGAAGATAGAGTAAAATGACGAGCGATTGCAGCGCCATGTCCAGCACTAGACTAGTATAATCTGCACATGAAAGTGGTATTAAACCTGTCATAACAGATGAAAACTATGAAAATTCTGAAACATCTGTGATTAATTGGCTGATCATTTTTGAAACGGTTAAAAAATAATCCCACGCAAAATTGAAAATGAATAGGCATGACGACAGGTATCAAAAAATAGCAAATCTATTTAGTCTGTCAGTTAGAGTATTGGAAATTAATGGACACGTATTTTTTGTTTTTGTAAATCAATGAATATTGACAAAGATAAAACGCATCAAAACTCGGGAGTGGGGGCTCGTGACGTCAGAACTAGCTAAAAATTATACCTAGGCGTGACGTATTGAGAATTTTAAAAGCGTCATATGTTTGTCAATTTTGGTTTACGTAACAAAAGAAAAAACACGGGTCAAATATTTTTTGATAATCTAACTGACGGATTAATTAGATTTTTTTTTGTCGTCTCGCCTATTGAGAATGAATTGAAATTGACCGAAGTCTTGCTGAACCTAGACTATTACCCTAGTTTCACACTTGAGTAAACTTATGTTATAGCTTAATTAGGTAGTCATAACACTCATAACCATTTTCAAAATGGCAAATGTTTCTCTGCTACGGGATGATAAACTGAAATGTTCTCTATTTCACTTGGCCTAGCATTCTGGATCGGATAGTTGGCTCAAATATCAAGTCAGCTTACACATTGTCTAATAATAATCAATAAATAATAAACAAATAATAATCATTGGAAATAGATATACTAAAACACCACTTTAAGGGCCTTAACAAGGTCTTGATTTGGATGTTTCAAGTGGAAGATATTCTCAAGTTAGTATAGATAGAATCTAAATTTGACAAACCTCTACTGATGAGACGATACATCGAACTTTTAATCTTCTAAACACTAGTCTGATTATTATAAGAATTAAAAATTAATAATAGTGGCTTGTATCATGCGTCAAGTCGTAGGAAAAATCCTCTACTGAACTCAATTCGACAGTTTTAGACAAATTCACTGATAAAGACAGAAATAAGTTTATGTTTCAAAGTTTTTCTCAAAAACACACTTTATTCCAATCCTGCTTTTGCAAAATGTTGTTACTTATTAAAAGTGCCACATCCAAAACTTTTTAACACAAGAGCAAAAATGTTACCAATAAAAATTCAAGCGAAGGTGTTGAGTCAAATGACAGTGTTTAACAGGAATACAGCGGGCGAAGCCGCGGGGCGTTGTGTGGCGTAGATCTTAGATAAGTGTGCGCCTCTTGTATGTACTTATGAGAAAAATGGTGCTGTAATTTCCATACTGATTGAAGTTTTTACTTTAATTTATTTTAGAATACAAAAGTTATTTTTACTTGAGCCGTGATTTGCAGTTATGTGTTAGTTACCGTACGTAGGTAGTATGTACGTTACCGTATTCATGGAGTGACGTACTAAAGTAGGTAGGTACTGATTGTTTACCTGAAAACAAAGAAAATTAATATTAGTATTTTTGTTCCTATTCAGCAGGAGTAAATGAGAGCGTGACGGTTGACAAAGGAGGATGGAAAAAAAAACGGGTTTCTCCAACCTCAGGTAACCCCAAGTAACATGGGACAAGGGCAGAAACATGATAATGATGAATCAGGCACATTGTGAACAATAGGCATGACGACAGTCTCAAAAAATTGCAAATCTGTTTAGTCCGTCAGTTGGATAATTGAGATTGGAAATTAATGGACACGTATTTTTTGTTGTTGTAAATCAATGAATATTGACAAAGATAAAACGCATCAAAACTCGGGAGTGGGGGCTCGTGACGTCAGAACTAGCTAAAAATTATACCTAGGCGTGACATTGAGAATTTTAAAAGCGTCATATCTTCGTCAATTTTGATTTACGTAACAAAAGAAAAAACACGGGTCAAATATTTTCTGATAATTTAACTGACGGACTAATTCGTTTATTTTTGGCGTCTCGCCTATTAAATAATAAATAAGTCAACAAATCAGTCAATTAATTACTGAAAATAATACATCATGACACACATTATATCTATAAGCTGATATTCCAAGTGGATTTTGGTAAAAAAAAACCACTTCACAATCTGCAATATGAACCTTTCCCAAAGAAAGTTATCAGAAATCCAAAGTCAAAACAAAAACGGGAACGTATCAAATCCTTAATATCATCATAAGGCGTCTTCGACTTCATCCACAATTTTTCGACCCCCTAAATTGATTCCCCAGCAAAAAACACCCCCGCACAGCTGATAGACGCCACATTTAATCCCACTGCGAAAAAAATATAGTGAATACCCTGAAAAAGGTTAATTTTTCACTCTCATCTCCGTAACCTGGCCATATTTGTAACCGTCACGCAACGCTTAGAACGATTAATTAACATCGTTATAAGCTATTAGGGGTGTTTAAAAATAACTAGGGGGTCAATGGATACTGAGCTTAAGAGGGGTCATTTGTCATAGGTAGGTTTTTTTAGTCTGTGGTCTTTTTTCAGTTTTTGGTTGATTAATTTTGAGTGGTGTATTTTTTTCTGGTATGTCAACAGATATTTGAGTTGTCAGGTTTTGTACTGTAATGACTTTATCCAAGTATCATATGGGTTGTTAGTTTACCAAATTAAAAGTAGGTACTGTTCATTGAAAATAATTATTGTGTTTTCGATAGGAGGATTCTATTAATGTCTCCTATTTGTTTTAAAAACTCTAAGTGTTGGCGAGTTAAAAGTACTGACGTACCTAAATCAAACAAAAAAAAAAGAAAATAATAATCTAACTATGCTCCACATAAAGGTGACCCAATATTTTTGTCCCAAAGTCACACGGTAAAATACACAGGCCATAAGTCTAAAAGATCTAGTTTTACATCAAAAACCCTCGGGTTCTCATTATAAGTCGACACCGGACTCTCTATAAATCATTTTATATGAGCATAAGCGTTTAATGCACCCCCAATTAGGAGCGGGGAGCTTAAGTACCATATTGAGAGCTTAGCATCTAATGACAACGGACCCTAAATGGGGGACAGAGACGGAGATATATTCTACCAAAGGTGTGAAAGAGAGAGAAGATAAGGGCTAGTGATTCTCTCGGTAGTTAATAAACCTCGCCTTGAAGGTTCGTGTCGTCTTCTAATTTTAGGGTTCCGTGTTCTATTGCTTGCACCTGTACATTATAAGTTCCCTTGTCAAATGAAGTGGATTATTACCCCCGGATGTGTATTTGTCCCCTAAATTGGGGTAGGAGTGTTTTCGAGTCTATGTTTCGGAAACGTTTTGAAATATTATATCTGTTTGAAATTGGTGTCTTTTAAAGGGGTAATTTGGAAGACGAAATTATAAAGATGAGATTTGTTTAAAATGCGGTGCATTTGTGTAAAATAACAAAAATAATAGGTAGGTATGCTGGTATAGTGCCAGTAAGTTTTATTTCATTTTATAGAAGGTATTAAATCATAACTCATCTTAACCTGGAATATGCTTTCAAGTATACACAAGCTGCATTTTGTCAAAACACTTTCTGTTGATGAAATGCACTCATTTACTGTTAGCCCATTACATCAACTAGGTATCTCAACACACACAACAACACTATAGGAGGGCATTCTGAATGTGTTTGAATAGCTGAAAATAGGCATGACGACAGTATCAAAAAATTGCAAATCTATTTAGTCCGTCTGTTAGAGTATTGGAAATTTATCGATACGTGTTTTTTGTTTTTGTAAATCAATGAATATTGACAAAGATAAAACGCATCAAAACTCGGGAGTGGGGGCTCGTGACGTCAGAACTAGCTAAAAATTATACCTAGGCGTGACGTATTGAGAATTTTAAAAGCGTCATATCTTCGTCAATTTTGATTTACGTAACAAAAGCAAAAACACGGGTCAAATATTTTCTGTTAATCTAACTGACGGACTAATTAGTTTTTTTTTGTCGTCTCGCCTATTTATCTGATTTGATTAAATATAATCAATATTACTTAACTAAATTATGAAATATCACTGCCCTAAAATATTGATAATGAATTGCAATAGTAAACTCTGGATTAGGTGTTGTCTCAGATATTCGCGATGTTGCCAACTTTCAGAAAGCACAGCCTAAAATACAAATAAAATACGTAACAAAGAAAAAACAGAAACGTACAAAAACAAACCCCTTTCAAACCAGACAGCCATTAATTGAAGAATTTCGTTCACCACTAAACTGTGGTGGAATCGTAAATTGAAAAGAAAAACGTTTCGGGCATTAACGAGCGGTGCGGGCCTCGTAAGGTACAGTGTGATGTATGTTACAGCCTTTATATGCGAACTATGAGAAGAGGTCGAGAAAAAACATTTTTTTTTTGTTTTAATCAAAGAATTGAGGAGTTTTAGTTTTCCAGCATGGAGGAGCTCGTGGCTAAATAATAACAGCCGCTCGGGTCGATCTTTAGGTTAAGCCGTGCTTGCCTAGGTTGGCCTGTGGATAAGTGACCACCCATTACATACAGAGTTTCCTCCGTGCCTATAAAAACACGTTAAGCCGCTGGTCCCGGCTGGCATTTGTAGATCTTTGACAGTTGTTACAGGTGGTCAGTGGCCTAAAAAGTCTGACAACCAGTCTTAACAAGGGGTATCGTATTACCCAGTACTAACTGGGTTGTGGAGGTCAGATAGGCAGTCGCTCCATGTTAAATACTGGTACTCCGCTGCATCCGGTTAGACTGGAAGCCGACCCCAACATAGTTGGGAAAAAGCTAGGCAGATGATGAACCGCATAATCAGCAAAAAATATTCACCAGCTGGGACATGAACCTAAAATCAAAGAGAGAGGTCCTTAATACATCACTTGGGCCCAGTGCTGATTGGTGTAAGTCAATATTTAGTTTTGAAAATAAAAACATTTCGGGCATTAACGAGCGGAGTGGGCCTCGTAAGGCACGCGTGACGTATGAACAGCCTTTATGTGAGAACTATAAGAAATATACGAGAGGTTATTGTTATTGAGATGATAAAATTAATTGACTGTGTTATAATCATTCGGTCTTTCATTCCTAAAACGCTCGTTTGCCTTAATTTCGGTGTTCCTAAGTTGTAACCTCAACTTATTCTAGCTCGGTTAGAGCTAGAATAAGTTGAGGTGAACACCAAAATTTCCGCCTCATGTTTAAACTACTACTTACGTTTAGCGGGCCGATTACGAAACAGTCGGTTATTTTACTGTTGGTGAACATGGCCCTTAGAGCCCTAGCACACGGCGTATTTTATACGCGCAGACGACGCGCGTTTCAGGAACACGCGTTTTCTGCGCCGTAGATGCCAATTTTTGCGATTTTATAGATTCAAACGCGCGTAAAACGCGATACAAACGCCCGTGTGCAGCGCGTTCGAAACGCGTTTGAAGCGCGTACAAAGATTCAAAGCCAGCGTAAGCAGTGTTGTTTCAACCGACGCCATTAAAGCACGAGCAACTACAGCGCGTCTGTATTGCTGTATCTGCGCGTATACGCGCAGTAGACGCGCGTATCACGATCGCCCCGTGTGCTTAGGTTACAAGGTTGCGTTCAAATCTCGTTTGAAGCGCGTATACGTGCGTCATCTGCGTGTCGTCTGCGCATTTAAAATAAGCCGTGTGCTTAGGCCTATTCAGCATGGTCCTCATGTGACTTCACCAAGATTATGCATGGACTTTAAACTTAAAGAGCCTGTGACCTGCTTCTTTTTTTCGTTGTCTTATATGAAACACCGATCTCGTCTAGTTTCAAAACAAACTTAATAATAATCCTCGAAGGATAAGGCAGAGCTATATCTAATCATAGTATCCCATATTTCGCTAGTTGTTTAAGTCTCATGTAATAAGGGTGCGAGCCTTTTGCCATCAACCGATCACAAATCCAGACACCTTGCTGCTACTGAGAAAATTCCTAATGGGAAAACCCAATAACACTGCCCACCCCGAGAATGGAATCCCGGACCTCACGCTCAACAGACGCGCTTGCGACCCCTCGACCAACGAAGCAGCCAAAACAATTAAAAACGAAAAAATTCGTACATCCATGAAATATGCATACCTATATATATAGCTCGCGTACAAACAGCATAACAATCAAAAAGATTTTATGAACAGGTGAAGTTACTAACAAGAGAGGAGCTTTGATGTGAAAATTTAGGACAAATGAAAAAAACATCGTTTTTCGCGCAGTTTTTTTGGATTAAAAAGGAATGTTTGAATAGTTAAATCTGTTTTTTGGACGAGTGAACCGGTTTATTACTAGCGACTGACTAGGGTGCTTCGTAGATGCCTTGGATTTATGAAACGTGGATGAGCCATTTGAGTATTTGCTTCAGGATGTTTTGATTCAGCATTCAAGGTCCTAGTGTAAGATGATATGGCTAGAGAGGAGGGGCCTGCTGAGATGACGATTAATAGAGAAGTATGGAAGAAGAAGACATGCTGCGCTGACCCCAAATAAATTGGGATAAGGGAAATATAATAATGTGTTTCAAGAATCGAAAATACAACTATCCTAAAGGACTTTGGTTATAATTTTTGCAACAAGCGCGATGAGTATTGCCCATAAATATGAATAAAGTCTTAAAGTTCAGTAAAAAATACTTTAGAAACGAGTATTCTCGCCTATTATCTCCGCGTTCGTGTTTCGCCCACAGGAAGCTGGTGGCCGACCATGACGTCTTAAAGCAGGATCGTCGTGTGGGAAAGAGATGGCGCTAGACGTCCTCTATAGCTCCGTCTCTTACCCACACTGGAACAAGATTAAAACGATCCTGCTTTAAGACGTCATGGTAGGCCACCTGGTTTAAAATCTTGTGAGAATTTAAACGATCAATTATCAAATTCTAATGTTTTGTGTCTTTTATTATTTTCGTAGACCACACATTTCTGTATCTACTGAGTTCAGCTCATAAAATATGTTGGTTGTCTATATAAAATGGCATGTTCGAACCAAAATGCTTTTGATTTGATAGCATTCAAACCTATTTTAGTAGCAAATCTTACGCACAAAAATATTACCCACTTACCTCTACTAACATACCACATCAAACCTCCCAAAACACTTCTCACATCCCCAACATTAGCACCCTTTTTAATATCCCGCCGTGTGATGGGGTCTGGGGAGGAAGGTGCCCTATTAGGTCGGCTTGGCATTTCGTCGCATTCCCCCTACATACCGCCGTGTACCCTAGCTTTATAATCTACTAGCTTTCGGGTAACGGATGTACCTGGTCCGCCATTTTGTTTGTGTCTCAAAATGTCAATGGTGTGTCGAGATGAACTTGCTAACCTTAAGGGTTCTGTGTTGTATACCGAACAGTAGATATATGACGCAGATAATTTGGTATTTTGGTCCTTGATTCGATTCCCGGCCAGCTCGGGCAAATAGGTTTTGGGTTTATCCATACTGATGGATGGAACCGGGCACAAATCACAGGAATCCGGCCTGCTACTGAGCAGGCCGGATTCCTGTGATTTGTGCCCGGTTGATGGGAATAGGCTCGCCGGCAATTATATGGGACTTAAAACTTAATTGGCGAAAGTGGATGACTTAAGATACAAGTTACAACAATGTCTACCCCTTCGGGGCTAAACAGGCGGAATGTTTTGTACATGTAGTTTGGTATTTTCTGTGACAATGTTGCGTTAGCCTGAAGGTTTGTAGACCCATCACTTACCCAACTGATTGTAGGTTAATATTTTACAGAATCTTGCATTTACTTGTGTTTTTCATAAATATCTCCTGCGGCCTATTGGTTAAAGAAAGAAACGAATATTGACGGCACGCAGTTAGCAAACATCTTGGTCCTGGATCTTGTTCATAGAATCTAAATAATTATCTATGAAAATCTTGCACTCAGTAAATGACAAAGTATTGACGTGACAGCTTAGTGGCGTGACCGTCAGACTGCCAAGTCATAGGTCTCAAGTTCGAACCCAAGGCACACCTTTGATTTTTCGGATTCATGTGTGTGTTGTTTAATTATCCCTTGCTTCGGTGAAGGAAAACTTCCAAAGGCAACCAAACATGTAAAGCGAAGTCAGAGGCCCATGGGTGGCATAAAAACTCTGACACTAGAGTAGGCAATAAGAACACGATAAAGAAAAAAGAAGAAGAATAGCAAAGTTCTCCAGAATAAGTCCGAAATTATCCAGAAATAAAGATTGTTGGAACTAAAACCTGTCAGAGAAATAGATGTTTTTTTTTAATTTCCACCCCTACACCAGAAAAAACATCTTAGTTTAAAAATTCCCCGGAATTTCTCGCATCACGGAAGACCTTTGTGCACCATATCGCTAACTTAAACTCAAGCGTTGGAAAAATAAGTAAATAAAAAGTCTTAAAACAGAGAGAGGCAATCGGTTTAATTTCTTCCCTTTACCGATTACTAACCCAATGGTTCGAGAGAATATCAAAGTGATACAGAAACTGAGCTCCTTGAGACCAAATGTATACCTGCCACAGAATAGAATAGATACAGAATGTTAACTCCATACAACGAGCTAAAACAGGAGCACACATTCTACACTGTTTTAAACTTTCACGGTTGAAAACTAAACTTATACACACACACAATACATTCTACGTTTGCAAGTTAGTTTCTAAACATCATCAATAACACTCTTCTGCCCTTATCCCAATTTATTTGGGGTTGGCCGCAGCATGTCTTCTTCTTCTATGTTTATCTATTAGTCATCAATTCAAGTCTGCAGTTCCCCCTTTCTAGCCATTTCATCATTCACACAGTCCATCCATCAATTCTTTAGTACTAACATGTAAACAGAATGGTGTTTTCTAAAAAAATAAGTACTTAAAAACCTTCATAATTATCTGAAAGTCATTCAGTAAGTCATTCTGTAATTAATTTAATCTTTATCAGTTTATGGCGGATATTGCTGAACTTCAAATCTTCTTCTTCTTAGCGTGTCGATGGCAATCTAAATTGTCTCAGCCCAGTGCTGAGCGACTAGTTCAAATGACATCAAATGAACAAACCTGCAAATTGCCAAACTTAAGTGGCAGTGGGCAGGGCACATTGCTCGCAGAACGGATGGTCGATGGGGCCGAAAAGTTCTGGAGCGGCGACCGCGAACCGGAACTATCGGAAGACGTTGCGTTGGAAGGCCTCCCACTAGGTGGACCGATGACCTGGTGAAGGTTGCGGGAATCAGCTGGATGCGAGTCGCAGGGGACCGGTCAATGTGGCGACACTTGGGGGAGGCCTATGTCCAACAGTGGACGTCTTTCGGCTGAAATGATGATGAACAAACCAGAATTTTGAATATGGAACAGACGCAAACGGCCAATCATTAGACAGTCGCAAGTACGCTTGCGCTCGCTGTCCCTGAAGCGTGTCTATGTGTGCATGCATTCTCTGAACCTTCTGTACCTATCTATTCTTTGTTTATACCATTTAGTACAGTCTGTAGATCTAACGCAATTAATTCTCGTCTGACCTGTCTCGGCGAATGTTACCCACCCGGCCACGGTCAGGATGGCCGGCTCGCAAAGTGACCGTCAATGAAGTGAGTGATTTGATTTATTAGGTTAGCCCACTTATGTTTCGGTGGACGACCAATGGCCATGAATATGGACTTCTATAGTCGGTAATGCGGATGAGCCTTTGGTGATGGGTAGTGGAGTAGAAAGAGGTTAATATAAGATTTGTGTAGTTATGTCTTTGTCTCTGCTTTTCTCGATATCTTCAAGATTCTAAATAGGACAAAATCTATTCATATTAACACGGTAAAGACACATGGACATTATGACACAAACTTTTACTAAGAATGAGACAGGCTGTGATATAATAATTTCTGTCATTCTTATTTTTTTTATATCAAAAACTATTTTTTTTGACCAAAACTCAAAAATGTTTGTTCGGCACCTACAAAGTTTTATTTCGCTAGCCCGCGCGGAGACGTGTCTTTGGACACCTCGCTCGCGCCCCTATCTCGAAAAAATGTAGAGTATCTAAATCCGGCCAACATAGAAGATCATCTAATAAGGCACAATCTGGTTTGTGATAAAATAAATAATCAAACGGGAGAACTCCCTTTCGTGCTGAACAATCAGGAGATGAATAAGCCCTTATTTTAATATTCCTAATGATAGAGTCTGAGGAGCTCATGGCTAAATAATTACAGCCGCTCGGATCAGTCTTCAGGTTAAGCCGCGCTTGATTAGTTTGGTCTGTGGATGGGTGACCACCCATTACAAACCAAGTTCCTCGGAAAGCACGTTAAGTCGTTGGTCCCTTCTGGCATTTGTAGATCTCTGACAGTCGTTTCAGGTAGTCAGTGGCCCGAGAGTCTGACACCCAGTCTTACCAAGGGGTATCGTATTATCCAGTACTAACTGGGTTGTAGAGGTGAGATAGGCAGTCGTTCCATGTAAAATGCTGGTATGCAGCTGCATCCGGTAAAACTGCAAGCCGACCTCAACATAGTCGAGAAACGGCTAGCTAGGCAGATGATGAATGATAGAGTTCTACAAGGCAAGGTAACAAGGTGGACTGATGACCTGAAGACCACGAAGACCCCCTGACCCCGAAGACCACGGGAATCAGTTGGATAAGAGAAGTACCGAACCGATACCGGTCCAAGTAGATACGACGCTTTGGCGACGCCCATATCCAGTCTAATGGACGTTTTTCGCCTAAAATGATAAATAATTAATTTTTGATGTTTTTTTTTCTTTGATTTTTTAATTTTGTGTGCATTAAAGAATAAGAATAGGCTTGTGTCCTGAAATAAATTAAAGAGTCCGTCAGTTAGATTATCAAAAAAAAATTGATACGTATTATTTCTTTTGTTACGTAAACCAAAATTGACGAAGATACGAAGCTTTTAAAATTCTCAATACGTCACGCCGTGCTATAATTTTTAGCGCGTTGTGACGCCATGAGCCCCACTCCCGAATTTTGATGCGTTTTATCTTTGTCAATATTCATTGATTTACAAAACCAAAAAATACGTGTCCATTATTTTCCAATACTCTAACTAACGGATTAAATAGATTTGCAATTTATTGATGGTGGAAACTAGCCTATTGGTACCGTACAAAAATTAGTTTATATTTTTAATTACTTTATAAGTACTATCAAGTGTTGGTTCCTGTTTTTTTTTAATATATTTCAAAGACTGGAGGCGCTTGAAATATCCACGAGGGTTAGCACAAGAAATTAAAGGTATATAAAGTACATAGATTCCTTTCCTACGTACCTGCGACCTTCACGGCCTACTAAAACCAAATCTATTCATAACTTATCCCATATCGGAAGTACCGATAAAAATACTTGAAATACCTACTGAGTTGTTTTGTCGGCACAAGCCATGGGACAAAAGGTAGTCGGTAAGTCTCTATTATCATTTCTTTCGCCCCCTCATCGCTTCTTGAGCCAGTAATGAATTATTCAGGCTGTGATCCAACGTTTTTCTGAGCCGCCTCCATTTTTGTGTGCGTTAGTATGGCGGGACCAGTTCGGTGTTTCTGGTTTGGTAATTTTTTTTTTGTTGTGTGTGTGATTACATAAATTGTGATTGAGTGATTTTCTGGATGAAGTAGGTTTGTGTTGTGCGGATTATTAAATTCACTTGTGATGTGGCTTGCTAGGTATATAAGTAAGATTTTTTTTTTGTTTAAACATGGTGTACATGATACATTGCATGCAAGATAATAACAATATACAGAAAAGTTCTAACATGTTTAGCCGCATATTGTGGCGTACAAATTGGTAGGAAGAGATGGTGCATAAACCGTGATTAGGCGCGTTTTCTTCTACCATTAGTAGGTAGCCTGTATTTGCGATAAGGCAAGTAAAATACATATCAAAACGAATCGGACAGGCTTTTATTAAAAAAAAAACATTGCGCACTGTTATCTCAACGACAATCAATAGCAAAATAAAAACTTAATTGTATTTCTGACAAATTAAAACAGAAAGCAGAATGCGAATAACCTCTTTGTTTTTTTTTCTACATTTATTTGCTGTGCTAGGAACCAAAAACACTACACTTAAAAGTCATAATTTTTTGTGGCCATTGTATCCGAAACAGAACGGTAGATTTAATTTTCTAAATCTAACCTAGTGTAACAAAAATTTAACGCATCATTAATTTATGTCAAAATCTAGAATCATTGTAACAGTTCACAGGGAGGTACCCAAATACTGTATTTATCCTTAACGGAACGGTTGATCTTATTTCATAAATACACATATTATTAGATTATCAGAAAAATAATAAATACGGCGCGACCCCGCTATCATGACGAACACATCACCAAAGCTTGTTTTTCCGTGGACCTAGACTAACATTTGGCATCGACCAAAACACCGACGATTGGAAGCTCAAGGACATACTAAAGTCACCAATCATTGTGTACTTAACTTGTCTTGTTTTCAACTTGACTTTTAACTAAAGAAACTGGTTTCTTTTTAGGATTTCGTACCCAAAGGGTAAAAACGGGACCCTATTACTAAGACTCCACTGTCCGTCTGTCTGTCTGTCTGTCACCAGGCTGTATCTCATGAACCGTGATAGATAGACAGTTGAAATTTTCACAGATGATGTATTTATGTTGCCACTATAACAAATAACAAATTATAAAACCAAATTAAAATCAAAGGGCTCCCTGCGATGGTACGGAACCCTTCAGGCGCGAGTCCGACTCGCACTTGGCCAGTTGTTTAAACTTGAGTTTTATCTAAAGAGACTGGTTTCGAGAGATGAAGTAAGAAGATTATGTTACTACAGATAAGTATTGCTACCGATAAGTTTCTTTCTTTAGAAGAATTCCTCTAAAACGAAAGGTTGACTAATTAACTATCTATTATTCGCTTTGGGTCACCTTTTTTTTTTTTTTTTCTGTGGTAAATTATCAAATGACTCCTCCCGCTCTGGGCGGAGCAGGAGGGAGTGTCAGACTTTTACTGACTAAAACCCATCCATGTTCCTTCATCGCCCTTAATGTTCCGGGGCCACGGTATCTCTTTCGAACAATCCCGCAGCCCCGGCAGGCATCGGCCCTTCCTTTTGTTGACTCTCTTTGAGGCGCGCGTGGAACACGAACGCGCCGTCGACACGGCCTGTCGTCATGAGACGGACGGACGCGAGCTAGCCCATAGCTCTCCGTCCACAGGCCCGCGCCTACGGTGGCCGGGAGCCAGCACGTGGCCCCCGACGCCCGGGGCGTCTCCCGCGGCGGCCGGGACGTAAGGTTCTCATCTTTGTGTCACCTTAGGGTAGAAATTGCTCAAGGTTGAGTCCCTCTATAAAATCCTCGTTACTGTTAGCCTGTGCCATCCCACTGCTGGGCAAAGCCCTCTCCCCATGACTTCCAAATTCTTCAATTCAGGGCCAATGTGGACCACTGGTCGTTGGTCGTGTCCAGCTCGTCCCGCCATCTCTAATTCATTGTAATTTACTTATTTTTTTTTATAGTCTCAATTAAATAATAATATTGAATATGAGTCCGGTTATATCCCAGACTATTAAGCTCACAACTATTAATCCAAAAGCACTTATTTGCAAAAAAATATTTCATCACTAAACAACGAAACATTCGATAAACAAATAATATAATCTATCACTCTTCTATACCACTCATCAAAAAAAAAACCCCGTACCAACAAAACCATGATAAATACGACAGGGCGATAATCTGTTAATAATTAATATTAATTACTATTGTTCCATTGTGCGCCAAAAATCTCTGTAATTGGGAAAAAATAAGATTCATAGTTAAAATCGGATTGTGAGATGTCTCATTAATTTGGAGGCGGGCACCATTTTGAAGCAAAAAATTCGGAAGCCATTTTGACGATTAAAAAATTTAATTTGCTGTGCTTTATAATTTTGTTGTTTGGGACAAATAATTTTATTACTTGCTTGTTCTGTAAGAAAAACATATTCATTAGTAAGATGCCTAAGAATGGAATATCTCTTTCTTACACAACAAGCAAGTAATACAATTATTTATCCCAAACAACAAAAATAATAGGGCAGTCCTAGAGAACTAGTAACTAATAACTTTACGCAAACTCTTTAAAATTCACTATGGGAACCATCGACACTACGAAGAAGAAAAAGTCATCGAGTGGAAGCCATAGTATGCTTCTACGATGTCTTGGAACCTGAATATTAATGTAAAACTATAAACCTACACCATTATCCATTATAAAAACCATTAAAACTAAAATTTTAAAATTCAGCTGAAAACGAGAGTCAACTGGGAAATGACTGCCAAGACTTTCAGTGCAGAAACACTGAATTTTTGATTTCGCTGTTGTGCCGTAAGAGATTGCCTAAAAATACACTGAAACAGCGTAAGGGTTTGTTCAGATAGACAACTTTATTACATTTATTACAACAAAAAGAACTTTTTTTTTTCGGGGAGAAACCTTCAAAAGGAAACCGGTCTTCGGGGATAAGACCGGGGAGTGTGGGATTTTTACCTCACTAAAAACACCCCGGCGCGCGGCGGCACACGATCACAATCCGCGCATGAGAGGAGGCACCGTTTCCTCTTAGAAGACCAGTCCGGAACCATCTCTATGCAACGCCTGTTAAGGCACATCCATGGGGCAAACCAAGCCTTTTTCGTTTTTAGGGTTAAGTAGCTAAATCGCTAGAACGGAACCCTTTTAGATTAGTCCTGTCAGTTTGTCTGTCTGTCCGTCCGTATGTCACAGCTATTTTACTATGAAATAGCTGTGTGTTTCGAGTACGAAAGCAGCTAACCAGTAAAAGCATTTAACAGTGAAGTAATTCCTTGTCTGACCACCACAAAACACTGTGTAACACGATCTCTCTGGGTAAGACAGGTTAACAAACTTTCGCGCTTCTGAAAGAAAGAAAGAAAGAAAAAACATTTATTCTGAATACTTTAATATCACAACACGGCCCCTGGTTTGGAATTCAACGGTTCGGCTTTCATGATTTCCGAACACAGGATGTTTGATATCAACTACACGAAACCACAGCCCGACTATGGTATCTTCGCTTATTTTGTCACTTGACAACCACACATGTGGTCCATGTTACCACAAACATCTAAGGTGGAACTGCTATTTCGTGGTTATCGTACTTCGTACACAGGCAGATATTATTGTCAGAACTGTTACATGATTCAAAACAAAGTCGGAGATAGCTTCAGGGGTCTAGAAAACTGTGAGCTTTACGTGTTCTGATAAAAATAAACACTATAAAATATATTATACGACACACGATTTAATGCTTTAATTTGAAAAGCAAGTTAATTGCTGGGTTGGAGCGTTGCCGGTATAGTGTGCCATGACCTGTAGGTACAACTCTGCCCAAACCTTCGTGGATCACAGGCGTGATATCAAACACTGAATGTCATTTTTCTCCAACCACATTTTTGAAGTATTTGCGTAACAAAAAAGTTGCGTTGTCTGTACCCGCCCTTACCCCAAGCTAATATTACATGAATGCCGTAAACTTGCCAAGTTATAGTCCTATCCCTGATTAGGTAAAGAACATAGACGTAATGAATATCACATCGTTATTAACTTAGGCCTTTAACTATTCTGCAAAGAACAATATAGTAGAAAGATTTGTAGTCTATAGCAGTTTAATTTTAAAGGAGTTCTCGGAAGCTAGTTTCGTAATTTAATATTATAAAGTTTGTATGTATGTTTGTTACTCTTTCACGCAAAAACTCCTGAACGGATTTGTGTGAAATTAAGCACACAGATAGTTTATGACCCGTATTAACACATATGATACTTTTCATCTCGATAGTATGATCTCGTGGGACAATAGGCGAGACGACAAAAAAAAACTAATTAGTCCGTCAGTTAGATTATCAAAAAATATTTGACCCGTGTTTTTTCTTTTGTTACGTAAACCAAAATTGACGAAGTAATGACGCTTTTAAAATTCTCAATACGTCACGCCTAGGTATAATTTTTAGCTAGTTCTGACGTCACGAGCCCCCACTCCCGAGTTTTGATGCGTTTTATCTTTGTCAATTTTCATTGATTCACAAAAACAAAAAATACGTGTTCACTCATTTCCAATACTCTAACTGACGGACTAAATAGATTTGCAATTTTTTGATACTGTCGTCATGCCTATTATCGAACTCCACGCGGGCGTACCCGCTCGGCATAAGCTAGTAAACAATAAAAAAGCAGGAAGATTTGTAGTCTTTGCAGTTTAATTTTAAAGAAGTTCTCGGAAGCTAGTTTTCTATTTGTAGGCAATTATTTTTATGGCTAGCTCCGAGAAATGTGTAAAGTGAAGAGGTAAGCTTGCAATTTCATCTTGAGCGCTTTTGAATATAATCATTACCATTGTAAGTAATTAGGTAGTAAACTGCTGAATGGCCGGCAGTCAGAAAGTTCTTATAATTACCGCAATTCGGAAATACGATTGGTAATTGCTTCTTGGTTTTATTAGAACTAAACAGGATCCATGAATTTCATCTACTTGTAATTCATTCTTTTACGACAAAATTATTGAGGGCGGGTCTCACACGAAATGGAGATGGAAAGTAAAATTTTGCAGCCAATATCAGAAAATCTTTTGTCTCGAATCATCTTTCTATAATAAATAAATAAAATACTTTATTTCAAATTCTTCCTGAGATTACATCCATATTTGTTAGTAAAATTGCGAGCTTGCAAACTGAACACTTACAACCGAATAAGGTCGTGTATTATGAGCCGATTGATGACTGTCCTATCAGTGTCGCCGGCACAATTTGTTCGCCCTATACTGTCATCCAAAACTGTCGTCAGAGCTGAATCTCCTGTGTATCGTACTCTTAACACGCTCAACGCCCTTCTGACTGCCTAAATGTGATGTGTTTGCAGATGAATGTAGTAAACTAATGCGTATAATATGTCTGATATTCTGTGACAGAAAGTATGCAAGAGTGTCCACTGTTCCTTGTTAGTTTTAATTTAATTTAAAGCATTGAATGTTGTCAACTGGGTGTTTTGGTTTTGTTTTGCTTTCTGTTTTTATGTGTATTTTAATTGGTTTTATTTTGTTTTAATTAATTATAAATAGAAGAGTAAAATCATTTTAGGAATTTTTGAATTGCGTGAGTTCATTCCTAAGCGAAGTTTCCTATTTGAAGAAGAACAGGCAAAGACACTTCATAGTTACTCTTTTAAACCAAATCGTTTGGACTTGCTGCATCTTCCCCTAAGGCCATACATCGTCTTCCATAAAACTTTGTACATACGTATATACCTATTGTTCCTAAACCAACAAAGTTTTCCACGATGACAACCAACATCATTTTGGCACAACAAATTGCAGTACCGAAGCATAAAAATGTTCACTTTTATACAACCGCTGGTCTCCTGTCTCCTTTATTTTACTACCCACCCCCCAGAAGTTATACCTTGATGGTACCATTTGTATTCCCGTCTTGGCTTTTTATGCATTAAGATATTGTGTGTACGTGGGTATAGCGAAGTTTTGCAACTATGAAGGTTTCTAAGCGACAAATGGGAGACGTTTGATGTGGTAAGATAAAAAAAATATGGCCGTTCTAATTAGGCAGGGGAGATTTATTTTTAGGGAAATTGGT
Source organism: Xestia sexstrigata (assembly GCA_941918905.2). Classification (NCBI taxonomy): domain Eukaryota; kingdom Metazoa; phylum Arthropoda; class Insecta; order Lepidoptera; family Noctuidae; genus Xestia; species Xestia sexstrigata. The sequence goes on from OW799225.2 coordinate 10,105,560, forward strand.
ATGGCAAAAGTACCTAATGGGTGCAAAAAGATCCTTAACGAAGCCGAAAGGCGCTTGTCGTCTTCGTCATTACGGTATTTTTTTGTTTTGGACATACCTGGGAACCTTCTAGTTAAAGAGATATTGGAGGGCAAAGTTCCATCCAACTTTTTTTGGAAACACAAGTTTTTAATGTTATAACTTTACGTTAAATACCTCCATGACTCCTGTACTATTCAAAGCATCCATTAGCACAATTTTTTGAGTGCGTTACATACGGTTCTAAAGTAAAACGTGTTTCACCCCAAAAAAAATCGTTGCGTAGCAATAATTCTTGCGTAAAGCTTACTTGGTTTGACGTACAGAATGCTTGGGTGACGATTTCGTGAAGGTTCTGTTTACAGCTTGTATGTAAGGAAGACTGTTAAAAGTCTGCCTTATGCTTGTCTTTATAACAACAGTGAAGAACTACGAGTAATAACAAAGGAAATGCAGGTTGGTACCTATAAGAACAAACCAAAGAAAAACAAATCTAAATAAAGAACTGGCGAAGCCACGTTTCGCGTAAATATTTAAGTAGATACTGAAATAATTACAATTGGAAATGCCTCCTCGTGTAAGAAATTCTTTACTACGTTGTTGTAGGCTTACCGAGGTCGTAGTGTACTCGTATTTTTTTAAAACAAAGTCAAAGGAATAAAACTTGAACAAATCCATACATATTTAGTTGATTTGGTTTCCATATGAACTCATTAGTTTTCTGTATGTAAAGAGGCTGTGTAAAGATACAGACTAATTATACATAATGATTGGTGTAATGGCAAAGCTTCTGCGCTGTGGGTCGGGGGTACGATTCCCAAACAAAACAAACTACTTGTATGGTGCACAATAGGTCATTCTGGGCTTAGTGTTTGCAGCTGTAAGTAAGTGACATTTTATTTGTTTAAACATGGTGTACATGATACATTGCATGCAAGATAATAACAATATACAGAAACGTTCTAACATGTTTAGCCGCATATTGTGGCGTACAAATTGGTAGGAAGAGATGGTGCATAAACCGTGATAATATTCATCAAAATTACATTATAGAAATTATGTAGGTACTCATTAAATTATGTAGGTACTTATTAAATTATGTAGGTACTTATTTAATCATCATTATTCATTAAAGATTAGGTATCATTACAATTCAGCAAGTATTATTATTTAGATAAAATTAAATGTCAAAGTAGCCTTTAAATACATTAGTCAATAAAAATTTGAATACAATACAATACCTAATAAATAATAATAATATTTATTATTTTTATAATAATATTTTATCTGTCCGAGATATTTCTTTTATCTCTATGGTGGCCCCGGGGGTGAGGCCACCATAGATATAAAGGGAATATCTCGGAACGATAATGATAATGAGGACAACAACAACAACAACATCAGCCCATAACGTCCACTGCTGGACATAAGCCTCTCCTATGATGGGAGGAATTTGCCGTAATTTCCACGCTTGGCAGGCGGATTGGAGATCGCAGTAATGAAAGACTAACAGAAAACGCTGCTGCCCGTTCTCTGGTCTACGGAGGCGCAAGGTGTTCTGCCTCAGACAATGAGGAACTCGTAGCTAAATAATAATAGTCGCTCGGGTCCATCTTCATGCTTGCCGAGGTCAATCCGTGGATGGGTGACCACCCATTACATAACGAGTTTCCTCCGTGCTTCGGAAAACACGTTAAGCCGTTGGTCCCGGCTTCAGTGGTCCGAAAGTCTGACAACCAGTCTTAACAAGAGGTATCCTATTATGGAAGTACTAAATGGTATGTGGGGGTCGATAGGCAGTCGCCGCATATCATCATCATCATCATCAGCCTATTAATGTTCCCACTGCTGGGGCACAGGCCCATTGCCTCACAATAAGAGGGAATAGGCTATAATCCACCACGCGGGCCCATTGCGGATTGGTAGATGTCACATGCCTTCGAATTTTGTGGTTCTAAGACATGCCGGTTTCCTCACGATGTTTTCCGTCACCGCATGTAAAATTCTGATATTCAGCTGCATCCGGTTAGACTGGAAGTCGACCCCAACATAGCTGGGAAAAGGCTAGGCAGATTGTTTTTTTTTATTCTCCATCCAATGTTAACCCTGGTAATGCCAATGGGTTACATTATACCCGTACGAGATATATAACCCGTGACTTACGACTCGAAAGCTGGGTAAGAATGACCAACCCGGGTGCACTAACTGAGAGACTACACCGTTACGGCACTAACGCCGGGTGGAACACCGGACCGGTAATAATGTTGCCGTAAAAGATGGCTTTGTAGAAAGGGAAATCTAATTGTAGAATATTAAGAGTTGAAAAACCCTGAACAATGTCCGAGTTTTTTTTAAAGGTTTTCATAATAGAAATTCTGCGAGTAAAGAACTTAGCATCATAAACCATACTGCCCTTGTCCCATTCTACATTGGGGTCGGCGCAAAATGTGTTCTTCTTCCATTCTCCGCTGTCAACCGTCACACAATCATTTACACCTTTTTCCTTCATATCATTCCTCACACAATCTATTCACCTTTTGGCTTCCGCTACATCTCCATCCATCCACATTCATGTCATAATTAACCTGTGTTGTTCCTCACTGCTGGGACATTGGCCTCTACTCTGTGAGAGTGGGTTTTAAAGCACAACGCGGGCCCAGTTCGAGTTGCTAGATGTCACACCAACACTTTAACCCCCGAATACTGAAACGTCACGTGTCACTCAAAATTTAAGGGCTGCTTAACACTTGAGCAGCTCCTAAACTTTAAATTTCGTATGGCAAAACGTCACTTTTGAGTATTTGTTAAATAGCTACTTAAATTTCGAGTGACGTTTCAGTATCCGGCCATAAGTCAAACAAACTGTCAAATTTTTCTCATTCAATTTTGAACTGAACCACCAACATTTTACAAAATTGACAGTTTGTGGTATCTTGATGTGCTGTTACATGCGGGATTAACATGTTTTTCTTTGCCATAAGACCAGTGGTGATGAAATAATTTACACACTGCACAGTGCCAACTCAGGTTGAAACCTAAATATGAATTTTACAACTGGCAACTGTGAAATTTCAGTTTTGTTTCTTTAGGTCCAGTTACAAAACTAAGTAAATAGTTTAATATGTGTACTATTATTCCGTAATACAGTTTATACTTGTACGGGGAGCAGGGTGAATCAGTTCTGTGTAAACTAACATCCTAAAGAGTTATCTAGTGAAACTGTTTTTAGAAGAATTTAAATGATTGTGTTAAGTTGATAGATATGTATGCTAATAAAGAAGTTATTTATTTATTAATATGAAATTATAAACATATGACTACGCAGCTTTTCCGACTACTTCATGACTTCCAGTTTTCACTTGAACATCTTAGAATAAGCCATTGTTTCGTATATTCTCTGTAAGAGCAATAACAATAATACTGAACAGAAACATTGCGGTAACGTTTCAGCGTTACCAAGATATACAATTCATATAGAAATTAAATGGAATATTTCCAAACAGGTTCAGGAGAAACCTTAATTTAAAGTGGTAGGTACATTATTAAATGATTCCAGAAAATACCTAGGTAAATAAAAAAAATACCCACACAGCAAATTAGTTTGATTTTGTTGAGATGAAGTGAAAAGTCTGTTTTATATTCTGAAGCAATTACATTAGAGTGTAAATTTTTCTTTGATGGGTGAATTGAATTGATTGGATACTAGTTTATTGATGTTTACAGTTTAAGTTTGTATTTTCAGACCGCCCAATGTGAAATTTCTGTAATTGGTATGGTGTAGAACATAATATAGAATATAATTCAACATCACCATTCTCTTGGCCTTTTCCCAATACATTTGTGGTCGGCGCGGCATGTCTTCTTCTTCCATACTTCTCTATTACTCGTCATCTCAGCAGACACCTAATTTCTAGCCATATCACCCTTCACACAGTCCTGAGTACATCCATCGTTTCCTTGGTCTTCCTCTACTCTTATAGCCATGGTAAATATAATTCTTATAAAATTAAAAAAATACGACATGCTGTAAGTCGCATTGAAGAAATGGAACAGGTCATCTTATGTGTGGGGAGACGAATCAAACAATTTAACCACCGAGCACATGGATCCGCCTTTTATCATATCTATTACCTACTACTTCAGGTACATAATATAATTTCGCATCCAAATTATCCACTTACAAAAATGTCACAAACACAAATTAGGTACGAATTCACAAAGAAATGTTATTCTTTAGTTAGACAATTACATTATAAAAGTATATTTTCAGTTGAAAAAATCTTACAGTTAATACAGTTAGGTATTGAAATTACAGAGATTACTTACTTGTTACTTACTTGTAATTTATGTTCTAACCTTTGACTGTGTAAAAACGAATATTTCTTAACTTAAACGATACGAAACGGTATGATATTATTTATTAAATATAATTAATAAATAAATAATATAGAAAATAAAATAAAAAAAGGCTTTTATTCCATGCAATAATTTTACAATATTGAATTAAAATTTCATGCTTGATTATATCATCCTTTAAATAATAATAATTTATCTAACACGGCCTAAACCTTGAAAACCCAAAAACCATCAGTCCGTCCCGGCACGAGTCGGAGCAGCATCATCATCCAGGATCCTGGGCGCAGACCTGGTCGGCGGCGGGTAAGTGAGGCCACCTATTTCAATTATTCAAACTATTAACTACATTTTTTAATATTACAATTAAATAGAAAAAGAAAGAAAAAAAATATCAATTCAGATATATATCAAATAGAAAAATCGAAATAATCAAATATATCGTTATAAAGGTAAATTATTATTATTTTTAGGATATTCAAGTATTTTTTTTTTATTCTTTCCATTTTTTGGACCCCTCTCAGGTGAAGGCCTCCTCCAAGGATTTCCATTTGCCTCTGTCTCTGGCGACATAAATCCAATTATAAATAAAAAGATCGACCCGAGCGGCTGCGTCTTATTTAGCCACGAGCTCCTCAGTTATCAACCCTAAAACGGAGGCTTAGAGCTGGGTACAACCCGCATAGAACAGCAAATATAGATTGATTGATCCAGATCTCTCCACTCAGCAAAAACCTACATTTAAACCCAGTTTAGTAAGCAAAAAAATAAAAGAATGCCTAGAACACACCAGCCTTGAAAGTTGTAGCTCTAGGGCTGCTAATTTTCGCATTCTTTAGTAAAATAGGGTCTAGCATTACTAATTACGGCTAATAGTCGTCTGTTAAACAGCTATTATGGACAGCCCTAATTTCTATGCCCAAAGGATGCATGACGGCGTATAATCTATACTAATATTTTAAAAGCGAATTTAACTCGTCTATCTGTCTGTGTGTTACGTTTTTACACCTTAACAGCTGCACAGATTTCCATACAATTTGGCTCACAGCACAGGTAGACAATGTACTTGATTAGGTCAGCATCATCAGCCTACAGCAGTCCATTGCTGGACATAGGCCACTCCAGCAACTCTAATCCAGCTGCTATTATAGTTGGTGCCAGTTAAGATGAGAATAGCGGTCATTGTCCTTTCCCTAATATCTCTTCGTACGAACCAAAACAAATAAACCATGTATCGTTTTTTATTACAAAAAATGTTGAAGATCACGATAGATGACGATTCCAGACTTGAACAGGCTTATTTTTAGTTTTCAAAGTTAAGAAGTTTAATAAATGTAGGTGGGTCAATGACCGCTATTCTCATCTTAACTGGCACCAACTATAGCCACCCTGTAGAATCGTCGCTCCATCTAGCCTGAGGGCGTCTGCGCTGGTTAATGTTAAGAACATGGGATAATTTTCGACCTTAACGCGGGCGAAACCACAGTTAAAAGCTAGTCTATTTTAAAATAAAAATCACAGGTAAAGGCAGTTTACACACGGGACGGTCGCAACCCACAGTTAAGGGCGAGTCGAGCATAACAGAGTAATTTAAGTAGACAGCCGAGCGTGCAGTCCCGCTGGACTGACGCACTCGCGCCAGTGACTCGCCTGCCAGTAGTTTAGAGCTAATGTATGCGGAGCGATGAATGGGCTTTGTTGGAGTTATTAGGAGTGAGATGCGCTGATTTGTCTTTGTTTAGTTTTGGCAGATAGCAGTAATTTCCTTTTATGAACATACCTACAGACTTCCCGTTTTTAACATAGTTCTAAAAACCTAAACTAAAACAATACTTCATTATTAGTTTACCTTACTCAGAACCAAACGGTGTAGAAAATCAAAAGTAGTTTTGTTCCTACAAGGCTGGTAATTGGCACTTTTTGAAGGTTAAAAATGATGATAAAGCCTCCTAAGAGCCCGCCACTTCCTCGTGTTTTAGCCTAGACGCAGAAATGGCCAATCAAACTCCCCAGCAATAGATATAAAAGTGAAGTTTCCACGCTGCTGCAACTGCTAATTTACTGGCACTCTGACGCACAAATAAATCAATCTTCATAAATAACACGAAAACATAAATAAAACTTAATAACTGTACACATATTCTTCATTACACCATCGTAATTTAAGTTGAGAACAAAACATACGTCCCGTTGCGCTGGACGGATGTACTCGCGCCAGCCACTCGCCCGGGTGCTACTTTAGCCGTAATATATGGCGGACAAGTAATGGATGGTGATTGTAGTTGGCGCTAAATAGTGGCGTAACGTGCCAATTCGTCTCTGATAACGTATGTCTGGTTTGTATGTTGATTTATGATATGAATGAGGGTAATTTCGTTTCCATACTGGCAAGTAGGAATAGATCCAAGTCTAGAATAATCGATCCAGACAGACACACGAGTGGTTACATATTTTTATTCAGACGTACGGAACCCTAAAAACATTATTGAGATCACGAGAGTATGGAAGGTACCTGGCAGCGTGGTTGATTGCGGATTCTTAATTTGGCGGTGCTCTTTAAATTGCACCTCAGATGAATTTTAATTACTAGCGCATATTCTTAAATCCGCAAATAATGTATTTTCTAAATGCCATGTTACCTTAACCAGCTAATCAGTACCAGCACTTAATCTATAAATCAACACTGAGCCCATAAAGCCACTCACTCAAACTTTTACTAGCGCCAGTAACTATCCCAATCAAACACAGCAATAAGGCGCAGTCCCCAAAGAAAGCAATTTGCAATAGCGAAGATAAGTGCTAGCTAGCTTAAGGGTAGAACCTCATTTAGCAGCAAGGAGTCACACTTTTCCAAGCTCCTATTCTTTTCTGGCGCGCAGAACCGTCATTTTTATCCTTAAAATACAGGAGGTTCAGGCACAAACCATATTTTAATGGGCAAAATAAATAAATGTAATGTTACATACACTAATACTACATAAGCTAATTTAAAGTTAATTACATTTTTTTTAACACAATGCATTTAAAACTATACATACACATTAAAATAAATTTTCAAGGTCGTTTGCTAGGGGGACAGCGCCTTAATTGCCGCAACAATAGTCTCGCTAGTGTTGGCCGTTGCGGTTTGCGGGTCAATTTACTTCATGTTGCGGAGTTGCGGCCCCGTTGCGTTGCGGCCATATGCGTAATCATCGTAATACGGTTTAATTTTATGCGGAGAATGTGTAATTTCGTTTTAGTGTAAGTACTTTTTCGCGTTGGGAAGTTAAAGAACTGTTTTTGTTTGTGAGTTTGTGTGCTTTGTTATTATGCTGTTTAAAGTAAATTGTTTAAATTCTAATTGGCTGGTGAATATAATAATATTGTAGACGTATCGCTTTATGTCGAAAAGGATTGCATTTTTAAAATGCTTCTTCTTCTTCTTGTCGTATCGATGTACTTCTATATTAGATAGTTTGGGTCCAGAAGGTGGCCACGTTTATTGCAGCGGCAGTGTTTTTTAAACATAAAATACAATTTAAAGTTTTTATTAGTAATTTTTTTTTGTCTGTTATTTTTTCATAAAGCATTTTGTAAAACCCAACCGTTAAATGCAACTGCAAAATTTTCTAATGTCTTTTTTTTTGCAGTGACTGTTGCACTCTTGAGCAAAGGCTTCCCCACATTATTTCTACTTTTCTCGATGCTACACCTGTTCTGGCCAATTAATGAAAAGTTGGAAGTTTTCAATGTTTTTATTCGTCATTTTTATTTGATAAATAAAATTATCATAATTAAACCAATACATCGTTTCATTCACAAATTACGGCAGAATATTTTAACTATTTTGCTTTACATTCCACCAGTATTGCAACGATCGAGTTTAAAATAAATACTACAGCAATACAATGCAAAACCAACAGACGAAATTGGGGGAAAATTAAAGTACCTAATTGTTTTTATTTCATTATTTATTTAAACACGATTTACGTTAACGTAAGTTACGGTTTTAATTTCATTGCAGGAGCTTTACTTGAAATTGGGTATATTTTATTAAAGTAAAAATACTGCACATTTCAAGTTAAGTGTGCTTTTGTAAATATATCGTGAGGTCCTTACTCAACTTTTATTAATTTGAATCATTATTGTCGTATTTACAGCAATTGAAATTTATTTAAAAGTAGATACTCTGATTTGAGTTAATGGAAGTTAAAATACATACATACATTTACTCACGCCTTCTTCTCTTCAAGGGGCTACGCATATATTATTATTGCTATTATCCTTACATAAACTATGATATACGATATATTTTCTACTTAATTATAACAACTCAAAATCTCTATTTCAAATAATTAAACAAAAAAACTAGATTCATTCACACTTTCATCGTTTTCAGACAAACTTCACTATTTTCTTGTTCCAGGTAAAATCAAACCTGCAATGAAGCTATCGACAACAACAATTCACAAAGAAACAACAAGCAATCAGAGATACAACGAACAACAGGCAACGCCTGGAGCCTCCAGCTGTATTAATAAGCCGACACAGATTGTCCGGGCGAGACAAATAGAGCGATTTATATTATACGCTATTAAAAACTGTGCAAGTTATGAAATGAAAGCGATTTTTATCCGAGTGCGCGACAGAAAAGACAGGGTTATATTATTTTTCATTAAGATACGAGAGCTTTGGTATATTTTTGTATCATATACAGTATAGCATCTAAGACACTTTCTCGTGGTTGCATTTTTTATTAAAGTATTTTTTTATGAAAAGTAAAAATGTAATTTTCATTTGTAGTAGATAGAGAATTTGTCAAATGTCAGTTTGAGACGGTGAGAGCTCGATTCTGATGACTTCTGTCATAATTTATGTAAACTTTCTAGCATTTGTCTCTTTTAATCAAATCATGGAATGCAAACCTTTTCTTTTAAAACTTTATAACTTCCTTATTTTCCCGCTTATCACTCGTGTCTTACGTCTCCAACATTACAGGGACTATTAAAAATATAACACGCGTCCGTTCTACCCCGAGTTGAAACAAAATTGATTGTTTATTACTCTTTTTATTTACGAAAATTTTAAAATATGTTTTTTATTTTTCTCTTTTGCGAAAAATTACACCAGCATTTAAGGGTTAATACGTTTATTAACATATTTGCTTCTTTATAAGTGGGGGAATATTTTTTTTTATTTTAGTCTGTTTGCTTGCATAATTAATAAATTGCGGCATCAACCTTTTGCGCGTGGCTTTGTTAATTAAATGAGCTGTTAAATATTATATTTTTGTTTTAAAGTTAATTGAACAATAAACCGTCACAGAGAGATAATTAGTGATCCCTGAAATTGCGAAAAGGTCAATATAAAAATATACAAAAATCAGTGCTATGAATTTAGTACCTACCAAAAAGTTCAGCAATTTTTTTTATATAAAAAATCTGCAACTCCTATTAGCTTTTGCCGAAAAGCCATTCTAAAAGTAATTTTAATAATTTGCATACGTATGCAAAATATTTTAATGTCTGTACCCACTATTCATTCTCAAGGTTAGCTTTTTTTCAAATAATTTCAATGTGCGCGCCCTCGACATGCATATTTATTGGATAGGGTAGATTGAAGAATAAAATAAATTTGAGTATAAAATATTCAACATCTGTTTTGTGGACAGGTGAAAACCAAACAAACTTATTTACATAATACGTAGCTTTACTGTGTCCTTTGATTAAAAGAATAATCATGGTGCAAAATATTGTGAAATAAAAAATGTAGAAAACTCAGTCTAACGTTTCACAGCTAACACACTCGTACATACACTAACACACTCTAACACACTCGCACACACGCTAACACACTCACACACCACAGCTAAGTCTCTATTACACATAATATTAATAAACATTTCTTAACAAAAATCACAGCGCAAAATTCAATCCCGGATTCCCGGAGCAATACAAAAAAAAACCGCAAAAAATGCGTTATAACACGCTGAAATTGTCCAATTACGTTGAACAAAAACCGCGGAACGCGATCGGACGCGAATGTTCCCTTTGACCGCTAAGCCGGCCGAAAAAATTAAAAAAAGAGCGACCGATAGCTACACAGCCATATGACAAATGTAGGTTACCAGTACCCGGTTGGCTCATGCGGACGTCAAAAACACCCGGTCGCCCCGAACGGGTTAAAAAAAGATCCGTTATGGTGGTTTCACATGGACGATATTTTTTCTTTTTGTTTCTCTAAAATCATGTACAAGAATCAGTTAAAAGATAAAACGGCAATAAATTGGTTGTTTGTTTTCAATTACGTTTGGTATTTTTTTGATAACGATCAGTGTTTTCAAATGCTTTTTTTTTGTTGAAATTAAGAAACAATTTGTTTTTCTTATTACGTTTAAAATTGTATCTTTTGGTTATCTTGTAATTTGAAGAAAAAAGATAAGCCATAGTATTATTCTTTCCATGAAAATCGCTTTCAAGATAACGTATGTGGATAATTTTTTATATCTGTCTGGGCCTTTATTCCGTGAACACAAAGGTTTTCAAAAAACTTGGTAATATAGTAGCTAGTAGTTCTAAGAGAAGAAGTTCTGCTTTAAGAACTGGGGGAAGAACTGAATGGGATATAAAATATTTTAACTTTTAGGTACGCTTTACACAAAGCTTTAAGACACAGCTTTAATTGATTCACAAATGCAAAAAATATCAACGATCACTTTTCCATTTAATTAGCAAACGCTAAAAAAGCAGTTCTCATCTTGTTTGACACAAAATTAAAAAATTAAAAAATGGATAAGAAACGGAATTTCAAAGACAGCCCGCATCCAACGGGTTACATCTAAAATTATCCAAATAAATCACTTCGCCCTTATGTTTTAAAGTAGCGGCCAATAAATTCAAGTTTATTTAATAAATCGTGGCATACTTCAAGTTTGTTTGTCTTGTTATACATAAAACATTGTTTTTGGTACATAATATACATATATTTTCGGGTTTGTTCAAAACTTGGCGATGTGCTCGTTGATTCGGATGTGTGAGAAGAAAACATTCAATTTCTAAACTGAAAATGTTTTGAAATGTTGTTTGTATTCTTACTTCTAATAAAGTCGTATAGATAAGATTCCACTTAATGATAAAACTGTTATACAAGGCACTTTCTGGAAAAGCTAAGATGTACCTAATTGTAAGACTTCTTCTGAAGACTCCAATAAATTTTCTCTGAACTATCCAGTTGGGCTAAGCCCATTCATGTCTTATACTAAAGTGACATTGGCAAAAAGTCATATTTCAAAGGTAATTGCTAGTCACAGAGTGAGTTATAAAGTAGTTAACTATCACAGAAAAATCATGTCGTCTGATAAGATAAAAGACATCAGCTAGGAGTAAGTAAGGAGAAAAAAAAAATTAAAAAAAAATTCCCCAAAAAAGAATAAAAAATTTTTTTTGGGGAAATTTCTGTACTTGGCTATTACATTCAGGTCCTCCAAGTAAAACTAGAAGATAGCACTGAGAAAAGGTCCTTTTCTCAGTAAAATTGGGAAAACTCAATCAAAAACTAGATTCAATTCAACCAACAACTGGATTCAACTCCTCAAAAACACCACAAATCATTGTCAAGATCCCCAGATCCGTTTAAAACAACCAGTTTCCAGTTTACTCTTAAACTGCAAAGCGTGAAGATAAATCCAGCCTTGTTGAAGAAAAAAAAAAAGATGGCGGCGGCGGGCGACAATCCCGCAAAATTTTGTATGTGTGGTCATATCTCAGATAGTCTGGCGGAACGCCAAAAACTAGTGTGTTGAGGACGCGTTGCTTGTAAACCCTGCCTTACTGGCATGCAAGCCGGGGTTTCAAATAAGTATAACGGTGTTTCGGACCATGTTTCAAACGGTCAGGTCGTGAATATATCAGGAAAATTCCTCAAAATTTCGAAGTGGGGCAAAAAGGAACACTTTTGAGTTAGGAATATGGATTTAAACATATTCGAGTTAAAAAAAAAATGTTTTGTCTAAATAACGTTACATGCTGCACTACGATGCTAGTCTATCTAGCATGCTAGCCAGGGGGGTTACCATGACGTCTTAAAGCAGGATTGTTTTAATGTCAATCCAGTGTGGGAAATTGACGGACCTATATAGGACGTCTGGCGCCATCTCTTTCTCACTCTGGAATAAGAATAAAACAGTCCTGCTTTAAGACGTCATGGTAGGCCACCTGGACTCGGCGACGGCAATGACCTATCTTATCTTTTTTTTTAAACTTCTGTACATAATTTATGTAGGACAGTTATTATCAGTTACAAGAGTCAGCAGGATTCTAGTCTAGCACGTCCCACCTGCCAGTCAGATAAGGTGAACGTATCCACCTCAGTTTAACTATGAAAATGTCATTCTAAGCGTGTCAATTTCGATAGCAATTCTGGCACTTCTTTTTTTATCGTGTCAGAGTTTTATGCCGCCCATGAGCCTCAGACTTGGTTGGTGGCATACTTGCTTCGATGAAGGAAAACATCGTGAGGATACAATACGCACTTGAATCCGAAAAATCAGAGGTGCGTGTCTTGGGTTCGAACTTGACAGTTCGACGGTTACACGACTAGGCTCTCACTGCTTTAAAGAGAAAAAATATGGCACTGACGGCTCCTAAACGCGGGTTGGATGTGCTGAATGCGTTCAGATTTATTAAATGTCGCCCGAAGTTTAAATCCAGTGACATTTAAAACGTTCATGTGAATCATTCAAATAAACACTACACCAAAAAGTAATTTTTCAAAAAACCGACCGGATAACAAAAAAAAAAACAAACAAACTAACCCGCTACTTTGTAAAAAAATACGTATAACACAATAACTTATCCGGGGAGGCGTGCACGATAGTGTCACGTGTACCTACAGTCGGCAAAATAGGCCGAGCTCGGCTAACTAGGTTACGAGCTACGAGCCTGACTGTACCTGTGTCGTAGCTGCCGTGATGTCACGCTTTGCGATAGGGTATAGTGGAATCATAAAGGGATACATTAAGTGAATACTTGTAATCAAGGAAAAAGGGACGATAGGATCGGGCAGTAGGGTGCATGATTGTTGGTGGTTCTTGATACATTGTACAGGAAATTTGATTATAATGCTGGATTTTCCACTTTTCTGACATTTTGTTGTCCGATTCATACCGGAAATACATGGATGTTACGCCATGACCGATTTTTGTTTCTGGCAACCAATTTCAGCAGAGCTAGCCACCGATGGTTAATCGTATCATCATCGTCTTAATGCCCTTATGGGCCTCTCCCAAGTGTCGCCACATTGACCGGTCCCGTGCGACTCGCATCAAGCAGGTCCCCGCAATCTTCAACAGGTCATCGGTCCACCTAGTGGGAGGCCTTCCAACGCAACGTTTTCGGGTTCGCGGTTGCCACACCAGAACTTTTCGGGCTTAATTTTTTTTTTTTGAATGGAAATCTTCAAATGACTCCTCCCGCTCTGGGCGGAGCAGGAGGGAGTGTCAGACTTTTACTGACTAAAACCCATCTATGTTCCTTCATCGCCCTTTGTGTTCCGGGGCCACGGTATCTCTTTCGAACAGTCCCGCAACCCCGGCAGGCATCGGCCCTTGCGGACCCCTTCCTTTTGCTGACTCTCTTTGAGGCGCGCGTGGAACACGAACGTGCCGTCGACACGGCCTGTCGTCATAAGACCTAGGCCTTCCAACGCAACGTCTTCCAGTTCGCGGTCGCCACTCCAGAACTTTTCGGTCTAATCGGCCATCCGTTCTGCGAGCAATGTGCCCTGCCCACGCTATCAATTAATCTTTTTTCTTTCATTTCATTCCTCACACAATCCATTCATCTTTTCTTTGGTCTTCCTCTCCCTCTAGCTAGCCATCGACAGTAATGTATGTTATATTACTCAGCACAAATGTGAGCATTAACAAAGGTACACTCTCTCTTCCTATGACCGGAGTGAGATCAGGCGCAGGAAAAACCACCTGAAGGGCGTTCTAAAGCTCGCGGCTGTTACTAAGAGATTCTTGAAAGAATAACCGAAGAACATTTTTGACACTTGTGACACGTGGCCAACGGGACATTTACAACCAAGCCCTTAAACTCTTTTGCTTCGTTCTTCATCATCATCATCACCTGCCTAGCCTTTTCCCAACTATGTTGGGGTCGGCTTCCAGTCTAACCGGATGCAGCTGAATACCAGTATTTTACATGAAGCGCCCACATTCTTACCCTATTCTACTAACATTATAAATGCAAAAGTGTGCGAGGCTTGATGGATGAATGGATGTTTGTTTTCCACGCAAAAACTGAAAGGACTTAGATGCACATGGGATACTTTTTATCCCAGTAATGTGATCTCGTGGGACAATTATCGAAATCAACGCGGAAAATAAGATAATATTTCATAAATGCACAACGGTTGTGTAATGCGTAATGTTCTTGACCTTTATACCCCATAAAATCTAAAACAGTTTCCTTATGCCCCAAATCCTTCATTCCACATCGCATAACCTTCACAAAAGCATACAGCCGGATATTCCCTATTTCCTCAGCTCTTTGAGGAGCGTCAATAGGCGTCTGACGCGTTCCAACGTCAATGGCCGACTGTCGTGAACGAACGCCCAATTTGGCGTCAATTTGACGCGTTATTATGACATTTTGACGTATCCACGATTGGACTCGATAAAGGTAAGGCAAAGGAAATTGTACAATAAACCGGAGTTGGTTTCTTTATCGGAATCTTGACGAACGATTGACCTTTGATGGTTGGACTATTTTTAAATCTCTTACATTCGTGTGTTATATCAACAATTTAGTTTTATTTGAGTGTGTCCAGTCCCTGACTATTTGGTTGCGAAGAAAATAAATATACCTGCTTTATATCTAGGGTTTTTTATACGGTTACAGGTGGTCACTGTACCAACAACTAGCCTTACCAAGGGGTATCGTATTACCAAGTACTAACTGGGTTGTGGGGGTCAGATAGGCAGTCGCTCCATGTAAAATACAGGTATTTAGCTGCATCCGGTTAGACAGGAAGCCGACCCCAACATAGTTAGGACAAGGCTAGGCAGATGATGATGATGATTCAGGGTTTTTTATAGGAACTAAAGATACCCTTTCTTATCTGACGATTGCTAACACATCAAAATTAAATAGTATGTAATACCTACCCTAACTGAACCCTGCCCAGTGGTGGCGGCCCCGACTTACGAACAGTAAGTCGTGGGTTCGAACCGTGTAATTTATTTCATCACCAATGCTCTCAAAAACGGTGAAGGAAAACATCGTGAGGAAACCGGCATGTCCTAGAACCAAAAAATTCGAAGACATGTGACATCTACCAATCCGCACTGGGCCCGCGTGGTGGATTATAGCCCATTCCCTCTCATAGAGAGGAGGCCGTGTCCCAGCAGTGGGAACATTAATAGGCTGATGATGATGATGGTCATTGAAAACTAACCCTGAAGCTAAGCCCGAGAAGTCCAAAATGTCCTGTTTTTTTTGTATTTTTTTTTTTAATTCCAGTGGAATAACTCTTAGTAATGATAAATTATATTTTGAATCGGTCTCCATTGAGAAACGTGTTTAATACAGCGGAGAGATAGCAAATAGAGAACATTTGAACAATACTCCATTGGTTACTGATCGGAATTCAGCAGAAGCTACCAATTGCCGTAGGTAATCCTAGTTTCAGTTCCCAGGAAATTCTGAACAAGGCCTAGCTTTTACCTAAGTGGCATTAATTGCTCTTCCAGTAACGTCGTAACATGAAATATTGACGTTTAACAAAAGGGAGGTACTTTACTTTGGGAGGGTAATCCTTCGATAAGGTTTTACGATGAATGGTTGGTGGTACTTAGACTAGGTACCTAGATCGTATTTCTGGGCCAATGTTCTAAATCAAGAGCTAGGAAAAATCGATTTCATCTAGTTAAAACTTTTTTAATTTACATAATTAACATATTTAAAAGTACATAACATCACGCCTATAATTCTCGAAGGGTTAGACTTAGATGAAACCTTAGTACATCCAAATTGCGCTAGTTATATTTAAGTCTCATGGAAAAGGGGAGGATCCCATTGCTATCAACCGGTCGCAAATCCAGACGGGTTAGAAAAAACAATCTATACCTACTAACATTATAAAGAGGAAAGATTTGTATTTTTGGATTTTTGAATGTAAGGAATAAACTTAAAAACCACTGGACCGATTTGAAAAAATCTTTCAGAAATGGATAGCTACATTATCAGCGAGTAACATAGGCTATATTTTGTACCCTTACTCTCACGGGAACGGGAACTATGCGGGTGAAACCGCATGACGTCCGCTAGTGTTAGATAAACCCAATAACACTGCCAGACCATGGGAATCGAACCAAAGACGGAGTATTTACATTACGCTTACGATCGTTTTACCAACGAGGCCGTCTTTCTAAAACAAACTAGGTATTCAGTACCTAAGTTTGTTTTCAACACCTCAACACCTGATGTTACTTTTAAGAGGTTTGCCCGGCTAAGTTTTTCGTTATTACTTACTACACAATTCCAAACAATCTCTCTGTCCAACGAGAAAAAAAAATAACCAAAAAAAAATTTAAATAAAAACCACTTAAAAAAAACAACACCCCACATCCCACCTGACAATAGGTTACCTAAATAAAAAGGCCACGTTCACACGATCGACGAAATTCATTTATTTCCAGCTGCGATACCGTATCGTTGTGTCCCGAGGGAAATCGCCCTCTTATTGTATCGCCAATCTATCTTGCAAACAATATTTGTACGTCGGTTGTGCTCTAGGCTTTATTTTTAGGTGTTATTGTTGCAGGGTGTTGTTGTTTTACTAAAGTTTTGTTTGAATTTAATGGCGTCTACATAGACGAGGTGTAAACGCACCCTTCACAAAGCCGTCAACCAAACCAAGCATTCTGTACATTAACCTAATTCTTGTAACTCTATGCAAAAATGATTGCTGGGAAACGACTTTTTTTGGGTGAAAAATCACGCTTATCGATAGGACTCAATGTAAAGCACTCAAAACATTGTGCTGATGGATGCCTTGTATAGTACAGGGGACATGGAGGTATTTAAAGTAAAATTATAACATTAAAAAATTAGAGTGTCCACGGAGTTTCTTGCCCGTTCTTCTCCATGGACGATATACGCTAGGGAATGGGCAACTACAGTACTTTCTCAAGTTATTATGCCTTGTGACTGGGACTGTAGCTTTGTTTTTTATTTGTAATTTTGACATTCAAAAGTGCCGTAATGGTCTAATTGAAATAAATGCTTTGAGTTTGAGTTTGATAGGTACTTAAAGAAAAACACTTGTGTAAAAGTTGGAACGTTGACCTCCAAAATCTCTTCAATCAATTTAACTCCACGCTTGAAACCAGTGTTAACGCAAAGTATACTACGAGTATTGTATATCTGTGGCAATCTAGTTTACTATGTTATTTACAAACTTCAGCTACAAAATCACTTTACCAATTTTCGTAGTCACCAATATTGGTTATTCGGTATTGCTACCCTCCATGGACCATAACCAAAGCTTAACACTTCCCAAATCTGTCCAAGTTTACGATCCGAAATTGTCTCAAAACTAGATTTATTGAAGCCTAATAATTGCACCCACAACCTTCGAAACAAGCCATTATAAACTTTAAAGCGATAACAATAAGAGTTTTTAAAACTTGAAACAGTGTTTGGCCCGTTTGTATTTGTGTACGAAAATGGGGCATGTGAAACCATCCAGCGGAAAGCGCTTTTCCGCTAATTCAGCAAAAAGCAATAACAATTTAGCTGTGCTGCTAACGTTGTTTTTCATCGTAAGTTCGTTCGCATAAATCAAAACCATACGTCGCTTTACAGTTGCGCTTTAAAGCGCTCAAGAGTTTATAAAATAATATTTTCGGCGTATATTTTTTTGCTATCACAGATAAGGGCTTTGAATATGAAAATTATACTGATAATTTATACAGTGGTTGGGAATTTAGTTTGATTATATTTTAGTTTAGTTTAAATTTAAACACCTTCACATGAAAATGAGCTCATCTACGTATTACGAAAAGCAAGTGTGAATTCAAAACTTATAATCAGAGTCAGTAGGTTAGCTTTATAATGTGATAAGATCACTAATAACAAAAAATAATCAATGTCAAAAAAAATATGGCTCACAATAATCCTTTAAGGTGAATGCTCCAGGGTAGCCCGCGAAATTCAAATTTTCTTACGTTTTTTGCAATTTGCACGCCAGTGCTAGGCTGTATAATGATAAGAATAGTACTCGCGGCTGTAAGACGTATGTAGTTACAGAATTAGATTCATCAAAATCATAAATACAACCCTCCAAGTTCATAGAGGTGGAAAAATGACTTTTTCAAGGTCAAAGTCATTCCTGCACATTTATGAACTTGGAGGGTTGTATTGATTATTTTAATCAACACACAACCTAGCACTGGCCTGCAAATTGCAAAAAACGTAAGAAAATTTGAATTTCGCGGGCTGGTTGGAGCATTCACCTTAATACAATATACATAGTTGTCATTAAAGGTCGAAAAGTTCCAAAAGAAGTAACTTAGTAGGAACTAGGATAACCGTCTTCTGAAGCGTTCAAAACGGCGCGTTTTTCATCGCAAGTGTAATATTGTTAATTCTTTTTAGATAATAACCGGAGCATCGCATTCGCATCGATAACTAACGACAAAACAATATGTGCAAAACATGTTTACGTTATGTTCTAGCTGTTGCTCGCGGCTTCACCCGCTTGGAGGTCCGAAATTATCCTACGATGACCTACCGGGAGACAAGCTTACAGTAAAAACAAATTAAAAATAACCTTTTAAGGCTTGGGGTATCTGCTAAATTAGCAACTCTGTTTGTGGTGGTTCAAACTTCGTTTGAAATACTATTAGAATAAAGTTCTAATCAGCTTGCACTACAAAGTGGTTGTTACGTACGTCAGTCACTGCGGGCCGAATAGTGCGAAATGAGTGGTTTTTATTTAATTGTAGCCTAATAAATCATTCGATCAAAATGCCAATTGTACACTTTGTAATAAAAAACGTGACAAATATTTGTATGAAAAAAAGAACTAAAACTTAATGCCGTTCAGGAGTAGTTATGAAATTTCATAGAAAAAATGCTTCACTTTGAAGATTTTTTCATATAGTTAATATTAAAGTTAGAATTAGTTCAACTGTACCAATTAAAGTTTAAAGTCTGAGCAACATATATTTTTTTTTGCACAATTATATTCACTCGTCAAGAGGAGTTACATAGAGAAAACCTACTACCCCCTTAAACATAGGTGTGACGTCATTGTTTTTAGGAGACTGGTTATGCAATGTGCACCTAATACTAAACCCACATTTCACCATTTATGTTTAAGCCCCATGTAATAAGGGGCGAGACTATTGCCCTCGATCGAGCACAAATCCAGACTGCGTGGCTTCTACTGAGAATTGATGAAAAAACCCAATAACACTTTGCCCGACCTGGGAATCGAACCCAGGACTTCAAGCTCAGCAGTCACGCTTGCGACCATTAGACCAACGAGGTTATCTTTACCACTAATTATGCTTAGTGGGTATGCGTATGTTATAAATATTTAAATTATATATATATTTATTATTTACGTTGGCAACTATTTACATTTATTTCTAGGAACTTGTATGATCAAAAGTAGTTGTGTTGAATTCATGTGATTGGTCGAGACTTTGACAGTTGCCGACGACCAATCACAAGCAAATAAAATGGCGGGAATTAAATTGATGGTCAACGGGCATTTGAGCGATAGGATGCTCTGGCATTCGTGCTTCGACCTCAGTGCTAGTCACTTGCTTTGTATACCTATATCAAACTGTATTGCTGTAACTATAATAATAAAGCTGTATTTAAAGTTAATATAGTGTTTTTTACATTCAAAGTCCCTGCTTCTGAGTATTGAACCAGTACGGTTCACATCTCAGAAGTGGGATAAGCAACCTAGTGCCCACAAAAGGATCGGAGATACGTTAAAATAATTGGCGTATAATTATAGAAAACGTAAGTGTTCTTTGTTCAATTTATTTTTTTAATTGTGCTGCCTACCCTCATTAATGATATCGTTGCAATTTGCAATACCGAAGTAAAGAAAGTAGGCTACAAGGTTATTTCTGTAACGTATTTTTTTTTGTCTTTCTTTTCTTTTACGATTGCCTACCTTTCTTTACCAGACTACTAAATGAGTCGATAGTCTTATTTTAATGACTTCAGAATCTGAACTGTATTTACCGAAACGGAGACATTCCGGAGGTTTATATGGTTAATTCATGCATGTTTATCTTGCCAGGGTACTCCCTGGAGATGGACATGTTTGATATTTCGATTTGTAATTTGAAAAACTGAACTGTATTTACCGTAACGGAGACATTCCGGAGGTTTATATGGTTAAGTCATGCATGTTTATCTTGCCAGGGTACTCCCTGGAGATGGACATGTTTGATATTTCGATTTGTAATTTGAAAAACTGAACTGTATTTACCGTAACGGAGACATTCCGGAGGTTTATATGGTTAGTCATGCATGTTTATCTTGCCAGGGTACTCCCTGGAGATGGACATGTTTGATAATTCGGTTTTTTATTTTGAAAATTTTAACTATATTTACCGTAACGGAAATATTCCGGAGGTTTATATGGTTAGTCATGTATGTTTATCTTGCCAGGGTACTCCCTGGAGATGGACATGCTTGATGGTCTATAGTAACGTATGTGCAGGTCAATAAAATCTTGTTTAAAGTTTATCATAGCGAGATTTATTAACTCGGACGTTTCTTTTTCTGTTTATATGTTGAAGCCGCCAGAACATGGATGAACGTAGGTCTGGTTCTCAAAGAGAATGTGATGGACCTAGGCGGACCACCCGTGAGACGCTGACGCCGCCACTAAGATCTCGTGTTGCAACTCGAAGCCGCAGCCGGGGTCGAGGGCATACACATAAAGAAAATTGTGGCAGCCAAAACAGTCTGTCGCGGTCCAGGCGGTCAAAAAGAAGACAATCGCGACTGACGATTAGTCGGTCTCCTTCCCGGCCACCCTATTCAAGAAGGGCAAGTCGTCGTGCTGGTCGCTCCAGGACACGATCGCGCACTCCAGAGCGGTACGAGACGCGCCACGCGGAATCCATGCATTCACCAAGAAGCAGAGCTTCTCGCCTTCGTACACCGTACCGTGAAAAAACCCATCGAGAGCGTGAGTCAAGTAATAATGTATTTATTGAGAACTTTATGAACGCGCTTAAGGGTATGAATAATACGAGCGATAGGGATAGGTTTCCTGTCTTAAATAACGTAATTCCTGATTTTGACCCATTATGTAAGGAACAAACTGTTGATACGTGGCTTCATAAGGTTGACGAATGTGCACAGATCTATGGTTGGAACGATAAACAAGTAGTCCACTATGCCCTACCGAAATTAATAGGGGTAGCTAAAACCTGGTATCAGGGCCTACCCTCACTACTATTTTCTTGGCCAGTGTGGAAGTTAAAGTTGAAGGAATCCTTTCCAACTAGGGATAATTATGCAGACTTGCTAACGGAAATGCTGAATAAAAAGGTACGCTATGGGGAGTCATTGGAGATATATTACTATGCTAAAATGAATCTTCTAAATCGTTGCGAAATATCGGGAAAACGTGCAGTTGACTGTGTCATAGCAGGTATAGAAGATCGTGGTGTTAGGTTGGGAGCACAAGGAGCAGAATTTACGGAACCGGAATTGCTACTTAAATTTCTGAAGACTGTAAAAGTAGGTCAAGATAGGTCCATCTTGACCTACTACCTACCACCGACCTACCAGCAGAAGGTTAAGGATAGAGATAGGCGATCACAAAATAACACATTTACCGGTAATAAAGTAGGCCCCAGTTCCCAGAAGTCGACCGGATCCCGCATGGTCTGCTACAATTGTAAGGAAACCGGTCATCCATTCTATCGATGCACAAAACCGAAGATTCAATGTTCTAAATGTAATTTGTTAGGTCATAAGGACACTGAGTGCCCTGGGACAAAGCAAAGTACCAACGACAAACCAAAAGCAATATTGAAAGTAGAAAACACAGGCGATTCAAGTGCCAAATATAAAATGCCTATTAAAATAAATGGGTTGATTTCAGAATGTCTCGTTGATTTGGGAAGCGAAGGTACTTTGGTCCGTCTCAGTGAAGCTCAGCGTTTAGGATTAGAATGGAAGGTAGGAGAAGTGCCACTATTAAGAGGAATAGGTAACGTGCCATATAACCCCCTTGGCAAGGCTAACGTCACGATCGAAGTGCAGGGTGTAGTAGAAAATCACGTGGAGATATTTATAGTTGGTGATTACTTAATAAATTGCCCTGTACTACTAGGTCACTCTTTCACAGAGAGGCCCTCAGTCAAAATAGTAAAAACAGAATCTGATGTCATTTTTCAGCGAGTTAGTGAGGAGTCTGCTTTGATTTGTCCACTTTTATGCATGGAGGAGATACGTATAGGTCACGGCGAATGGAAGGCAATCCCAGTTAGCTCGCGTAATTCTTTCTCGGGAAAAATTTACGTGAGTGGAACCGTGCGCAATATTGAAGGTCATGAACACTACTTGTTGCCCGGCGAGTATAAATTAACACAAGGCGCGGGTAGGATTCTCATTCAGAATATCAGTGATAACCAGCTAATTATAGAGAAGGGTAGTCTTATAACTAGGAGCCACGCTTTAGCTGCGAGCCTACAAATTCAAAAATTAGTTTTTAGTGATCAGTCAACCATAGATGAATCACCAATCAGCTGTGGAGAAAATTTAACAAAGGATCAAAAAGAGTCATTAAAGTTCTTGTTGGATAAATATAAATATTGTTTTTCTAGTGGTTTAAAAGATCTTGGGTTTACGACAGAAACTGAAATGGTGATTCAACTAGATGATCCTGATCCTGTCGTTTACCGCCCATACCGATTGTCCTTTACCGAACGCCAACTAGTTCAAAATATGATCAAGGAAATGTTAGAGAGCGGCATTATAAGGGAGTCTAATAGTCCGTACGCGAGTCCTATAGTGCTAGTTAACAAAAAGTCTGGGGAAAAGAGATTATGTGTGGACTACCGTGCCCTGAATAGTAAAACAAAGAAAGAGCACTACCCTCTCCCTCGAATCGAAGATCAGTTAGACTTATTATCAGGCAGTTCAGTATTTGTTACCCTCGACTTAGCGTCTGGATACTATCAGATCCCAATAGCTGAATGCTCTCGAGAAAAGACTGCGTTTGTGACCCCTCAGGGTCAATACGAGTACAATAGAATGCCCTTTGGATTAGTAAACGCACCATCAGTCTTCCAGCGTACAATGAATAAGATCATCCACAATTCACCTGCTTCAGCGTATGCATTGGTATACATGGATGATATCCTGATTCCTGCCAAGTCATTCGATGAAGGGATGGTACGTTTGGAGGAGGTGTTGCGGTTACTGGCAAAAAGCGGTCTAACACTCAAAATGAGTAAATGTAATTTCTTCTATGACAAAATAGACTACCTGGGGTACGAAGTCAGTTCAGAGGGTGTTAGACCAAGGTCGCTCAAAACAGACGCCATATCTAAATTCCCTGCGCCGACAAATGTTCACGAAGTTAGGAGGTTTTTAGGCCTTGCTAGCTTCTTTAGGAGGTTTGTCGCGGGATTCGCCTTAATAGCCCGTCCTCTGACTAGTCTGTTGAAAAAAGACTCTTCTTGGAGTTGGGGTAGTGAAGAATTGGAATCATTTGAAAAATTAAAACGGACTTTAGTACAAAGACCGGTTCTGGGACTTTATGACCCTAGTGCACTTACTCAACTCCATGCCGACGCTAGCAAGTACGGGGTAGCCGGCATTTTAATGCAACAGGACAGGTCTGGGGTGTTCAAACCTATTGCTTATTATAGTAGGCAAACCAGTCCGGATGAGCAAAAACTACACTCCTTCGAGTTAGAGACTCTCGCTATTATTGCTTCATTAAATAGGTTCAGGCATTACTTACTTGGTATTAGATTCTCCATAATTACAGACTGCAACGCCTTGCGTACCACTTTGAGTAAACGCAACTTAGTCCCACGAATTGCTCGCTGGTGGCTGCAGTTCTTAGAATACGACTGCTCGATAGAATACCGCCCTGGTGACAAAATGGCACACGTAGATGCCCTTAGTAGGGGTGCTATAGACGGCAGTCCAGACGTTCATCACGTGTTAGATATACTTTCAGTAGGTACTGACGATTGGCTTGCAACAGTGCAACAGACTGACGAAGACATTAAAAATATCGCGAATATTTTAGGCGATCCCAAATGTAAAGATGCCGTTGACATATTCAAAAATTACAAGCTTGTAAATGGACGGGTATATCGTATAATTGACGAAAATACTATCCGTTGGGTTGTTCCAAGTGGCACCAGATGGCAACTACTGAAAGCCAACCATGATGATGTGGGACACTTCGGGTTTGACAAAACTTTGGCGCGCTTACAAACTACTTATTGGTTTCCAAAGATGAGACGATTTGTAAAAAAATACGTCTCGGCTTGCCTTCAGTGCGCGCATCACAAACTGCCAAGTGGTGCCAGGCCCGGTGAACTACACCCCATCCCTAAAGCTATCATACCATTCCATACCATACATGCGGATCATCTCGGTCCATTTATCCGTACCAAGCGTGGCAATACATTCATCCTTGTTATCATAGACGCGTTTACTAAATTTGTTGATATCACTGCTGTGCGAAATACCAAATCGGCCACAAGCATTAGGGTATTCAGAGAGCATTTTAGTTACTTCGGCGTGCCAACCCGTTTGATTACGGACCAGGGCACAAGCTTCACTAGTGGGCAGTTTAAAACGTTTATTCAATCATGTGGTATAAAGCACGTGCTCAATGCCGTCGCCACACCCCGAGCGAATGGTCAAGTGGAACGGTACAACCGCACCATTTTGGCAGCGCTTGGGGCAATGAACCACGACAAACCGAATGGTTTATGGGATGAACATTTACCAGACATACAGTTGGGTATCAATACCACTGTACACGCCACAACCAAGAAAACTCCAGCGGAGCTTCTTTTCGGGCGAAATCTAACTAACCCATCTGAAGGTTTGTTAAATGACTTATTTAACGAAGTTACGTCTGAGGTCGGGGAAAGCCTGGACGATGTTAGGGCTACGGCCGGTGAGCTTATTAGGACACAACAGAGCAAGGACAAAGAACGATATGATAGGTACAGGAAAATGGGAATGCGTTTCAAAGAAGATGATTTGGTTAGAGTAGTAAGAGCTGCGACAGGAATAGAGGGGCAGTCTAAGAAGCTCGAACCTAAATGTAAAGGCCCTTACAGAATTAAAAAGGTGCTCCCCAACGATAGGTTCGTGGTCGAGGACACACCTCTCACAAGGTCCAGTAAAAGGTACGAGGCTGTGGTAGCCATTGATAAAATATTCCCATGGATCTGCTTTAACGAACCCGTATCAACCGATTGTGAATCCGAGCGTAATGATTGTGAATCTGAATGTGAAGAGTTGTAATATTGTACACAGAAATAAATAAGTAGGTAATTAAGGACATTATATCAAATAAATTGTGTATTTGTAATAATATTGTGTACATTTAAAGAACTAGGCAATCGATTTCATAGTAAAAATGAATGCCAATGTAGGTTTTAAGTTACGATGATTAATGTCATGTATCATCTAAATAATTCCATGTATTAATGGCTAAAATATTTGCTGGTCGACGTCATGGACTAGTAAATACCGATTCATTGGTTAGTCGCGTACTAATGAGTTGGTGAGGGGTATCAGGTAACGGATGCCTCATTTTAGCAATTGGTTATAGATAATAAGTTAAGAGTGTCAGGTAACCGACCCCCTAAAGGTTAAAGGTTTTAAGTTTCGATGATTAATGTCATGTATCATCTAAATTATTTCATGTATTAATGGCTGAAATATTTGCTGGTCAATGTCATGGACTAGTAAATACCAATTCATTGGTTAGAGTCATGTACTAATGAGTTGGTGAGGGGTATCAGGTAACGGATGCCTCTCATTTTAGCTATTGGTGCATCTGTATCTGGTCAAAGTCAACCAATACATATATTGCCGATAGATATAGATTAAGTTAGAAGTGTCAGGTAACCGACACCCTAAATGTTAAGTATATGCATTTTGTTAATTAAGGTCGTCGATTAATGAATAATTATAATTATTATATAATTCAGGAGTAAATCTATTGTACAGTAACTTACAGTCAAAATTATTAATTAAGGACTAATGAGATAATTTATGTTCACTATGTTACATTTATAATTTATGATGAAATAATATATGGAGTAATGTTTTTGTAATGCATAATAACGAGGGACTCGTTGGAAGTCGGATGGCCGAGCTGTTATAAATATTTAAATTATATATATATTTATTATTTACGTTGGCAACTATTTACATTTATTTCTAGGAACTTGTATGATCAAAAGTAGTTGTGTTGAATTCATGTGATTGGTCGAGACTTTGACAGTTGCCGACGACCAATCACAAGCAAATAAAATGGCGGGAATTAAATTGATGGTCAACGGGCATTTGAGCGATAGGCCGGCGATGCTCTGGCATTCGTGCTTCGACCTCAGTGCTAGTCACTTGCTTTGTATACCTATATCAAACTGTATTGCTGTAACTATAATAATAAAGCTGTATTTAAAGTTAATATAGTGTTTTTTACATTCAAAGTCCCTGCTTCTGAGTATTGAACCAGTACGGTTCACACGTAGGTATAAGATGTAGAATTAAGATAATCTATTATTCTACTAGTTAATTTACTAGTTAATTCTTATGTCAACTATTTTTACTTCAAAATATTGAATGAACGGTCATCTACAGCGACTTTTTTGCTATCATCCAAACATGTTTACGTTATCCAACTTTTCAATAACTTTTTAAGATAAATTTGTAGGTACTGTAAGAATTTATACATTTTTATGGACTTTTTATCGAGTATTTTGCTGTGCTCACGACACTTTCAATAGTTTGAAATATTATTTTAGGACACTAATTAATCACAAATTGAAAATTATAATTATATATTAATTATGTCTCGTATAAAAAGTTTGTTACGACGATAGATTAATGTGATCGTTGCCTTATTTTTTATTTTACCTATTGTGAGCTATATTTCAAATATAGTTTTACAATAAATGCGCACAGCAACAAAAAAAAAAAAAACTTTTACTCATGTATTGTTTCAGTATCCATACCGATCACGGCAGAATATCATTAATATTGCAACGTTGATACTTCACTACGACCCTGGCTGGAGGCCTTCAATTCAAGGCATCCACAGGATTAACCCGGCTAAGCAGAAGCTACGTCTATCTAGACTGAACTGCAAAATGCCATTTGAAAAAAAGAAAAAAGATTTTAGTGAATTCAATACAAAAGCTATATACCAACCAAACCATGTAACCTAAAAAGTCACACCAATTTAAATGTAGAAACAAAACTCACTTATAACCATACAATTATTCAGCATTGCAACATTACCAAACCTTAAAAAAAAAAAAGTAATCAGGGCAGTCTTTGGGGATTGCCGATAGAAGTGAAAACAAAAAGTACACAGGCCCCTCCCCAGTCGTAGCACTGGTTATGCCCCGCGCATGCCTATGTGGTGCTACGCCGTATCGGATCGCCTACGAGTGCTACGAACGGCTACGAAGCGTGACCGCACGTTACGTCAAGTGACGATGAATTCAATGTTTTTCCTTCACCCAAAAAGAGCTCAAAAGAAGTTTTCACTTCAAAAACTACAAAAGGAAAAGAAAAACTAAAAAAACCAACGATGAGCGAAAACTAAAATATACCTACAACTTTCACAAACCTAGGAAAGTAGGAATTCTTAGAAAATTTCTAGAAATTCTTACTCTTTACTAGTAAGAGCAATGGCCTAACCATTGCTCTTACTAGTAAAGAGTAAGAATTTCGGACATAGAATCTTTTAGTAAGACACGTTAAAAACTACACAGTTCGCGTTTTTCCTGTACTTAGCCGGAATTTATATCGGTGTGATAAATTCTAGACTATTCCCGATTGAGTTATCTTTAGATTCTTTGTTCGATTCTGCTCGAAACTAATTTATAGTGTTGTTTTTTTTTTTTGAGATGATCAATGTTTTGTGTACAATTTTGAGCGAGAGATCAGCGGTGGCCCAGTGGTGGCGGGCCCGACCGAACAGTCAGTCGTGGGTTCGAACCCAGGCAGGCGCATTACTTTGTGTAGGTAATTTATTTCATTACCACTGCTCTCAAAACGGTGAAGGTGAACATCGTGAGGAAACCGGCACGTCCTAGAACCAAAAATTCGAAGACATGTGACGTCTACCAACCCGCACTGGGCCCGTGTGATGGATTACTTATAGCCAATTACCTCTCGTAGACAGGAGGCCGTGTGTCCCAGCAGTGGGAACATTATAGGCTAATTATGTTATGTGTAGAATTTCGAGAGGACTTAGACAAGAGAAATAAGGTTCTAAATTCACTTTTCTCTAACAATCATTTTCTACTGCAAAATATCGATTACCTAATACAGTAATAAATAGACCCAAGTTTTGATGTCGTACATAAAAACATTTGTCAAATTGCAAATAAGAGACAAACAAAAAACCCGTTAATGAGATTCCCATATTTTAGCATTTTCTGAAAACCACGAAGTAGGTTAGCTAGGTCAAACCTAGTTTTTAAATCCTCAATCCTTCATTATTTCAAAAATATTTTAAATCTCAAACGTACTTTTTACTGAAATACAGATATCATTTAACCCTGCCAGCTCTGAGGGCCATTTATAACTTCATAAAAAGTTAAAAAAAAAATATAAATTAACATTCAGCTAAGCTCTCAGTTTATTAACCCGTTACACGCCGAGGTAACAGGGCGAAACTGAAATCTGAATTTCACGGGACGCCAACCAGCAAATGGGGGTCTTTTGTACCCCCGAAATTAAAGACTAAAAATGTGTCGGATTAGTAATTACATTGGACTGAAAATGGAGAGATATGGCTGTGTTATCTGACACCCTGTTTGTTAATCACTATGTCCCATTCACGGTCTATAATCGGGGTAAACAGGAAAACAAGCTACTAGATTTCAGTACAGAAATATTGACTTGCAGTCCTGTAAAAAGTTTTCGTGTCAGTATTTTTTTTATTCCATTCTATTAAGTAAACTATCGTCGTAAAATACCAAGTACATATTCAAAACAGAAAGACGGATGAATGTGTTAATTTTGGGCTGTAGCGACGATAAAGGAAAAACTCATTTATATTCCACTAAAGAAGTGAAAACATAAGAAAGATTGAATTCATTCAGTTGTTGTTTTTATATCAAAACTATAGAATGGGATACGGGAAATTTGAAAAAAATGTGTTATCAGTCGGAGGACGTCTATTGGTCTATCTAAGAAAGAGATACTTCCACAAAACATCATGTATACAAAATATCTCCCAAACACTAAATACACTAATAAGAAGCAATACTGCATTTAATTTCGACTTAAAAGAAAGAGTTATAAAACTCCTTATTTATAATATTATCATTGAATAATTATTAATTGAAACCAAATAGAGGTATATATTGCTTGTAATGCAGAGTGGAGTAATAAACACAGTTGGAAAGAAGTGAAATATTTAATATATATTATTATAAAATTACACATGACATGTTTTCATAGGAAAAATAGTTGCCGAGTGACAAACAGAACGAACACCAGCTTTCACATTTGAATCTGAAGTAAATTCTATAGATGGCCAGCGTTATACTTCCAACACCCCCCCCATAACGTAGGCATCATGATGGCTTCATGCCACACCAAGCTGACGAGTGAACACCTCGTGCTTGACACAGCCAAGGGGCTTAGTGAACACATCTGCTAACATCTCATCCGTAGGGATGTATACAATTTCTACGTTAAACCTATCTATCATATCTCTAACGTAATGAAATCTTATTTCTATATGCTTGCTCCGTCTGTGATGAGTGTGATTGATAGCAAGCTGTATAGCAGATTGATTGTCACAATACATTACTATTTTACAACTAGTCTTCATTAGCAATTCCTTAATTAAAGCTTGTAGGAACACCGCTTCTCTACTCGCTTCGCTCAAGCTACAATACTCCGCCTCGGTGGACGAAAGCGATATGCAGGACTGTTTGTAGCTACCCCAAGATACCGTATTACCGCCGTATTTAAACACATACCCCGTGTACGACTTACGATCAGGATCTGCCGCCCAATCTGCGTCAGAATAACCCTCAAGAACAGGATCTACATTCGACTTCTTAAATACCAAAGCCTTTTGCTTAGTACCTTTAAGATATCGCAGTACACGCTTAGCTTGATTCCAATGGAACTCCGTATAACAACTGTTAAATTTACTTAAATATGACACGGCAAACGAAATGTCAGGTCGCGTAGTTACACATAAATACATAAGACTACCAATCAACTCTTGATACGGAAACTTCGTTACAACGTTATTTGTAGCATTATTACAACTCTCAATTACCGAACTAACATTAGTTATCATGGGAGACTTTACAGGCTTACAGTCTGTCATGCCAAAACGATCTAACATATTGTCAATCCGCTTTTCCTGACTAAGTTTTATGGAAGTTGCATCACGTTCTACCTTTATACCTAACATGTTTCGTACCGGGCCTAAGTCTTTGAGTTTAAAAACATTTAACAAAGAACTTTTTAACGTTTCAGCCAGACGTTTGTCATTATAGAACACGAAAAAATCGTCAACATACAGTGCGATAAAAACAATCGACTCACCTGATCTCTTAGTAAAGATACAGTCTTCTTGTTTACACTGTCTGTATCCCAAAGAAAATAAGACATCTTTTACCTTTCGGTACCAGGATCGCGATGCTTGCTTCAACCCATAAACAGCCTTTCGTAATCTATAGACTTTGTTCTCACTCCCAGGGCATATGAAACCTTCCGGTTGTTGCATAAAGATCTCCTCTTGCAAATTTCCATTCAGGAATGCTGTCTGCACGTCTAAATGATCAATCTTAAGGTTCATTTCTACTGCCAGAGATAGCAACAATCGTATAGAACAATGACGAACGACCGGTGAAAAAGTTTCTTGGAAATCTTCACCATATCTTTGAGTATAGCCTTTAGCTACCAACCTTGCCTTATAACGTATAATGTTCCCATCCGAATCTCGTTTAAGGGTAAAAATCCACTTATTTTTAACAACGTTCTTGTCAACCGGTTTATCAGTAAGCTCCCAAGCTCCGTGTAAGACAAAAGAATCGATTTCCTCTTTCATGGCCTTCTGCCATAACTCTTTATCTTCACATTTCAAAGCTTCTTTGACAGTACGTGGCTCTATGGGCTCTGTCACATTACACACGTTAGTTATGTTACAGGTTGTCTTAGGCATACGTGAACGTAGGTTATATCGTGTACTAGTAGAGTCTGGTGCCAATTCAGGCGACGTTACCGAATCTTTACTAGCCTCGCGTTCTCACTCCAACTCAACAGGATGATTTGGTGATTCTGCAGGAACTGTATCTGGCTCCGCCTCAAGTGGATGATCTGACGACTCAGGCAACAGGTACTCTGACTCCACCTCAACCGACGTAGTCTCCAGCATCTCCCTCTCATCATCACCTCCTGTAAGATAAATAGGTTCAAACACACGTTTTGGCCCTATTTTAAAATTTCTCCCTGGAAACACAGATTCGTTGAACACCACATCACGTGATATAACGATCTTATTGTCATCAGGGTTGAACAAACGATATCCTTTGACGTTATCACAGTAACCTAAAAAGATTAGCCTTCTAATTTTGGGGTCTAACTTTTTACGTTTACAGTCATCTACATGAGCAAAAGCCTCGCAACCAAAAACACGCAGATTTTTAAGACTTACTTTCTTATCACTCCACACTTCCTCTGGTAATTTACCAGAAAGTCTCGAGCTTGGCGATCTATTGATCAGAAACGCCGCAGTGTTTACAGCCTCTGCCCACATCTTGTCATCAAGGTTTGCGTTATACAGTAGACATCTGACCTTGTCAAGTAAAGAACGATTTAGGCGCTCCGCGGATCCATTCTGCTGACTAGAATAGGGTACCGTCAGCTGATGTACAATGCCTTTCTTTTTAAGAAAATCCGTCAACTCAGCATTAACGTACTCAGAGCCATTATCTGTTCTCATTACCTTGACTTTAGCACTACACTGATTCTCTACCAGTCTAATAAAATCTTTAGTGTACTTACACACTTCACTCTTCTTTGCAATGGGATAGACGAACACCTTCCTGGAGTAGTCGTCTAGAAATGTGAGGACGTAGCGCTTGCCTCCGAGAGAAGTAGTCGGCATCGGCCCCATGACGTCACTATGAATGAGCGCCAGCCGCGCCTCGGCCACCTGTTTGTTATGATTGGTCACAAAGGGAGCGCGGGATTGCTTACCCTTAAGACACACATCACAAACTTTCTTCTGATTATCAACCTGAAAGTCAATGTCATTAGCCACCTTCCTAAGTGATGCCAAGCTGTCAAAATTTATATGACCTAAACGTTGATGCCATAACATCATATCCTTAGACGTAGATGACGTTGTCAGATTGACTTTACCCACAGAATGAAGCCTGTAAACTCTCCCAACTTTCCTAGCATATAAAACTACTTTACCAGTTTTAAGTATTTTACATCCATTTTTATCAAAAATAAATTTAAATCCCTTTTCAACAAGGGTAGACACAGATATTAAATTAACAGTAAGATCAGGTACAAGCATTACATCTTTCAAAGTAGTATCTATTGTATGTCCACAAGAGTTAACCGTAAAATGTACTTCACCTTTCCCTTTCACATCTAACTTCTTTCCGTTAGCAACACAAACCTCCTTAGTCGACGACTCATCAAGAGCTTGAAACCATTCTTGGCGTCCTGACATATGATCTGTCGCTCCAGAATCAATAATCCACGAACTGTCAGTGTTAAGTGCAGACAACACCATGGAAGTCGACGTCGCTCCATTGCGGTCCAATTGAGGACAATCCTTCTTGCCATGTCCTTTAGAACGACACTTCCAACACCACAACTTGTTCGTACTTGACGAGGTACTAGCGTGTTTTGATGTACTTGAGGCATTTTTCTTCTCGCCTCGAGAGCTAGCCTTTTCATTACTACGATTCCGTGTAAATAAGCAGCCATCGCCATTATCAGCGGCACTCCCTTTCCATCTCTTATCTTGAAGTAGTTTTGTTTTAACCATATCTGTAGTTATGTCTATCCTAGAATGCTCCAGAGCCATTATCATTGGGTCATAATCTTGAGGCAACCCTTGGAGCATAATAGTAGCCAGAAATTCATCATCAAGTGGTTTCTTCATGCTACTGAGTTGTTCAGCAAGTGACAAGATCTCATTGACATAAATTTCCATGCTATCGAACTGTTCTAGCTTAATCGAGCACAAAGTTCGCAGACACGACAATCTCCTTTGCAACCCGGTGTCATCGTAAGCCTTCTGCAAGGCATCCCATACATCCTTCGCAGTTTTCGCCTGCACAATGTGAGAATAGCACGATTTTTCAACACTCAAACATAGCCTCGCTCGAGCTTTCTCCTCTCTACGAGCTAATTTGTTAGCGTTCTCACCTGAGGTTTCATATTTTCCAGTAATACATTGCCACAAATCCTCGAATACTAGTATATTTTGCATTTGAAATGCCCAATCGCGATAGTTGATGGTACCTTTTAGCTTTTCCATCGTAACTTTCGAATTAGTATACTCATCCATATTTCGAGTAAAATAATAATATTTTCACAAAATATTTACACTTCACACATGTAGCACATAACCTATTGCTTGTAATGCAGAGTGGAGTAATAAACACAGTTGGAAAGAAGTGAAATATTTAATATATATTATTATAAAATTACACATGACATGTTTTCATAGGAAAAATAGTTGCCGAGTGACAAACAGAACGAACACCAGCTTTCACATTTGAATCTGAAGTAAATTCTATAGATGGCCAGCGTTATACTTCCAACAGTATATCACTGTTAATGATAAAATTGAATTATTATATTCCAATTAATTAACATTGATAATTAAACTGGCAAAATTAGTAGTGTACATTTCCAGATTCTTTTTAACTTTAAAACCAGTTTTACGTTGTTTGAGTAGTAACCAACGACTTATTGTCGGGCCTACGCTGTCCCCCCATTTATTCATTAATTCATTTCAGCCGAAAGACGTCCACTGCTGGACATAGGCCTCCCCCAAGTGTCGCCACATTGACCGGTCCCGTGCGACTTGCATCCAGCGGATTCCCGCAACCTTCACCAGGTCATCGCTCCACCTAGTGGGAGGTCTTCCAACGCATCGTCTTCCGGTTCGCGGTCGCCACTCCAGAACTTTTCGGCCCCATCGGCCATCCGTTCTGCGAGCAATGTGCCCTGCCCACTGTCACTTAAGTTTGGCAATTCTTCGGGCCACGTCGGTAACCTTGGTTCTCGTAATGCTGCAACATGATATTGTGTTGTCGCACTTGCTATTGCCATACCCGGATGAGGGTAGGAGGGGCGCGCCATGACAGTTCATTTTGAAGATCGTATTTAAATGATGCTCAGTGCAGCGGAGCTTCTCTTTTTACCACGCACCATCGTCGAAGCAACATCTCTTCGTGACCGCAATACTTCGTGTATAAGGGTAAATAGGTATCGGCTAGAAATAATGTTGGAAAAAACATTATTTCCATACATTTAATTATTGTTTAAATTTTCTTGTACTATTGATTATTGCATTCTATTTACAGTATATTGGTTTCTGTTATTATCATTAAAATGTAAACTGTGATTATGTGTGTTGAGTCTACTTAATTGTCAATAAATGTTTCATATGATTTACTGACTGTTATTTTTCTAATATCAGAAGTGACAACCGTACCTACATCGCTCACAATCATGCCGCGCAGGCGCAAACGAAGATCAAGAAGGGAGCCATCGACAGGTTCAAGTACGTCGACCTCCAGTTCGAGTAGCAGCAGCAGCAGTAGTGCAAATGAACGGAGGCGCAAGAAGCGACGCCGCCATAAGAATTCGCAAATCGTGAGTCAGAATGTTTTATTATCGTCAGTGATTCCCGAATTCGACCCACTTGTAGACAGTGTAGATATGTGGATTAATGTTGTAGAGGCTAATTCTCGAGCGTTTGGATGGTCCGATAATATGATTAAGTATCAGGCGCTTCAAAAATTACGTAATACCGCGAAAACTTGGTTAGATGCTTTGCAAAAAAATGAAATTAGGTGGACCACGTGGAAGTGGAAGCAATGGCGCGAAACATTGTCAGATACCTTTCAAGTAAGAAGTGATATGTTCAGATCTCTTAAAGAACTAATCGACACGAAACCTACAGCAAATCAGTCTTTATACGATTTCTTTTTTAAACAAAAGTCAAAAATAGATCGCTTGCAGTTAGGTTTTCGAGATCAAGATATAATATCCATAATAGTAGGTTCAATAGGTGACAAGAACATTAGTGTAGCTGCCGAAGCAGGCAATTTTAAATATTGTGACGACTTAGCCTCCTTTTTACACGGCAAAATTCAGTTACCTTCGGTTAACGAAATCCCTTCTAGAAACACATTGCCACCCAAACATTCTTCTCGACCGTTACAACCCGGGTACCAAAATGCTTTAAGTAAATCTGACATCAAAGTTGAATCTTCTGCCCATAATAATAGTGTACCAAACCATACCTGCTACCGATGTGGAGAGGTAGGACACAGAAGAAATAATTGTACTGTCAAAGACGATGTGAGGTGTACCTTTTGCAAAAAGTTAGGGCATTTAGAGGCAGCCTGTCACGCCAAGTCTAAGTCGAAGATCGAGAAAAATGTCGAAGTGAAAATGATTTCTGACCCAAAAATGAAACAAAAGTTTTACAAACCGGTTCTAATAAACAACCGGGAATGTAGTGCATTTTTTGATATGGGCAGCGACTGCTCCTTAATTACATCTGCGTTAGTAAACCAATTAAAGTTGCAACCTTTCTCTTTGAATAATACTGTTAATTTAGTGGGGTTTACTAATGATTTAACCGCTACAGTAACTAAGGCAGTCTCAGTTAAGCTTCAAGTCGATTCTGTGGAATTAATTATTACATTATACGTTATTGATGCTCTAGCTAGCTGTAATATTTTGATAGGAAGAAATTTTACTGAACATATAAATATAATGTATGTTCGTGTCGGAGAAATTTTAATTTTTCAATCGGCTCAAGCATTGAATGTGTGTAGTATTAAGGTTACTAATAACGTAAAAGGAGACAATGAAATAGCATTAAATCAAATATTATTAAAATACCCGCTATCCTTTGCCCAAGATTTATCGAAGTTAGGAAATACCTCGGCTGTTGAATTAGAGATACAACTAACATCTAATAAACCTATTTACCAACGACCGTATAGGATGTCCGAGTCGGAAAGAGCTATCACGCGTGAACTGGTAGATGATCTTTTAAAAAATGGGATTATTCAAAACAGTAGATCTGCATATGCTAGCCCAGCTCTTCTGGTTGACAAAGCGTCTGGGGCAAAAAGGTTATGCGTAGACTATAGACAGCTAAATAAAATAACTGTTAAGGAGAAATACCCTATGCCCATGATTGAGGACCTCATTGACAGATTGCAGGGATGTAAATTCTTTACTTCTTTGGATCTTAAAAGTGGCTATCATCAAATAAGCATTAAATCTGAAGATGTGCACAAAACTGCGTTTATAACAAGTGATGGCCATTTTGAATTTTTGAGGATGCCTTTTGGAGTATGTAATGGGCCAGCTGTTTTCCAAAGACTAATGAATACTGTTTTGGGTAATCTACGTTTTGGAAGGGTAATATGTTACATGGACGATACCTTAATCGCTACGAAAACCATAGAAGAAAATATGGCTTGCTTAGAAAAAGTATTAGATATATTTGTTAAAAATGGGTTAACGATCAATTTAGACAAATGTTTTTTTTTTAAAGATCGAATTACGTTTTTAGGCTATGATATTTCCGAAAAAGGCATCACTCCGAGTTCCCGTAAGCTAGAAGCTATTTCAAAATACCCGATTCCGACGTCAGTTCATCAACTGAGACAATTTTTAGGGTTAATAAATTATTTTAGAAAATTTATTAAGAATTGTGCGCTTCTCTGCAAACCATTGACTTGTTTATTAAAAAAGGGTGCAAATTGGCAATGGGGGCCCCAACAAGATCAGGCTGTAGCATGGGTGAAAGATGCGTTGATTAAAAATGCGGTGCTCAGCGTATTTGACCCCAAATTACCCATAAATTTGTATACGGACGCCAGTCGTGATGGCATAGGATGTATCTTAACACAGCTGACTAATAACGGCGAAAAACCTGTTTATTTTTATAGTCGTCAAACAAGTAACGATGAAAAGAAATACCATTCCTTCGAATTGGAGCTTCTAGCAATTGTTTCCGCTTTACAAAAGTTTAGGCATTATTTATTAGGAACTAGTTTTAAAATTACAACCGATTGCAATGCAGTACGGCATGCCTTAAGTAAAAAGGAGATAATTCCGCGAATAAGTAGATGGGTATTATATACACAGGATTTTACGTTCGAAGTAATTCACAGGGCCGGGTCGCAGATGCAACACGTTGACGCATTAAGTAGGAACCCTATTCGTACTGTCAATAATGTATCTGGTGAGATACATATTAACACAATTACTGAAGGTGATTGGTTACTAGCGGTTCAATTGCAAGAC
Organism: Xestia sexstrigata; assembly: GCA_941918905.2. Lineage (NCBI taxonomy): Eukaryota > Metazoa > Arthropoda > Insecta > Lepidoptera > Noctuidae > Xestia > Xestia sexstrigata. Next base: position 10,143,746 of record OW799225.2, read on the forward strand.
CCCAGTATATGTAATATTAGGGACTTATTACAGTCAGGTGAGGCCGATACGAATAAAAATGTATTTAACGAATACGAATTGTTAGGAAACAAAGTTTATCGTAGAACTGAATTTGGCAGGCGTTGGTTAGTACCAAAGAAATGTATATGGTATGTAATTCGTGCTAACCATGATGATGTAGGACACTTCGCGGTAGACAAAACTATTGAAAGAATTAAGTCGAAATATTGGTTCCCTCGTTTAAAGAAAACTGTTTCGAAATATATTAAAAATTGCTTGAATTGTATCTATCACAAGAACGTTCACGGTAAAAAACCAGGCAAGTTGTACCCAATCCCAAAATTTGCTAGACCATTCCACACGCTTCACGTTGATCATCTTGGTCCATTTGTTAAAACTACGCAGCAAAATAGTTACATCTTAGTGATAGTTGACTCATTTACCAAATTCGTTTTTATTTCTGCTGTAAAAAACACTAAAAGCAAAGTGGTCACCAATGAATTAAATAAAATATTTAAAGTATTCGGAAGTCCAAAACGCCTAATTTGTGATGCTGGTAGTGCTTTTACATCCAAGTTGTTCACCAATTATTGCAAAGAGAATAACATTAGGCTTCATATAATTGCTACAGCTGTTCCGCGCTCAAATGGCCAAGTCGAGCGCTATAATCGGACAATTTTAGAAGCATTGCGTAGTATGAGTGCTGATACGGATAATAATAAATGGGATCAGCACATAACTAGCATACAACAAGGTATTAATAGCACAATTAATAAAACCACGTCTGCCGTACCGAGTGAGGTATTTTTTGGGTTTAGAATTCGTATGAATAATGACGCGATCACTGACGATAATAACGAGCATTCTATTGACGTCACTGCGTTAAGGCATAAGGTTGACGCAAATATAAAGAGTAATGCTGAACGACAAAAAGCATCCTTCGACTCTAAAAGAAAAGAGGCTCCTATTTACAAAGTTGGAGACTTGGTGGTACTCAAAATTCCAAGTCACACAAATGATGGTCAAAGCACGAAACTCTTGCCTCTGTACAAGGGGCCCTTTCAAGTGACAAACATCCTGGGGCACGATAGATATCAAGTAGCAGACTTAAGGGGAGCTGAAAGATCTTCCAAAAGGTACGATGGTGTTGCCTGCGTGGAGAATATGAAGCCCTGGATCCGCGTTGCTGAAGTACCGGATGTTGTCGAAGATGCATAGGTACCTACCTTAAAGTGGCAATAAGGTAAATTTTATAATAATAACATACCTATTCAGTTGCTCAATCTATTTGTGTCCATTCAGGTTTTTATTTTTATATTCTTAGTTACTGATATTTTGCCGGATAGCCATTATCATTCATGTGGTCCAATGCATTTGCTTTAAACATTATGGATGTTTATAGGGTGTTCGGTCTCTGAACAATAAGCAACAGGCATCCGTAGTGAACGCTGTTGTGTCTATTGTTAGTGGTGATACACGACTAGATTGATACTAAGTGAACATTGATCTAGTTCAAGCCCAAAGAGTAAGAGCATGTTGACCATGTTGCGATAGCATAGCTCTAATCTCGAACACCTTACCAACAGTCCGATGTTAAAGCAAGTCACATCTGTGTGTACTAAGTAAAAATACAGTGTAAACTAAGTAATTATTGTATGTTTCCAGCTTCTACATTGGACCAAAACGCTGTTCGAGGACGAACGCGTGAGCAGGACGGCCGGATGTTGTCGCACTTGCTATTGCCATACCCGGATGAGGGTAGGAGGGGCGCGCCATGACAGTTCATTTTGAAGATCGTATTTAAATGATGCTCAGTGCAGCGGAGCTTCTCTTTTTACCACGCACCATCGTCGAAGCAACATCTCTTCGTGACCGCAATACTTCGTGTATAAGGGTAAATAGGTATCGGCTAGAAATAATGTTGGAAAAAACATTATTTCCATACATTTAATTATTGTTTAAATTTTCTTGTACTATTGATTATTGCATTCTATTTACAGTATATTGGTTTCTGTTATTATCATTAAAATGTAAACTGTGATTATGTGTGTTGTGTCTACTTAATTGTCAATAAATGTTTCATATGATTTACTGACTGTTAATTTTCTAATAATTGTAATACCAAATGATATGAAAATAGTAACCTTGGGGTTTTATGCCGGTTCTTCTCCATAGGAAACAACCAACCCGAACCGTGCACCTTTTTGCCCATCTAGGCCCATGTGAAAAAAAATATTTTGAATTTAATTAGAATCTTTGAAACAATAGACCGAACTTAAAGCCATTACAATTTGTCTGTTACTAACATAGATCGATGCAGTCACTCAATGTTGCGACCCGATCACACATTTATGAAAAGAAAACTTCTTTACTCAAGTAAAATAAAATAATGTTTTCTATTTTTATGACGAAAACATTCGGGTATCTTCAAAGATAAAATATAGAGCGAACGCTTGAAAAATAAATCAATAGACTCTAGATATTCGTTTGTGGAAAAACAAAGTTTTTCTCCTTTTGTCATGGCCACTTCTGTCCGATCCATCGGACCCACTGTTACACCGACGTGGGAATTTTGTTAAACACGTTTTTATTCTTTTTTGTCGATTTACGAATTTTACGATACTCTGTGTCTATGTTACAATTTTTGATATGACTATTGAGAACTGCTGAGCCAGATAAGACTAAACGATGCCATGTGTCAATTAACGTTTTTTTCTATGGACTCGAAAACCAGAGGGCCGGGCGATGTGGCGACGCTTAAAGGTAAGCGTTTGTCCGGCATCGTCCGACTTATTTATTCAGACTTTAATCCTTTACGAGCTTTAAGTGAGCAGTATTTGTAATCATATTCTCGAAAACAGTTCTAACGATTTCGATGAAAGTTGCAATATAGGGGTTTACGGGAGCGAAAAATCGGTCTAGCTAGGAATCATATCTGGGAAAATTCGTTTTCTCTATTTTCACTCTAAAGATCTGGGATAATTAAAGTATATTCTAAACTTTACGAGTACGTGAAAGCGCAGTAAGAGGCACTTTTAAAACTGAAGCCAAACTTACACATCAGTATATTTAAGTGTAATTAACAAGAGTAGTAGAACAGCTTCATCATCATATCAGCCCGGAATCACCCATTGCATAGGCGGGAGGCCTATACCCAGCAATGGGTATAGGCCTCTCGCCTCCCACCAGGCTTTTTTCTGCCACACTTCCCGTTTTCGTGCGTCCCTTATCTAGGTGTTTCCCGCGACTTTAACGATATCGTCGACCCAACTGTTGATTTCACTATTAGCCATCTAGATAGCAACAACAACACAAGAAACACAGGAAGAACAAAGCGGAGATTCGTCCTCCGCCAGTTCATCCGCTCGCTTCGGTGTAACACCCGCCCCCTGCTCCTTGCCCTATTTCCCCTGACGGCAAATAAACAGTCCCCTGAAAACTCTTATCATTGTCGCCGATAATATCTGTTTTAGACAGTGACGTTATAGAAAGGCTGTTTGTTCAGCAAAAAAAAATTGTATTAGATAGAATTGTGTTTTGAGTGCCGTGTATGTTAGAAAAAAAAACTACAAGAGTCCTTTTAAAATAACATTTTTAGGGTTCCGTACCCGAAGGGAAACCAACGGGACCGTATTACTAAGCTTCGGCGGTCTGTCTGTCTGTCTGTCTGCCATCAGACAGACAGACAGACCGCCGCGACAGCATAAGGAAAGAGCATTCTGATAAGTTTTTTTTTTTGGTAAATAAAGATATTTGAAAATGAAATTGACACAAAATTTAAAAAAAAATCGTGAAAATGTTTTTTGTTTCGATCTTTTTAAAATTTTCTCTGTAACACCTTCAAGCTGTCTCTGTGGACCGTACCTCCCACCTACCCGCGGTAAGCTGCACCACAGTCGTTCATCTTCCATAAATTCCATAATCATTTGTTACGAGATAACGCGGACTCCAGACGTACACACTCACTGATTTTAACGGTTCATATTACTGCTTTATGTTCACGCTGAACTGAGGGAGTAACCAGGGTTTGAGATAGGACCGGACCTTAAAAGAAAAGCTTTACAAGAGATGATTTTATACTTATACTCTCACTTTCGGGATATCTTCCGTGATTATTCATTATTGTAAGCTCCCGTTATTTAGACGCTGTTGCAAGCGCCATGATCGCGGTTTTTAAAACTGTGAAAGCTTAAAACAGTGTAGAGATGATTTTCGTAAAACAACATTTTGAGAGTTGTATACCACGGCACGAATAGGGTTCAATGAGAGACGACGAAACGTTTCCTATGAGGCCAAAAAAACATAGTCTTCAGGTAAATACTATGTTTTTTCAAGTAGCTACTTGAATTAGCTAATTTCAATTCATAAACAATTTCCAAGTTTATCTTGGATACTTATCACTAACATCGGTGAAGAAAACCTTCCGCCTAGAGATAACAGGATGGTGAATAATCCTTCTCAGAATTAAACTGAGATGAGGCCTTTGCACTGCAGGTGGAAATAATACGCTCATTTTATCTATGAATGGACTTTTGTTTTCAAACTCAAACTCAAACTCAAAGCATTTATTTCAATTAGACCATTATGGCACTTTTGAAAGTCAAAAATACAAAAAAAAACAAAACAAAGCTACAGTCCCAGACACAAGACATAATAACTTGAGAAAGTACTGTAGTTGCCCATTCCCTAGCGTAGATCTCTATGGAGAAGAACGGGCAAGAAACTCCATGGACACTCTTTTAAATCAAAATATTGTTACAAAATCTTGGTTACATCATTCATGTTGAGATTATAGATATATGTGAGAACGATGTAGGAAGACGTGCACATTATGAGCGTCCAGAGTAAAACATTAGATCAACAAATTAAAAATAAAGTAATTAAAATGAACCGTGGCAGCTAAGAGATGACCAGTCCCAACTGACAGCGCCCGATCACGAACAAGACGCGTGTATCGGCGCCATTCAACTCAACCATATTGAAGGGAACTAAATGACCCGACACACCCGCCACCATCAGCGAGACATTTGAGTGAGCATGACTTTCTCTCAGCCACCAAGGCATATTCAAGTCAATGAAAGATAACTAAATGCAAATGGTAGCTTAAAAATACATGGTCCTCACATGTGCTATGCAATTATACAATACTAGGAGATGGAATCTATACAAAGCAAAGATACTTTTACAATCTTCTGCAGCTAGCACAATAATTTGCCCAATTAGTTTTCCCCTATGGTTGTGGAGCAGGACCAGCATTGAGCCAAGCATTTTTATCGTCAATGTAATCCACCAACTTATAATATGCTTGCCTACATAGTGTGCGTTTTATACAAGATTTAAATTTCGTCTCATTCAGTTGTAGAATGTGGGGAGGTATTTTATTGTAACATTTTAACTTTTAATATAATATAATATAATATAATTTTAACATTTCATGTGGTTAGTGCCTAACCTGGTGTCAGAGTTTTTATGCCGCCCAGGCACCCATGGGTCTCTGACTTGGCTTGGCTTGGCATACGAATCCGAAAAATGAAGTGCGTGTCTTGGGTTCGAACTTGAGACCTATGACTCGGTATGGTCGGGGGCCACCGTAGGCGCGGGCCTGTGGACGGTGGGCTATGGGCTAGCTCGCCGTCCGTCCGTCTCATGACGACAGGCCGTGTCGACGGCGCGTTCGTGTTCCACGCGCGCCTCTAAGAGAGTCAGCAATAGGAAGGGGTCCGCAAGGACAAATGCCTGCCGGGGTTGCGGGACTGTTCGAAAGAGATACCGTGGCCCCGGAACACAAAGGGCGATGAAGGAACATGGATGGGTTTTAGTCAGCAAAAGTCTGACACTCCCTCCTGCTCCGCCCAGAGCGGGAGAAGTCATTTTGATGATTGCCCACATGAAAAAAAAAAAGACCTATGACTTGGCAGGCCGACGGTCACACCACTAGGCCGATTAATTAGGCGAGACGACAATAAAAATCTAATTAGTCCGGCAATTAGATTATCAAAAAATATTTGACCCGTGTTTTTTCTTTTTCTACCTCTACCTAACCCTACAGTGAATACAAGCGAGATATTGTGTTTACCTATTAATATTTATGTACCTGGTAAAGTCTTTAGTTACTGGAAACCATCTCCAAACCGTACTTCACGTAGCAAGGAATGATTGGTTGCCATAGCAACCGATCCTTTGTTGGCTTCGTCAGTAATTAGTCATAGTCCGGTTCGTACCGAGTATATAATGAAGTTCAAACAGGTATATAACGACGGGGATTAGGCAAATTAACTTAACAGTAGTAGATGTGTATGATTAAGTGATTATTGTCTATTTAGTAAGTGCACCTGTGACCAATAATATTACAATATAAATTATACTGGATGACTTTTTTTACACTTTCCAATAAAAATAAGTATATTAGGTAAACGGAGTAGAAGCTTATGGCATTTCTTTTTCTTTTTTCCACGGCTTAGAAAAAAATTGATCCATCATCAAAAAACGCTACAAATTTCAAGTAAACTTTTCATATTAGAATAGAGAGAAATTTTGAAAAAAAAATTGAAAAATATCTAATTTATATCGATTTTTTTTGAATTCTTTCTTTTCGCAAAAAATTAAAAAGTGTACCATTTGCTTTTAGTCCGTTCACCTATTATACCCATTTTTTTTGGAAAGTGATAAAAAAGTCATCCTGTATAACCGATAGGCACATAAAGTATACATAACTGTTCCCACTTGTGGGACTCAGGCCTCCCATAATAAGAGTGGTTATGCAAGTGCAAAGTTAGTAATTTATTCCAATAATCATCATCTGCCTTTTCCCAACTCTGCTGGTCGGCTTCAAGTCTTACCGGGTGCAGAATACCTGTATTCTACATGGAGCGACTGCCTATCTGACCTCCACAACCCAGTTAGTACTGGGTAATACGATACCTCTTGGCAAGACTGGTTGTCAGACTTTCAGGCCACTGACTACCTGTAACGACTGCCAAAGATTTACAAACGACAGCCGGAACCAACGGCCTAGAGAGTTTTCCGAGGCAAGGAGGAAACTCGGTATGTAATCGGTGGTCACCCATCCAAAAACCAACCTAGCCAAGCGCGGCTTAACCTGAAGATCGACCTGAGCGGCTGTTATTATTTAGCCACGAGCTCCTCCCAATCGGATAAAAGTGCCGAGGCTGCCAACAATTAAGATGGTTTTCTCGACTACCTACCTATTCAAATCTCTTAACAATTTTAGTAAGAACAAGTAAGTAATAACTTACGAGTTCTGCCTATTCAGCGAGATAAAATGAAACAATATAATATTTCGCTTCTACACAGTTTCGAAGTTACTTCGGTAAACAATCAAATGCTTTACAAATAATTTGCTTTAAAATTACGATCGTGCTTGCTGCCAATGGTTTATCTAAATGGAATGTTAGGTATATAATAGGTACCTAGTAAATATATGTTAGTTGGTTAGCCTACTAACCAACTAACATATATTTACTAGGTACCTATTAGTCTGACCTATTAGTCTGTATGGTCACACCTCAAAAGACCTATCTTTTGAGGTCAGACCAGTCACTTTTTGTTTTGATGGTCGGATTTGATGGTTGGAGATAAGCTTTTTGGTTGTTATTTAACCTATTTAAAAAGATGTTTGGTTGATTTTCGAGGTAATGCTGGAGCACTGAAAGTTTTTGAAAAACTACATTTCATCATCAACAACGCAAAACAACGTCAAGAGAATGCGAACGTGTTATCTGCTCCTCGTCTTGGACTTTTGGCCGCAGGGAGTGGTGTACCGTCGCTTCCACGGACAAGTGCCACATGAACGCACGGTGACATAGTGCACAAGTGAAGTAATACTAACGTAGTTTTAAGGTACTTTATATTAACACGGTTTGTATTTTATCACGTATATGTTAGTCTGTAAGGTATTTATCTATGGGTCAAAGTTGCCTGAAAATAAAGGTTTTCTTATTTTATTATTATTAATAAAAGGTAAAGGCTGCGGGGATCCGTTGGATGAGAGTCGCCTGGGACCGGTCAGCGGTCAATGTGGCGACACTTGGGGGAGGCCTATGTCCAGCAGTGGACGTCTTGCGGCTGAATGGTGATGATTATTAATAACATTGAGCAATTGCAAAAATAAATAGCATCGACCAATAGCATAATGAATGTGCCTATAATGTTCTCACAGCTGGGACGTAGGTTCAGTGCTGAGCGGTGGACGTCACATCTTGCATCATCATCATCGCATGCGCAGCGCAATCAATGCCCTTATTTTTGATCTTCCCGATTGTGACGTGTTGAATGACAGATTCAACCAAATTATGTTATTGTGCTCGAGATTTTGTGAAAGACATTGTATTTGAATAATTGTATATCCAGTATGTATATCCTAATAATTGGTAACCGATGAAATTGTAGCTTATATAACACATAAGAAATTAATTATAAAACTTACCAACTACCAAATCCAACAAAAATAGCTTGTAAAAAACCTCAAAAATCTACCATTTTCTCCCTTAGTTTGAAATTCGAGCACGGAAATAAAGTTCGTAGCGAACGCTAATATATTCACGTATCGCCCCGATATTCCATCATGGCGGACACAATCTGACACTCCGATCTGACACTCCGACATCAGTGTCAGGTGTCGGCACGTCGTTCGTAAGATCATCATTCATGGCTGCAATACTTGGACACTTGAGTGAGTGGGCAAGGAGGTCGCAAAGTATTGTGAGGTAAGCTTTGAACTGAGGAGATGTAAGTGCACATTTTAGCTGAGTGTTACATGTAACATATGATGCAACATCATCATCTAACTAGACTTTCCCAACTATCTTGGGGTCAGCTTCCAGTCTTACCGGATGCCTCTGAATATTTATATGGATCGACTGCCTGTCTTACCTCCACAACCCAGTTAGTACTGGGTAATACGATACCCCTTGGTAAGACTGCTTGACTTTCGAGCCACTGAGTGCCTGTAACGACTGTCAAAGATCTACAAATGACAGCCAGGACCAATGGCTTTCCGAAGCACGAAAGAATCTCCGTATGTAATGAGTGGTCACTAATCTAAAGATCAACCTAGGCAAGCGCGGCTTAACTTAAAGATCGACCCGAGCGGCTGTTATTATTTACCCACAAGTTCTTCTTCAAAAAAACATATCAATGTAAAAATAAACTTTCAACGATATATTTTGCAATTTCAATTTCAAACCTAATAAACGTATCGTATTGAATGCGACGCGCGCGCGCGGCGTCTCGTTATATTATCACGCTTCGTCAAACAGGAGGTAGGTAGAAGTTGGAGCTATTTCAGTAATACTGTATAGGATGTAACTTATTTCTTAGTAAGATGTTTTGAAGCGTGAAGAGAGTGGTTAGTTCCAAATGAGAATTTGTTATTTTGAAAAGAACTAGTTTTGACCAGTTTGGCTCGTGTGGAGGTGAGGGAGAATGATTCGGAAATTATCCCACAGAAACGTACTAACAGTCTGATCGAAGATATTATTAATTACACTTATTGCTGCTTCATTCGGTTGGTGTCGATCAAAATACTCTGTCCACCTTCTACCATCGCTTCATTATGTTCAGGTCGGTGAGGTACAATTCGAGTAAAGCTGTGTCTAAGCATGGCATGCCTACGACCGGCTGGAGGCGCGCGGTGGCTGAGGGGCCGCGCGGGCTGCGTCAGCAGCATCGGGCGGCGGCGGCGGCTGAGGGGCGCACGGGCGGCAGAGGCGTGAACGCGGCCGCGCGCGCCCACCGTCGCCTCACTTCAAATATTCCCACGACGAAGACACTGCTCTATAAACAACTTGTATCCTGGATTACACCAAGTCGAAAAGTTTATTTCTTTACTTTCTTTGCCTCTGTAACTGAGCACAAGGCGAAAACGCGCCAACAGCTGGCTTTTTCCGAATTTACATCTACACTTCTACACTAATATTATAAAGAGGAACGATTTGTATTTTTGTATGCAACGAATAAACTTAAAAACTACTGGACCGATTTCAAAAATTCTTTTCCAAATTCAATTTGGAAATTTTGATGTGTTTTGCCGAGATAAAAAGTAGCCTATGTGCTATATTCTAGACCAGCCTTACTCAAATTGTGCTCCGCGTAACCCTAGGGCCCCGTGGAGCCTCTGTAGGGGCTCCACGAAAACACTGGTCATAATTAAAAAATGGTTGCAGAGAAAGTTACTATGTTACTATGTTTTAAGCAAGTAAATTGTAAAACAGCGAAATCTACCGGACTTGCTTTGAATCGACTGTAGTAATCCATTGTCAATTCCATTTCTTGATTTTTTCATTTAATTTTAGGCAACAAACATATTTCAGTCCGTCAAATATTTAGTTTTCCAAAAGAGTTCCGTTGCTAAAAAAAATTAGGAACCGCTGTTCTAGACTATAATCTATCTCTCAGAATCTCTCTGCCTTTCATTCAGATCCGTTCAGTTGTTCTGGCGTGATTGAGTAACAAACATCCATACATCCATCAAAGTTTTCACATTTACTGTAAGATTTTGCTGCCCCTGAGATACATAATCAATCCAAACATGTGTTTAGCCAGCAAGACAGCAGCCAAAATTACAAATAACTCGAAAATTCAAAACTATTTTTCCATAAATTATGAAATGAAATGGGGTACATTCACCACAAAGCTAATTCTACAACTCTATTTTCATGAAGGAAAACCCGCCATATTGTTTATTTCCGTACAGATAGCAGAAAAATCAAACAATAAGTAGAATAAAATTTTATTTCTTTATTTTTCATAATCACAGTAATTCACATAAAAATCACAATTCTACTTACAGCTAAAATATACGTTAATATTGTCTGGTTTTGTTCGTTTTTAAGTCCACGTTGTCAAGGACAGCGTGACCTGCGTGACACGCCTAATCCTAAATAAACATGTATTGCAAGTAGCTGATTTGCTTACAACATTACAATTATAAGAAAAATAATAGAATGATAATTAAATCACAGTAATCATTACGTTTTTTTTCATTTTAATTTGCGATAGTAATCAGGGAATCTCACTGTCCTGCCGCTTCTTGTATTTCTGACTGCGCTGGATTCGGAGTTTGGCTTTGACTTTGACTTGGATCCAGATCTTCTCTCGCTATGAATGCTGACTTGTGGTCCGTTGTGACGTGGAATACGCGTGACTCGACCATGAAACGGAAGGACCTGATTGCCTCGTATATTGCCTACAGCTCTCTATCGTACGGGCTGTACTTCCTCTGCGAAAGGCTGAGCTTCCTCGAAAAGAATTCCAGTGGCTGCCTTTCCTTTGTGTAGCTCGACTTATAACTCAAGGAGCTCAACGAAACGACGAACAATACCAAAGAAAGGACATTTGGGTAGGTCGCTTATAGTACTCAAACTGCCAGACGGCCGTGGGGAACAAAAATAAAAAATAAAATATGGACCCACATGGTCCTCGCATTCACAATAATTAAATAAAATTAATAATAAATAACAAAATGAATGTCAATGAAAAGAAAAACATCATTAAATGTCACAATAATAATAAAAAAGTAGTAAATAACAACACTACGTAACAAGTGTACCAACATCAAGATATTGCAAGTTCCCCGAACTACCAAGCACCAACCTAACGACATTCATCACACAAGGCGGGCTAACATTTTTCATTACATACAAGTTTGCCGTCCGGATTCATTCGCGTTTCGTTATTGCAAAAGTAGTGGTGTTACGTGATAACTGTAGGAGGGTGTTTTTGTAAGATGGGGGTGATTTTGTAAGGAAAGACTGTAAGCTTAGAAATTATTAGATGTTGAATTTGAGGAATTTCATACTTGTTATTGAGTTTTTTCCATTAGGAATTTCTCAGTAGCTGCCACGAAGTCTGGGTTATTGTCCGGTTGTTGGCATTAGGCTCGCCCCCTTTTACATGGGACTTACAAACATTACTGGCGAAATGTGGGTGTACTTATTAGGTACAGCTCTATCAAACTCGGACGAGCCTATTGGCTTCAACCGATCACAATTCTAGAGTCCGTGGCTGCTACTGAGAAATATATAGCTACTGGGAATAACCCAATAGCATTTTGCCCGACCTGGATTTGAACCCAGTACCTCACGCTCAGCTGCAATTGCGCTTGCGACTACTCGACCAACGCGGCAGTCAACTAAAAAAACTTCTGCAAGTTACAGGCAACGGAAACTGCTAAAGTTTAAAGATGAAGCGTACTCTATAAAATCAAGATATCTCTTCATCCAATTGGTACCTAATCACCACACAATTTATGTTTTATTTAACCACCATTTATGATAACAAGAAAACTAAAGATACCCTTCTAATTTCCAAAAACTTTTTTTTTCCAATATTTCCCCTTAAGAGGCCCGCGGAGCATGCGTAGTTCATACAAACGTAATACCAAAATAATTTGTAAATCAAACATATTCTTAAGGTAGTGTGTCTTTATTCCGATTGGATTACAGAATATCTAGGTTCCCAAATATACACACATCAACACGGTCTAGGGATATTTAAAAAAAAGCGAATTACTATCAATGTGTTAATTATTTATATGACATGTAAATATTTAAAAGATACGTTATTTAATATTCTACCATTTTTTAATAATGGTTAAGGTATAGATTAAAATTTCAGGATTTTATGGAAAAAAAATGAAGCATAGACGGAAACCGTATATGAATTAACTTTTAATTTGTGAGTAAAAACTGAAAAAAATAGAAAAATCATTTAATTTGTGTTTATTAATCCATTTATTTTCAGATCATTAAAATCCATTCTATGCATTAAATTAAAATCAATTTGCACACTTATAACACAAACACAATTACATAAAACTAAATTAAAATCTATTTGTACAATGTCATACAACACAAAAAAAAAAAAAAAAAAATAATTTACACTAAATCAAAATAACAATAAAATTAAAACAAAAGTATGCCTGTCTGTTACTTTTAAAATTACGTTAAATTAAAACCTATTGAAAGGTTTACATTTTACTTTTTTTTTTTTTTTTACCTGCCCCAGGCTTGATATACAGGCGCATGTAAGGCCTGCCAGTGCTGCATAAATGGTCCGTCCAACCTGTTGGCAACAACTGTAAGAAGACTGTTGCCGCTGCCCCGCACTCTACTCGCTAACGAGGTCGCCCTTTTACGCATGCTGGCATAAAAACAGTCAATGCGAACGCTTGCGAACATTCCCGATGCGCTGCAGAAGCGAGGCAGCCGCAGCAGCGCCCTTAGCGCGTTATTATATTGAACGCGGAGAGCGCTGTAGGATTTCTGCAAATATGATACCCACAGACTACTCGTATAAAAAGCTGTGCAGTAGGCTCGAAACAAGGTGATCTTCACATCCTTGGAGCTACGAGCAAACCTGCGGGCAATCATATTCGCCCTCACCGACAGCGCCCTCCTTTCTCGCTCTATATCAGCGTCGTCCTTTAGGTCGGACGTCACAATATGGCCCAGATACTTAAAAGTGTGTACCCGCTCCAAGGACACCCCACACAGCCTTACTGGTGGAACCTCCACCGGACAATTAGAACCCGCATTGAAAACCATAAGCTCGCTTTTGTTGACGTTGTATCTTAGGCCATGTGTATGCGCGTACGTTTCGCAAATGCTTATTAGCTCTCTGAGTCCACCTATTGACGCGCTCAGCAGCACCATATCATCAGCGTAGCTGATGTTGTTAAAACAAACATCATCAACATGGCATCCAACATGGCGGCTGCTGAGCTCGGCAACAAGTCCATCGATATACAGATTGAAGAGCGCTGGTGAGCTCAACCCCCCCTGCCTCACCCCGCACTCCAACCTGTATGAGTCCGACAGAGCTCCCGACCATTTAACATTATTGACCTGGTTCCCGTACCAGTGCTGGAAGATTTTAACAACTTCAGGCGCAACTCGCCTATCGAGCAACTTTTTCCACAGCACTTTGTACGAAACCAGGTCAAATGCTCTGGACAGATCCAGGAAGCAGGCGTAAACAGGCGTGCTCCTGTCCGTGTAATATCTGACAGCATGCTTCAAACTCAGTATAGCACTCTCTGTGGACAGTTTGGGCCTGAACCCAAACTGGTTATCGTGCAAAGTTATTGTATTGTTTAACTGAGCATTAAGCATGCTGTCAAATACCTTCGCGATGACTGTCGCTAATGAGATCGGTCTGTAATTGTTTTTGTCTGAAATATCACCCGTTTTATTTTTAACAATTGGTACTACGACCGTCCTCATCAGCTCGTCCGGCAAGTACGAATGGCGAAGGCAGAACGTGAACAGCATGGCCAAAACACGTGGCAGGTGGGGACCTGCATGCTGTAGGTGCTCGATGCCGAGTCCGTCATGTCCTGGAGACTTACCCCTGGTCATAGACCCTATGGTCTTAGTTATGTCCGCAGCTGCGAACTTAACTATTGGTTCCAGGGCAGTACACTGTGGCTCAGCTTCGGCCACCTCAGAGTGTGGAATACTGCTTGGCTCGACACAAAACTGGGACTTAAAAACATTGGCAATATCCCTTTCAGCAGACACGCCATCGACGCTCACTGGCAAACCAGGCCTAAGGTTGTGCTTTTTGGTAGACTTCCAGAAGTTCCGAAAGTCTTTTTTAGTGTGCAACTCGGCTAGGATGTCCATCTGGATTTGGTCTTGGTGATTTTGGCACCACCTTAATTTTGATTTAAAGGTCTTTCGAGTATTACACATTTCCTCATAAATCACACCTGACGCAGGTTTGCCACAATTAAGCCACTCATTAAACCTAAGCCTAGCGTACGAGTGAGCCTCGCTGACGTGCTTATTCCAACCCACCACGCGCCTCGGCCTTCTACCAATGACCCGTGTCTCTCTGCTAACAATGGCGGCTTCCCTTAGAGCGGATACTACATCCCGATACAGACAATCAATAATTAGATTGTGGCCCGAATCACTACACATGCGATCACAACAATTGGACAAAACACGAGGAAAGTCAACATTTCGTAATCGACGATGACATTCTTGCTTGTAGGCAGTTTATAAACTTGAAGTTAGTAGTCTGAGAAAGCGGCCATGATGTTCATAACACATCGGCAACGATTCGGCATGCTCAGAACAAGGTTGTCAATGTCTTGCTGCGGAATATTGTCCCATGTCCTTCTGAGGTGCGCAAAAAGTTGATCTTCTGTAGCCAGATTTTCAGGAACTTCCTTCAGAGTTCTTCTTTGCAGCATATCCCACGCATACTTAATGGGATTTAGATCTGGCGATTGAGCAGGCCAGTCTAAGGCCCTAACATTATGTGTATGTAACCAAGCTGCTACCGTTCTCGCCGTGTGTGCCCGGGCATTGTCGTGCATGAGCAGGAAATCTTGCCCCATTTGTGTTCTGTGGGGCAAGATTACGTGCCCCAGCACCTGTTGGACGTATCGTTCTGCCGTCATATTGCCCCGCACCCAAACGAGATCCGTCCGTCCTCCAAGACGAATTCCTGCTCAAACCATAATTGTTCCTCCTTGGTATGGGTGAACTTCCTGAGGGTTCTGGAGACGGCTCCATCGTCCAGGAACTCGCCAAACTCGCGTCCTTCGTGAATCTGGATGGAAGCCGAACCTGGATTCATCCGTGAACAGCACATTGGACCATTGGTCACGGCCCCAGTCCACGTGGTTCCGAACCCATTCTAATCGTCGTCCACGATTGCCTCTCCGTAAAGGTGGGACCCGGAGTGGTCTACGAGAGCGTAGATTGCTTTCATGCAGTCGCCTTCTTACAGTTTGGTCACTCACAAGCACTCGGTGTTCCACTCGCAGCCTTTGGACCAATTGAGTCGCCGTTGCATTTGGTTGTGCTCGCGCAGTAATTTGCAAAAATCGGTCTTGCCTGGGGGTAGTGATGCGACTTGGCCCCCGGTGCCTCTCCGCTACTTCACCTGTGGCACGATAGCGTGTCCACAATCTTGAAATTACATTTTGATGGGTCCCTATGGCCTCAGCAACATTACGCTGAACAGATCCAGCTTCCAGCATTCCCACAGCTCGTAACATCTCCGCCCTCGTCAAATGTCGGCGTTGCATGGCTACAATACCTCAATTTTAACTTTATCTTTCGTTTAAAAATGAAAAATAAACTGTAACTAAACGTAATTCGTATTGTTTTCTAAATTTCGCACTAATGAAAATTCCCTCTCCTATACATCAAGACATTTTTATGCCACCGAAACAAAAGAATTTTCAAAAATTTGAATTTGGAATTAGTCTGAGATAAATTACAAACAAATCGGTGTATAAAAGATTCCAATGCGGCCAGTACTTTTCGAGTTATTTAATTGAGTATGAAATATCCCTAGACCGTGTTGATGTGTGTATATTTTGAATAGACACTGATTTAAACAAGAGTTATGAGAACAGTAAGTTTAAAAAAAAAAATCCTCACATCTCGCATCGTATTTGGGAATATAAATATTCTGTAATCCAATCGAAATAAATACACACTAGCTTAAGAATATATTTGTTTTACAAATTATTTTGGTATTACGTTTGTATGAACTACGCAAGCTCCGCCGGCCTCTTAAACAAAATCCCTGCAGAAACCGACACTAGACACAGTAATACTGCCCCTACACTGCAATCTTGCTGCAACACTCGCTTGCAGGCAATACTTTACTGTTATACTTTTAAAAATCCGCTCTCAAACCAATATTTATGAAGAAAATAAAAAAGAGAAGGGCAGAAAAAGTTTTTCGCCTCATTTTCCGCGTTTATCACAGTGTGCAGTCAAGGATTTGGTGCAGAGGAATTTCTTTTTTGTGCTAATTATTTTTGTTAGAGCAGTTTTTAAGGGTGCAGTTAATCAAATAACGAACGCTTTAAAGATCTTTTTGCTTTGGCATTTTATCAGTGACAAGCACTTCGCCTAAGACTTCATCCGCAAAAATTGTGATAGCTCGGCTCATACGCATGATATAAATATAATTTATAACCTATAGCATTCACAAATAATGTAGCTTTCTACCAGTGAAAGAATTTTTTTAATTGGACCCACTCATCCATCAACCTAGCCTAATTGGTACTATAACAAGGGATATTAGACCTGACTCGGCACTGGCAGATAATCAACATCAGTGTCTGAACAAAAGTGAACTCAATTATACGGGATGTAAACAACCTCATCACGAAGCCGTCAACCAAGCATTCTGTACATCAAACTAAGTAACTTTACGCAAAAATTATTGCTGGGAAACGACTTTTTTTTTGGGGTGAAAAAACATGTTTTATTGTAAAACTCAATGTAACGCAATCAAAACATTGTGCTGATGGATGGATTGAATAGTACGGGGGTCGTGGAGGTGTTTAAAAATCTTACCATAAAAACTTGTATTTAAAAAAAATACTCGTCATAAAGTTGGAACTTTGACCCCCAATATCTCCGTAACTAGAAGGTTCCCAGGTATGGTGTAGAACAAAAAAATGATCGCAATGACGGAGAGAACAAGTGCCTTTCGGCTTCATTACGAGGTTTTTTACACCCTTTATAAGACCAGCTTCGGCCAGCGGCTTCGCCCGCGTTGAGTTCAGTAATTGTCCCATGGGATCTTACTACCGGGATAAAAAGTACCCTATTTTTTAATCCAAATTATAAACTATCTGTGTGCCAAATTTCTTCCAAATTCGCTAAGTAGTTTTTGCGTGGAAGAGTAACAAACATCCATCCATCCTCACAAACTTTCGCATTAATAAGATTATCAAACTACGTAAATTTTTTAATAGGTCCCAGTAATCACCATATACACAACATATTCATAATCATAATCATTTATTCCGTTGCGAATATGGGTACAAAATAAAAGGTCTTAAATAAACAATATTGTCCATTAGCCATATCCTACCTTAAGGCATGCAAATTTACATACATTAAATAAGTTTGTCCTGTAAATATATAGTGATATGCTTTTTTTTGTAACAGTGTTTTGACATTGTTTTTAAATAAATTCATATCATTTATCTCCAGGAATGAGTTTGGTAAATGGTTATATATGCGTGGAGCCATACATAATACACTTTTATTTAATAACGCTGTTTTATTGATTGGTAAGCATATTTTGAACTTGTGTCGTTTGTTATGTAATTTACTAAAGAGGTTTGTATTTTTTCTTACAATTATCGTCTTATCCATCTTTCCTCTCTTCGCTATCCCAATATTACCTCCCATAATCTCCTCATCCAAGATATTTATACCACGTCTATCCATACAGTACGGATATTTATATCTTCTGTATCCATATTGTGTCATATATCTTCGAACACGTGTTCAGGGCGGAGGGTGCTGAGTTATGGTACCCACGCCCCCTGTCAAACGTGCGGGGTAAAGTGTAGGCCCGAGATTATGAACTATTATTTGTTTTATAAGTTTTTTTTTGGAAGGATATAACGGGACGTGTTTTGTGAGATACAGTCTGGATGGGGAGTTAAAGATTGGAAGATACTTGCTTTTCTACACTAGTATTCTAAAGATGTTTGTAAGTTTGGTTGTATTTTTCGAACTACCGATCCGATTTATTTACATGATTACTAGACATCGGATTAATGCACATATGAAACTATCTAGGAAAAGACGAAATATGCATTTTCTTTCTTCCTTTATCGTGTGGTTAGTGCCTAACCTGCTATCAGAGTTTTTATGCCGCCCATGGACCTCCGACTTGGCTTTAAGTGCCGTAGAGAAATATCTCTTAGGCATGCTGGTTTCCTCACGATGTTTTCTTCACTGAAGCGCAAGTGACAACAATACAATACGCACATGAATCCGAAAAATCAGAGTTGCGTGTATTGGGTTCGAATTTGAGACCTCACTTGGTAGTTCGACGGTTCGATGGTCACTGCTTTTTTATATGCATACGAAATATGCACTAAAAAGCGAAATATGCGTAATCAAAATGCTATTATAATAATCACAATATACGTATATTTTCACAAAATATATTTATCAAATTAATAATAATATTCTACATAGATTCTCTAGAGCAAACTTGTGATGTTGGACACGTTCTGATTCTGAGCATAATTTAAATTGTTTAGAGTTTAACTACACAGAATGCGAGAAAATCTGGTAAAAGGTCTAATATTAGAATATCGATATTGCTCTTACTCAGTAATTGGAGTGGGCTGGTCTCGACGCCTACAAATAATTAATAACTCCAATCATTCATAGATAGGTAGATACCTATTTATGTCTACTACTTACTTAGGCATAAAATATTAAGTGCTCAAAGGCCTCCTTCTAAAAAAATACTTAAACAAAGTAGATAGAAGTAAGGCCTATCAAGAAAATCTGTAGATTTTTTCAAGTCTACAATATCAAAGCGTTTTCCTTCACTAATCAAACGCGCCTCAGGTCTTTTATTCATTAAAAATATATCTTAATTGAATCTATGTTTCTTTGAAGTTTTTTTCTTAAAAAGGAAGGTTTCGCTAACTTCGGGGTTTTTTGATGCGTTTTCTTAATTTAATTAAACATACAATTACATTATGATTATGATATGAAATGAATAATCATGATATTGAACAATGACTGCCTCGTAGGTCTAGTGGCCACAAGCGAGACTTCTGAGCATAAGGTCCTTGGTTTGATTTCCAGGTCGGGTAAAGTGTTTTCCATCAGAAATTTCTCAGTGACAGCCACGGAAACGATTTGTGCCCGATTGATGGCAATAGGCTCGCCCCCTACTACATGGGACTTAAACATAACTAGCGAAATGTGGGTGTACTATTAGGTACACCTCTGCCTAATCCTTTGAGGATTACAGGCGTGATAGACGTCGACTCCAACATGATCATCTGCCTAGACTTTTCGCAACTGTGTGTAGTCGAAGGCACGAGACCACGTGGTCAGTCACCAATCCGATGGACAGACTCCATTAAATCTGTCACCAAGATCCCTCTGGCAAAATGTGCTCGCCATGCGGCCAATAGAGACCGGTGGAAAGGGATCGCGAAGGCAGCGACCGCAGTTGTGGGCGATCCCTCTTGACCACGACCACTCTGTCCAGAGTAAACGACTAAGAAGAATGTAGGTCGACTTCCACTCAGCCGATCCCAAGATAAGAAGGCTAGACAGATTTTGACGAAAATGTTCTTTTGGCTACATTATCAAATCTTCTAATACACGCAGCATCAATCCTTCATCTGTTTCCCCATCTGTCCTACTAAAACAGAAACCTCATATCACGTAACAAACTGTGAATGACTGAAATTAAGTTTTGTGTTAAACTGGAGCATCTTTGAGCATCTCGGCTTATGCTGGAGGTAAACAAGCAGACGCGGAAACTTGGAGATGTCGTGTGAAGGTGTTGTGTTAAGGGGTGTGTGAGCAGAGCGGTTAGCGATTATTTTTTAACGTTTCATTATTGAATGGGCACGGAGCGACGAACTTAGCAACCCTGCTAAGCCACCCGGCTGGTAATAGATTGATGAGAGTTGTAGAAAATCGAGTTGATTGGCGTGCGATTGGAGAGGCCGATGCCCAGCAGTGGACTGCTGTAAGCTAACGATGATGGGAAGGTCCTTATACTAAATCACGCTTGACAGATAGCCACGAATGAGGTCTACGATGGTACCCAAAAGATGGCTTTTCGCTCTAGCTTTGACAAAGAAAATATCGTGTCCAAAACGCGAGCGATAGCATAACATCATGCTGAGATTCACGGAAGGGGTCTGCAGACGCGCAACGCAGTTAAAGGGCAAGTCTATTTTCAAAACTAACCAGGAATCATTCCAGACAGTCAGAGCTGCGACTGAAAAAACTAGAAGACCTCAGTAGCCCATTCTCCAACCCAGTAATTGAACACAGGACACAGTACCCCACGCTCAGGTGGCCTACCATCATCTGCCTAGCCTTTTCCCAAGTTTTTTTATTGGGGTCGGCTTCCAGTCTAACCGGATGCAGCTGAATACCAGTATTTTACATGGAGCGACTGCCTATCTGACCTCCACAACCCAGTTAGTACTGGGTAATACGATACCCCTTGGTAAGACTGGTTGTCAGACTTTTTTGGGCCACTGACTACCTGTAACGACCGTCAAAAATCACAAATGACAGCCGGGACCAACTGCTTAACGTGCTTTCCGAGGCACGGAGGAAACTCGGTAAGTAATGAGTGGTCACCCATCCACAGACCAACCTAGGCAAGCACGGCTTAACCTAAAGATCGACCCGAGCGGCTGTTATTATTTAGCCACGAGCTCCTCTCTGGGTAAGAGACGGAGCTATAGAGGACGTCTAGCGCCATGTCTTACCCAAACTGGAACAAGATTAAAACGATCCTGCTTTAAGACGTCATGGTAGGCCACCTGAACACACTTGCGATCAAAATCATCACGGTTCTCTTACATCCTAAATAATCAATATCCATGAAAAAAGTCAAAATTGATAAAAAGCCGAAATCCTTGGTAAGCCTGCCAGGGGGGAGGCGTTCCCCTATACCTCACATCTGTTACACCTATCACAATATTACATGCTCTATAGAGTCTATACCATTATCTTCGGGATAGACTGGATGTGAATACCGCAGCCCGGATGCTGCGGTCCAACTTTAGAGACGTCTGTGTTTGGTCGACTGCTAAAAGCCGCATTGCCACTGTTGCCAGGCAGATTGGAGAATAGAGTGAACATCGAAAACTTAATTTCCTGCTTTGAGCTGGATTGCGAAGATGGTTTGAACTTTCGCAATTATAATAATTAGTGTGATTGACTCGGTAAGCAGCATTAGCACAATCAGTCTACAAGCCTAGCTGAGTTTTTTTTTTTTTCTTCACAAATATCTTCCTTTCCCGCTCCGCTCGTCACCAAAACCGCTTCCCAACTCAACCATCGTAAAGCACGTAGGTAAAGCGTGATTTCTTCCCGGCTTAGGTGCACTCTAGGTACAATTGTTCCAGGTATTTAACTATAAAACACGGAGAATAACGTTTAAGAATATAAATTCTAGATTTGTACGGGAGGTATTTAGTATTGCAGTATTTCTTGTTAACGTGAGGGTATTCAAGATGGTGGGTTGCGCAATGAGGAGTTTTGTGAGGGTTGAGGTTATAATTTTGAGCGTCAGTTTGCATGTTATAATTTTAGGAGGCAGATTTTGCCTGTTATAATTTAAGGAGGCAGATTTTAAGGCTATATATAGGCTGACTCAGTCAAGACTGTCTATAGTTACAGACAGACTATCGTTGTATTAAAACCTCACCATGAGATTCTATTTTGAAACAGTTTTATATTCAGCAAAGTTGACAAAAAATATGAAAAAAATACCAAAAACCAGAAGAAAGAGAGACTGGCAAAAATACCTAAGAAAGTGATTTTTTTGAACGATTGCTTGCAGCATATTTTTGACGAAGGACTGATGGCCGGTGGAACCAACGATTTATGGCGTGGAGACTTTATATTGTATCGGCAAGCGCAGTAGGGAGACATACAACGTCCTTTAAATGCGAGATGGACCAATAAACTTAAACATCTGGATGCGAAGTCAAGAACAGGTTGTTGTGGCATAGCTTGGAAGGCAATGATTAGCAACAAACAGCAATAGACTTTGATATCTTGTCTTCTTTATCTTTGATATACTTTCTTTGGCTTCGTTATTTAAAACCACTGCATGAATTATTTTGGTTTTTGAATTGTATTTTTGCTCATCTTGCTATATTGTTCTCACATAATATACCATATTCAACATGAATGATGTAACCAAGATTTTGTAACAATATTTTGATTTAAAAGAGTGTCCATGGAGTTTCTTGCCCGTTCTTCTCCATAGAGATCTACGCTAGGGAATGGGCAACTACAGAACTTTCACAGTTTTTATGTCTTGTGACTGGGACTGTAGCTACATTTAATTTTCATCTTTGTTTCGACAATTCAAAAGTGCCTGTAACTGGCCTACTTGAAATAAATGCTTTGATTTTGATTTTGTTACATTTCTAAGGCCAGAGGAGAGACAATATTATTTCCCCATCCAAATCGCAACCTCATGAACCGTAGCTTAACCTCTTGACTTTCCTTATCACGAGTACGAAATAGCTCCACAAATCATGTTCATTCCGAGCACAGTAGGTAAAATAGATCAGCGATGCTATGTCTAATCAAAAACCCCGTTATTTGCTACCATTTTAAGGTGAGGCGCGCGCTCACGATTGGTCTTGACCGCGTTTGTTTTGTGTGGAGCTTTATTTTCCGTCTTAACAAAAAATGTACACAGTTTCGAACTTAACTTGCTGTAATAGAGAAATCTGAAAATATTTATGGGAAATAGAAAAATAAATATTTATTAAATACATCTGCAACCTGAGTTATGAATCGTTTGGGGGTAGTAGATGGGAATAAACGTCATCTTCGTTCGTTCAATCCTTATGTCACTAAGAATTATAAATACAAAAAACCTGGTAAAAATCCATTCAGACCGGACAGACTGTATCTACGTTTCATCTAATAATAATTACTTACTACACCATCAATGATTTATGTAAGAAGGAGTATTTCTGATATCTTATGTCACATACAAAAAAATTAAAACAATCCACAAACGTGCGCCCGCTAATTTCTCCAACCAACAACAAACGACAGTTCAGTCGCAGTTCAATCGCAATCGCAAGTCCGAACTCAAAGTACAGTTAGGTGAACAATACCTGTTTATAGTTATGATTGAAAATAACATCGCGGTAATGAAGCGGAGCCGTGACCGCGCCGCGCGTGACCGTACGTTGAGGTGACCATGGGTTAGGAATAAAGTAGGATAGATTATGGTAGGCATTCCATGTGAAGGAGAAGGTGATGGCATTCGTGATACAGGGTAATCCTAGTAAGAGTGCAAAAGCACTCCTTTGACACTTAAGTGCACATTTTATTCAATCAAATTAATATTTAAGGACATTTACTGTACCCTTTTTCTAGCAACAAAGATTTTTTTTTATTTATACTATCCCTTTGGGCTGTAGTTTTTGTTTAAAAAAGTAAAGTATAACAATTTTGACGTATGTTTGTCTCCAAAATGGAGGAGAGTTTTGGGCACTGTCTGTCGGAATGTTCAGATATTTTTCTGTCAAGTTTAAGTGATGTTTTTGTATCTTATCATGTTTTTTTGAATAGTGTCACAAATTCACTCAGGTTATAAGGAAGTCTGACAATTAAGTATGAGTTTTTTTTATCTTTGTTTATTAAGAAGGGATTTTTCACACAACGATAAGTATATGGTTGAACTAAACCATATTTGATTGAGTTATTTATTACTTTTATCTAAAGATACCTGTGGAATAGTCTGCGTCACAGCTTTCCACACTTCTCTGTTTTCTGCCAATATTTCAAAACTTAATAGCAAATAGATTTAATAGCAACAAAAAAAATAACTAAATTTTTATAGCTTACTAAAATTATCCTAAAATAATCCCCAGCAATCATAGCCACTCTACATAGGCAATTGGCCGGTCCAATCTCACTGCTGCACGGTACATAATAACTATCAGAAAATAGAGTATATTGTGACGAACCACTGGGATTTGCTCTATCATACACAATATAATTAGCACAATCGTTATAGTAGACAGTTATTTGCATATAAGATTGATGAAAATATTGGTTTAAATATAGGTTATATTTAAATAAATATCGCTGGACATTACACACAGCGCCATCTAGTGCCACACTAAGCAACGAGGCTTGTGTCGTGGACACCAGATAGTTGATATACTACATAGATACTTTTTTGTTTGTAATTACATACTTATTATACATATAAACATCCATGACTCGGAAACAAATGCCCATGCTCATCACACAAACATATTTAATGTTGGCTGACGATTGTTGATTGTTTTGATAGCTTTATTACTAACTACACCTTAATTACTAACTACACTGGATCAGCAAGCACCGCATCAACTCCAGGCTACTTTGAGAGACCTGTCCGAAGCCACCACCAACACCGTCGAGGTAGCAGTGTACTGGTCGAAACTAATTTGATAATAAAAAAAAGGTATCATCGACACGACGAAGAAGAATAAGCAACGTACATTTGTGAAAACCAAAAATGTTAAGACATGTGAAATCTACACTTACAAGTAAGTACTTGGATAATACTACGTACGTACGTATGTACTTTATATGTAGTGAAAAACCGTGAAAGTCTAAATCAGTGCATGTGACATCTACCAACCAGCACTGGGACCGGCTGTGGTGTATAGTATGGCCCGCGCAGAGAGCCGCAGCAGTAGAAACGATATAAAATCTTTTTAACCGTCTTCCAAAAAGAGGAGGTTATCAATTGGTCTGTTTTTTTTTTTTGTGTGTGTATGTTCAGCCTTTTTTTCGCCAATTGTGAACCGATTTCGATAGTTCTTTTTTTGTTTGGAAGAAAATTACTTCGCGGTGTTCCCGTTTAAATTTGGTGAAGATCTGATGGTGATCTTCGGAGAAATACAATGGAACTCTTCAATTATAGACAGCAAATCGGTCGTAATTGCTGCAATCGCTTGGATGTTTGTTGTTTTCACAACATCATAACATATCATCACGCCTGTATGCTCTGCGGGTATGCAGATGTGTACAGTACACCCACATTTCGACAGTTAGGTATGTTAGGTTCCATTTTTTTGGGGATAAGTCTATTACCATGACATGTTAAGAAATAAATGACTGCCTTGTTGGTCTAGTGGTGGCGACAACTCAGCATTAGGTCCTGGGTTCGATTCCCTGGTTGGGCAAAGTGTTATTGGGTGTTTCCATCAGGAATTTCTCAGTAGCAGCCACGGAGTCTGGATTTGCGCCAGCGCTCGCCCCCTATTACATGGGACTTAAACATAACTGGCGAAATGTGGGTGTAGGTACTATTGGGTACACCTCAGCCCAACTCTTCGGGGATTACAGGCGTGATGTTATGTTGTGTTTAAATAAATGTATAGCTAATATTTGTATAGGATATTACAACTAAAAATGGAAAAATAAGAAACTTTTTTGCAAAAAATAAAACCGACTTCAAAAACACAACAAAGTGAAAAATAACTTTAGCTTCAGAAGTCGGTGGCAAAGAAACTGAATCAAACACACAACAAGTCACCAACTTCTGAAGCTAAAGTTATTTTTCACTTTGTTGTGTTTTTGAAGTCGGTTTTATTTTTTGCAAAAAAGTTTTTTATTGTTTATGATAAATTGAAGGAACCCTTTGACATCACAAACGTCAATCACGTAAGGATTCAAGTTCGGAACGTATAAAAAAATCCAATATCAACACAGCTAGCCCTAGATTTTGAGTACCAGAAGGATTTAATAGTAATGGTGATGAAATAACTGCCTCATTGCTGTAGTGGGCGCAAGCAACTCGTGCTGGGCATGAGGTCCTTCGATTCCCGGTTCGGGAAAAGTGTTATTGGGTTTTTCCATGAGGAATTTTTAGTAGCAGCCACGGAGTCTGGACTTGCGCCCGGTTGATGGCATTAGGCTCCCCCCTATTACATGGTACTTAAAACATAACTGCCTAAATGTGGGTGTACTATTAGATACACTTCTGCTTAATCCTTCGGGGGTTACAGGCGTGATATGATGTTATGATGATGAAATAAGTAACAGAAAACAGTGTGCTTTTTTGGGTTCAAACCTACGACAAAATTAGTCAAAGTCGTTACCACTGATCCACTGACCACCTGACTGCTCTACGCAACTTTAATAATTCGTATAATTTTTCAACACTGATACAAAACTAATTATAAAAGAGAACAATGTGATATGTACCTATCGTAGATTCAATCAGGGTTTATCACGATCTTACCCAATGGGGCTAAGCACATCAAAAGGTGCACCTTAATGGGTATTCGCGTGGAGGGAAGATTGGCCAGCTGGTTGTGGATGCGGTATTTATTGAACACAAAGAAGATAGAATTACTTACAAGTTTCTGCTACTGTTTGCAGATATAACAACTACGTTGTCCTCAAAATATGTCAAGTTTGACACTTAACGTCAGATAGATTCAATAGTGCATACCACTACAGTTGCTGCCAGTTAAGTTCGCAATAGCGGTCATTGACCCACCTACATTTATTAAAGTTCTTAACTTTGACATCCAAAAACAAGCCTGTTCAAGTCATGAATCGTAATCTCGTAAATCGTAATCTTCAAATTTTTTTCTATTGAAAATCGATAGGTACATGGTTCATTTGTTTTGGTTCGTACGAGAGATATTTTTAAGGAAAGAGCAATGACCGCTATTGCGATCTTAACTGGTTCGAGATGGCGCGGGAAAAGAATTCCTGGAAGGACTTTGGGAGGCATTTTTCCAGTACTAAGAGTGAGGATATATAGGTATACGATAATATTTTGTGAAAGAAAAGCTTTTTTGCGGCTGTTTATATTAATTCCACTTACATAAATCTTGTGAAACTCAAGTCAGTTAAATACCTAAGTACCTGGCAGGAAAACCCTTCGTTACATAGCTCGCTTAAAACCTGAATAGGTTCTCACGATACATAAACCTGGCCCCTTATTCACAAAGCTTCGATTCTATTTTCGATTCGGAAAGTCGTATGTTTATCTTTTTTTGACATTACGAAATCAAGCGAGTTAGACATACGACTTTCCGAATCGAAAATCGAACCGAAGCGCTGTGAATAGCTATGCTGAACTACAAACTCAAACCACTACTTCAAAATGCCGCCTCCAATCTCCTCCCACATCTCAATCTAAGAAGTGAATTCGATACGCCCAGTAATGGAGGTTGCAACATATTACAAGCTCATTGTTATCTTCTCATTAGATCCATAAGATAACATGCTTCATACCTTTATACTGGTGCTATTATCAACGCCAATTTTTGTATGGATTGTATCTATTGGTAGATTATTGAGTTTCGTTTGCTGGTTTTCAGTGTGTTTTAATAGAATATGATTGGTTTCGTATTTGTGTTTTAATTTGTTGGACTATTCTTTTGATAAGGTCTCTCAAATTGGAATAAGATAAAATACTAGACGGATACATTGAGTTGGAATTGGGACAGTGGAAAGGGGTTTTTAAAAAACTACTCCGTAGTTCCTAATTGTGCTTCAATTGAGCTACATTTTTCAACTTTATTTTCGTTTTGGTTTTCGAACCCTATTTGAAATTAAAAGAACTTTGCTTCACCTAATACTATAGTTTGTAACAACCTTAAAAAATGCCGCAACTCTTGAGAATCTTCTCAGCCTTGCCCAAAAACCTGTTCTTTATGTTTTTTCTCCAATTTCTTTGACACCAACCTCTCAAAATATTATCCACAACAAGAACCACGAGTCTGTCTGCTCACCTCTATACCACCAACCCTCAAATGCATTCGCGACAAAGAATTACTATTCATACTCCGTCCACCGGCCGGGCGGCACGACGACGGGCGCGGTTAAGTGTAAATACTGACAACTCGACTTGGCACCAACTGACTGTAGTTTTCTTTAAATCTTTCTATTGTTGCTTCAACTTTGAATATTTTCTATTATAAAGTTGAAAGTCGAAGTTATCGTGTTGTATGTTGCTTCTTTTGGGAGGGACAAAATAGCTTGAATGATGGGATTTTGAAGTCAGGATAAACTGGAAAAAAAGTGTAGGTAGACGATGACGTGCTGACTTGATTAAGTTTACGAAGAAGAAGCTTTTCATCTGTAGTTTTTATATGACTGCCTCGTTGGTTTAGTGGTCGCAAGCGCGACTGCTGGGCATGAGGTCCTGGCTTCGATTCCCAGGTCGGGCAAAGTGTTATTGGGTTTTTCTATTAGAATTTTTTCAGTAACAACCACGGAGTCTGGATTTGTGACCAGTTAATTGAAATAGAGTCGCCCCCTATTACATGGGACTTAAACATAACTGGCGAAATGTGGGTGTACTATGATTGGGTACACCTTTGGGGATTACAGGCGTAAAGTTATGATGTTAAGTTTTTGTATACCTTAGCTTTGGCAATCAAAGAAAATATGATTTCAGCACTTTTTTATCTGCAAATAATGTTTTGCCCATACTCTACTGCGATTTGTAAACTGTTGTGACCGTTAATGTTAGGAAAAATGTCCATCAGTTGACTTCTGGTTAAAATTGAAGGAGTGTCCAGGCCATTAACCACAAGCACACAATTGAGTCATCACCTTCCTTGCCTTTTCCGGACCCAGCTGGGGCGGTTTCCAGTCTAACCAGATGTAGCCAGTATTTTACATGGAGCCGATGCATAACTGACGTATGATGACGTCCAATGGCTCAATTATACAATATCCGTTAGGTAACACTGAATGGTTTAATAAGGTGTCAAAATAATTTGATGTTTAATAACAGTTTTAAAGTCAAGGTCAAACCTTCAAGATATAACACCTAAACACAACATCATTCCACACACTAAAGCCCTCCAAACAT
Organism: Xestia sexstrigata; assembly: GCA_941918905.2. Classification (NCBI taxonomy): domain Eukaryota; kingdom Metazoa; phylum Arthropoda; class Insecta; order Lepidoptera; family Noctuidae; genus Xestia; species Xestia sexstrigata. The sequence goes on from OW799225.2 coordinate 10,173,131, forward strand.
CTCATTTTGCAAACGATTTCAATTCAAGCCGCTATAATTTATGTATGTACACGTTTCCAGTCAAACACTCTTGGCATCAAACAGATAAATACAGAAGACCAGCTCCATACAGGTCTTCGCACATAACACTGACTCAACACCGACATTGTTGAAAATTCTACCGTAAGTACCCCAAAGCTCATTATGCTTCTGTGAGTTGAGTCGACGCGTCTGTGGTGAGTGCTAAGACTTTACAATGCGTGAAAACATCAGTAACATAATTATTTCATCCGAAAGAGTTCTACTGCGGGACATAGGCCTCTCATGGAATCACCGTATGGAAAGACTTCCAACCCTGAACTTTACGATACGCGACTGCCATTTCCATAACCTTTCGACCTCGACAGCCATCCGTTCTGTGAGCAATGTGCCCTGCCCTGTGGCTTAAGTTTACCAATTATTCGGCTACCTTAGTGTTCCTGAGAATCCCTTTAATTCTGATGCGATCACAACGAAAACTCCATGCATAGATCACTCTGTGGGCACAGAGATCTAAAACAAATGACAGTAGCGAGTGCGCGGGCACTCGCTGTACGTGAAACATTTATTTATTTATTATTCATTAACACATACATTTGTTTTAACAGGTAAAAACCGAAGCTAACAAAAGTAGTTATAAATTGCTAATTATCTAGTCCCAAGTAACGAGTCTGGGTAGAAACACAAATTACACAGTGGACAATAAATTAAGTGTTACCCACTGGAATTCTGCCAAAGAGCAAGAAAATATGTCTAAACGCCGAGAGACATTATTAAGAGGGCCCTTCCCGGCCCGCCTTTCGTCAACGCGAGCATGGTCGAAAAGCTTGTTGTTTCATCCAGAGCCACAGCGGTGGTTTTCTTTCAACACGAGTAGTGCGTTGTCGGGGCTAGGTAAGACAGGGGTGTCTTACCTAGCCCCGACAACGCACTACTCGTCACCCGCGCTCCTCATACCACCTAACGCGAGGACATTGAACGAAAAATAGTGTTCGAAAATTTATAAAACTTGTTCCAGGAAATACGTGCCTTTGAATTAGTCTTACAAGTATGTGAAATAAATATTTGTTATTTAGAATCTCCACTACATTTGCAAGGCTTCTATCACGAGGCTTTCTTTAGTTTTACAATTAATGAGTACATTATGAACGGCCAAAGTTGAAGTAAAAGTTGTGCAAAACAGCAATGTTTGGAGGCTTATACTGAATTTGTTTCTACAAAATTTTATTTTTTGCTTTGATAGAAACCTAGATATAGTCCACAAGATACTTATTAGTTCAAAAAAATCAAAGATATATGTCTAACAACGGCACAATCACGCACGAGCTTTTGTCAAAATTGTCGCGAAAAGTATGGCGGGTTAGCCGCTCTTAAGTATTCTTACTGCACGAATCACTGGTGCAAACTTTAATAAGTTTGTACGGGTTGCCGGAACTTTAATAAGCCCCTCCCTCGATCCCAATCGTAGCCTCCTGTCTGGAACGAGCAATGCTAACGATTCTAATATTTGGGGATTATTAAGCATACCACGAAAAATCATAAAAACATAACTATTTTACCAGGGCGAGGTTGCGCTTTACTTCCAACTTATAGTACCCAACCAAACCTATAAAAAAGAGAGTTGGATACATAAGTAGGTAGAAAGGGTAGACACTAAACTGCTTCCAGTACAGATATCTGGTAAATTTGTTTTGCATCTTTTCCAGCATCTGGATTCCAGATGATAGCACTAGTTTCCAAGTTGTTTCGCACCAACGCATTGTAAAGGGCTTTCACTGCTGCCATATTAGTGAAGTCACGGGTTTCACGCAAGACAAAACCAAGATTTTTAAACGCTTTTTTGCACACCTGCACTATATGAGCACGAAACGAAAGATCCCCAGCGAAAGTGACATGTCTATGAGTGCGTGTGTTTTTAAGGTTTCGTACCTGAAGGGTAACCAACCACTAAGCCTGATCGTCCGTCTGTCTGTCAGCGAATCTCATGATCCGTAATAGATAGACAGTTGAAATTTTCACAGGATGTGTATTTCTGTTGCCGTCAGTATGAAAATACATTAAAACTAAAGGGGGCTCTCCTACTACGGTGGTACGCAACCCTTCATGCGCGAGTCCAAGTCGCACTTGACTGGTTTTTTCTGTTTAGGACTTGCACTTTGACTTCTGTACCTATTACTTTATGGTTTCGGACCGAAAACTAGGAAATTCCACGTCTCTTTGTCCCCACCTCAAATATTCATGGCACTTCAGTCACTTCTGTTTCAGTATTACTGCATCTCATGTGACCCCTCTCAAAGTTTGCTTAGGTATTAATCATTGGGCTGAATATTCCAGCATTTTCAGTTTACCCGCTTCACTAGTCGCCTGAAATGAACTTTCTATGCTACACTGCACGGTGGCTGGTCAAAAAAAGTCTACGCTTTTTGGGATAACTGTACATATACATAGTTACTTATTATTTTAATTAGAATGCGTTTAAAGTACTATCCGGCTGCGACATCTATCTTGATGATATGTATATGGAATGCCAATGAGATGCCCTGCTGTCTTGTATGGATCAGAACCTTGGGCCACAACAGGGATGAATGAAAGGCATGTGGCCGAGATGAGAATGCTAAGGGGTATGTGTCGAAAGAGATACCGTGGCCCCGGAACACAAAGGGCGAACAAGGAACATGGATGGGTTTTAGTCAGTAAAAGTCTGACACACCCTCCTGCTCCACCCAGAGCGGGAGGAGTCATTTGATGATTTCCCATCAGAAAAAAAAAGGGGGATGTGTGTATCGCGAATGGATGAAATAAGGAACGAGGACATAAGAGGAAGTCTGAAAGTGGCGCCGGTGACTGAAAAGTTGTGTGGTATGGGCATATGATGCGGGGGAATGAGATAAAAGAGTAGAGGAAGACCATACAAGCGATGGATGGACTATGTGAAGGGTGATATGGTTAGAAAGGAGGTGACTGCTGAGATGACGAGTAATAGAGATGTATGGAAGAAGAAGACATGCTGCGCCGACCACAAATAGACTGGGATAATGGCAGGAGAACGGTGATAATGCTTATAAGAAAAATGTAAGAGAAATTTACTTGACTTAACTAATCTATACCAATGGCAACAAATCTCTCAGTTATTGATGAAGCACTGCCTCATTGAGCAGTGGTTGTAAGTACTACTGCGGAGCATGGGGTGCTGGGTTCGATACCCTGGTTCACGGATGGGAAATCATCAAATAACTCCTTCCGCTCTGGGCGGAGCAGGAGGGAGTGTCAGACTTTCACTGACTAAAACGCATCCATGTTCGGAGTAGTTTTCAGTGACACCAAGAAAAACCCATTCAATAATATCCAGGATAGATACTTTTACCTTTAACATTCAAAAACTCTACGGCCAAACGTGCTAGGGTAGTCAAAATGTCAACAGCCGATTTATAGTCTAAGCCGTCAAGGTATAAAGCGACTCAGTGTCTGTCTCTAAAGCGAACTATACCGCCATGTTCAAACTTACACGATTCTACTAGACACAGTAGTAAAGTATTCACAGAGACATGTTTTAGCTTGTCTTTGTCACATCACAGATAATTCAGAAAAGCTACTCAGTACAATTTTGATAAAGGAAAAAATTTAGAATGCAGCTCTCAGTAAAAGTTTGCAAAAGTTGTCTGTGAATCTAATATTTAAAAACAGTAATGATTTAATATACCGCAATAATCAAAATTTTCCCCATGTTTTAAAAGACAACCATTGAGAAATCTTATACTGACCTTATGAACCATTTAAAATAACTTCATACTTTAAAGTGTTGAGCTGAGACTAAGGCTTACCCATGTTATATGATAGTAAGATTCTGTAGTCAAAACTACCGTTGGACTACCAAGTCATAGATCACAAGTTCGAACCCAAAACGCGCATCTCTGATTTTTTGGATTCATGTGCGTATTGTTTAATTATCACTTCCAAAGCAAGTGAACGAAATCATTGTCAGGAAACCAGCATGCCTGAGAGATATTTCTTGACGGCATGTAAAGCCAGAGGCAATATGGTGGTCCTTCTGAACCAATTTCTCTATTTGTCTATCCCTATTCTCGAATGCACAGACATTTTTCACGAACCTGCACTCGTGTGAAGTATGGCTTGTGTTAAATTAAGCATAAAATTCGACAATTGCTTGCAACTTTCGTTGGAACTCTCTCCAGTGAGTTCATGAAATGTGGGTAGGTATAGGTACGCTTAGACAGGGTTGCCAACGTGATAGTAATAGGCTACGTGCCGATTGACAGACTAAAAATAATGTGGCAGTTTTTCTATTTATATTTATGAGTAAAGAAGGAAAGCTATGCAAGATAGGTTGTGAAAAATAATCGTTTTGGTTCGCTGATTCAAGAGAAAAATAAAAAATGCTTGCTTACTAAATTAATATTACACTATACTTAAAATGTCACTTACGGGATATCTTCCGTCTTCCCGCGATCATGGCGCTTGCAACAGCGCGTCGAAATATCGGAAGGTCAAAAGTAAACCATAATCACGGAAGTAATCCCGTGACATTTTAAATATAGTTATGAACCGTGAAAGCTTAAAACAGTGTTTAATATTACACTGGTAAAATATTTAAAACAAACCACTAGAACTGAATAAAACCGAAATTCACTTGCAAATTCCATAAATAGCAACCTTGCAAGACTACAATGCAGTAAGCATATTATCCATCATTTGTATTTTCCAACATAAATATATTCAACATTTCAACAATATATAACATAGTATTTAAGGTCTATAAACATTGTCTGTTAACAAAAATACGAAACGTTTATTTGCAAAGGTGAAAATACAAAATTAAATGCTTTAGCAAACCGTTGTTCTCTTGCATATTTCATGCTTGGGTACACAATTTATAATAAACTGTAACTACGCTAACAACCCTTGGGGCAACTGAGATAGGAATATATGGATATATGAAGGTATTTTAATGGTACTAAATGAGTTACTGTCTGCCACATTAAAATTTGGTATAGCAATGATAACCTAGTGGTGTGACCGCCAAGTCATAGGTCTCGAGTTCGAACCCAAGGCATGCGCACCTCTGATTTTTCGGATTCTTGTTCATATTGTATAATTATCACTTGCTTTGGTGAAGGAAAACATCGTGAGGAAACCAGTGACTATGCCTGAGTGATTTCTTGACGGCATTTAAAGCCAAGTCAGAGGCCCATGGGCGGCAAAGATTTACCTCTGAATGCTGCTTTACGCTCATAGCTTTTGCAAATAAGGCTAATGCTGGTACCAGGTATGTGTAGGTACGTCTTGTCTGTTACCATTGAGTAGGTTCTGCTGTATCATCTATCTATTTTCAAATATTCATGATTTTTCGAGTCTTTTGACCACATCATTATCGGTACACCTTTCATCACCTGACCGCTTTGTGCTCGGAGTTGTTGGCCAAATTTGGATATGCTAGCCAGTTTAGAGCACACAAAACAGCAGCACACCAAACCTCTCGACAACAACCTTAAAAAGCCATCGAATGCAGTTGCCTTGGCCGAAAACACAGAAAAAATTTTCATCGGTAATTATAAAAAAAAAAGTCTGCAGCTTCAAACATTTTGACCGTGTACCTAGGTATTGCAGTTTTATGGGAAACATATCGCTGCAATTACCTTTGTGATAGTAATAACCTTAATTAAAAATTCACACTAACTACCAGAAGCCAGGTACAAAAAAAAGCTTTCAATGGAAAAACAAAGCTGATTGGAACACAAAAGACACACAACACAATATGGCTCCAGCCCATTTCGATCTCACACACAAAGACTGTTACATCTTCATTAAAAATCGACTTGTAATTGAACTCCTGAAGGAAAAGACAAAGAATATATCTTGGAGAATTTTCAGCGACTGAAACTTATACGGTCCAGTGGCTGCGTACTTGAAAGATCGGATTATAGCTGAAGTGGGAACGTGGAGCATTCTACCTGAGTCTTAGGAGTCTTCTTGAGGTAAAGTCTGCTGTTCGTGAGATGATTAATCTTAGCGATTTATTTTTGAAAAGGATAAAATCGCAACTATGGCGTTCTTTGTTACACTAATCTAACTTCATTGCAGTCTCAAATAATTTTGACGAAAAATTGGACGACGTTAAATAAATTCAGGAGTGCAATATTAGAAGTGTGAATCATTGATCCCACTGATGGACTAGCAAGTAACACGATTATTTTCTGAAGTAGATTACTTTCAGCTGTTTCCATGACAAAACATTACGCCTGTATTTCCACGAAAGGTTAGGCAGAGCTTTTAGTAATCTCACATTTCACAACTTACCTTTATGTCTCACGTGTATTTTGGGGCGATCCTATTGCCATTAGCCGGGCGCGGTATGTTGCTGAAAAGTTCAAGGAATAACAAGTAACACTTTGCCTAACTTAGTAATCGAACCCAGGTCCTTAAACTCAGGAGCGCTAACGACTACAAGACCAACCAGGCAGTACGCAGTAGTCAGTTGTTTTCGTTTCACACAAAGAATTATATTGGTAAATCTTTCTTTAAATACTCCATTTTAAAACTCTCAACATCCTCAAAAGTCCGCACCATTTATCAGACACAAACATACAGCTACACAGTTCCATCAATACAAAATAATACCCCATTAAATGCATAACATAACAATAATTCACACCAGAACGATACTATAAACAAAAGGCGTGCGATATGCGACAGTCCCACTTTCGAAAGTTTGTCGCGTGGTGAATGGCGAGCTTTATTGTTCTCTCGACACTGTCAATAGTGTAGTGAATGAGATACGTTAGGAATTGCGCGGTAACCGTAAAACTTGCTAATTGGTTCAATGGGTTTTTTTTTATATTTTTCCTTACTAGTATATTTAATCTTTTAAATGTCAAAAGGTCGGCCTCTTAGACAAAACAATGAAGGAAGTTGGCGTTTTTAACCGTAGGATCCTATAAGTTTTGTGGTTCATGAATATTTCTGAACATTCTATCCATCACCCATAATCTTCCTTCTCCTGTTCCATAACACAGAATCACAGATTATATATAGTCTCTGTTCGTCAGTGTTGCCTGTGAAAGTCATGATGGTTACGCGGGGTGTAGATGTAATTATTTTTCTTCATTTATTCTTCACATATTTGTACTATTTTTTCGTTTACACTTTATGTATTTATTATTTTATCCGTATCTGACCGTGGCATCACTCTGGATCCTATCAGAATACCAGCGCTGTGACGTTTTTTTTAATGTTACAGCACCACGCTGAGATAGGGGCCTTGTGGCCTAATACAGGACCAATTTCATTTCATTTTTATTTTTCTCTTTGTTTAATTTTTATTAGTTGCAGTGTTAGTTTAACCATTTTAATTTGTGTGTTTTGTCCTGGTCGGGCTAATAAATGCTTTTTCTTTCTTTCTTCTTTCTTTCCATAACCCATTCAATATGTCGTTGGCGTAACACTTTTTCTTATTCCATTCTCACTTTTCAGATGTCACAGGATCAATTACTCATTTCTCTTTCATATCATTCCTTACAAAATCCATCCATCTTGTCTTTGGCGTTCCTCTCCCTCCCCATCCATCAACATTCGTGTCCATTCCTCATTACATGTCCATTTAAAGACAAACGACTAGGAGCTCGTGGCTGAATAATAACAGCCGCTTGGGTCGATCTTTAGGCTAAGCCGTGCTTGCCTAGGTTGGTCTGTGGAGGAATGACCACCCGTTACATACCGAGTTTCTTTCGTGCCTCGAAAAGCATGTTAAGCAGTTGGTCCCGGCTGTCAGTTGTTGTTATTTGACAGTCGTTACAGGTAGTTAGTGTCCCAAAAAGTCTGACAACCAGTCTTACCAAGGGGTACAGTATTACCCAGTACTAATTGGGTATTGGAGGTCTGATAGGCAGTTGCTCCATGTAAAATACAGCTGCATCCGGTTAGACTGAAAGCCGACCTAAACATAGTTGGGAAAAGGCAAACGACTATAATCCAATATTACATCTTTTCTCCTAGGCAAGTATCCTCCATTTCCTTTTTCGTTATGCCTATCAAAAAAGGTCAGATTGGTCGGCAATATGTTAAGACTTGCAAGATCAATGTACATGGGTCTTCATCTTATAGGCTTCACCAACATAACATTTCGTATAAAACTTATTGTTTCCAAACATCTCAGCTGACCCAAAAACAACCAGCAATCGTTATACAACCTCTAATTATCAACCTTCATGACTGAAACCCGGTACACCGCAGCCAAAGTCCCGGAATACGGTTTAACAGCACTCGTAACAAATAACGCTTCGGTCTGAAACATCGGTAAGCAATTTACAACTTACAACTAGAGATGTTCTTGTTTTGTACCGATTTTACGGGGGTCTGTTTTTTGACACATTACGGAGATTAGACAGCCGCATTACTTTGTGTAATTAATATCATCACCATGACTGCTCTCAAAACGGTGACGGTAAACATCGTGAGGAAACCAGCATGTCCTAGAATCAAAAATTCGAAGACATGTGACATCTACCAATCCGCACTGGGCCCGCGTGGTGGATTATAGACCATTCCCTCTCATTGAGAGGAGGCCTGTGTCCCAGCAGTGGGAACATTATAGGCTGATGATGATTTCTGCTGACAATGCAGCTAGTTTTGTTACAATAGTGCACAGAAGACAAGACATTCACACTGTTGTAAAAAAATAAGTCATACCAGAAGGCGACGCGGTAGACCTCGCAGGAGATGGCGGGACGAGCTGGACAGAACCAACGACCAGTGACCACAATAGTTCTAGATCCAAAGATTTGGATGTCATGAGGAGAGGTTTTAGCTCAGCAGTGGGACGGCAATGGCTAACAGTTACAGTAACCAGAAGGTTGCTAAATTTCTAATTAATACGCTGTCTTGATCTTTGATTCCTGTTTTCTATAAAGCAGTTTAGGTTGTCTTAGTTTAAATTCCTACTTCTAGGGTGATTATTGGTGTCGATTCTGTTGTGCACAAAATAACTTAATTTAGGCTATTGCCATCTTTCTCTCTAATAAAACGAGAAAGAGACGGACGTAATTTAGAGCTGTCAAATTTAATTGGAAGTAATATTTCTATACAAATGAAGGGTGCACGTAAAAACATGTCGACTAAAAACACGGTGAAGCGCAAGGCATAAACTAGTTTGACATCTCTAACTTAGTTCATAGCTATAGCCGTCCTTTTCTCGCACTGCCTTTTAGTAAAAGATAGCAATAGTCTAAAGTAGTAAGTAAGTCTAAAGTTTAGTTTGTGCACAACAGAATCGACACCATTGTCCAAAATCGTCGACGGTGTAATAAATTAAACGTGAACCATCTTGAAGCAGACAAAAACTAAAAACTAGTTGGGAAAGCATTGTCATTATGTGTGACTACTTTCTTACTGCTAGTCACCGATTACTTAAGTTCCAACGAATCACCGTGCTTTTTAGGGTTTCATACTGAAGGGTAACTAACGGGACCCCATTACTAAGCCTCCGCTGTCCGTCCGTGCGTCCGTCTGCCCATCTGCAGTTTGCTATACAATATCTTAGTTAGTATCTCATCCGTAAGAGGTAATATGTTTCGCTCTAAAATCAACTTCACGAATCACAGTGTTGGCAACGAACCATTTTTATACGTCCGTTATAAAACGAATTGCCAACAAAGCATACCTGCAACTACATCGATACGAAAATGAATATACACCTCGGCAATCCTCGCGACAGAAAAACTTCTTTATTTCATTCTTTTCTTAAAGTTCTTTACAGAAACGAAACTCATTCCCACCACTAGCCCAGTTTCACGTGCTGATACGGCAAACATTATTCACGCCTTTAAAATAAATAAAAATATCCGTACACTAGTTTGTATCGGGTTTTCTCGTAAATAAAGAACGGGGTACTACTTGTTATTGTGCTTTTAACTTATAGAGCACATTTGTATCGAATAAACTCGCTTTTCCGAATGGTGTGAAAAATATATAAAAATAACGTATAGCTTTGTAATCGGTGCAGTTTTGTTGTGAAATATATTTTCGGATTGTGGGGAAAATATTGAAGCTTGTAGTGACCAAAAATTTAAAAAGATTCGGTTGGTGTTGTAAAAGTCAGATAGTTAGTCGCCCCATTTGAAATATTGGTATTCTGCTGCATCCTCCAGACTAAAACTTCACCTTAAGGCCAGACATTACGGTAGAAAGGGGATGAAGGGTTAGGCAGAGATCTACCTAATAGAAAACCCACATTTCGCCAGTTACGAGTATGTTTAAGTCCCATGTAATAGGGGCCTATGACCATCAACCGGGTGCAAATCCAGACTCCGTGGCTGCTACTTAGAAATTCCTGATGGAAAAACCCAATAAAACCTCGCTCGACCCGGGAATTGAACCCAGGCCCTCTGGCCCTTATGCTCAGCAGTCGCGCTTCGACATAGAGGGAGTGATTCTTTGCGACTACTGTACCAATGAGGCAGTCATACATTAGTTTGGTCAAATTGATAGTTTCAAATGAAAGGATATCATCAAACAAAAGACGTATGTAAGTAGGTAGAAACACCGGTATGGGATAGGATACCCTTGATGGAGATACACTGACCTTTACCAACCTTACTTGTTATCTTCTTCAAAAAGGTCAGATCTGACCTTTTGTAAGTTAGTGCGTAACCGTAACCGTGGCGACCGAAGTATGATGTAACGGACTAGTATCGTAGTAGGAAGAAGCCTTCTGTGATTTCTGTCTACCCCAGTGGAACAAGACGTCATTCATATAATTTAAAAGTAAGCTTGGTTTATCAAAATAACACCCACCAACCCGGACATTTGATTTGACAAAAACATTGAATGGGATTCCAGAAATCATGGATCAAAGTGTCTAAAAATAGTATCTTAGAAAAATATTGGTATAATGCCTTGAAAAAGGTCAGATAAAACGAAAATATGTTTGTATACTCAATAAGGAAATGCGTAAAATTATGTTTAGAAATATTTTTAGAAGCATGTTTTATACTTCTTCAATGTTATTTTGGGATAGATAGGATTGAGGAAAAAAGTTTGAATGCAGATGGGTGTAAGAGTAGAAGAAGACCAAAGAAACGATGGATGGACTTTGTGAAGGATGATATGGCTAGAAGGGAGGTGACAGCTGAGATGACGAGTAATAGAGAAGTATGGAATAAGAAGACATGCTGCGCCGACAAACGTACAGCCGGGAGAACGTACAGCCCAACAGCTTAACGTGCTTCCGAGGCACGGAAGAAACTCCGTATGTAATAGGTGGTCACCCATCCACGGAACAACCCAAGCAAGGTTAACGCCACGAGTCACGATCTCCTCCAAAACAATACAGTTAAATAGTACCAATAAATTATCTACTTAAAGACATTGACAAACTCTTACTAAATACACGTTCTAAACCCTGTCCAATATATTTAGATACTATTAGTTTAAATGTACGGAACTCAATGAAACGTGAATAGGGTTCCGCATAACAGATCGAGTGCGGTTTGCCGAAGACGGTCGCTTCCGCTTCGATTGATGAGCTGGAACTAAAGTTAGCCTGTTTCTTCAATCTGTAATTGTTGAATTGATACTGAAGTTATTTAAAACACATTGCAATATTATATATTATTTATTTGTAGGTATTCTTCAAAAGGGTTGAACAGTAGCAATACATATGTATTATTAGACTATCAGTTATTTTGAAGTTCCATGTGTTTCAATGGGAAATAAATATTGCCATCAAATGGACACAGCTCTAGACTCCGGGAAGGAGTGAGAAATTTCTAGCATAACATCCAGTTACCCTTCTCTCGACCTGGAAATTGAACCCAGACACATCACGACTGTAGTCACAGAAGGTTTAGGCAGAGATGTATCTTATAATAGTACACCGACATTTCTCCAGTTATGTTCAAGTCCCATGTAACAAGGGGCGAGCTCAGTTGTTCATCAATAGTTCAAGAAACCTCTAAAGTATTATAAATCAACACGTCTCTGATTGCCTATACATATCAATCCTCATCTTCAAACAAACACAAAACATAAGAGAGGCAATAAATAAAGCGACAGATTCGTATAAATAATGAACGACGGAGCGCGACTGTGCGACTATGCGATTTATAGTCGCAAATGTCGCGGTCGCCACACGTCAACCGCCTATTTTCGGTGTACACCAGCAATTGTGCAGAGTAATTTGTTGAAGCAGAGACTTTTTTGGGGTTTAAAGTTGTAAAAGGGAATGTGTTGTCAGCGGTTTTTTTCGTTCGATTTTAATTTGATGTTTGTATTTGAATGGATTCTTCAACTAATTTTTTTTCTGATTGTTAACGTTTTGTGGCTACTGATTCGAGTTATAAAATTATTTTCTGTTTTATCATCATCCTTATAATTTTGTTGATGACGATGATTGGGCTGCTATCGAATTTATTTAGAATGAAACAAGAAAAAAAAGAAAGAAAGAAAAAGCATTTATTAACCCGCACAGGACAATACACATAAAATAAAATGGTGAAATTTACAGAATGAATAAATGCTACATGAATAAATGTTATATGAATGGATGCTACATCTTATTTTTTTCCCACTTATCTATATAATTAACTTATTTTTGTGTGCTGCACCCAGTGTGCGTTTTTGATTTGATACGAAGTGCCAACAATTTGTTAGAGTTTATAGAGGTTTTGATCTCAATCGAACTTCTTACGATTGGATCATGTACCTATTAGACCAGGCTAAGCCAAATCCTAGTGCCTTATAGGTTATTAAAAAATAAAAAATAAATATCGCTGGACATTACACACAGCGCCATCTAGTGCCACACTAAGCAACGAGGCTTGTGTCGTGGACACCAGATAGTTGATATACTACATAGATACTTTTTGTTTGTAAATACATACTTATTATACATATATTATGAAGAAGTATCCAGTACTTCAATAACATCACATACAATCCCGAAAACGTTACATCAGTCATAAGTCGTAAGTCATAATTGCCTCAACACTTCCTTGTAAACAATCACCAAAGAAATTTTACATTTTCGCTGCTTCCACAAAATTCTCCTTAAACCAATACTTACAAACTTCAAAGTGCAGGAGAAACAATAAGCATTTTCTCAGAAATACAATCTTCGATCTAATCTACACACTACAGAGTAATGTTAGTATCGCGTGCCTCTTTTTAGAGAAGTGCGAATACCTCCTTTGTTGACTATAACATAGAGTAAGTAAGCGGACAGAGACGAAGGTTCACACAACTGCGTTTTAGAAAAAAATTAAGTCAATTATCATCATCTCCCTAGGTTTTTCCCAATTATGTTAGGGTCGACTTCCACCGGTTGCAGAGGAATACCAGTATTTTACGTGGAACGACCTATCTAACCTCCACAACCCAGTTACAGCGGAACACGATACGCTTTGACAGGACTGGTTGTACACCATTCAGGCTTCTGGTTACCTATATGGGCTCTGAAAGATTAACAGATGCCAGTCTGTACCAAAGGATTAACGTACTTTCCAAGGCATGGTGGGATAACGTTATTTAATGAAAGGTCACCCACCCACGGACAGACATCGGCAATCTTTGCGTAACCCTGTTATTGCTAAGCCAGGAGCTTCTCCCAGCACAGTATTCGATGATCCTGGACTGAAATGATGATGATCATTATAACGAATATTTTTATCTTTCTAAAACCAATACCTCCCGTTTTTTTAAGTTTTACCTCTGTCTTTTATCTACTCATGTGTTCCTAGCGTCAGATTAATTCAATACTTTAGTTTAGTTTAACGATCGTTAGAGTAGGCGGAGCAGCGTGATTTATGTAGTGTTAATAGACAGTTTTTGGATCGTTCGAATAGTGGCAAATGTTCTATTGATCTGAGTCAAGTTGTATTGGGATGAGTCAGACTGACTTGGCTTACTATTTTTACTGTAGATCGGTTTTAAATTTCAAACAGAATGGATCAAAATCAAATCGATACAAGTCATGGATTTTATAAACTCAAAAAAAATCTCTTTCAAAATTATATTCATTCTCATATTTAATTTGAATTCATTCCCGTATGCAATGTATTTGCATAAATAAACTCACGCCTTTTCCTACGGGGCTAAGGCAGAAACTACAGCACGCTTGCTACGACAAGGCTACATGCTTCTTTCTCCTCATCCAAGTTCATACATCTGGTCATACAAACCTAGTGTTCAATGCGAGTTCTATCCCTATTGGAGGTGATGCTTTGTCCTGGTACAATTTAGTGAAGGTACAGATGCATGACTATTAGAAGACTGTCTAACGGCCTTTTTAATAAATAACTTACTAGCCGGTTTCGGTAGGTTGCTATCTCTGTCTGTTTGACATTTTGCTTAATGAACGGTAAGAAACAAAACGTCTTTCTCTTGATTTTTCTATGAATCAAGTGACAGGTAGGTGACACATAGGATATTCTTTGTTTAAAGAAACACCCATAGTTACGGAAGAAGGCACATTAACCAACAGTTATACGTAAGTAAGTTATAGAAAACGGCCGTAAGATATTCAGAACTGAAACGCATACCGAGGCTGAGGATTTTGCCACTGCATAATTCTCTTGATCAAACAGACGATAAAGTAACGATAAAAATCAGCCCAAAATCAATTTCAAACCTTTTAAAACATTAACAAATTAGTTTATGTAGTGATCGCATGGCCTTCATATGGCCTTAGACCTTTTAACAATGATCCATAGTGTTACAAATGCTTTTCTGTTATCATTTATGCAACGGGAGATATGCTTTCGATAACATATTTAACCTTGATATGGGTGTAGATAACAGAAATGAGTGGTATTCAAAACATTTAATTGAAAAGTTCTCATGGGTCAATGGTACTGTTTATGTCAAGGTTCTAAGTTCGCATAACATAACATCACGCCTGCAATACCCGAAGGATTAGGCAGAGGTGTACCTAATTGCAGCCACAAGTCGCCAGTTATATTTAAGTCCCATCTAATAGGGGGCGAGCCCATTGCCATCAACCGGACACGAATCCAGACTTCGTAGCTACTAATGAGAAATATCTGATGGAAAAACCCAATACCTATTTGCCTGACCCGGGAATCGAACCCAGGACCAAGTTCTAAGAGGGTGGTGGGTTTTTAGTTTGTTCCCTAAATAAAATAAGGCAGAAACTTCTGTCAAAAATCTTTAGAGATGTGTTCATTACTAGTGTAACACAGCCCCCTGTATCTCATAGAAACACACCCTCGAATAGGGTGTAACTTGCAAGAGATATTACGAGTTGATGGTACTTAAGAGCATGGGTAAGTACATCCGGTGCATCCTGGGTATTCAGCATTGTCACATAAGTTGCTTGATAAGCTTAACTATTCACATCATGAAGTATAGTCTGGTTCACTAAATTCAGTAAAATTATATAGTGTTACCTTAGATCTTCCAATTTGACAATTATTGATTATACGTAATTTTTGTCTTAATATATTTTGTACTCAATCACAGTACAGCATAATTGACAAGGCAATTATACAAGGGATGATACGCTTCCCATGCGTTTGACATCTCTATACAAGGGATGATACGTTTCCCAAGCGCTTGACATCTCTACCATTGCATTATTATTGATCGACATTATGGCTGATTGTATATCACTCTGTATATACCGTACTGGCACTGGTGCTGGAGTCTTCTCGGAGGATCTCAACATCCACATAGCCAAACCTCTGGGGGCCCACAACACGGTATTTCAGGCAGAATGCATGGGCATTTCAGGAAGGGAAGGAAGGTTGTGGACCACTCAATTCGTATACTCTCAGACAGCATGGCTGTACTGCTAGCACTTGTTCTGTATGGTCAATTATTCATAGTATTCATACACTGCCAGACTGTACATACAAGTATATTACTATACAAAAAATCTGCTACCCAACACATCTTACCTTCAACATACAAAATTGCAATACACAGCCGAAAAACAAGTGTACCATGAACAATATCACCAAGAGTGCCCATTTGTAACCCTGAAGATCCTACATGTGTTCCATTTGACACAATGCGAACCTCCTCAGACGTGTTGAGGGCACTCCAAGCCCTCCCGATCAGAGGAATAGTGCTGGTGTATTGGATGGGGAAAGGTGAGCTAGTGAGGGGAGTGGTACGGGATTTTTGCGGGGATTGGTAAACGTGGGTAATTTTTTTTACAAAGATTGTATAGAGATGTTTTTGTTGCAACCACCAATATTGACAAAAAATATGAAGTAGAAGGAAAATACCATAATGATGATGCCTGGATAGATGTGTGTGTTTAAGAGCCTATACTACCTCAAATTAGCAACTCTATATTTGGTAGTTCAAACTTCGTTTGAAATACTGATAGAATAAAGTTCTAATCAGCTTGCACTACAAAGTGGTTGTTACGTCAGTCACTGCCGGCCGAATAGTGCGAAATTAGTGTTTTATTGCGATTTACAAAAAATCTATGGATTGGACTAAAAAAAAAAAAAATATAAGACCTGCTTTATAGTTAGTTCAGTTAGTATAAAAAGTTTCATGATCTAATTTGAAGTATTTTATGATTGCCAGCGGTTTATTGTTCAGTTTAGAGGTAACTTTGGGATTTTTTTCTATCGAGAAAATTTTATGGAATCGTGTTTTCGCCAAATATAGGACTTAACATTAATCCTCAACTTTACCATATATTTATTTCAAAATTAATGCTGAAGTATTTTAGGCGTAACGGAGGATCATGCTAAGCCATTTGAGGTAGTATAGGCCCTTAACATACATTTGATAAATCCTTGTCTCAGTAAAAATACTAAGCATAGACTAAGATTAAGAGAGACACTGAGAGAGATTAAGTATAGTGTAGTTCTTCACAACCCTATGTGGAATACCGTGTGGATTAGTCCGTTATATGTATTTTTTATTATAAATAAATAATAAAAAGCACATGACATCAACATCAACATTAACATCCCATACACAACACTACCTAATCATTTCCACGACCCGCTAACCAACTTATCCCACCCAACGTTTTCCTACCAAAATTACCCCATTAAGTCCGTGACCAATCCCGGGACAGAGTACATCACTAGCTGGAGTGTCTTCAGCAATTCGTGCGTAAGGGCCCGGAGCACTGCCGAGGCCTGATTTGAAAGGCTTTGACGGGCCCTGTTTACGGTACCTATGTCTTGTGCGATTCGGGAAGATACTTCGGGTCTCCGTTGTAAGTTAGTTATAATGGACGGCTAGGGGTGAATGAACTGTAGTTTTTTTATTTGTTTTTGGACATTTTTAAAGCTCCGAGGTTGTGAACAAAGGAATATCAATACCTTTATAATCTTTCTTGTGCAAGATTTTTGAGACAAATGCAACAATAGATATTGTATTTCCAAATCGTCAGTTAAAGACCAAAAAATATAGATTTTTAGATTTATTTGGAGTGTCAGTTATGCGAAACGGTTCTAAACCTTAATAATGTGATTCCGAATAGCTGTTATCCCTTTTTTTTTACTACTACTACTACTACAACAGCCCATAACGTCCACTGCTGGACATAAGCCTCTCCCATGATGGGAGGAATTTTCCGTAATCTCCACGCTTGGCAGGCGGATTGGAAATCGCAGTGATGAAAGACTAACAGAAAACGCTGCTGCCCATTCTCTGGTCTACGGAGGCGCAAGGTGTTCTGCCTCAGACATTAGTCGCCTTATACGCACCCGTGAGTGTAATGGGTTGGTTCTATTCTACTCTGCCGGATACCACACGGCTACCCAAACGGCTCGGCTCCCTTTTTTTTGCTGCGTAATAATATTTTAAACTGTTAATTGAGAGTAGAGGTCGATCAATCTTTAAAATAGGCCAGTATGGAGGCCTATTTCGTCATAAACATAACTTCACGCCTGAAATCTCTGAAGTGTTAGGTAGGTGTAGCTACCACAACAACGTTTCGCCAGTTATGTTTAATTCCAATGTAATAAGGGGCAAGCATATTGCGAACAACCACTCATAAATCCTGACTTCTTGCTACTACTGAGAAATACGTTACCACATGTCAATGAATTTAATAATTCGTGCGTACTTAATGGCCAGTTATAGATTTCAATGATATTGATTTACTGATTCGATTCAATGGCTTTAGTAGTTGGCTTCAGTAGTAAATTAATTGAGAATAATGCTATTTAGTAGATCGGTATTTAAGATGATAAATGGCAGAGTTGTAAATGATTAATCACCCGTCCGACATACAAGCAGTTTACGAGTTATTTAAGTAACATATAAATTAAACTTACTTTACTTAATAACTCTATCGTTTTTGAAGACTCGGTAAAACAGTGCATTGTGTTGATACATACCTGTAACAAAGAGAGATATTTAAATTAGTACAAAAAAAAAACCGGTCAAGTGCGAATCGGACTCGCGCACGAAGGTCTCCGTACCATTATCTATAGAACACAAGACAAAACTGTTAAAAAATCACGTTTGTTGTATGGAAGCCCCCTTAAATATATATTTTATTCTGTTTTTAGTATTTGTTGTTACAGCGGCAACAGAAATACATCATCTGTGAAAATTTGAACTGTCTCGGATCATGAGATAAGTACAGCTTGATGACAGACAGACGAACGGACAGCGGAGTCTTAGTAATAGGGTCCCATTTTACCTTTTGGGTACGAAACCTTAAAAAGGTTACATCATCAGCCTTAATGTTCCCACAGCTGGGACACGGCCTCCTCTCTATGAGAGGGAATGGGCTATAATCCACCACGCGGGCCCAGTGCGGATTGGTAGATGTCACATGTCTTCGATTTTCTTGATTCTAGGAGATGCCGGTTTCCTCACGATGTTTTCCTTCACCGTTTTGAGAGCAGTGGTGATGAAATAAATTACACAAAGTATCCACACAGAATAAAGAGCAGCGGTGGCCCAGTGGTGGCGGCCCCGACTTACTGTTCGTAAGTCGGGGCCGCCACCACTGGGCCACCGCTGCTCCAAAAAAAACAAAAAAACAAAAAAGGTTAATCATAATATTGTAGGTGCAGGCTATCGGCCTGGTGTCCGAATCTCCACGTTCAAAACGCGTATTTTAATATTTTTTAATCTTCCTTTGTCACTCAAGCGTAAAATTATGGACATGTGCATTCTTACTATTTTGACATATGGATCCCAGACTTGGTCTTTGACAAACATTCAAGAGTCCAAGCTCAAGGTTTGTCAACGTGCAATGGAGCGCAGCATTCTGGGCGTCAAACTTACCGACCATGTTCGCAACACCACACTGCACTCCAAAACACAAATCACTGACGTTGCTCAAAAAGCCGCTAAGCTAAAGTGGAACTGGGCTGGCCATGTCTGCCGTATGCTCGACGAGCTATGGGCCAAAATAACCACGATTTGGAGCTCTGGTACAGCCAGAAGGCGACGCGGGAGACCTCGCAGGAGATGGCGGGACGAGCTGGACAAAACCAACGACCAGTGGTTCACATTGGCCATGGATCGAAGAATTTGGAAGTCCCAAGCAGTGGGATGACACAGGCTAACAGTTACAGTAACGAAAACATTTTTCATGAAATTGTAAAGACTCAGGTTCGTAACAATATTTTAAACAACAATTTTACTGACCTACTGTATATTATTACACGGTTTGTTGTCAGATTTCATAAGATTTTTCCGTACAAGAATTATTTCGAAAAACTTCGGCCTCTGAGCTGTGTGTATTCCTTATGACCGAGCAAGGAACCCTTACCATTATGCGATGGACACTTGAAACTTTTACCTGTCTTGGTGTTGCAGGTGTTTTAAAGCAAGGGGCTTTGCGTTTACATTAAGTATGTAAGATGATGAGGCTGAAACACCGTTACAGGCTTAAACGGAGAGGTTTCAGCCTTTTTATAAAGCTAACATAACATAAAACACCTCATGTTTTGATAGGTTGAGTCGATTTGAATGGTATGTCTTAGTTTTTTCAATAAAATGTTATTAATGTATCTGATAAATACCGCGAAAAAACCTATGCTGTAAACAGGACACAAATCCAGTTTCCAGACTTACAGACTGCTAAAAAGTTCCCGCTAGTAAAATCCCAGAAGTAACACTTTTTCAGACCTGGGTATCAAATCCAGGACTGATGTTTAATAGTAGCGTTTTGCAGCCACTTCACTACTCTTTCAACGTCACATCTTTATCTCCATGCATTACCATTGCTTTTAAGATAAAACCTACAAAAACAGTTTTCACCATTGATCTGATCGATAACTTGATCGCGTTTAAAAAAAACAACACTCATTCAGGACCAAACATTTCGTAAATTTTATACACCCACCAAACTGCGTAACAGTTTGTCGGGGCGGGATTGGCGCTCGTATTAGCACATTTGGTTTAATCAAACAGTTCAGTTCAATTTCAATGGTTAATAATTCGCCCTAAATATACCTACTAAGACATCGTCAGTCTCGCCGAATTAAAGGCAGGGACACACCAACACCCTCACAGCACCTTCAACCCCTAACTCCGGTCGGTCTCTCGGACCAGCCTAACCCAAATTTACCATAAACATACTTTATTAGCCATGTTAGCGAACACAAATGCCTCTAACCCTCCAATATCAATCGGCAGCGTACAAACGGAACACGATAATGGGTTCCGTACCGTAATTTAGGGTTACCGATCACCGATAGAATTGCAAACCTCAATCTTGGCACGCCTGCTTCGAACGGGTTGAGTGTACAACGGTTGCTATTAGCATTTTGTTATGTTTTGAGGGTTTTGATAAGTAAAGCTTTCCTATTGGATTCCTCTGAATGTTTGTGGATTTTTATTAAAAGAAAAGAAGAAGAAGAAAAGTTACCATGAGGAGTCTCATCATTATCAGCTTACAGCAAACTACTGCTGGATATAGGCCTCCTCTATCGCACGCCACACATCTCGATTCTCAGCAACTGTCATCCCGTTGCTACCAGAAACATTGAGAAGATCGTCGCATCACCGATCCTGACCCACCTTACGCTTGCTGAGTCGCGGTCGCACCGCATCCGCATTTGCAGTCTGGCCGAGCACTAAGGGTAGCTCATTTTTGTGTTGCCTCTACAAATGATTTTAATAAGAGAAATCTAACAATAATATTTTTAGGGAAACCTAGAGGATCTCGTCATTAACGCAAGGAGAAAATAAAAATAAAAAGATGTAGGATGTTACCAAAACAGATACCTACATCCGAGAATCAGTTAAAAATTCACATACCAAAAATCTCAACATCAAAAAATTCAAACAATTGTTTTGCTCTCACTGTACAACAATCCTTAACGAACAGATAGTTAACCCTACGTCCATTTGGTAGCAACACGAAATAGTTTTTCTACCACCTTCGTTAAATAAACACGTTATTTCGAGGGTTAAATGTTGTTTTGCCGAATCTTCATAATCGACGTCTGATACATACTGTTTCTGTCATTTTAAGGTGTATATAGTGATGACAAAACTTAAAAATGTGATTAAGTAAAGTGTCGTTTGAGAATTCGGGAGTAAAAGTAACTTAAAGAAGAGATGTCGAATAAAAGATCACCGAATTTTATTTGTTACCAAAAAATCTCGCCTGTAATCTCCAAAGGGTCAGGCAGAGGTGAACCTGATACATAATTATATAGTACACCCACATTTCGCCAGTTGTGTTTAAGTCCCATGTAATAGGGGGCCAGCCTATTGCCATCAACCCCGCAAGAATCCAGACTCCGTGGCTGCTACTCAGAAATTCTAGATGGAAAAACTCAATAACACTTTGCCCGACCCGGATATAGAACCCAAGTCGTACAACCTTCCGAAATTGAATTCTCTTGATGATAGTGAAGACGCATACGATGCAGTTTCCTTCGTGCCTCGGAAAGCACGTTAAACAGTTGGTCCTGGCTGTCATTTGTGATCTTTGACAGTCGTTACAGGTAGTCAGTGGCCCAAAAAGTCTGAAAACCAGTCTTACAAAGGGGTATCGTATTACCCAGTACTAACTGGGTTGTGGAGGTAGGAAGGAGGTAGGTAGATAGGCAGTCGCTCTATGTCAGCTGCATCCGGTTAGACTAGAAGCCGACACCAATAAAACTTGGGAAAAGGCTAGGCAGATAATGACGGTAGTGAAGACGCATCAAAATCAAGAAGTTTAGAAGATCAACTTTGTCAGACGAACAGATATAAAAAAATAATTTTATTTATAGTATGTACCTACATATCTACAGGTTTTCACTTGAAAATAGTATCTCTGTATTAATGATCACGTAAATAATAAGACAACTTAATTTTAGCCTAATTTGAGTTTGCAAAGAGTGCTGAAAAATATACGTAAAGTTAATGTTGTTTTATTAACAAGCTCAGAAAAAACTTCGGGCTTCTAAATTAGAATAAGTCGGGAAGTCGGACTTTCAATGGACTCCTTGACAATCCAATCTAAGCATGTTAATTTATTTTTACAGGAAAGTTGTAGGAAAACTCCGGAAATTGTGGAAACTCGACTTTTTATTAGGGAAAATAAAGTAAGATGATTTTGGTCAAAAATAAACTTTTGGGATGATATTTTTCCGAAATTATAATTTTCGTTGTCAAATTACGACGGAACTGTTTACTGATATAGTAATTACAAACCAATTATATTATATTAAGAGAAATAAATAAAATTAGATGTATGAACTTTGTCCAGCTCATCCCGCCATCTTCTACGAGGTCAACTTCTGGCTGTGTCAGGGGTCCAGAAAGTGGCTATTTGGCTACTATTATTTTCAGACAACCACCAGTGGTCCACATTAGCCCTAAATCGAAACAACTGGAAGTCATAGGGAGAGGCCTTAGCCCAGCAGTGTAATGACGCAAGCTAACAGTGTCAGTATGAACGTAGCTGAAGCAAAAGCCGTATATAAAGATCGCATGTAGCATTCTGTAGTTTCTGCCTAACCCCACATAAAAAGGCGTGACATTATCTAATGTATTGTAATACAGAATGACTTGTTTATGACTTTCCAAAAAAATGGGTATAATAGGCGAACGGAGTAGAAGCAAATGGCATACGGATTTTATTTTTGTTTTTTCTCGAAAAAAAAAATCGCGTCGATATTTTAATTATTATTTTTTTACAAAATTTCTCTTTCTTGGTTCTAATATGAAAAGTTTACATGAAATTTGTAGCGTTTTTTGATGATGGATAATTTTTTTTCTAAACTGTAGAAAAAAGAAAAAAAAATCTGGGTATGCTATCAGCTTCTACTCCGTTCACCTAATATGCAAATTTTTTTGGAAAGTGAAAAAAAAGTCATCCGGTATATGTAAAATCAATTTCAATGTAAGTAAATCTATCACTGCACTACAATGTATGAAGATCAAAATAGTTACGAAATGGGACTTTAGTGATGCTATTTTGTTTAGTTGTCGAAATGGGAACGTTACGAGATGGGCCGGAGCCAAAAACAGCATCAAATGCCATCAGAATACAAAAAAAAAAAAAACAAACAAATAAAACACAAAATCTCCCCCTTCCAAAAAGCACTTAGCCGACCATCGAACTCCAAAGAAAGCATATCTAAAATTAATTACACGTAAATCTAAAAGAGCTCGAGACAAAACTTCATTAATCTTTCTTCTCTTTTCCTCATCAGGCCTTGAGAGGGCAGCGTGATTTATTTGCGGAGTTTTTTGCCAAGATTTTTATGTTGCCTGTCTGGTAAACCCCCCGGTTTAAAGACTTATTGGTTTAGGGGTGACTGGAAGGGACACTGAAGAAGGAAAATAAATAAATATCGCTGGACATTAACACACAGCGCCATCTAGTGCCACACTAAGCAACGAGGCTTGTGTCGTGGACACTAGATAGTTGATATACTACATAGATACTTTTTGTTTGTAAATACATACTTATTATACATATAAACATCCATGACTCGGAAACAAATGTCCATGCTCATCACACAAACATTTGCTCCAACCGGGATTCGAACCCGGGACCCTAAGTACGTAAGGAAGCCTCACTACCGCTGCGCCATTCGGGTCGTCAAAAAAAAATGTTAGACTTTGATGTAGTGTACATTACACAGATTAGACCTACCCAGTACTCATCATCTACCTAGCCTTTTCCCAACTATGTTGGGTTCGGCTTACAGTCTAACCGGATGCAGCTGAACACCAGTATTTTACTTGGAGCGACTGCCTATCTGACCTCCACAACCCAGATAGTACTGGGTAATACGATAACCCTTGGTAATACTGTTAGTCAAACTTCCGGGCCACTGACTATTGACAGCCGGGACCAATGGCTTAATGTGCTTTCCGAAGCAAGGAGAATACTCGGTATGTAATGGGTGGTTACTCATTCACAGGCCAACCAAGGTCAAAACGGCTTATCCTGAAGATGGACCCGGTACGGCCGGTATTAAACCTGAAATTATGTCTCATGCAATTGCGGGGCGAGCCTACTGCCATCTACCGGGTACTAATCCAGACACTGGTGGCTGCCACTGAGAAAAACCCAATAAGATTTTCCCGACCCGGGAATCGAAACTAGGACCAACGGCGCAGTCAAAAACTGTAGTTTCATACAATTGATGCCGATCAACCGAAAGTCGATATAACGTCAAAAAACATTTGAAAAACCACTTTCCAAAAATAACTACTTTCAAAATTGACATTACTGCTTACCCAAATGCCTCTTCAAGCCTCTCTACATCTCTGTAGATAAGAGAAGTGGCTAAAAGAACTGATTAGTCCTTTATCCGGAACCCGAACGACTTCTTAAAAAAGGTTGACGATATCTCGATTTGGTACTCTCAGATGTATAAGAGAGTCGATAAGGAAAATCAATTGTTTTGTTCCAGAAAATAAATATGTATTTGTGACTGACATCTTCAATGTCAGTAGAAAATATATCTTGTTGTGAATGAAAATATGAGAAATCAATCGTGGTAAATACTGTTTCTAAATTTATTTTGCTTTGGCTATGTTCATACATTTGGGTAGACGCGTAGATGGTCCATGGAGGAAGGCTTTGACCGAGTAGTGGCCAAGGTTAGGCCAGAGAAGCCAGGGCCGTCCTAAAGCCCTTAGGGTCGACGATATCGACAAAGTCGCGGGAAACACCTGGATAAGGGACGCATAGAACCGGGAAGTGTGGCTGAAAAAAGGGTAGGCCTATTATACCCAGCAGTGGGTTATTTCGGGCTGATGTGATGATGATCTTGACGATGATGATATATGAACATATATGATCCATATAACTAACGTGCCGCACCGGGTTGTGATTTTCAAAGCGGTTTAAGATAAGCGTTAGTAACCCACGAAATTCAATTATTCTTACGTTTCTTGCAATTAGTAGGACTAAGTATTTCATGATAAAATAATTTAAAGGGATTCAATGAACTTAGGCGGTTGTATTGATGATTGTAATTTTTGCGGCCACGAATCATATTTTAATCAACATAAAACCCGACACTGACCTACAAATTGCAAAAAAATTGCTTTGTTTGGACACAAATCCCTGAAATCTGCGTTCTATGTCAAACTATTCTGCTCAATCGATAGAAATGAGAACTCATCAATACTAATATTATAAAGAGGTAACATTTGTTTGTAAGTTTGTATGTAGGGGGTAATCTCCGGAAGTAATGAACCAATTTTAATAATTGTTTCACTGGTAGAAAGCTACATTATTCGTGAGTGCTTTAAGCTATATTTTATTCCCGTACTCCCACGGGAACGGTAACTAGGCGGGTGAAACCGCGGGACGTCAGCTAGTTCATTATAATTTTGTAACTCTTCGATACCCGCAATTACAGACACAATTAAAATAACAATGCACCGTACCGGCTCGGGTACGGCTGGGTCACTGGGATATCTTCCGTGATTGTTCATTTTGTTGAGCTCCAGATACTTGCAACAGCGCTTTTAAACCGTGAAAGCTTAAAACAGTATCATAATTCTATCTTTATTCTGATTTGGACTACCTAAAATCCAGCATTCCTTACGAAGCGACTTCCATCAGCCTATGACGAATCAGCTTATAAGTAAACCTCATATATATAAAACCAAGCTTATAACCGCAGAATTTTCATAATAATCATTACGTAAACGAAGGCACAGATTGCATTACATTAGGGGTACGCAAATCCGTGAAAAAATTACAGCTAAGACGAAATGGTATAACAGCGAAATAAGAATTTACATAAGGAACATTTTTATAGCATTAAAACATAAACTTTTATGAGCTACTCTCAGTTTAGGCCGGGAGATGTGGTTGTAAATTGAGCTTGTTTTGTGAAAACGCGATGATACCGTGCGGGAAACCGCAACGTAAGTCCTGCGTTGCGTTGCCGCCATAAAATATAGTGTACTAACTTTTGCCCGAAGCTTCGCTCGCGTTAATTTGACAATCAATCAAATCATTTGACAATCAATTCGGGTTGTACTTTGCTTGTAATTAATGTTTTAATATAATTCAATCATAATTCGAAAGACACGTGGCGCCATCTATCATGAGAGCGTTATTGTTATTTTCCTCAGGAACAGTACTATTCTTCGGGATGAAAGGTATATGTCCATTTCTGTTCACCTGACAATGTACCTAAATGCAAAATTTCAGGATGATCGGTTCAATTGTTTAGGCGTGAAAAAGTAACAAAAAAAACTTACTTTCCCATTTATAATATTAAGTTGGGATTTTGGAGACTGGGACAAACTGCGGACTGGCTAGAAATACCGACAGATACTTCGGTAAGTATTTGTACGGAGGTCTGGAGTTGCGTTTGTACATGCCGCCGGTAATGACCGAACCTTAAGCCAGGAGCCGTAGGGTCTTTGTTCGATTCAATGACCGTTCATGCGTCAGATTGCCCGCAAACGCCCCTTCAACTTTTGCATTACTTTCTTTTCGTCCTAGAAGCACTACCAAAAATATTTTAATTACAACCACCGCCCCCCTCATAATAATTGAAGCACCTCGCTATTTAACTAATAGATTACAAAATTGCTTTACATTTATTCAGTTTCGTAGACGCAAGAGATAGAATTACTTCATTAGCAAAATTATTAGAAATATGAGTAACTTAATTAAATGTTTATAGTTGAAATTAATAGCTATTTAATTATTGCGTAGTAACTATGCCGCGTGAAGTGAAGCGCGACACTGCTAAGTATGGAGTCCTGTGTTCGATTCCCAGGTCTGGTACAGTGTAATTGGGTGTTTGTTTCTATTAGGAATTTCTCAATAGTAACACTTGGAAGTCTTGGTCCATGCTAGCCCATGCGTAACCCGATTTTGGTTCCATAGCAAAACCCGGTTTTATTATGGGACCGAAACCGGTTCCGCATGACCTAGTCCATTCCCTATTGATGGCAATAGGCTCATCCTGTGAAATGAAATGTGGGTGTACTCCCTAACCCTGCGACTATTACAGGCGTAATGTTATGTTCCTACGTAAACTTTCTGATTGCGATTCTAAACAGTCCACTTAAAATTAAACGCTCCAACTCCCTGACTATGTTCCAAGATGGCCGCAAAACAACAGAAAACTTAAGCAGAACATTCATTTAAAAACATCCACTTTTGTTTAGCACAGTTTTTGCGGCACATGAAACAAAATTCATTTGTAAGCGGTCTGTACAAAAAGCTTGAAGACTGATGCACTAGCACGAACACACAAATAATTACTATCTAAGGTACTGCCGGGGTTGCGGGACTTTTCGAAAGAGATACCGTGGCCCCGGAACACAAAGGGCGATGAAGGAACATGGATGGGTTTTAGTCAGTAAAAGTCTGACTCCCTCCTGCTCCGCCCAGAGCGGGAGAAGTCATTTGATGATTTTCGATCCGAAAAAAACAAAAAAAAGTTGTTTTAGGTATAATAAGACAAAGGGCAAAGGCCTCTTCTCATGCAGAGGAGGCACAAACATTAATCACCAATTCACCACGCTAGCTCCACGAACTGTGGGCCAATATAACCACGTTGTGGTACCCTGACACAGCCAGAAGGCGACGCGGTAGACCTCGCAGGAAAGCGAGATGAGCTGGACAGAACCAACGTCCACATCGGCCTTTGATCAAAAGATTTGGGGGAGGCGTTTGCCCAGCAGTGGGCTAGTAATAACTCCAAGAGAATTAGCGTTTTCAGGCGCGAAAGATAGGTATGATACGTTACATAAATTCGCATTGAAAATACAACTATGATATACACAGTTGTAACTGTAGTGCTTTAATAAGGGTAGACCACTAAGGGCCATGTTCACCAACAGTAAAATAACCGACTGTTTCGCAATCGGCCCGCTAAACGTAAACAGTTGGTTAAACATGAGGTGGGAATTTAGGTGTTCACCACAACTTATTCTAGCTCGGTTATGTAAACGAGCATTTTAGGAAAGAAAGACCGAATGATTATAATACAGTCAAATAGGGTGGGTAACTTAACACGTAAAAAACCGTAGAAATGCGAAACATCTTAAAATGATTGCATTAAACCTGAGATGACAGTTCTTTATAACCATCAAATTATATGTTGTGTTTGAAGTTTTGTTCGTTTGAAATAGTTTTTAAATTAAATATAATGGATAAGAAGCGCATTGCTAATTTTACGCATGACGAAAAAGAAATTGTCACTAATTTAGTGTTAAAGCACCAAGCCGTAATTGAAAACAAACGCACCGAACTCCGTGAAGTAGTGTCGTCAGGTGGAATACAAACAAGGATTTCGCAAAAGTCTTTCAGCGGTTTCAAATTGTCCAAAACCTCATCCTCTTCCAAAATATAATTCAAAGCAGACTGCATGTTAAATTCTCACAATAATATCTGGATGTAACCTTAAAATTTGTTATATTTGCAATTTACAAACGTCAAAATACACCGATTAACTACTAACCGGGACTTTAAATAACCTCTCCCACCTCGGTTAGAGAAAACAGTTGATTAGCGTGTTTAATCGGTTGATTTGCTTTGGTGAACATGAAAATGTGTTTTAAACAACTGTTTTTCGATAATCAGACCGTTATCTATTCGGTGAACATAGCCCTAAAAGTGTCTGTTGATAATTATTTATGCGATAAGTGCACTAATAAAAAGACCCATATATATAAACAACGTCTAGTAGTAGTATGAATAAATAATCATAATTTATCATTCTCTTGTCAGTATCCCAATTCATTTGTGGTCGGCGCATCATGTCTTCTTCTTCCATACTTCTCTATTACTCGTTATCTCAGACAGACACCTCCTTCCTAGCCATTGCATCCTTCACACAGTCCATCCATCGTTACTTAGTAGGAATAAATAAATGTTATGATGTGTGAATCGAGCAAGAAGAGAGAACAAGTTACGTTTACTCCGCGCGTTTGTGCTAGGCCAACGGGTATGTAAGCTTGAAAATACTTCAATGGCATTTACCCGCTTACCGTGGTTTGTGTGTTAAGTATGTAAAATTAGTTTTATTTACTTTGCTGGAATGTAGGGGAAATATGGAGAAAGGTCGTGTTTAAAGCGGGCATTATATAATGAGAGTGGAATAAAATTGTTTGGTTTACTAATGAGGTTGATATTACCAAAAAATATGATGAGAATGTAGAACCGATTATTTGTAAATGTGTGAACATTGTAGACCTTGTATATTCCCAGATGCTTGTTAACTTTTATCTTGTTTCACATCTTTTGTGTAGTAAGCAACGACTTACTGTCGAGCTTACGCTGTCGAGCAACACATAAGTACTAATGCTGTAACATGATAATATTGTAAAACAAAATAATTTTAAAACAGTAACCATGGAGTTTCTCTCTTCATAGGAAACGACCAACCCGAACCGTGCACCTTTTCTCGACGTATTATAAGTGCGACCATGTAGGCCTTCGTGAAATGATTTTTTTGTGATTTATTTGATTTTGATCATGATCCCGCCGACCTCCATGTTACTTGGTGGTGGCGCAAAGCATTTTCCATTTTCCATTCTCAGCTGTCCCGCTATAATTCAATGCCTTATTTTTGTTAGGGTTCCGTAGTCAACTAGGAACCCTTATAGTTTCGCCATGTCTGTCCGTCCGTCTGTCCGTCCTCGCTTAATCTCTGTGACCGTTAGCACTAGAAAGCTGAAATTTGGTACCAATATGTATATCAATCACGCCGACAAAGTGGTAAAATAAAAATTGGAAAAAAATGTTTTATTAGGGTAGCCCCCCTATATGTAAAGTGGAAAGTGATTTTTTTTTTAATTTCAACCCTAACGTGTGATATATTGTTGGAAAGATATTTAAAAATGAATGGGGTTTTCTAAAATCATATTTTAATAATGTCAATAATTTCGGAAATAATCGCTCCAAAAGTAAAAAACAATGTGTCTCCCTCTAACTTTTGAACCATAAGTTTAGAAAATATGAAAAAAAATCTGAAAAGTAAAACTTTATAAGGACTTTTTAGGAAAATCATTTTGAACTTGATGGAAACAACAGTTTTTTTACAAAAAAGACAAAAAGTTGTACAAAATAATTTCTGGACTAAGTTTGTAGTATATTCGTATATG
This sequence comes from Xestia sexstrigata, assembly GCA_941918905.2. Classification (NCBI taxonomy): domain Eukaryota; kingdom Metazoa; phylum Arthropoda; class Insecta; order Lepidoptera; family Noctuidae; genus Xestia; species Xestia sexstrigata. The sequence continues at coordinate 10,203,656 of OW799225.2, forward strand.
CAAGCATTTTTGCAGTTGCAGCAGCGCGGAATGCTGCTGGAGCGCGACCATAATGGATACCCACCTTTAAACTCATAAGTGGGAACACTTATTGTGACGGACGGGAAACTACGGAACCCTACACTGAGCGTGGCCTGACACGCTCTTGGCCGGTTTTTTTCTGTTATTTTAGTCATCATCATGGGTGCATCATCTACCTTTTCCCAACTATGTTGGGGTAGGCTTCCAGTCTAACCGGTTGCAGTTGAATACCAGTATTTTACATGGAGCGACTGCCTATCTGACCTCCACACCCCAGTTAGTACTGACTGGGTGATACGATACCCCTTCATCATCATCATCAGCCTATTAATGTTCTCACTGCTGGGACACAGGCCTCCTCTGTATGAGAAGGAATGGGCTATAATCTACCACGCGGGCCCAGTGCGGATTGGTAGATGTCACATGTCTTCGAATTTTTTGGTTCTAGGACATGCCGGTTTCCTCACGATGTTTTCCTTCACCGTTTTGAGAGCAGCGGTGATGAAATAAGTTACACAAAGTAATGCGCCTGCCTGGGTTCGAACCCACGACTTACTGTTCGTAAGTCGGGGCCGCCACCACTGGGCCACCGCTGCTCTCATACCTCTTGGTAAGACTGATTGTCAGACTTTCGAGCCACTGACTGCCTGTAACGACTGTCAAAGATCTACAAATGACAGCCGAGACCAACGGCTTAACGTGCTTTTGGAGGCTCGGAGGAAACTCGGTATGTAATGGGTGGTCACCCATCCACGGACCAAACTAGGCAAGCGCCGCTTAACCTGGCTGTTATTATTTAGCCACTAGTTCCTTTTTCCGTTATTGTAGTGAAAAACATAAGTAAATAAACAAACAGAACGATGGTATTTATCTTCCCTGGACATTATTTGTTAAATACATATTTGCCGAAACGGTCCCTAATACCACGGTAATATTATAATACAGTACTCCAACTTCACACAAACGGACGAAACGCGAGCTATACCTACGCGCCTCGATCTCGGGGTGCGCTCGGGGCGCAGACAGTCACGGCTGTACCGCAGTGTCGAACGGACGGTGTGTTGTTTTTTTAACAATAACCGCGCGATTTTTTCTCTCAAAAACAGTTAATATGACGAGTAGGAAATATTGTGCTATTTTTGGTTGTATGAATTCGTCAATAACGCATCCAGACATGAGTTTTTTTAAATTACCTGGAAACTCTGAAAGGTAAGACTATAAAATAATTTTACGTACTAGTAGGTAGGTACATAATGTGTGTCTTTTTAATGGATAAGTATTTCCTTTTATCTCACGAAAAAAAAGGTGTTTGGATTAATAAATAAAGCGAATAGAGTAACATGTTTTTTTAATTAAATCTACCAATCAAAAAACAACACGCATTTTTATTAAACACTTCCTATTCAATATAAAAAGTATTTCATTTATTCATATAAAAAGGATATTTACAATCACAAAACTAAACAGAAACAGAAAATAGGCAAATGTAATTAAAATGCTGGAAACGGGCAGCCCTAACGCATGTTTACGTACCGCGCGGCTGTAGGCATTTATTTCTATCATGCGGCCGAGTTACACTACTGTATTATAATATTACCGTGCTAATTCCTTCACATAATTTCTGCCAGATAGAATCACAAAATACATACCGTTCGGAACAGCAATCAACGTGACTAGAAAAGATAATACGCCCGGAGGTGTTTTCACACAATTCCGCCAATTACCAAGGGAGAAAAAACCCATGCATTTATTTAAAAATAATCTAGATACACACCCAAGCTTACGCAGCATAAACATCCAACCCAAAATTGCCGCACAAAAAACCACGCGCGTCGAAACACAAATGGGGGTCTCTCCGACCCCGTCAGTTACACTGATGACATACAATATTAGCACAAATTAAACTGAAGCTTTTTCACTGAAGATTGCGACTGTCGGAGACAGTGTTAAATAGCCCGGTTATTTCGGCCATCCGGCTTTTAACCCCACCGGGGTCCTGAAGACCCCGCCTTGAGTCGCGATAACAGTTTAATTAAGTTTTCGAGTTCGGAGTTTGTACGTATTGCGTTGTTTTCTTATTGCTTTTTGCAAACAACATTAATGAGTGCTGGTTCAGTTAGTCACAGTGGTGGGTTATTTAAATAGCAAAGTTTTATACACAAATTCGAGGTAAAAGTTGAGGCTTTTGGGCAGCCTTGAGCCTTCAATTAGCTGCTTTTACAATTCACGAGCAAGTTTTGGTTGATTGTGTACATCACTTCAGATATTTTGGTTCGATTATATCAAGAGCAGCGGAGGCCCGGTGGTGGCGGCCCCAACTCACGAACATGGATTTGAACTCAGGCAGGAGCATTACTTTTTGTAATTTATTTCATAATCACTCCTCTCAAAACGGTGAAGAAAAACATCGTGAGGAAATCGGATGTCCTGGAACCAAAAATTCGAAGACATGCGACATCTACAAACCCGCACTGGGCCAGCCTGGTGGATTATAGCCCACTCCCTCTCATAGAGAGGAGGCCGTGTGTCTCAGCAGTGGTAGCGGGACGATTAGACGGGACGAATAGACGGGACAATTACGAGTAACCAGACGTCCTCAAAAGTCTATACGTTTATCATACCTTATCAAACAACCAGGCTTTGATAATAACCAAAACACAAAGAACATAAAACTGTCAACAATACTACAACAGTGCTTAGTCTGACAGCACAACACCCTTAGTTTTTCTTTGTTAAAAAAAGTACGAAGAACAATCAGATCACCTGATTTTTCACGACCTATTTCGAAAAATGAGGCCAATTTTTTCATAAAAGGGTTCGAATCCCGGAAAATGTCCATGGAAATGTCCATGCTCATCACACAAACATTTGCTCCAAGCAAATGTTTGTGTGATGAGCATGGACATTTGTTTCCTAGTCATGGATGTTTATATGTATAATAAGTATGTATTTACAAACAAAAAGTATCTATGTAGTATATCAACTATCTGGTGTCCACGACACAAGACTCGTTGCTTAGTGTGGCACTAGATGGCGCTGTGTTAATGTCTAGTGATATTTATTTATTTATTTTTATCATTAGGAGTTCTTGTGTCGATGTTTAGAGGTTTAAGGCCCTTCTAACCCTAAAATTAGCAACTCTATTTGTGGTGGTTCAAACTTCGTTTGAAATACTTTTAGAATAAAGTTCTAATCAGCTTGCACTACAAAGCGGTTGTTACGTCAGTCACTGCGGCCGAATAATGCGAAATGAGTGGTATTTGCGATTTACAATAAATCTATTGATTGGACTAAAAAAGTAAAACACATAAGACCTACTTTATAGTTAGTTCAGTTAGTATGCAAAGTTTGATGATCTAATTTGAAGTACTTTTTGAATACCAGCGGTTTATTGTTCGATTTGGTGGTAATTTTGGTTTTTTTTTCTATCGAGAAAAGTTTATGGAATTGGGTTTTCGTCACACATAGTACTTAGCATTAATCCAAAATTTACCATATTTCAAAATGAATGCTGCAGTATTTTAGGCGTAACGGAGGATCATGCTAAGCCATTTGAGGGGGCCCTTAAGTAAAATCTTCCTTGATTAAGCTACTCTTTCGTTTTTTACTATAACTAATTGAACTTTGTTGTTTACTTGTAATATTAAGAGAAAATTACCGATGGCCTGGTGAAGGTTGTGGGGATCTGCTGGATGCGAGTCGCACGGCACCGGTCAATGTGGCGACACTTGAAGGAGGCCTATGTCCAGCAGTGAACGTCTTTAAGCTGAAATGATGATGACCATTCAAAATCAATCTGCCTAGCCTTTTCTTAACTACGTTGATCGGCTTGCTGCCCGAATGCAACTGAATATTGAGTATTTTATATTTATCGACTGCCTATTTTAACCGACAGTTTTTTTATTGCTTAGGGAAAACAAACAGAAGTTATATTGAAAGTTAGCATTAGTTTTCTCTTAAATAAACCGACAGCAACATATTTTACAAAACCCACATTCCAGGCCTAGAATTTCAGTCCAAATTCACCCATCCCAATACACGTAACACGCAATAACTGAGGCCTTTTCGACCGAAGTGTTCACGTAGAAGCGACGCAAAATAAACATTATTTTATCTTAATAGGCCCAAATACGGCCTGATGCGGCCTGATGTAATACTCGTATAGCAGGAAATGTTGATGACGGCCGAAGCAGTGGAAGGGTTCAAAATAGGTTGGTACTTTGATTTAATTGGTTGAGTTATTCGATTTTAATGGTGAGGTGGAAAGACTTTATAATCGATTGTTCTAAGAACTTTTAAACGCAAATTCGTACGCATACGAATAGGGTAGATGCCAAAAAATCTAATTAGTTCATCAGATAGTTTTCTAAAATATAGGACACATATTTTTTCTTTTTTCACGTAAACAAAAAATGAAGACGATACAGTGCGTCGAAGACTCGTGTGACGTCACATTTGAGTACATTTATTACTCATGTGACGTCACAACCCCGCTCACGATCTTTGACACGTTTTATCCTTGTTCTTTTTTTTTTATTTGATTAAACAAAAAACACGTATCCTATATTTTTCGATGATCTAACTGACGGACTAAACAGAATCATACTTGTTTTAGTCAGTCAACATCCCTATTGCAACGTCTTTTATGAATTAATTTCGTAAATCCTGTTTTTAGACACCAATGCTGCCCATCATAAGCCAAAAGCGGTATCTCAAAAAAAGAAATGTTTTTGGAAAGACAGGGTTAATGACTAAAGACAAATATTCTTTAGAAATTACCTCTGTAACTTTCCGTTGGTTTTTTATGCCCGCTGCCTGCCATAACGCCTGAACGAATTTTGATTCAATTTGGCAGAATGATAGACCTATCTCTATAGTATAAACCCGTAGGATAATTTGACCGACCTCCACGTCAGACTAGCCTTTGGCAACAGGCCAGTATAACCTCAAGCAATCTATTTAAATGATTCTTGTTATATCAGGAAAAGAAACATAAAAAAAAACTGTATTTGACTTCCTATTAGTAGGATGTTATTATTTGGAAAACAATTAACAATCACTGTCAGCATCCATAGTAAATGATCTGATAATGCCAGAAAAACACAAAAACTCACGCCATTTTCGTATGGGCATGTATTTATTAGTTATACTCGCACACCGGTTTCGAGTTCTATGCACCAGTGAAGAATTTCACCAAAACTTACATTATCTAGGAACTTCTAGGAGCTCTTGGCTAAATAATAACGAGCAGATCAATCTTCAGAATAAGCCGCGCTTGAATAGGTTGTTCTGTAGATGGGTGACCACCCAATACATACAAAGTTTCCTCCGTGCCTCGGAAAGCACGTTAAGACTTTGGTCCCGGCTGTCATTTGTAGATCTTTGAGTCGTTACAGGTAGTCAGTGGCCTGAAAGTCTGACAACCCGTCTTACCAAGGGGTATCGTATTACCGAGTACTAACTGGTTTTGTGGAGGTCAGATAGGCAGACGCTCCATGTAAAATAGTGGTATTCAGCTGCACCCGGTTAGACTGGAAGCCGACCACAACATAGTTAATAAAAGGCTAGGCAAATGATAATGATCTGGGAACATCGAACTATCACTAACTGTAAGCAAGTTTTTTTGTATTATATGTTGCATTTATCTTTTGTAGAACGAAGAACTTGCATAGTACAATAACGAGTTTTTCTAATGCATTTCATTCGTTAACAAACTAAAGTAAAATTAATGATAAAATAAATTAAAAAAATCACGTCTCTTAAAAATGCAGAACAAAGAACAATTTTTATTAATAAATCGTTCGAACAAATGAATGACTTGCCGATTCGACCCGTTCATTCATTCACTCACTTAATCTAATTATACTGTGTGAGCTTTTAACGAATGAACATAGAATGATTTGCATTTTTCCAGTACTTTTTTTTGTTCTTGTTTCTTATTATTTTTATCCGTCGTATTAAAAGTTTAATTCTGAATGAATTCATGAAGAATTATTTTCTTGAAAAAAAAAAAGCTTACTTAATGAGAGGCAAAAAGATTTCTTTGATGGTAGTCATTTTATCCGGTTTCGTAATTAAGTCTCATTCTTGTCTGCCGGAAAAACTGCAATTTTAATAAATAGTCTTTTACGGTGTAATTTGTGATAGACAGATTTAACAGATAGACACAACATCACGCCTGTAATCCCCCAGGGGTTAGGCAGAGGTATACCTATTACACCCACATTTCTCCAGTTCGACGACCCGAATGGCGCAGTGGTAGTGATGCTGCCTTACGTTCTTAGGGTCCCGGGTTCTCTGCCGGGGTTGCGGGACTGTTCGAAAGAGATACCGTGACCCCGGAACACAAAGGGCGATGAAGGAACATGGATGGGTTTTAGTGAGTAAAAGTCTGACACTCCCTCCTGCTCCGCCCAGAGCGGGAGAAGTCATTTGATGATTTCCCATCCGAAAAAAAAAATGTTGTTTCCGAGTCATGGATGTTTATATGTATAATAAGTATGTATTTACAAACAAAAAGTATCTATGTAGTATGTCAACTATCTGGTGTCCACGACACAAGCCTCGTTGCTTAGTGTGGCACTAGATGATGATGTGGCGCTGTGTTTAATGTCCAGCGATATTTATTTATTATTTTTATTTAGTTATGTTTTAAGTCCCATCTAACAGAGGGCAAGCTTATTGTGTTAAAAGGTAACCGTCAGTACGTCTTTAAATGTCTGGCAAACAATCAGCACACCTGACAAATTGACCACCTATCGAAATCTGCAATATTAAAATGGATGTATCCTAATTGACATCCCACAGAGACAAAATTTAATTTGTCTGGTTCCTGTAATGTGCCCTGGATGCCTGCACACTTTAGGAATTTATGGAAGCTAGAAGAACAAACGCGCCGAATGCAGCTTATTGGTACACATCTGCCGAACCCTTCGGTGATAACAGGCGTGATTTTATGTTATAATATGACCCTTATAACAACAAAACACACTGAACATCCTATTTCCCAAAACCTTTCCCAATTTCAAAACGGTAACTTGGCCACGCATAACAACATCGGTGTAACCGCGGTTAAATTAAACAATCACACATATACAATAACATTTGATCGCTCTACTATGGGATCGGTAACGGTTGTTACTTCTAAAGGAGATTAGTCCCAAATCCCATAAAGATTGCTCGAGATGCCGCCGGATCAAAATCTCTTGTTGAGTGAGGTACAAGTCTTATAAGCACAGCGTAAGTCTTTTTTGTGTATTAAAGTTAAAAAAGAAAGGGACTGGCTTCATTTGCTTTATTGACTTTTCTGCCGACTTCTGAATGTAAAATTAGTTTTCACTTATTCCTAAATGAGCTGCAAAGCTCCCCCCGAGTCTACAGGGTGTAAACGGTCTCTTCGCGAAGCCGTCAACCCCAAGCATTCTGTACATCAAACTAAGTAACCCTACGCAAAAAATTTTGCTGGGAAATGACTTTTTTTGGGATGAAAACGGCTTTTCAGAAGGACTCAATGTAACGCACTTAAAACATTGTGCTGATGGATGGATTGAATAGTACGGGGGGTCTTGGAGGTGTTGTAAAGTAAAAATCTTACATTAAAAACATGTATTTAAATACAACTGCTGCCTTTTTGTTTAAACCACCATCAACTTTTTATTTGGTAAGATTAACAATTTAGCAATGTAGGAATAATCATTACCTGTATAATTTTATTTTTCGCCGAGCCGGTCTTAAGCCCATTGAAATCTACGTATTGACATTTCTATCCAACATTTTCACCCGCTTTCATTTTCACCTTGAACCACCAAAACTCGGCGACATTCTACATTTAGTTGACAATAATCCAATTTATCTGAGGACTTGGAAGACTCGTAAATTTGCTTCAGAACTTTGTTCGAAGGCCCTAGAACTTGACTGACCTCGTTATAGTAACAACCGTTATAGCGCGGATATATAGCGCGGTTCCGCCCATTTTTGGGAAAGAAAACTTAATAATGGGGTACTTAGGTGATGGTCAAAAGGGGAAATATTTGTGACGTCGTCGTCGCCATTTTATTTTCTAAAGGTTACTTTGAATTTCGAAGGGAATTCAAGCTTGCCGCCTGAATTTGCATTTGTTTAATATTATACTTAGAAAACAAATGCAAACTCTATGCTATTAAAAGTTCCAAAATTAACTATAAAATACAATGTCACAAAAATACATCATAAAGATAAATTCATATGAAAATTATATTGTATGGTGAGTATTTAATTGAGATGAATTTTAATCTGTGCTATGTTAAAATTCATTTGGTTTCCATTGAATGAGCGTTGGGAATTCATAATTAAATATTCTGTTTAAATTAATGTTTAAAGTGGCGGTAATGTACACTTGCTAGGTAAATAATTGAGTAAGTTTTGTGGTATACTAGTAGCTTCCTGCGACTTTGTTTGCGTATACTTAAACTGATAATTCCCTCGCTAATCCTCACTGGGTTAAAAAGTCTTTTCTTGGGATATCTTTACAATAATTATGGAATGGTACCTCTAACAGCCCCACAATTATGTTCTTTACACACATAACATCACGCCTGTAATCCGAGAAGGGCTAGGCAGAGTTGTACCTAACAAGTACAACCACATTTCGCCAGTTATGTTTTACAATTTTTCTTGTTTTTGAGTGTTTTCAGAGTCTCACTCAAATACAAGAAACATTTTGTTTTTATTTTGAGCGCTCCATAAAGAAATAATCAAACTTTCTCGAGCATATCTTTTTTTTTAATTTTGTGGGCATATCTAAACCATAATCACACAAAAATCTCAGTTTAGATGTGTGATTAAGGTTTAGATATGGCCGTACCTTCTGTATGGCCACAAAAATATTTAACAAACTACCTGAAAAAATAAAAACGTTAAATCTGGACAATTTCAAAACACAATTATTAAGGCGGTTCCCCGAGCGAAACTTCGTTTGAAAAATACTGTTAGAATAAAGTTCTAATCAGCTTGCACTACAAAGTGATTGTTACGTCAGTCACTGCAGGCCGAATAGTGCGAAATGATTGGTTTTTATTCTTTATAAAATCAAATTTACGTCTTTTGGAAAAAATAAAACGACAATTATGTTCATTATTAAATTGTCTATCCATTAGTATAAGTAGCAAATCAAAATAATGGTTAGGTACTTTACGAGGAGTAGCATTTTATAAATCATTATTTCTCATTTCTGTGGTTTCGTTGTGAGGGGATTTATTAAACATTAAGCTACTTAAAAAAAAATGAAACGACAGTTTTGGAGTCAAGAATATGTAGTAATTTAATGTATTTTTTATTAGTTGGTATTTATTTTGGATAAAGAGGCTCCAAAAAACTGCTCGTTCAAGGTCATTTGCTCGGGGAGGCGCCTTAATCATATTGATAAATAAAATGCTATTTACTCACAGGAATATTTGGACGATAATTCTACAATTTGTGCTTCAGAAAATTGTACATTACCTCAACTATTTTGACGATTTAGAATCATATTTGACATTAGCATTAATATTAAGACATGTACGAGTAACCTATTTTGAAACTTATTGAAATTGGTTGTATTCTCTATTTATACTGTGTAATCTATTTGACATTTTTATTTAAATTGATTATATTCTCTATTTATATTGATATGCATGTCATCTATTAATATTGATTTTATTACCAATATGAAAGTCTACATTATTTTATATAATGGGGTGGCTAAGGCAAAGTAAATCCCAGATGGCGCCACCATAGTTGGTCTCAATCTGACCAATAAGAAAGTACTAAAGTAAGTAAGTACTTAAAGTGAGATTAAGCTATTTTGAAATTAAAAAATTACATTACCACATTTTCAACCAATGACGATGTTTGGGTACCAACTATACTAGCGCCATTAGTTCCACAGTTAGCCTCCCAATTCTACCACTTTAAAATAATTATTTCAAAAGTTAAATTGTTGTTAAAAGTAAAGACAATGTTAATTATATACGCCTCAGGCCTCAGGCGATATTTGTACGCCTCAGGCCAAAACATAGAATTAAGGATAAGGATATGTTATAGATACCTATCTGTAACACCCACTATTGTAACTTGACCTATGTTTACAAATAAAGCATTCTTATTCTGAAAAACACTTTGCCCGACCCGGGAATCGAACCCAGGACCTTATGCTCAGCAGTCGCGCTTGCGACTACTAGATCAAAGGAAATAAAAAAAAGATACATGATGTGATCGGAAAACAATATCCCCTTTCAATTTTAGCGGTCACTGCCTTAAAGTCCATATCTGACCACCTTTTAACCCTTAACCGACTTACAAAAGCTGAACCATAAAATAATCGCCCCTGACAACACCCGATAACAGCAACTTAGTTAAGTTATTACTTACTTCTACTTAACCAAGTTTAAGTTAATAACTAAGCGCTTAAAACGCCCTTCTAAAGATGTTGACACTTTAAGATGAAGGAAACTTTAACTTAAGTGTTTTAAGTTAGAGTAAAATGTCTAAGTTGAGATACGGTCTATAGTTTTAAGTTTTAGGGAACTGGGATTTTGGGATAAGTTATCGTAAGCTTTGATGTTTTGCGATCAAGTTAGAGTTAAGTGATACTTAATATTGCTTTGTTTCATCTGCTGTTAAAATGTTAAGAGCAAAGCTGGCTCCTTTATTGAAACTCTGTCAAAAAGTTTCTTAGGACCGATCAGCATTTTTCTAGCGGCAGAGTAGAATAGAACCAACCCATTACACTCACGGGTGTCGTATAAGGCGACTAATGTCTGAGGCAGAACACCTGGCGCCTCCGTAGACCAGAGAATGGGCAGCAGCGTTTTCTGTTAGTCTTTCATCACTGCGATCTCCAATCCGCCTGCCAAGCGTGGAGATTACGGCAAATTCCTCCCATCATGGGAGAGGCTTATGTCCAGCAGTGGACGTTATGGGCTGTTGTAGTAGTAGTGTAGTAAACCTTACCGTGGTTTGGATTTCTGGCAATAGGATTAACGATAAACTACAGAACGCCACCTCCTACTATCCACACATTCTGCTTTTACTTCGTCAAAGTTCATACATCTATCATTAACACTACTTAAAACCGGATATTTACCATGTTTACTATTCGGTTTGAATACCCGATATCCGTAAAAACTTGTTCATACATCCTGGTCATACACTCAATTCAGAACAGTTGTGAATACTTTGCATCTGACCTTTCGCAAGAGTCCAATAAAGTCAGTGTATTTTATTTCAGGGCGTCTCCCTCCTTGTGTTTTTACTCAAATCTATTTTGTAAATACTTTGTAAATCTCCATTTATTCATATTCTCTCAACATGACCATACCATCTAAGACTCCGTCGAGCGTCATCATCACGCGGCTTTTCTGGTGGTCACGAGTGTCGCGACTGATTATTCTGGCTTTCAGGAGTTGCAGTGGTTTGGGAATAGTGTGGCGGGTTTGTCCCCAGAAGTATAATAATAATAATAAATATCGCTGGACATTACACACGGCGCCATCTAGTGCCATACTAAGCAACGAGGCTTGTATCGTGGACACCAGATAGTTGATATACTACATAGATACTTTTAAAACTTATATTGTCACTTACGGGATATCTTCCTACATAGATACTTTTAAAACTTAAATTGTCACTTACGGGATATCTTCCTACATAGATACTTTTAAAACTTATATTGTCACTTACGGGTTATCTTCCTACATAGATACTTTTAAAACTTATATTGTCACTTACGGGATATCTTCCTACATAGATACTTTTAAAACTTATATTGTCACTTACGGGATATCTTCCTACATAGATACTTTTAAAACTTATATTGTCACTTACGGGATATCTTCCTACATAGATACTTTTAAAACTTATATTGTCACTTACGGGATATCTTCCTACATAGATACTTTTAAAACTTATATTGTCACTTACGGGATATCTTCCTACATAGATACTTTTAAAACTCATATTGTCACTTACGGGATATCTTCTTTTGAGATATCGGGAGCTCAAAACAAATAGTAATCACGGAAGATATCCCGTAAGTGACAATATAAGTTTAGTTTTAAAACGTGAAAGCTTAAAACAGTGTTAGATACTTTTTGTTTTTATATACATACTTATAATACATATAAACATCCATTACTCGGAAACAAATGCCTATGCTCATCACACAAACATTTGCTCCTACCGGGATTCAAACCCGGGTCCCTAAGAACGAGGCAGCCTCATTACCGCTGCGCCATTCGGGTCATCCATATAAATCCATATAAGCGTTTTTGTTTATGTTTTTCTACTGCAGTTTTTCTTTTTTTGTACTAATAAATCTACAAATACAGCTATATTACTTCTAACAAACATTCAAAAACGAACAAACGACAATCAATCAACCTCGATCAATCGGAAATGATAAGGACAACGATTCAAATCAATCGACTGCTCATAAAACCGTCGCGCAGCCAATAGGAGTCGTAAGTGACAATTGTTGAATTGATGCGACAGAATGCGCTTGGCAATTGGACGTCTTGGTGTGGATGTCAAAGTTTTGACAAATGTATTTTTAATTTTCGTGCATTCAAACTCAAACTCAAACTCAAAGCATTTATTTCAATTAGACCATTAATTACGGCACTTTTGAATGTCAAAATTACAAATAAAAAACAAAGCTACAGTCCGGTCCGGTAGTATTTTACTTGCCCGTCCAATTTCGCCCCACCGTCAGCCAGAGCTGTTGCTGGAGCTGAATCTCCTGTTTGTCGTATTCTTAAGATGCTCAATTCCCTCGTAAGACTGGGCTGGCCACTGCTGTATGCTCAACGGGCTGTGGGCCAAAATTGCCAGGAGCCCTGATACAGCAGACCTCGTAGTCGACATTGGTCCTGCATCGGAAGAACTGGCGTTCGGCGTCCTTTGACTACTTTGTGCTCTTTTAGTATCACTCATACCACTTACACCTTTCTGGATACAATCGATGCAAATTTTAGAGCTGTGCAGGTAGTTACATAGTGGCTTAACGGAATTTAAGTTTCATCGACACGTAAAGAAGAAGTAGAAGTATGTACAAACCGTCGAACGCCTTAGGTCATTGGGTCGTGACCCTTACATAAGTAACTAGATTGTGGACGTCAGATAGGCAGTCGCTTATTGTAAAATACTGGTATTCATTTGCATCTGGTAAGACTGAAAGCCGGGACCAACCAAGCTACAACTGACAGCCGGGACCAACGGCTTAGTGTGCACGGAGGAAACTCGGCATATAATGGGTGGTCACACATCCACAGACCAACCTAGGCAAGCGCGCTTAAACGGAAGATTGATCACGAGCTCGAGCTCTAGAAATCATAAATCTTTACGTACAAAGATCTACTTAAACGCTAACGAACCTAGATTAATCAACATGTACCCGTACCCTCAATAGAATTCAACAAATACTGAAACGATTGATGGATTATGTACTATCAATGTATATAGGCCATGTTAACTGGAGCAAAGCCTACGACGAAAAAGTAAATAAAAGTATGTACTCACTTATTCATTGTAGTACAATGTCATGTGTACAGGTATTATCAAAGAGCCTTGGATTCCATTTCAATTCACAAAATTAGGCGCTTTTGTTGATAACAAATAGGTTTACTATTTAACGTCGCCGATGACCGGATTTCAATATTTATCTGTATCTTTAACCTACTACCACTAGAAGTTAAGTAAGTAAAATTGTTACTAACCCTATGGTCTCCGGGCTCAAATTAAAACTTTCTATTCTATTAAATTCTATTAGTCCTATTAGTGAACGTCTATAGAAACGACTTAGATTTGACCATAACTCATTTCATGGTAAAAATATTGGCTAGGCAGCAAGAATGGAAGTCAGTCCACTTGAAACGAAAATGCAACAATTTTTGTACCCGACTACGGTGAAGCCAAAAGATAGAGATATGATTTTAGCAGTAGATTATTTTAGCGTATGTTCCTCCGTAGCGCTTAAATTATTCATCCTATTTGATGAATAAGGTGTCAATCGATTCGTTATTATGACCCGGGTATCAAAGGCTACGTTTTAACCGACTTCAACAAGGAGGAGTCCATTTTAACAAGAGCATGATTTTTCAGTAGTGGAGTTTTTTAGTTGTAGTATATACCAACAAATTCTTGTTATGAAATGACTTGTAAGTTTTCTATATGAATTAACGTGGACTATACTCTGCGCCAGATAAGTAGGAATTAAAGGTCATTAACCCGCATACATTTATTCAAATAGATAATTCCGAAAACAGAAATAATGATATAAACTTGTCCCGAAACTACCTTTATCGTGATGCTTGACTTTTTCTAGTAATAAAAAACGATTCATAATGTATTGTCGGGGTACCTACGCAGAGAAATTAAGGAAAGAGCAATGACCTTTAATTCCTACTTATCTGGCGCAGACTATAGGCGTAAAGAGTATGTGAGGGTCGTAGCAGGTGGTGTTCTACGGTTTCTGCCTACCCTCATGGGAAAAAGGCGTGACTTTATGTATGTATGTAATTTGTCAGATAAGTTAATAAGAACTTGTCGGATTGTTTTGAAAGGCCACAAATAAGTGCAACAGTACTAAACAAATCACCAATAATTTTATTCAAGATCTTTGAGCACCACTCAGTAGGCCTCAAATGGTGTAAGCGTCGTGATTGGACAGAATTGACGCGACGTCACCTCGTCACAACTAATCTAAGACTTCGTGTGCCTGCTGTGAAGATATTGATAAATGTGGCACTTATTTATGGTGTTATACATGTTGTATAGGAGAGCTCGTGGCTAAATAATAACAGGTGCTCGGGTCGATCTTCGGGTTAAACCGCGCTTGCCTAGGTTGGTCCGTAGATGCGTGACCCACTAATTACATATCGAGTTTTTTCCGTGCCTCGGAAAGCACGTTAAGCCGTTGGTCCCGGCAGTCATTTGTAGATGTTTGACAGGCGTTACAGGTAGTCAGTGGCCTGAAAGCCTGACAACGAGTTTTATCATGGATATCGTATTACCCAGTACTAACTGAGTTGTGAGTCGCCCCATGTAAAATACTGGTATTTATCTGCATCTAGTGAGGCTGGAAGCTGACCCCATCATAGTTGAGAAAAGGATAGGTGGACTATGGATTCTTTTTTCCCACTAGTCCTACGATTTAAGGTGGTACAAAATCGTATGACATGTTGTATAATCGCAGGGGGTCAAACCTAAACTAACCGCAGTGCAATGGAAAGGCCTCGCTCTGGGGGAACCACCTACGCCTATTATGATCACGGTCTTTTCTAGTTGGGCACGTATGAATTTACTATAGTACCGCGCAAGTGTCGTTCAACGGCGGAGAATCTTAACACCGCGATTCAGAAACGTGACGTAAATATACAGCGCCATCTAGTTGGCAAATTGTAACGGGGACGCGGATAGTAACTGTGTTTGTTTTTTTTTTGTTAACTTTGGTTTTGTAATTTAAATACCTATCGCATGAGTGTAGGTAAAGTAGTGTATGAAACTGTACATAACTATATAAGTAATAAAACGCGTGTGATTAAACTATTAGAAACCTTGCCTGCTGCTCGGTTTTTAAACACACACTTGTATTTTACCTACTATCAAATTTAAATGACGGAAATGTATCTATGCTAATTTCTTCAACAAGTTACGGATATTTTATTTACTATAATATGATAGGCCTACTATGCGTATTGTGGTAAAATAATGTTTTTAGTATCAAAATGTTCAAGATGCGCGTTCTTTCAATCGCTATAACGTTGTTTAAATAAGATATCATTCAACTACACAAACAATTTAGTTTAAACCTGACGTACCTACGATTAAGGTAATCACACAATTTCGTTGGGTTTCCTAGATAACAATTAGTTACTGCAATAAGCTTACCTGTTGATTGGTGGTACATGCCAATTTTATTAAATCAATGTTAAGCTTGTTGTTTCAAACAGATTTTTGATTGATCCAATTAAATACCAGCCAACTAGTTTTACCATGTTCTTTGTACCTAACTGACTAAAAGAAATAATATTTCATTTGTTTCTAACAACTACAATACTTTTATTTCAAACAGAAAACCATCTAACAAGTCAAACTTGTTTGAAATACAAAGCGGATTTCTCTCAGTGTTGGTCTAGTGGTTGCAAGTGTGAACACTGTCTGTGAGGACCTGGGTTTTGATAAACAATCAGGTTTTCCTTTAAGGAATTCTCAGTAAATACCAGTAGGCTAGCCCATAACTGGCCTAATCTTCGTCATTCTTTCTTTATCGTTTGGTTTGTGCTTAACCTGGTGTCAGTTTTTGTGCCGCCCGTAAGACTATGACTTTTTTTTTTGCATTGAATGTCCCACTGCTGGGCAAAGGCCACCCCCATACCCTTCCAGATACTCTTCACCTGCGCTACCTCGTACCAGCCCTCGTGATGCGCGTCTGAATCATCTCGCCACCTCTTTCTAGGCCGGCCTCGGCGGCGCCGTCCATCCTCAGGCACCCATCGTGTTGACACATCTTTGCCCAGCGGTACGTCATGCTTTACATGCCGTCGAAAAATATTTCTCAGGCATGGTGGTTTCCTCACAATCACTGGCGTAATGTAAGTGTTTTAAAGACCTTTAAATTAGAAAATATGTGTATGTCGGGTTTGTCATGATATATTTCGCTAGGCTCGAGCTTATCGAGCACGAAACCCGTCTTCTGCCCAGACGGGTTTCGTGCTATGAAAACAGACTGGATGCGATACACTATTTTATTTCACATTGCACGGTTCGGGTTGGTCGTTTCCATGGAGAAGAACCGGCAAGAAACTCCATGGTTACTCTTTTCAAACAGATAAACTGAGTAAACTAACAAATTACTTGACATTACACTTTCACACAATAACACTGGACACAATGAATCGGTACAGGTTCAAGACGTCTTAACTCCGCTGCGATCAGACCCAGAATGCCCGCCTCGCCGCGAGGTGTTAACATCAGGACTCTGTAAAAGCCGCCATGGTGGGGTAGACTGGTCAGTAGGTCGCGTGATGTCACAACTGACGCGCTTTCGATCCATTCGCCCGTCCGTACTCATGGCCGGATCCGACATGTATTTGTTTAAATTTTGTTATTATAATGGTGTAAAACACTGATTTACTTATCATGTTTTGAATATAAATAATTATGTGGTTTACACTTCACCAGTCTGCGGTATGTGACTCGCGGTGCGAAAAACTTCATTTTTTGTTTATGTGAAAAAAAAAAGTGTCCAATTTTGGAAATATATCTGACGGAATAATTAGTTTTTTTTTGTCATCTACCCTATTAATGCATGTATGTGTAACATACAATTTTCTATTAGTTGACTGTCATCTCTGCTTTAAATAACATGAATTATTTTATTAGGATCCATTGTTTCGAACAATTTTAAAATCTGCCGTCAAACCCGTGGGCGAAAACTAGTTCAACAGTCGGCTATAAAAACAGGTTAGATCATAGTTGAAACTAGTTCTTGATTTAGGCCTCTGGGTTGGCTGTAGATAACTACGCTTATCGTGAATTATTGTCATACGAATCTTCCTTTCGGCATTATAAAGAAAAATAATGACTGTACCGTAGAACATAACCGGCCACTGCTGGGAACATAACTAGCGAAATGTGGGTGTACTATAAGGTACACGTCTGCCTAACCCTTCGGGAATTGCAGGCGTGATGTTATGTTTTGTACCGTAGAACCATTTCGGCTTATGGTGAATCATTCAATGTAGCAAAGTAAAATGTTTGTGTAAAAATTCCGATAAAACATTTTTGTAATAAAACAAAAAAAGCAAAAATAAAAAAAGCCAATAAAGCTCTTGATATTATTTTTGCTGGAAATCTTTATTTTTAGCTAGGGATCGGAGTTTTGATTGTAACTCAGTCTAGTAAGATAACGATGCCCTATCAAATAAAACAAAACCAAAACAAAAGATAGTCATTCCACCAAAAATACCAACACGACAGTACCAAAACAATTCCCCGTATTGTTATTTTTCTAATCACATGCCATTAATACAGAGTACTGTAATTAATATTAGACATAGTTTATGGGACATTAAAAGCCATGGATTATGGCTTTCTATTGCGTAGGAGGGGTCAGTGACCTGTATTATTATGGTAGTCGTTATTGATGGCATGGAGTTTCTTTTTTGAGTGTAGTTTTCTTAAAATACCAATATTATTGTTTTTTTTTCTTGACATCATCATCTGCCTAGCCTTTTCCCAACTATGTTCGGGTCGGCTTCCAGTTTGCCGGATGCAGCTGAATACCAGTATTTTACATGGAGCGACTGCCTATCTGACCTCCACAACCCAGTTAGTACCGGGGATTACGATACCATTTGGTAAGACTGGTTGTCAGACTTTTTGGGCCTCTGACTACCTAACGACTATCAAAGATCTACATATGACAGCCGGGACCAACGGCTTAACGTGCTTTCGATTTAATTTCATGTTTTTTTTTTTCATTTTTCTGTTTAATTTTGTTTTTTTTTTTATTAGCTGTCCTGTTAATTTAACCATTTTAATTTGTGTTTTGTCCTGTGCGGGCTAATAAATTTATTTTTCTTTCATTCTTTTCTTTTCTTTCTTTCCGATGCACGGAGGAAACTCGGTATGTAATGGGTGGTCACCCATCCACAGACCAACCTAGGCAAGCACGGCTTAACCTAACGATCCACCCGAGCGGCTGTTATTATTTAGCGAGTTTTTTTTCTTGACAATGGTTTAAATTGAATTAATTTGTTTTATGAATGAATAAAGTTTCTTCAGCGCTCAACTTAATTTGGTTTCCAGAGATATTAATAAATACTTATTATGCCTACAATAAAACCGAACTTATGGCAAGCAAAAATTTGTAACAACATAAAACTACGAAAAAATTCTAACTGGGTTGTGAAGCTAGGAAGTCCCACCATGTAAAATACTGGTATTTTACATTCTCCGGACCAAACAATGCCCCACCTGCTGGAGTGTCCCAGGTGTCCGTCTACCTGCACTCTTGACGACCTGTACAGCGCCTCTACCGCTGGAATAAACGTGGCCACCTACTGGGCCCACACCGTGTAATTGGAAGGAAAATCGATACGATAAGAAGGATATTCAGCTGCACCCGGTTAGACTGGAAGCCGACCCCAACATAGTTGGGAAGAGGCTAGGCAGATGATGGCAAGCAAAAATTCCAATGGCGTTTGATTTGTACAAAAAAATAATCTTCCCAACAAACACATTAATTTGTTAGAAAAATGCTGATCCCAATCTTTTAAAGAGCATGTTTCACCGCTGATGATCAGTCTTAACACAAAATAAATTAACATCCGTCTTTCCATAGTAACTCCATTATAATAACTTATTAAAGATAAAAAATCAATCGCCATTGGAAAAACCTGTCAATAAGTTATACCGCAATCAATTTTATACTCAAATGTCACAAAGGAAAAACCACTTTTAAAAAAACGTAATAATTTTCATATTAAATAAAATAAAAAAGGCAACGAAATATGAGAGTTGCTTCTACTTCTTATTGCTAAGGCTGGGATACATCTGTCGATTGTATTTTATTAAGTGATCGATAAATATTCATAAGTGGGAACTATTTTTATTAATGTCGTTTTTTTTTTTATTTGGTAAGTTTCGCTGGTATTGTTTCGTTGTTGAAATAAGATGTAACGAAAATACTGTTTATTTTAGTGGAATGTACTGTATCTAAACACAGATTTTTCTATATAGGTTCCTATGCCTATACCTTTTGTAGCCTTTATTAAATGAATAAAAAGTAATCATTCATAATAGGCTTTATTTTATAATAACTAAGAAAGCTACCTTTAATACACATAAGCTATAATTTATTGTTTCATTTATCGAAGATAATTGAATAAATTCGCGAGTTACACCAAATTGTAGGCAGTTTGCTCACTAAAGGACCTCCCGGTTCGGACCTACAGAGAAGCGTTTTTTAATTAAAATTGTTTTAAAAATAAAAAAAAAAGTGCCAAAACGTGTTAAGTCGAGAGGCCCAGTATATTTTATTCAATTAAAACCAAAAAGGTTTCGCGAACACGGAACAAAAAAAAACAGTTTTGGGGATATACGCGTTACGCATATAAAAATATGCAAAAATTTTCAAGCAGTTTTAAAATTATGCGGGAATTTGACATTCAAATTAAAGTGGGGTGTCAACATACGAACGGACACGGGTTCCGTAATACAATTATTTGTCTATTCAAAAGTGAAATTAAAAATGTAGTAATAAAAACGATGGGAATGTTTAGGTTTTGTTTTTGGATGTCCTCTCTTGACCCATTTAGTCTGGAATTAGGCTATCAAAACATTGCCACATTGCTTTAACAATCATAACATGACATGTTTTAGTTTAATGTTGAAATATCCATGAAAGGATATAACCAAACTGGACTGCCACAAAATTCAGAAACAAAATAATTTAACCACATAGACCTCATTATAAATTGTTAAAACACAGTTAATTACAAAATAATTAACTGTCATTAATATGAAAAAAAAAAAAGTTTTTGGTGGAATACTTAACTTTCTCCTTTCTTAAAAGTCGGTCAAAAAGGTAATGGTAAATGGTAATGTAAATGGTATGTGTGTACATATCTATTCTGTGTCTAAGTTACACTGCGTGATTAATATGTTAAGATTAATTAATTTTAATAACAAATTAATTTAGTTAATTATACATGTCAACCGCTCATGGTTGATTTACTCGCTGTATTATTAATTAATGTAATTTATGTACTAATTGATATAGCTGTATATAACAGTGACTCGAAACTTCATTTGGGTAAAAGTTAGTAGGACTAATTATATTACTTTTTTCCTACTGATGACTACATTTTCTTTTTTATATAAAATTGTCTACGATAAACGATTATCTTCTGACGAAAACGTACCGTTTTTTGGAGTTATGAAAATTCAACAGGAGGTAAGTAAGGATGAAGATTTTCTTACCTTCTTTGAAGTATAAGTTCCTTAGCAGTTCATTTTTGTATCCGGAAAAATAATAGAAAAGGCCGTCTAAAAGATATCATAAAAAGATTAAGACAGTTTTTTCCTGTCAACTTATTTACATCAACAAGCTATTTACTTTGCGAGATTATGATTGACAGATTGGTGATCCGTCAATCATAATTTCTTTGAATCTATTTGACATGTTTTTCATAAACTGCCTAGCCTTTTCCCAACTATGTTGGGGCCGGCTTCCAGTCTAACCGGATGCAGCTGAATACCTGTATTTTACATGGAGCGACTGCATATCTGACCTCCACAACCCAGTTAGTGCTAGGTAATACGATACACCCTGGTAAGACTAATTGTCAGACTTTTTGGGGCCACTGACTACCTAACGACTGTCAAAGGTCTACAAATGACAGCCGGGACCAAATGCTTAACGTGCTTTCCGCGGCACGGAGGAAACTCGGTATGTAATGGGCGGTCACTCGTCGACAGATCAACGTATGCAAGCACGGCTTAAGGCCCTTCTAACCCTAAACTTAGCAACTCTATTTATGGTCGTTCAAACTTCGTTTGAAATACTGTTAGAATAAAGTTCTAATCAGCTTGCACTACAAAGCGGTTGTTACGAGTCGTTCACCAACTCGTCCCACAAGCCTATACGTCAGTCAATGCGGCCGAATAGTGCGAAATGAGTGGTTTTTTGCGATTTACAAAAAATCTATTGATTGAACTAAAAATATAAAACACATAAAACCATGCTTTATAGTTAGTTCAGTTAGTATGCAAAGTTTCATGATCTAATTTCAAGTACTTTTTGAATACCAGAGGTTTATTGTTCGATTTGGAGGTAACTTTGGAATGTTTTTTTATCGAGAAAAGTTTATGGAATAGTGTTTTCGCCACCTAGGACTTAGCATTAATCCTTAACTTTACCATATATTTATTTCAAAATTAATGCTGCAGTATTTTAGGTGTAACGGAGGATCATGCTAAGCCATTTGAGGGATATATAGCCCTTTACCTGAAGATCGACCCGAGCGGCTGTTATTATTTAGCCACGAGCTCGTCTTGACTTTTTTCCACTCCTATTTGACGTTTTTTATTACGTAAAAGATGTTTTTTATCGAAATCTTACATCGACACCGTCACATCCCTACCAACCTCTCTACTATGCTAATAAGGTCCGATTGATTTGCATGAAACAAATCTACTGTCAGGCAATTATTGTTATTGTCCATTAATTAAAATAAATCACTATGCGTGAGGTCTGGGTTCTTTAGTTTTATTGTTAAAATATTTATTGATATTGTGATTCCGTGATAATCTGATATTGTATAACGGAAAATGTTTGGCTACTAAAATAATGTCCTTAAAACTTGGAAAGAGTGAATATTTTGACTTGTTTATTAATCTAGAGTTTACATAATTTGTAAGTTACATTCAAGTCCCATGTAAAAAGTGGAGAGCATTCATCAACCGAGCACTGAACGAGATACCAGACCAATAACACTTTGCCCAAGCCGAGAATCAGACCCAGGAATACACAGTACAGTAGCGCTTCCGAACACAAGGCCAACGAGGCAGTTTCAATATTTTTTTTTACTTTTATAAACAATCATGACAACCAAAACTCACAAGCAGCATGTCTTCTTCTTCCATACTTCTCTATTACTCGTCATCTCAGCAGTCATCTCCTTTCTAGCCATATCATCCTCCACACAGTCCATCCATTGTTTCTTTGGTCTTCCTCTACTCTTATACCCAAAACTATTACATTTAAAATACCATACTATTATTCCTTCATTACCATCTACGGAATCCCTACAAAGAATGAACAAAAAAAGCACAAAAAACAAGCTATTTATAGTACAACGAACATCCCCAGAACAATTTACCTCCTACATTTAGCATACATGAAGAAACTTCATTACTTATACGGATTTTTCCTTCTTTTGATCTCAAAGATAAAACGTTATTATTTAAGTTTATTCTTTCGAGATAAGGTTACAATAAATTGAGATAATCTCATCGCTACAAGGACTAAAGAGTGTGTTATCGCTGTCTTATCGCATTGGTTCAAAACAGGGTTTAATTAAACAGATAAGGGCATGGATTTCGCATTTATCGTCGTGGATTGTGTTTGGGCTTTTTTTGTTGATTAAGCTTTCAGCTGACGCGTCAAGCCTCGTAGAAGATGGCGGAACGAACATTACAGTGTTCCACATTAGCTCTGAATCGAAAGATCATGAGGCAGGTCATGAGGAGAGGCAGTGGGGTACAGTCAGCCCGCTACTGGAGATTTGCAGGACAGTTCTGGGCCGACCCAATTTAGATTGCCGTGGGACACGCTACGAAAAAGAAGTCACAGTAACTTTTCGGGTGCTAAAGGTGTGTAATGATTTGCTTCTTGAGGTAACGAAAACAGAGAATTTAAGTCTGAGGTAACACTTATTTAAGTTCAAGCCAAGTATCGTAAGATTACTCAGAACTTAAGACACAGCAGTTGAAAATCGTAAATACGCAGAGAGCAAGCGTGGGAATTAAGCCTAGCTTATTCTCTGTAAGAGACATTTACATCATTAGTGTCCTAGATACTACTAGCTTTTGCCCCGGCTTCACCCACTAGACCGCTCCGTCACCGACCAACAACACCATCGCGTGCCATGCGCAGAACCTATAGGCACCGGCAAAATATTACCGCCAACAAATTGTTGACGCTCCGTGCGTGGCACGCAACGGTGTTGACACGTTCCTGGCACGGTCATGATATGATTCGGTTAAATGGACAGATACCTTTATAACTAATTTCTGCCAGCGGCTTCGCCCGCGTGAAGTTTGATAATTGTCCCATGGGATCTTACTACCGGGATAAAAAATATCCTATGTTTTTATCTAGGTTATAAACTATCTGTGTGCAAAATTTCATCCAAATCCGTTCAGTAGTTTTTGCGTGATAGAGTAGCAAACATCCATACATCCTCACAAACTTTAGCATTTATTAAGTAGATGAAAGTATGAATTTTCTCTCTAACTGCCGTAAACTACTCGAAATCAATACAAACTACCTACTATTAAATACACATCCCAGTCAAATACTCTCAAAACATTACACCTCAATTTCAAAAGTAAACGTTCCTAATTGTTTTAATACCGACCTTCAGGCCAAAATGGATCCCGGACCAAACGGATCCCGGGTCCCAACAATAGCACGAGGAGTCCCTTTGAACCACATAAATCATGGAATTAATTATGATTGGGATACAATTGTAGCAATGTTTGTGGAAGTAACGCCGGGATATGAATTATGTATGTTGAATAGTGTAAGAAAATATAATTTTCTCACCAGTATACGAAGAATTAATATTTCTAGTAGTTTGATGCTTGAAAGGACTTGGATCTTTGTTTTCTTATGCATTTGCATAATATACTAAATCGTGGCTGTTTTCTAGCATTAATATTATTATATTACTGCCTCGTTGATCTAATGGGAGATTGATCTAAGCGGTACTGCTGGACGAGAGATCCTGGGTTCGATTCCCAAGTCGGGCAATGTTTTTGGGATTTGTTCATTTAGAAATTGTCAGTAGCAGCATAGGGTTTAGATTTGTGCCCGTTTGATGGCAATAGGCTACACCTATCTCTATCGACGCGACGAAGAAGATAATATTGAAACAAATCGGCCATACCTCAGAAAATTCACAAGCGTAATTTTATATTTATCAGTTTTAATCTTGTTTTTCAGACAAATCCTAATTTACCTAACTTTAGCCAATAAAACTAGTTTATATTTGTAACAAACCATCAACATTTCCACAACAAGACCACACAAGGAAACATAAATTAACCAAAGACCGATTGAACGAATGAATGAATGAAGTGAACATAAATCCTTTTGACATTAAATTACTGACGCACGATTCTAACATCGATGTAAAAAGAGTTATTACAAACTAAATAGTCGGTATGAATATGCAACTGAGTGTACCGGGAGGTCTAATTGTACATAAATATTTACAGCTGTCTGTACGTGGGTAGGAGGTATAAATTGTAGAGATAGGTTATAAAAGTAGTTTATAAATTAGATTTTGAGGAAGTTAAGTATTTAGAAATTATTTGATTTCTACAAAGAAGGATCAAAATTTTAATGTCTGCCTACAAATGAAAATTTACATGAGCTTTGATGGCACTACACAAAAAGCGTTTACCAGTCTTCCAAAATTCTCTGTCATCATTAATGCCTAGCCTGTTCCCAACTATGTTGAGGTCGGCTTCCAGTCTAACCGGATGCAGCTTAATGCAAGTATTTATAATGGAGCGACTGCTTTCAAAAATCTCTGTAACAGAAAATAACCACTCTATTTGTAACTGCAAAAAGCACTGTTTATTTACTAGGATCATAAAAAGTTAAAATTTGTTTGCAAGTTTGTATGTGGGTAATCTCCGGAACAAATGATCCAATTCTAAAAAATCTTTCACTGCAGAAAGCTACATTATTCGTTAGTTATATAGGCTATAAATTATATTTATATCAAGCATATTATCACATTTTTTGCGGAAGAAGTCGCGGCCTGAGAGCTAGTCTATACTAATAATATTTTCAAGAGAAAAGATTTGAATTTTTGTATGTATAACGAATACCGATTTGAAATATTATTTCAGCAATGGATAGCTACATTATCAGCGAGTAACATAGGCTATATTTTATCCCCGTACTCCCACTGACATCCGCTAGTAAGGCATAAGGCATATTTCTAGAACTAGGAACTCCATCGTTAAATTGAATTCTTCCGCTCAGGACCCGACGTCTTGTAAAGACATGAACACATTACCGAGATAGTGCAATAAATTAAATTCAACATCTGCGGTAGATATATCTATTAAATCACATGTACGATGGACATGATCTGGGAGGAATCATTATAGTAATAAACCTTGTGACATTAAGTCCGCCTATGTACCACCCTTGTACATGAAGTTTAAATAAATAAATAAAAGATCTGCCTATTTCTTACAAGTTATGCCGTTGGTCCCGGCTATTTGTTGTAGATCTTTGACAGTCGTTAACAGGTAGTCAGTGGCCCGAAAGTCTGCCAGCCAGTCTTAGGGGTATCGTATTAAGGTCATAGCACACTATACCGGCACCGCACCGGCACCGCTCCAACGAAGCAATTAACTTGCCATTCAAATTAGCGAGCTTGCACCTCGCGGACGGCACGCGGTCTGCGAGTTTACACCTCGCGGCTGGCGCGAGGACTGCGAGCTTACACCTCGCTGACGACGCGTAGTAAGCACGCTGGTCCGGTGCCAGTGTAATGTGCCGTGACCTTTACCCAGTACTAACTGTGTTGTGGAGGTCAGATAGGCAGTCCATGTAAAATACTGGTATTCAGCTGCATCCGGTTAGTTTGGAAACCGACCCTAACATAGTTGAATAAGGCTAGGCAGTTGATGATCTGCCAATTCCTTACTAGCGTCAAAAATGTATTGGAGTGTTAAAATGCGAGAAAAGGGTCAAGGGATATTTAAAAGAAGGTATCCTAATATTAAATCGCGAAAGTGACTCGATCAGTCTGTTACCTTTTCACGCATTGACGACTGAATGGACTAGGTTTTTTTTTGCACACAGGTATGCTAGACCATTGTTGCCATCGCGGGAATACCCTCGATGACGCTGGGAGAACGAGGTGGAGCTTGGCACAAGTAAAGAGGGACCTATACCCAGCTGTGGGTGAAGACAGGCTGTGTATAATGATCGTGATATCATGACCTGGGTCAGGACATACGACACTTTTTTGTATCCTGGTAGTAAATTCCCGTGTGATCGACGCTTACTTTCAGGTGAGATGAAACAACAGCCGGATTGCCATCTACCAGGCACAAATGCAAACTTCGGGTGTGCTACTGAGAAATTCCTGATGACAAACCCATAACACTTTGCAGGACCTGGGGATCGAACCCATCCACCTCATGCTTAGCAGTTGAGCTTGCAACCAACGTAAGTCAAATACGACTTTCTCAACAAAAAAGGAACAAGCATTGAGCCTCAATAATCAAGCATTCGTACTTCACGCATGACCTACTCCAAACCACCATTAAGTTACCCATACGTTATTATATTTTACCGTAAACACTCGTACAAATAAAAAACTACACTACCTAATAGAAAAAGATAAAGAATCGCTGATTTCTTAGCGCCACACAGTTCACGCCCTATAACAGAATTTCTAATAAATCTTGTAACAGGCCAGCGGGTGTCTTCCACTTTTGTGAGACACATCTTTGATTGTGTATGTGTGTAAACACATGAAACACACAACTTTACACACACACGTGTATAACGTGTATGTGTAAAGTTACCCGTCTGTGTGTGTGTAATTCTAACTTCCTAAATAATATTGTTAATGCGAAAGTAAGTTTGTTTGTTTATTATCTTTTCACGCCTAAACGACTGAACCGATCATCCTGAAATTTTGCATGTACATTGTAAGGTATGCAGAAACGGACATAGGGTACCTTTCATACCGAAAAAAAATACTGTTCCCGAGGTAAACAACAATAACGTTCTTATGAAAATAAATGGCATTGGCACTTGTCTTTCGAATCATGATTGAATTATATTATTACAAGCAGAATACAACTCGAATTGATTGTCAAATCCTAAATTAACGCGAGCGAAGCTGCGGGCAAAAGCAAGTTTTACATAAGTGTGTGTGTGTGTGGTTGTCTAGATAGTAAGTGTGAGGTTTTTGTGCGAATTCGGATTCCGAGAAAGAAACGTTATTAGGCGTACCAAGCGTTTTTTGGATTTTGGAATCTTTTAGATTGAAAAACCCAGACACTACAAGAAATAAATAAGCAAATGTGAAGGCTAGTAAATGTCTAAATCTGTTACGAATAATGAAGGTTTTCGTAGGTTTACAAATACGTGGTAATTATGTCAAAATCAATTCTTTGCTCTAGGGGTGGGTGGTCGTACGCTACTCAGCATGAGGTGCTTGGGTTCGATTCCCAGGTTGGGTAAAGTGATATTGGACTTTTCGATTAGGAATTTCTCAATGACAGCCACGTAGTCTGGATTTGTAGGCGATTTATGGCAATAGACTCACCCCCTATTACATGAGGCTTAACATAACTGGCGAAATGTGAGTGTACTAATAAGTACTTTTCTGTTTAACCCTACCGGGATGTACTCTATTAAACTATCGTCTGGAAGCGACCCAGACGATAGTTTAATAGAGGTTCAAGGAATATGGCTGTCAAAAATCTTTACTTCCTGAATTCTCATTAGCATTTAAGCATAATCAGGTCTGTTTCGCATTCAACAGGACTCTTTTCTGTGAGGTCTTTCAATTTTTTGTTTTAGTGCATGCCGGTTTCATCACGATGTTTACCTTCACCGTCTTGAAAGTGACTGTGTGTGGTGAAATAATTGTCACAAAGTACGAAACCACGACTTACAATATTCAACTCTCAGTGGGAACTAGAACAATTAAAACTTATTAAATTCCGTCAAAAAGAATCAAAAACCAATTTACTCCGGGATCCACTTCACGAAACGTAATTGGAACATCGCCGACATAAGACGGACCAAACATTGCTCGGTGACGTTTTATTTTAATAGACTTCCAAGCTTTTATTAAGTTTGCAAATTAAATTATCTTCTCTCAGAATAAGGTGGGACACCGACGGATGTTGGTGACCGATTTTTATTTGGTGGAAAATAAGACTCGACAATGTAGTCAGAGTAGGTAAATATCGGACTCCTCCACCACTATGTCACATTGTAATCTGCCTAGTCAGATTGTAAACTGTCGAAGAGAAACCGCCAAATTGTCAAATGCATGCGACGGAGCTCACCTCGCGCGCTATGGAGGGGGGGGGGTAGGGAGGGCGGCTCCCCGTGCCCCCTGGTACCACTCCCAAGAAAAGATAATGCACCACTCCTAAGAAAAACCGATTTATGTAACCTAATGGCCGAATGTGGCCACCCTATGTCATAAACAATTTTAACACAGTGAATATTGTCCATGCTTTTTATCGTTTATTATTCATAAATATTGTGCCATACCATTTTAAAAAACATCAACAAACTAATACAAACAATCGCCAGTTAATGCCAGACACGACAACTTTTGTAATGTAGCTCTTGCATAAGTTTTTTGCCTTTAATAGTTGGTTTCAAAGATTAAGAAATTAAATGAAAAGACACTGACAAGTTCTTTAGGCATAAGTATCCTGGCATCCTTCCAGAGAAACTCGACAATGAAGCAAAAAGAAGGTCAGCTATGTGAAAACTTGGCAGGAGGCTGTTGCTCCGTCAGGTGTGTTAATTAATATGCAATGGTTTGATTTAATTGCGATTTCTCGAAGTTCAATGCTGTTTAGTGAAGTCTTCTTAGACTTTACTCTTAGTTCGTTAAAACCAGGAGAGTGTCTTTTATTTACGTATAAGTTACTCATAACTGCGAAATGTAAACTTCTACCTTCTCATTTGGGGAACACAGCCATGTTGTTATGTATGAATTTATCGACGACTCATATGATTGAATAAACAAATCAATAGGCATGACGACAGTATCAAAAAAATGCAAATCTATTTAGTCCGTCAGTTAAAGTATTGGAAATTAATAGACACGTATTTTTTGTTTTTGTAAATCAATGAATATTGACAAAGATAAAACGCATCAAAACTCGGGAGTGGGGGCTCGTGACGTCAGAACTAGCTAAAAATTATACCTAGGTGTGACGTATTGAGAATTTTAAAAGCGTCGTATCTTCGTCAAACTTGGTTTACGTAGCAAAAAAAAAACACGGGTCAAATATTTTTTGATAATCTAAGTGACGGACTAATTAGTTTTTTTTGTCGTCTCGCTTATTACAAACAATGAAGTATATTCACAGTCGCAACACACAATTGATAACCTCTACAGCATTACTGTAAAAGAAAACGATGGTTACATCCCGAACCAACACCAAAAAGTTGGTCTTCAATTCTCCATACATAATATATT
Source organism: Xestia sexstrigata (assembly GCA_941918905.2). Classification (NCBI taxonomy): domain Eukaryota; kingdom Metazoa; phylum Arthropoda; class Insecta; order Lepidoptera; family Noctuidae; genus Xestia; species Xestia sexstrigata. Next base: position 10,233,694 of record OW799225.2, read on the forward strand.
GACCTAATATCGTAGTTGTCCTACTATCAGCGATCCATGGCGCAGTTGGGCGCCCTACGCTCCTATATTACCGTCCATTGAGCTCTGCTGGGTCAAGGGCATTATGTTATAGGCATCCTAATTGCTGTATGTGTTGTTATAGTATGAAAAGTAATTGAAATAATATTTGCGCCTATTTTCGACTACCATGTATTTAGATTTAATTTAACTATTGGCCGTAGTTAGATTTAAAAGCTGAAGGACAAAATTTTAAAGAAACGTCTTAGAGCCGATAATTCAAAGAGGTGACATCTACCAACCCACACCGGACCCGCGTGGTGGATAATATTATATAGCCCACTCCCTCTCAAAGGGGAGGCCTGTGTCCCAGCAGTGGGAACATTATAGGCTGATTAGGCTAATTGATATAAGTACGAATAATACATATTATTATAATCTGGATCTATTCAAAGCTCGAGGCCGGATCACCATCGATTCACATCAGGCGATTTGCGAACAAAAAGCCTAATTAGTGTTAAAAAAATTCGCTTAGAATCAAAATTTTATTCCAGAAATAAATTCAAGCATAAATCTTGATATAAATCTGACAGATTTCATGATAATCTAGTTTTAAATCTAGATACACGCTTCATCTTTACAGATGAAGAGAGATATTATATTCATTTCGTTTTATTGACACATCTTCAATAAAATAGTAAATAGAACTACCAATAAGCCAAATGAGAGTTGTGTATCACAAATTTATAAGGGAGGTCGGGTCAAAACGGAACACTTGATAAATAGCACACCTTTACAACAATATTGGGTTACAACCGTCTCCCTTTGTCGTCGTATTAGGTCGGGAAGCCCTCAATAGGGCCAAATTTTCCCACCTTTTCTCAAAAGATCGAGATTACATATATTGCTTCTATTACTTAAAATCGGGAGCAAATTTTGTTTGTTGACCGAAAACGGTTGGTAAACATGTTGAGATGTCGATTCGTCAACTTGTTTATTTATGTCGTCTTCGATATTGCTCGGAATTGTTAAAATATTTTTAGTATTTCGTGTTCGGGACAATGTTTATTTTGGTTATGTCAAAATATGTGGAGATACGAAGCAAATCTATTATGTTTGTATTGTATTTTACATGGAAAGTATTCATAAATATTACAATGTTATTTACAAAATAGACTGTTTCATATTTATTATTTTGACTATTTTCTTTTCCTAACAGTGTAATGATATAAAAAATGTCTCCTAAACCTTTCATAAAACTAAGCACATAATAATAGAACATAAAATGAACTATCAAACCAATAAATAACCGTGCTAAATCGTTTACAATCGACGCCTAATAAGAGCAATAAGTTCCCGCATGAAATAAGCGTTAGTCTTTGACAGATAGACCACCCAACATAAAAAGACCTCATAGGCCTACAACTTTCACTTGCAATGTATTCTGTGTGACTAAGAACAGACATGCCAAGACAAAATGGTCGTTTTTGTACACAATGCGAACGCCCTATGATATACGGTGGAGAATTTTATTTAATATCGTCTTATTGATTTATTACTTTAGTCGAGTGAGCGCTGTGTCCTATATTGGCCCAGTTTCCCCTAAATTGTGTTTAGTGACGTGTGTATGTATGAATGTTGCCATTTTTCATTTTAACTTATTGTTATTTTGATATGTAACATGAGGGTTATGGAGCGATTTTTTGATTAAATGTGTTGTTTCCAATATATATGACTTGGTTCAAAGTAATACTTACAGACCGTTGTTTATCCACTACTGCTATTTTAAAGCAGTTTTTTAATGGAATATTTCGCATGAATGAATTATTGTCCTCTCTGATCCCTACGATTTTTGGGACGAATCAAATAGAAGAGAATTTGACGATAGCCAAGAATTTAATCTAGCTGTTATATAAAATTAAAACTATTAAAATGACTTACCGGATTACTTGAAACTAAAACGTGTCACGAAATGTAGAAAGAAGAATATCGTACGATTTATTTACCTGAAACAAATAAAAAAAATCGTTAGTAATTTTATAAAAAAACTAAGATACTTAGTGCTAAGCATTGTTTTATTATTTTAATTAGATATACTTATTTTGTATTACCATTTTGGATACATAATGCTGATGGAAGAAATGGAGGGCCGCCTTTGCCCAGCTGTGGGACACTATGGACTAGCAATTTAATAAATAAAAATAAATAAGCACCAGCCCACCATCTATCCAATCAGAATACAGCAGATAGTATTGCTATTTAGTGACAGTAGCTGTAAAAGTACTCATCATCATCATCATCATCAGCCTATAATGTTCCCACTGCTGGGACACGGCCTCCTCTCTATGAGAGGGAATGGGCTATAATCTACCACGCGGGCCTAGTGCGGATTGGTAGATGTCACATGTCTTCGAATTTTTTGGTTCTAGGACATGCCGGTTTTCTTACGATGTTTTCCTTCACCGTTTTGAGAGCAGTAAATAGACTAAAATCCCAGACTTTACAAGCCAGATAATCGTGCAACATGACAATAAAACTAAAAATCAAGTTACACTTAGTTTAAGTTATCTGAACATGGTACAAACGCGGTCTGCCCACGCAAGGTTTGGAGTCAAAGTCCTGGGAAACGACTTCTCTTTAACATATTTTGTAAAAGCTTAAAAAGATTTACTGTGTTTTTGGCAGTTTAAGGTTACTTATTGTAATCGAAAGTCATACTAAAGCGAAGCTTGACTTGTCAAAAACTCAAATATTTTGAACGAGAAGCAAATCTTAACCTGAGACATGTTACTTTATTCCGTCTTTCCCCTTTACTCTCTTCCTGTGATAAGTCTAGGGGTGGCATGAACGGCCTAAATTCCTATTTGGAAATTTCATAACAAAAAAATGTTTTTGAATCGGATATTAGAGAATGAAAGAAACTACACAAACCAAAGAGATTTAAGACATATAAGCACTTATAGGTCACATTACGAATATTTCATTAGCAAATTATGATCCCGTACATTTTAGATTTAAACACGCGTGTGCTACCCGACAAGCAGGCGTATGACGTTGGTCAGAACGATTTTTTACAAAGTAGTAACAAGTATTGGATTACGATTTTGTTTATCTTGTCTCATCTACCGCTCGTAAATATTTGTTTTTTTTTTTGACAGAAATTTATCCAAATGTCACGCTCCGATTTTGTGTAATAAGTAAGTCTCATAAATAAAAACAGTACAAAAATAATGACAAATAACTCAACACCGAACAAACTCAAATTAACCCTACAAAGCGTACGTCTCAATTTGCCCGTATCTGAGCAGTGTGGTACAAAAACTAGTGTCGCGGGTACAGTGGGCAAAAAAGGTGCAAAAACTCGCCATGTGTGTTCAGCAAACAGTTCTATGTGGGGCAAGAAAGTGAGCAACGTCGAAGAATGAACTGCCCGCGGCGTTGGAGGGTTGGGTCGGGCTAGGGAATCAGCGATGAAGGTTAATTTTAATTTATTACTAGGTACTAAAAATTGATTGATTTGACGGAAACAGTTTTTGGGTATCTGTGCTGAATAAGGAACTTAAGTATTTAAAAGAAAGAAAATGATAAGTACATATCTAGTTTTCATAGAACACGCCCACGCTAACGACCACGGCCAGCGGGCAGTCAACAAAAGTTGTTAAAGGCCATTATCCAGCTGTGGGGCACAAAGAGCTGATAAAGGACTTCGATTATGAGACAATACAACTGACCAACAAGTAAATCATGATCATCCTTTAATTGTCCCGCAAATAGATATGCAAAATAACAAATCCTTAACCGAATAGTTTTATTTTCGATAAATTCTCCAGGTGAAATTTGTTGTAAATGTAAAACACCTAGATATATTTTACCCGATTAAATAAAGATCTGTGTGACTCTTGAATAAAACATTAACATCATGTTTTAATTAAATCCAATAATGCTTAGACGAGTCAATAAAACTCAAACCACCTTTAAAAGAAACTGCCTCACAGCGACACGATTCTCGTTTGATTGAGATCGAGTGAGTGAGCAGAATGAACGAATGAGTGAACGGAATGAAGCACTCGCTGTAATAAAATAGGAGAATTAAACACCGAAGTGTGAGACGGTTGAGTGGGGCCATAAAAAGTGCGTTTAGATAGGATTATGTTTTGTGGTAGGTGTAATCATGTTGTAGTATGTAAGACATGCTTTACTTCCTATTTAATGAATGTTTTGCTCGTTGGCGATTTCAGGCATTTTCAGTTCAGGTTTCCACAGGTATTTTATTCAGAAGCAACACTTGTACATATAATGTATTCTTTGAATATACTAAAAAGTTTAATTTAATCCTACTTACCTAATATTATAGTTAATGCGAAAGTTTGTGAGTATGGATGTATGGACGTTTGTTACTCTTTCACGCAAAAACTATTGAACGGATTTGGATGTAATTTTGCACACAGATAGTTTATAACCTGGATTAACACATAGGATATCTTTTATCCCGGTAGTAAGATCCCATGGGACAATTATCAAACTTCACGCGGGCGAAGCCGCTGGCTGACGTAGTTTATAATAATGTTGTGCCTAGATTTGTGGCTAAACGGTTTTAGGATTGCCTTCTATAATACAGTACAAACAAAGTGTGGGCGTATCTACACCTACGCCTAACACGTCAAGGATTACAGACGGGATGCTATCTATTACGTAGTTAGGTAGGCACATTACGAACCTAAGTACTTCATCCCTAAACCTATGAGCTAATCTCACATTTCCGCGTTTCCTTTGCCTTCCTAATATAAAAAAAAATCAAATTGAATCCAATACCTGACAGTTCTTCAATAACTTTCTGATATTGGTATTGAAATTCGAATCTCTAACATCCTTTTTATACCCCAGTCGAATATAAACCTTAGTACTTGAAAAATAAGGAGCATTACGGTGAATGAAGTGTGAAAGGGCAAGGTGAGTGGAGTCAAAAGGTCGGATATATATTAAATGGGGTTTTCAGGCACATGTAGATGTAATACTGTGAATGTGTGTCACTTAAAATGTATGATAATTGACCGATTTGATGAGATTTTAAGTTTTTTAGTGGCATCTATTTTTTGTTTGCCACGTAAGTCGAGTGATCGGAAGCGCGACTGTTGACCATAAAGTCCTGGACTCCATTCCCAGGTTGGGCAGTTTTATTGGGTTTTTCCACCAAAGTTTCCATGGAGAGTGCATTCGTGACCGGTAGATGGCAATAGGCTCGCCCCCTATTACATGTGTACACCTCCGCGTAACCCTTCGAAGATTATAGGCGTGATTTTATGTTATCTCCGACCCGCCTTGAACGAACGTGATGATTCCTTTATTAAAAGCTTTACATTGAGAAGGACTACTTAATTCAGAGCCGTCTCAATTTTGATTGCCAAGACGAAGAACCCAAAGATTCTTCGGGCACTTTGTAAAGCATTTTTTTTTTCATTTACAGACCTGTCCTCACACCACGCACTTGCACTAATACACTCAAAAGCACTCACTTTCTCTAGAACAGTCACCCTTCAGACAGCCCCACTTTATTCAGCCCCTCAGTCTGGTTCGGTCTAGCACGCACCACAATTACTTTTAATCGAAAATCGCGATATAAGTGCAACAAAAATAGCACTAAATACGATGGCTGCAACGGATATAATAATACAAAAATTGGTTCCGTAGTAATTATTTGACAATAGGGCGCTGTTGGTAAAGGGCTTGGAAGACTTTTGTATGAAGCCTGGCCGGCCTAACTTCCAGCATGTTATTTTTTCAAAGTTGCGGTCACGCATAAACACCTATAATAATCGATAGCTGGCATCAATACGTAAGTTTTGTATCAGACAAAATGTTCTAAAGTGTCAGTTTTCGAAATATAAGCTATCAAAGTTGTGTTGAAGATGCCATCAGTAAATGGACTGTAATTTTGATATTTTGTCTCATACAAAACTGGCGTGTATTGATACCAGCTATCGATTAATACAGGTTAGGTAATGCAGTTGGCACACTTTTTCACTTTTTTCGCACGTCTTTTCTTTAGCTGTCGAAATGGGAAAGTTACGAGATGGGCCGGAGCCAGTTGAACGTCGTGGTACGAATATAAGTCAGTCAGCAAGGTATGCGGTGCTCATAGACTTAAACAAGTACCTAGGCATAACCATAGCATATAGGTTGATGAAGAGAATAGACGTCATTGTGTTAATAGGCACCTATATCTTTCGAAAAACATGATTATATCAGAAAGGATTCCAAGGATGTATAAAAATCACACTGGTGAGGTAATTTACTTATCCTACACGGAACCCTAAACCCGTTAAACCATGGATTTATAATTTATCCCCTTTTGGCTATTAATGCGGATTTGAGCTCGTGATTTAAATAATTAAATCATCAATGTATCGGCAAAAACATTTTCTGTCGGTTTTCGACTTAATGAGGTTATTTTCATAACGGCATTAATAACAGATTTTACAGGAGCTTGGTATTAGGGACTTTGGTAGGGTTTTTACCTTTGACCAGTCGCAGTACTTATTAACCGACTTCAAAAAAGGAGAAGATTCTATGTTCGACTGTATGTATTTTTTTTATGTACATTCAGTCAAAAAAGTATCGGGAATGGATGATTTGTTTATGGTTCCAAATTTTTTTTTGTTTTTTTTTTTTGTTGTTGTTAGATTAGCACAACTGTTTTCCATTTTGGCGCGGAGTTTGAGTTACATCTGTTAATTAGATTAAATACAGTACTGATTTTAGTTATCTAGTGTGTATTGCGAATTTCTTAATGGACAAAAATATCGGACAAAGAGTTTGTCTTAAATTTTGCATCGCCAATGGAATTTCGAGTTCGGAGTCTCTGAAAATGTTACAGAAGGCTTACAGTGAATCAACTTTATCAAAAACACGCGCTTATGAGTGGTACAAAGCGTTCAAAAGCAGTCAAGGTGTGATGGAAGATTTGCCTTGTTCTGGTAGGCCATCAACGTCTGCAACTGAAGTTAACATCGCAAAAGTGAAGGAAATAGTGACTGACAATCTTGCCGGAAGGTCAAACGGTAAATAAAAAATATTATTCGGACGTTATGCAGCGTTTAAGAGAGCAAATTAGATAAAAGGACCAGATTTGTGGAAAGAAAATTCTTGGATTTTGCACCACGATAATGCGCCTTCGCACAGTTGTGAACGATTTTTTGACCAAAACTCAACAAATACCATCGAGCAACCACCTTATTCACCAGATATGGCTCCAGCCGACTTCTTTATTTTTCCTAAACTCAAATTACCACTCCGTGGCACCCGTTTTCATTCAGTAGAAGACATAAAGGAGAATTCGCGGCGAGAACTGAACTCAATTCTGGAATAAGCATTTAAAAAATATTTTTATGATTGGATTATTAGTTGGGGTAAGTGTGTCGGTTCTGAAGGAGCACACTTTGAAGGTGATAAAATAAATTTGGATAAATAACTAATATTTTGTGTTTTATTGATCTTTTCCCGGTACTTTCTTGACAGAGTAGTATGTTCACCGATTTCTGCCCCATTTGTGAACCAATTCTCAAAATTATTTTTCTATTTGAAAAACTATACTCCTGAGGTGGTCCCATTTAAATTTGGTGAAGATCTGATGCTGATCTTCGAAGGAACTCTTCAAAAATAGACGGCAAAACTGTCGTGATTGCTGCGATCGCATGGATGATTATTGTTTTTGAACATCATGACGTAACATCACGCCTGTATGCTCTGAGGGGGTATGACAATTCAACCTGATTTCGACAGCTACGTATGTTAAGTTCCGTTTATTGGGGATAAACCTATTACCATGACATGTATTGTAAAAGAAATGCATGTAAATATTTGTATGGGATATTACAACTAAAATGGAAAAATTAAAAAACTTTTTTGCAAAAAATAAAACCGACTTCAAAAACACAAAAAAAAAAAAATATCTTTAGCTTCAGAAGTCGGTGACAAAAATAATGAATCAAACTAACAAAAGTCACCGACTTCAAAGTTAAAGTTAAAATTTCACATTTTTGTGTTCTTAAAGTCGGTTTTATTTTTTTCTGATTAATTTCGCTGTCAATTTACATTAAGTCAGTCCAGAATTTGGCTATTACGAGTTTGGCAACTTCATTAACAACTTCAGTGAAATGTATTGTTTTGTAATTTATTTGTTTTGCAGTGCCCTTACAGGGTGCATGTTTGTAACTTTTAATTTAATCTTATTCTAACCCCTGTACAACCTTTGCAAAAAATCTGATTTGATTTAACATCCATTAGTGCCTGTAACCGCAGAATAAATAATAGTACTCTGTAACTTATAGACAATAGGCGAGACGACCAAAAAAAAACTAATTAGTCCGTCAGATAGGTTATCAAAAAATATTTGAACCGTGTTTTTTCTTTTGTTACGTAAACCAAAATTGACGAAGATATGACGCTTTTAAAATTCTCAATATGTCACGCCAAGTCAGGTATAATTTTTACCTAGTTCTGACGTCACGAGCCCCCACTCCCGAGTTTTGATGCGTTTTATCTTTGTCACTATTCATTGATTTACAAAAACAAAAAATACGTGTTCATTAATTTCCAATACTCTAACTGACGGACTAAATAGATTTGCAATTTTTTGATACTGTCGTCATGCCTATTGGATACGAGGACAGTAGGACACGGTATTAAGTGCCACATCGTTGGTAGAAAAAAGCCAAAACAAATAATGCTGGGATATATATTTCATCTCATCATATATGAACCTTTATCAGGTCATATTTTTCACTGGTCACTAAGGTGTTTCATAAGAGGGCATTACAATTTTTCTTGTTTTTGCTGCAAATTAAATTAAAGGCTCACGTACTGCGACGGTACGGAAATCTTCACACGCGAGTACGACTCCCACTTGGCCGGTTTTTTAATTAAACATGGCCACAGTAGATCGTGGAATAGGCTCACCGGGGTAACCACGTTTAAAAAAAACACGTCAGGTACACCACTTCACCGGTGGGGTGGAAACGTTTGATTATTATGAAGAACACAACTTTTTTATCTTTTTGAACAGCTATATCTCAAAAATGGTGATTCTTAGGAAAAAGTATAAAATCAGTTATCACACATGATAAAATTATAGATCGTAAAATTATCTATAGATAATTAAACAAAAAAATTAAAACCTCAAAAAAATTAAAAATTATCTATGGATAATTAAACAAAAAAATTAAATTCTCAAAAAAATTAAAAATTATCTATAGATACATTTTACGATCTATAATTTTGTCATGTCACGTTTGGCTGAAAAATGCAAAAAACTCATTTATGCGACCTTTGACCTTGATTTTTTTTTTTGCAAATTGCATTTGTAACATTGGTACCAATTTTTACCTCTATGGGAATTATTGTAACCTTACCCCTATTTTTTGAGCCAATTTGACTGGACTAATGTGCCCGAGAAAGTTTGATTATTTCTCTAATGAGCGTTAAAAATAAAAATCAAAATTTTTCTTGTATTTGAGTGCTAGACTCTTAAAACAATAAAAAACAAGAAAAATTGTGATAGCCCTCTTAAAAACAAATAAAGCGTGTACCAGAAAAGTGTGGTCATATTTCAGGATGTGATTCAGACCATCAAACTGAAACAAAAACTGGAGAAAGATCTTCATGGGACCATAATCGAAATCCTAATCAATAGCCCACATCCTGACCTGCTCTTTGTGCAACCTGCACTTTAAGGCTAGTATATCTGCTAAATTAGCAACTCTATTTGTGGTGGTTCAAACTTCATTTGAAATACTATTAGAATAGGGTTCTAATCAGCTTGCGCTACAATGTAGTTGTAACGTCAGTCACTGCGGCCCGAATAGTGCGAAATGATTGGTTTTTATTTAATTGTAGCCTAATAAATTATTAGATCAAAATGCCGATTGTACACTTTGTAAAAAAAAAGTGACAAATATTTGTGTGAAAAAAAAAACTCAATGCTAACTCAATGCTATTGAGTAATTACGTCACTTTGGATATTTTTTTCATATGGTAATAATAAAGTTAGAATTTATTATTAGACTAAACTTTAATAAAAGTTTAGAGTATAATAAGCAACACAATATATATATTTTTTGCACATTTATATTCACTGATCAAAGAGGAGTTACATGGAGAAAACCTCCTGTGAGCAGATACCGGGGGTGGTATCTGCTAAGGGACCTGTCCGAAGCCACCACCACGCCGCACCGTCGACGTGGCTGAGTTCTGGTCGAAACAAATTTAAATAAATAACCATGGGAATCATCGACACGAAGAAGAAATAAAAATCAGTGGTCCAGTCCAAAACTTCAATGCCTACTCGACCCAAATGTATGGAACAGGTGATTTTTTTTCGCGATTTCGATGTTGGTCCCATGGACAATGTTGTTCAGATTGATGGTCTGAATCATACCCTGAGATACGACCACAACTTTCTGATACACGCTGTATTATACTAGAAAATTCTTATAATTTGAATGTGTACACCTCTTTCTTAATAATGAATTAGCCAACCACTCACTTCTAAATCCAGAACTAATAAGTCTTTCAGTGCCAACATTTCCAGATAAGTCGCGTTCAATTAGATCTTACATTTCGTACAATTTGCACGAACGAGAGATATCACGGCGACATGTTGACAGCGAGTTGTGTTTCTCGGAATCTAGATAAGAAACTTGAATTGGTTTAAAGGTGCGTTTAAATGAGCATTCGTGTGGCAATTTTGGTTACGTGCATCGCAGTAAAAGGTAAGTTTAACCAAAGATTATTAGATTATTACTCAAGCATATTGTTTCTTTGGTTAAGGAACCGGTATGAGTAACAGACGCTTTGCTTGAGTGAATGATGGACTAGAGTGCCTGGATGTTCATTTTTGTTTTATTTCAAGATCACACAACACCATCAAAATAACATAGGATGGACGCTCATCGCGTCCCTTCATTTCATTTTTCGTACATTTGTAAGGCGAGTTGAACATGGTGCGTTCCGAAATCCAACATTGGGGCGTTTTTTGAGTCAGTTCACGTGTAAAATGACGCATGAAAGGCAATCATGAACAGAAAGTGAAGCGTCTGCTATCGGCTGAAAGACCTTCCTAGCGAAGATGTGTTGTAGCCCTTTTTTTTTTTTTTTTCGGATGGGAAATCATCAAATGACTTCTCCCGCTCTGGGCGGAGCAGGAGGGAGTGTCAGACTTTTACTGACTAAAACCCATCCATGTTCCTTCATCGCCCTTTGTGTTCCGGGGCCACGGTATCTCTTTCGAATAGTCCCGTGGACTTGATTTGTGCTTTCTGTGTGACCACGGCTTTACAGACATTGTCACAGCGTTATCAATATTCGTATTTCTCCATTAAATTAAGACAATCACAATATCAGTTTGCATATTTACTTCCTGTAAAATAATGAAATAATTTACTATGGTCATGTTTGGCTGGCCTTTTATAAGAAAACGCCTTTATCAACCTATTTTGCGAATGAAAATGGTGATGTGGGTGGTACTACCGAGTTCACTGACGATCCACCACATTTCAACCTTATTACTAAGAGCTTAAGAGTGAAAAGTGGTTGACGCGTCTGTAAACTAGTCACAGACGCGTCAGTGTCAGTAGTGCCTGTAACCGCAGAATAAATAATAGTACTCTGTAACTTATAGACAATAGGCGAGACGACCAAAAAAAAACTAATTAGTCCGTCAGATAGGTTATCAAAATATATTTGAACCGTGTTTTTTCTTTTGTTACGTAAACCAAAATTGACGAAGATATGACGCTTTTAAAATTCTCAATATGTCACGCCTAGGTATAATTTTTACCTAGTTCTGACGTCACGAGCCCCCACTCCCGAGTTTTGATGCGTTTTATCTTTGTCAATATTCATTGATTTACAAAAACAAAAAATACGTGTTCATTAATTTCCAATACTCTAACTGACGGACTAAATAGATTTGCAATTTTTTGACACTGTCGTCATGCCTATTGGATACGGAGGACAGTAGGACACGGTATTAAGTGCCACATCGTTGGTAGAAAAAAGCCAAAACAAATAATGCTGGGATATATATTTCATCTCATCATATATGAACCTTTATCAGGTCATATTTTTCACTGGTCACTAAGGTGTTTCATAAGAGGGCATTACAATTTTTCTTGTTTTTGCTGCAAATTAAATTAAAGGCTCACGTACTGCGACGGTACGGAAATCTTCACACGCGAGTACGACTCCCACTTGGCCGGTTTTTTAATTAAACATGGCCACAGTAGATCGTGGAATAGGCTCACCGGGGTAACCACGTTTAAAAAAAACACGTCAGGTACACCACTTCACCGGTGGGGTGGAAACGTTTGATTATTATGAAGAACACAACTTTTTTATCTTTTTGAACAGCTATATCTCAAAAATGGTGATTCTTAGGAAAAAGTATAAAATCAGTTATCACACATGATAAAATTATAGATCGTAAAATTATCTATAGATAATTAAACAAAAAAATTAAAACCTCAAAAAAATTAAAAATTATCTATGGATAATTAAACAAAAAAATTAAATTCTCAAAAAAATTAAAAATTATCTATAGATACATTTTACGATCTATAATTTTGTCATGTCACGTTTGGCTGAAAAATGCAAAAAACTCATTTATGCGACCTTTGACCTTGATTTTTTTTTTTGCAAATTGCATTTGTAACATTGGTACCAATTTTTACCTCTATGGGAATTATTGTAACCTTACCCCTATTTTTTGAGCCAATTTGACTGGACTAATGTGCCCGAGAAAGTTTGATTATTTCTCTAATGAGCGTTAAAAATAAAAATCAAAATTTTTCTTGTATTTGAGTGCTAGACTCTTAAAACAATAAAAAACAAGAAAAATTGTGATAGCCCTCTTAAAAACAAATAAAGCGTGTACCAGAAAAGTGTGGTCATATTTCAGGATGTGATTCAGACCATCAAACTGAAACAAAAACTGGAGAAAGATCTTCATGGGACCATAATCGAAATCCTAATCAATAGCCCACATCCTGACCTGCTCTTTGTGCAACCTGCACTTTAAGGCTAGTATATCTGCTAAATTAGCAACTCTATTTGTGGTGGTTCAAACTTCATTTGAAATACTATTAGAATAGGGTTCTAATCAGCTTGCGCTACAATGTAGTTGTAACGTCAGTCACTGCGGCCCGAATAGTGCGAAATGATTGGTTTTTATTTAATTGTAGCCTAATAAATTATTAGATCAAAATGCCAATTGTACACTTTGTGAAAAAAAAAGTGACAAATACACATATCAAAAGTATCTAGGGATCAACATATATTTTTGCAATAACTTTTCTCCTGATTGATATTAATTAAAATTTTCTTTAAGGATTCATCAAATAAAGTGTTTTCGTTTGTCACAGTAACGATAAACCAAGTCACCTTTGCATTAATAAAGAAATTTGCCATTTTCCTAATAAAGGGATTTTTGACATTTGAACCACTAACATTAAAGTTCGAAAAAAAGACTGAACTGACTAACAACACAAGAACATCGGTTTGGCATACTCAAAATGAGTTCATCCAAATCACGCTGTGGAATGGCCGCCCATGTTCGTTGCAACAACAAAAAAAGGTCTTCTTGCGACTGGATACCCTCCATATTCGGCAGAGCTCTTCTCTGTAGCATATCCCATGCATGCTCAATCGGGTTCAAGTCTGGCGACTGAGCAGGCCAGGGCAGGACATTGATGTTAGCTGCGGCGAGAGTCTGTCTTACAACTCTTGCGGTGTGCGGTCGTGCATTATCATGCATTAACTGAAATAAGGGACCGATTTGCACTTGTAGAGGAACGATGACGTCTGATACAATCGTCTCAGCATAAATTTGAGCGTTGAGGTTGCCTCTGATCCAAATCAACTCAGTTCTTCCGCCGATCCAAATACCCGCCCATACCATGATGGTTCCACCACTATAAGGATGGACTTCCTGGCAGGATTTTAATCGCTGTTGGCGTCCAGGGGTTCTCCAGTGTCGTATACGTCTTGTATCCGGTCTCATACCAAAACGAGACTCATCAGAAAAGCACACGAAACGCCATTGTTCTTCTGCCCAATTTCTGTGTTCAAGAGCCCATGCATATCGAATCCTACGATTGTGCATTGCTATAGGTGGTACCCGTAGCGGTCTTCGGGAATGAAGGTTCACTTCATGCAAGCGGTTTCTGACTGTTTGGTCGCTAATTAAGTTCCCTGAAGAGTGATGAAGCCTCACGGCTAACATCATGGCGGTTATTGTTGGAGCTCTTCGAGTTAAGATTTGAATGTATCGGTCTTGTCTCCGTGTGGTGCAGCGATACCGTCCTCCATGGCGCTCAGCCACGGTACCAGTGCTTCGGTAACGTGTCCAAAGTCGACTGATAACACTCTGACTTGTATTCAGAGCTAAAGCTACAGTACGTTGCCGGGAACCAGCTTCTATCATTCCCACGGCTCTGAGCATTTCTTCCCTGCTTAAATGACGTCGCCGCTCCATAATAACGTTGGTTTTAATCAGTAGTAGGGAAACAGTAGCACTAATAATGTCTTCAATGCGTTGTATGTTTTTATAGGGAAAATATTGACAGCTTATTTTCATCTTTTACTCGAATTTGATTGAGAGTTCCTGATTCAAATTATGAAATGCACCAAAAAGGATCCATATAAATTTATAAAATCATAAATTTATTACAAAGCCACATCTCAATCTCAAGAAATCCGCATAAAAATGCTTGATCCCTAGACATTTTTGATGTGTGTATTTGTGTGAAAAAAAAAAAACCAATGCTAACTCAATGCTATTGAGTAATTAGGTCACTTTGGATATTTTTTTCAATTGGTAATAATAAAGTTAGAATTTATTATTAGACTCTAAACTTTTATAAAAGTTTAGAGTCTAATAAGCAACACAATATATATATTTTTTGCACATTTATATTCACTGATCAAAGAGGAGTTACATGGAGAAAACCTCCTGTGAGCAGATACCGGGGGTGGTATCTGCAAAGGGACGTGGCTGAGTTCTGGTCGAAACAAATTTAAATAAATAACCATGGGAATCATCGACACGAAGAAGAAATAAAAATCAGTGGTCCAGTCCAAAACTTCAATACCTACTCGACCCAAATGTATGGAACAGGTGATTTTTTTTCGCGATTTCGATGTTGGTCCCATGGACAATGTTGTTCAGATTGATGGTCTGAATCAAACCCTGAGATACGACCACAACTTTCTGATACACGCTGTATTATACTAGAAAATTCTTATAATTTGAATGTGTACACCTCTTTCTTAATAATGAATTAGCCAACCACTCACTTCTAAATCCAGAACTAATAAGTCTTTCAGTGCCAACATTTCCAGATAAGTCGCGTTCAATTAGATCTTACATTTCGTACAATTTGCACGAACGAAAGATATCACGGCGACATGTTGACAGCGAGTTGTGTTTCTCGGAACCTAGATAAGAAACTTGAATTGGTTTAAAGGTGCGTTTAAATAAGCATTCGTGTGGCAATTTTGGTTACGTGCATCGCAGTAAAAGGTAAGTTTAACCAAAGATTATTAGATTATTACTCAAGCATATTGTTTCTTTGGTTAAGTAACCGGTATGAGTAACAGACGCTTTGCTTGAGTGAATGATTGACTAGAGTGCCTGGATGTTCATTTTTGTTTTATTTCAAGATCACACAACACCATCAAAATAACATAGGATGGACGCTCATCGCGTCCCTTCATTTAATTTTTCGTACATTTGTAAGGCGAGTTGGACATGGTGCGTTCCGAAATCCAACATTGGGGCGTTTTTTGTGTCAGTTCACGTGTAAAATGACGCATGAAAGGCAATCATGAACAGAAAGTGAAGCGTCTGCTATCGGCTGAAAGACCTTCCTAGCGACGATGTGTTGTAGCCCTTGGACTTGTTTTGTGCTTTCTGTGTGACCACGGCTTTACAGACATTGTTACAGCGTTATCAATATTCGTGTTTCTCCATTAAATTAAGACAATCACAATATCACTTTACGTTTCACTTCCTGTAAAATAATAAAATAATTTATTGTTGTCATGTTTGGCTGGGCTTTTAAAATAAAACGCCTTTAACAACCTATTTTGCGAATGAAAATGGTGATGTAGGTGGAACCACCGAGTTCACTGACGATTCACCACATTTCAACTTTATTACTAAGGGGTTTAGAGTGAAAAGTGGTTGAGGCGTCAGTGAACTAGGTATTACATGATAAAGAGTATTCTATTTTACAATAAAAACCTAGCACTCTTCTTCTTTGTAGTTATCTCACTACTGATCGCGACTACATATGACACGTCTCCAAGCCATGCAGTAAGTAACCTGCAGTATGAACCGCTCGGTACAAGCAGCCTCCAACAGACTTCATTGCAGATGACCTCAAATTGCTGCTCGAGGTCAGGGCTGGGTCGGACTGTGAGAAATTGCAGGAAGACATAGATAGAGTGGTAGAATGGAGCCATAAAAATAAACTCTATTTCAACACGGCGAAATGCTCAGTGATGACATTTACGCGAGCGAAGACTGCCTTAGACTACGAATACAAAGTAGAGGAAGCGCCGATGCAGCGAGTGTCTCAGGTACGAGATCTAGGAGTACTGCTTACCCCGGATCTAACTTTCCGGGATCATATAGTTAAGATTTGCAAGAAGGCGTACAGAAACCTGGGTTTCGTGCTGAGACAGTCGCAGGGATTCACTAACGTTACCACGCTCAGGGTGCTGTATGACGCTTTGGTAAGGAGTCACTTGGAACACAGTGCTGTGATTTGGGCTCCTCATGAAGCGAAATACAATGTCATGCTGGAGCGAGTGTTGAATAAATTTACAAGACATTTGTATTTCAAACTTTAGCCATTTTACCCGCTGATGTATCCTACACTGTTTGTACTGGGTATGGTGGGGTACAATGAACTCAGAGTGCGCAGGGAGTTTACACTAGCGGCGTATGCGCTAAAGGTCCTGCGTGGAGTAGCACACAACCCGGGTGTGCTGCGTCACCTGAAGCTGTGCGTGCCGGACCGGTACGTGTGGAGGCGGCGGCGGCCGCCACTGCTGGCCGTGCCTGCTGCAAGAACCAACCTGCTGTCAAAAACACCCCTCACTCGTACAATAGGTGTACTGAACGAAGTGCATGAGCGGATTGACATATTCTCGTGCAATCTGAGTGAATTCGCAAGAGTTTTGTTGAATTTTGTCAGTTATATCTAAATATTAATTTTCTGTGTTGTCTGATTTTATATAAATATGTTTAGGTTATGATTTTATAGCAGTATAAAAAAGAATAGTATAGGTACATATAATTTAATTATTTTAGTTTATTGTTTTTAGTGTTGCGTTGTTCAAATTTTTTAAGTTTAGTTTTTTAAGTATTAGCCGTAAGGTGTTTTACTATATATCTGGTGTGTGTTTGCTAACCACTATTGTATTGGGGTCATCCTGTGAAGATAGTGTGTAAGTTTAATAAATAAATAAAAAAAAAAAAAAATGATCGCCTCTGACGATCTGGCCGGTGCTCTGCCGTGGCATCTTCATTTTTTGGTTTACGTGACAAAAGAAAAAAATCGTGAGGAGCTCGTGGCTAAACAAAAACAGCCGCTTGGTCGATCTTTAGGTTAAGCTGTGCTTGCCTAGGTTGGTCTGTGGATGGGTGACCTCAAATTACATACCGAGTTTCCTCCGTGCCTCGGAAAGCACATTAAGCCGTTGGTCCCGGTTGTGATTTGTAGATCTTTGACAGTCGTAACAGGTAGTCAGTGGAAAAAAGTCTGACAACCAGTCTTACCAAGGGGTATCGTATTACCCAGTACTAACTGGGTTGTGGAGGTCAGATAGGCAGTCGCTCTATGTAAAATACTGGTATTCAGCTGCATCCGTTTAGACTGGAAGCCGACCCCAACATAGTTGGGAAAAAGGAAATTTTTTGGAAATCTATCTGCCGGCGTAATTAGATTTTTTTGTCATCTACCCTATTAAAAGTCTTTCCAGATACCTAGGCGAATACATAATATGACACTCCAGGTAGGTTGTGGAAAGCCTAGCACTGCCACAGGACTAAAAAAAATCACAAACCAGCCATAAGCTTTTAAATCAGGTTTTTTTCTAAATATCAAAACAAAAAGTCATGTCTAATCACTCTGATGAAACAATACAATATTGGTGGATTGGATAACCTCCCCCGCCAAACCCCCCTCTATCCCCTAAGGCTACGGAAACACCCGAATGCTCCCGAGAGCCTACGAAGTACGCATACGAATTCGTTCGTTCTTTTCGCCAACTGTTTTTTTTCTTATATTTGATTCTTGGGTTATGTCATGGAGTTGTGAATATTATATTAGATAGAAAAGATCGCGAGGTGTTTTTTGGTTTGAGGGAATATAAATGTGGGTTTGTTATAATATTGATGTGGGTTAATTTTTGTCTGACTGAGGCACACACGCAAAATCTTGCGAAATTCTGAAATTAGGTGTGAGAAGTATTTCTGTACCTAGTCTCAAAGAAGTGTCAGCAAAAAGAATCAAAAAAGAAAGTAAAGTAAAGTAAGTAAAAGTCTGACACTCCCTCCTGCTCCGCCCAGAGCGGGAGAAGTCATTTGATGATTTCCCATCAAAAAAAAAAAAAAAAAAATGGGTTCCGCAAGGTCCGATGCCTGCCGGGGCTGCGGGACTGTTCGAAAGAGATACCGTGGCCCTGGAACACAAAGGGCTAAGAAGGAACATGGATGGGTTTTAGTCCGTAAAAATCTGACACTCCCTTCCGCTCCGCCCAGAGCGGGGGGTGGGTGTCATTTGATGATTTTCCATCCGAAAAAAAGGCCCCCTAATGCTTTTAAAATCAATTATTTAACATTGTTTTAACCTTTCACAGTCTAATGCTAAACTTATTGTCACTTACGGGACAACCCGCGATCAAGGCGCTTGTCGAAATATCGGGAGCTCAAAACTATTAACAATCACGGAAAATATCCCGTAAGTGACAATATAAGTTCAATTACCTAATACTTTAAAACGTTGGTGAACTGTGTGTAGGTACTCTTTATAAGAGATTTCGTTTCAAACCAAAAACTGTTCGACCTATTTTGAATGATATATGAATATGTTGATTTTACCTAGAATAAGAAAAATTCTTATTCAGGTGCAAATAGTTTTGCCAGATAAACCCAAACTAGTCAATGTCTTTATGTCGGGGCTCCACACTGCTCCACTTACAAATACTCCAATAACACACACACACACATCACGCCTGTAATCCCGGAAGGGTTAGGCAGAGGTGTATTTAATAGTAAACCCACATTTCGCCAGTTATGTTTAAGTCCCATGTAATAGGGGGCAAGCCTAATGCCATCAACCGGGCACAAATCCAGAGTCCGTGTCTGCTACTGAGAAACTCCTGATGGAAAAACCCAATAATAATTTGCCTGAGCCAGGAATCGAACCCAGGACCTCACACTCAGCATTCACGAAATAACCACCTCCTCTCTTTATTTCCCTCTACCAACTTTTTAAAATCCACTAGCAATCCAAAACAAGCAAATACGCGGTTGAAACGCATTTCCCTGTAGTAACTATTGACACACGGCTTTTAGCCATATTTGTTTAGTCGCAAACAAACACACTTTAATGTTTCTCTTCTTAGTTTCAGGTAGGTTAGGGGTAAACGAGGGTTATTGACCTTACCCTAACTTACCCCAATTGAGGATGTGTTTTGAAATTTGATGAGAGTGGCTCGAGGGTTGGATATGGGTAACTAGTTTTAACTTTTTAACTAACTGACCGACTCTGTTGACAGTTCAAAAATATGTGTGACGTTTTAAATGGCTGACCTGAATGTGTGGTAATCGGTTGGCTTGGTATGGGGGGCATGTGAGGCGGAGGAATGAGGAAACTGTCGCGAGGAAACTTTTGAGTATGGATTTGGTTGGGTATTAGTGTAAAGAAACCAACAAAGAAACGATGGATGGATTGTGTGAAGGATTTATCATCATCTGCCTAGCCTTTTCCCAATTATGTTGGGGTCGGCTTCCAGTCTAACCGGATGCAGCTGAATACCAGTATTTTACATGGAGCGACTGCCTATCTGACCTCCACAACCCTTTTAGCACTGGGTAATACGATACCCCTTGGTAAGACTGGTTATCGGACTTTTTGGGCCACTGACTACCTGTAACGAATGTCAAACATCTACAAATGACAGCCGGGACCAACAGTTTAACGTGCTTTCCGAGGCACGGAGGAAACTCGGTATGTAAGTGTTGTCACCTATCCACAGACCAACCTAGGCAAGCAAGGCTTAACCTAATGATCGACCCGAGCGGCTGTTATTATTTAGCCACGAGCTCCACTGTGTGAAGAATCATATGGCAAGAAAGGAGGTGACTGCTGAGATGACGAGTAATAGAGAAGTATAGAAGAAGAAGACATGCTGCGCCGACCCCAGGATGAATAGGCATGACGACAGCATCAAGAAGTTGCAAATCTATTTAGTCCGTCAGTTAGAGTATTGGAAATTAATGGACACGAATTTTTTGTTTTTGTAAATCAATGAATATTGACAAAGATAAAACGCATCAAAACTCGGGAGTGGGAGTCATATCTTCGTCATTTTTGATTTACGTAAAAAAAAAAAAAAACGGGTCAAATATTTTATGATAAGTAATCTAACTGACGGACTAAATAGATAGGTAATGATTATGACCTAAATGTAAAATACAGGCTTTTAAAAAAAAACACATTTACATATTTTGTGATGAGAAAATTTGAGCATAACATTAAGTAATTTAAAATGATCACACTTTTAGCTTTGAAGAGCTCTTTTTGAAGGGAATAATGAGTGCCCAGCACGGTTCCAAACCCACGAATTACTCGTAAGACGAGGTTGTTATCACTGAACTATCACCACTAGTGTATCACTTAAAGTCAGGTAAGCGGTTAATTGGGCACGGTTGGCGGAGTGGCTTAGCGATTGGCTGCTGCGTTGCGTGTCGCGGAATTGATTCCCGCACGGAACAAATATTTTTTATGGTCTAGAGGTAGTTGTTCCGGGTCTGGCTATTTGTGTATGTGAGTTTAAATGTTTGTAAGCGCACCCACGATACAGGAGAAATTTCTTGTGTGGACTTACGTCTTTATTGACCTTTTGAACGTCAGAGCATAAACGCACGCGTGCCCTTCACGCCTAGCCACAATTTCACCTGCCATTTTTCCACATATACAGTGTCTTCTGGCGTACTGGGCACGCGCTTTCTTGTCACGTATATGTCATGACGCCATTAAAAAATATATAAAATTGCCTCGCAACAACGTACCTACATAAAAAAACTAAACTTCCCGATTCCCTACAAAAGTATTACCTAAGCTAAACAAATGAAACCTCAATAGATCAGCTTTCAAACTTAATAAACAGACCAATTGGGGATCAGCAGAGAATTTATAACTCAAATAGAAAACTAGCGCGAACTAAGTTTTGATGTTATATGACATCGAAGTTAGCTGTTTGTCTTCGGAAAGCTAAGTAGGTAACGTTATTATACTATTAGTCATGGTTTATTTAGTTCCCAAGTTCTTGGGAAATCTTAAGGTGAATGACCGATATTTTTTTTTTTTTTTCGGATGGGATTTCATCAAATGACTTCCCCCGTTCTGGGCGGAGCAGGAGGGAGTGTCAGACTTTTACTGACTAAAACCCATCCATGTTCCTTCTTCGCCCTTTGTGTTCCGGGGCCACGGTATCTGTTTCGAACAGTCCCGCAACCCCGGCAGAGGTGGATGTCCCCTCGAATGAAAATGTTCTGATCTGTTGCTACAATTGATCTTCAAGATTTTAAGACAGAATGAAAGTTAACAAACAAAACATCGCGCCTGAAATCCCCGAAGGATTAGGCAGAGTTGTACCTAATAGTACACCCACATTTCGCCAGTTACAGAACTGGCGAAATGAAAAAAAAAATTAGAGTCTCATAGTAATAGGGAGCGAACCTATTGCCATAAACCGGACTCAAATCCGTCTGTGGCTGCTACTGAGAAATTCCTGTTGAAAAAGCCCAATAACGGGCGAAGAATATGTACAGCAGTAGTCGTCTACCGGCTAAATCGATGACGATGATAGTAATTGGTGCTAGAAAAGGAAAAGGCATATAAGTGTTCTGAAGTAAACTTCTAATAACTAGTTGGTTAAATCGCTGATGTACTATCGAGGACATTCCCGCCTGATCAACACTAAGCTAATTTTTGCTTGCACTTACAACATAGAATTAACGCTCTCTAGCCCCGCCCCGTTGACTTTGTATAGAAATAATGAATGAAAAGATACTGATCGGCCGAACCCACTGACGATGCACGTCAAACGAGAGTTATTGTTATTTTGCGCGCCGACGTTGACGCTTTCTTAGTGGGCCTAAACTTTAAGAGCCTATACCCCTCAAATGGCTTAGCATGATCCCTCCGTTACGCCTAAAATATTGCAGCATTCATTTTGAAATAAGTATATGGTAAAGTTGAGGTTTAGTGCTAAGTACTAGGTATGTGTGAGGAAAACGATTCCATAAACTTTCTCGATAGAAAAAAAATCCAAAGTTACCTCCAAATCAAACAATAAACCGCTGGTTTTCAAAAGTACTTCAAATTAGATCATGAAACTTTGCATATTAACTGAACTAACTATTAAGCATGTGTTTTACTTTTTTAGTTTAATCAATAGATTTTTTGTAAATCAAAAAAGACCACTCATTTCGCACTATTCGGCCGCAGTGACTGACGTAACAACCGCTTTGTAGTGCAAGCTGATTAGAACTTTATTCTAACAGTATTTCAAACGAAGTTTACACCACACAAATAGAGATGCTAATTTTAGGGTTAGAAGGGCCTTAAGGGGGGCGTGGCTCGGCGCCTCCGCATGATTTAAGCGAAAAAAAATTTAACTGGTCAGGCGGAAAAGACCACGACTGTACTATCGAATACAAAGCAATACATCTAGATTAATCTGACATTTAAATAGAACGGGAAATTTAGCCAAAAAGAAAATTACGATTTAGATCACAGTAAAGATAACCTATGTAACAAAATTTAGAATTATACAGCACGGATATCTAAATAATACACAAGCTTGTACCTCAAAGAAATTTACGAACGATAAAATCGTTTAAATTTCCCCAAAAACCTTACCTAGGCAGAATGAGCTCGAATTAAGTCGATAATGAGCGCCAATCAGTCCCTTAAAGCAAGAAAATCCTTAATAAACGAGAAGGATCACGGAATCACAGGATACAGGGAAGGACGTAATCCTGTTATCTCATCGAAGCAGAACGCACAAATACCATAAAACAGGCTGAAACATTGAAAATCATTGAACCACTTTTCAAAATCTGAGATATTGGAGATATAACCTTAGGTATTAATTCTAATTTATTACCTAAAACCGTCACATAAAAATTGACTTTAAGACAGAGAAACAGAGTTCAATTTGGTTCGGAGGTAGTGGGGTCGTTGAATACCAAATTTACAACTACCGTCATAAGTAAAATGTCTTAAGGAATGAGATATGGGGTCTATCTTTATTCATACTGACATACCGCATCGGATCGCTCGTAATATTTGTCAGAATGTGTTTTATGGAGCAAAGAGGGGGCTGTTTTAAAGTTTTGTGAGTACTTTCACGGGCAATTTGACATCATTTTCTTGTTCTTTTACTTTAATACTTATTCCCAATTGCGGGAAGTAGGCTTTATTTTTGCAAATACTTTTTCGTTGAGAAACTGAGCTTAATGTTGAGACCTGTTGTCAGGATGGGCAACTCAAAAAAGCAACGGCTTTCAAAATTATTTTGACAGTTTTTAAAGGAGAAAAGTGATTTTAGCTGTCGTCCAAATCGGTCTATTTCTGGAAAGTTAAGTACCACTTAACTTCCACTCAAAATATTTTAAAACCCTTTTAAAATAAGACTGACAACAAACAAAGCATTATTTTGCTAAAAAAATGGCGGGTCCTATTCTCAAAACCGTTCGAGAACTTGCCGAACGGAAAACTATCGAGTAGAGCTGTTTTACATGGATCTGCATGTGGCATGTGGCCAAACTCGTAATACTAACTCCCCCATTGATTCACCAATACAATATTTCATAAAATACTCACATTTTTTTACCAACAACGCCCTCCTGTCAATGTCACGCAAACGCCAAAAGACCTTTGCCCTGTAAATTGCGCGAAAAAGACCAACAGTGATTTCATAACCAAAACAAGAGTATGGTAACAAACCGTAAGTAATAAGTCGAATAATAATTATTAATAATAGATCAGAGAAGCATTAAGTTCCCCCTTCTGTCTCCTAATTGCAGTTCGGAACAACAATGACCGGAGGAGCAAATGGATCGAAAAATTACGCACTATTGTACAGGCGTTACTTCTTGGGACCCTATGGAGGCGGGACTCGATAATGTATCCGGTGTCGTTTTATCGAATGGTTTGAAAGACATCGATGTCGATTCTGTTGTGCACAAACTAAACTTAATTTAGGCTATTGTTATATTTTTATCTCTAATAAAACGAGAAAGAGACGGACGTAATTTAGAGCTGTCAAATTTAATTGGAACTAATATTTCCATACAAATGTAGGGTGCACGTAAAACATGTCGACTAAAAACACGGTGAAGCGCAAGGCATAAACTAGTTTGACATCTCTAACTTAGTTCATAGCTATAGCCGTCCTTTTCTCGCACTGCCTTTTAGTGAAAGATAGCAATAGCCTAAATTAAGTTTAGTTTGTGCACAACAGAATCGACACCATTGCATTGTGTAGTTGACTGAATTTAGAATAGGTTTAGTGAGGTTTTTGTTAAGGTATGAATAAACCGTTAGTATTGCTTGTAGTAGTTCATTTAAATTAATTTATTTTTTTGCATAGTCAGTAATTAACAAAAGTCCGCGTTACTTGTCAAAATATATTTAAAACGAAACAAAGCTACTCGTACTTAAATGCAATGTGTGTAGGGTAAACTATACTTCATAATCTATTAAGTACTAAAATAATACCGAGATTCGATTTCACTATAATTTGACAGAAATACTACGAACACATGCGACACAACTCATTTCGAAATTTTTCATGCAGAGGATATTTTATCTCCTAACTTCAAGAATAACTCCCACGACTTAGCATTGTTAATTGCACGACACAGATGGGGCCAAGAATTCATCAATGGGGATTCACTTTAGACAAAACAAAATATGCTTTAAAACAATACAAATAAAGTCACTTTTCCTTTCATCACACAAAATCAGTGTAAATGACTTGTCAGACAAATAGCAAACTGGAGTGTTTACCGGAACAGTAGGAAAATTAGAGAAATGTTAAAAGATCAGTTATGAGAATGAGAACTTTAAATAGAATTGAAGAAACTGGAAAATTGGACTTTACGTCGTTATGATTAAATTGGAAATTACTGGGCCTTTGAGAAATTAATCAAATTTATAAATTTTGTGCTTTTGAATGACGAGGTATTGAGTTGATCTTGAATGGAAGCTAGAGAAACGCAAGACTTAGTCTGTATAACCAATAACATAGCTTCTTTGTCAGAATATGAACTATTCTAGCTATGTGATTGGTTAGAGCCACACACATCTCTCGCTACGTATCCTCGTTCACCTCTTGTGGAAACGCAGCCTAAGCCAAGATCTATAAACGTTATATTCTGGTCAAGCGTTATTTCTATTGCTGTCAATTAATTCATGGTAGTTACTATAGTCTCCGCCAGATAAGTTAGAATTAAAGGTCATTAACCCGCATACATTTATTCAAATACATAATTCCGAAAACAGAAATAAAGACATAAACTTGTCCCGAAACGACCTTTATCGTGATCCTTGACTTTTTCTAGTAATAAAAAACGATTCATAATGTTTTGTGGGGGTACCTACGCAGAGAAATTAAGGAAAGAGCAATGACCTTTAATTCTTACTTATCTGGCAGAGACTATAGCATGCACTAAAGCAAAAAGGACTATTTGTCTATATGGCATTTAGATAGTGAAGTTCACTGAAAATTATAATGTTAATTTAACAATTCAAGCACGAGGTGGACTTTAGGCATTTTCTACGATTAATTTTTTGCGTGATCTCTGCTTACCCATGTTCCCATTAAAGCCGTTAACGTCATGATACAACCAGTAATAAATAAAATTCCTAACCGAGGTACATAGCTATCTAATATACAAAAGGTTTTCAGTTTCCTTGTTTATTTATTTATGTTAACACAAAATACTTAACAGGACAATATATAAACATAGAAGAGCACAAAGGTACTGCTCTTGTTTCAGCAATTTTCACTGTTTCATCTTGAATTGTTCAGTTATACATACAAAAACAATATAATCCTGAAAACAATGTTTCGGAATAATGGATACAAATTTCCAGTCGGAAAATTCTAGTAAAAAACACGTGTGGAATTATTTAAAAAAGAAAATAAAGGTATGAGTTTAATTTTTGAAACAATGAAATATACAGGGTTTAAGAACACCCATCAAATTGCTATTTTCTATACGCATTCTGCACATTTAAACTAAGTAATATTTATACTTTTTCAACCTAAAGGCTTACTGTAGTTCGATCCACACTGAATGAAAGAAAGAAAAATGTTTATTTGACGTCAGTTTATTACGCATACACACAATAATATAAAAAAGATACAAAATAAATAGAAAAGACATAGTATGTGCTGTGTGCCTCACGGTTGCGCCAAAAAGGTCCAGCATTCATGCCAGTCAGGTGATGCTGTCTTACGCTGATCTTCCAATGAACCTTGAGGGTGTAAGTGACAGAAAAACAGTTGCCACCATGAATACATTTCGAGTAAATTAATTAAATGTGTACTGTACGTACGAGTTCGGATAAAGAAAAATGTAAGTAATAAGTAACACTGGTAACAATAAATAAATACAGAGATAAGCCAAGCCAGAATAAATTTTTGAAAAGAAAATAAAATGTACAGTATGACTTTATAAAGACGTAAAGTGCAAGTTTAGATGTAGGAGACAATCTCTGAACTGCTCATCCGATTTCAGAAATTCACGACACTACTGCCGATTGTCATAGGATGTTTTATGGTATTGCAGACTTCCACGACGGCAAAGTCGCCGACAGGAGTTAGTTCTAAATATAACATCGCGCCATTAATCCCCGAAGTGTTAGGCAGAGGTGTACCTAATAGTACATACATTGCCCCAGTTACGTTTTAAGTTCCATGTAATAGGGGGCGAGTCTATTGCCATCAACAGGGCACAGATTCAGACTCCTGGGAATCGAAACCAGTACCTCATAATCAGTTAAAGTCAAGTTAGTTCTATACAATCTTATAACAATAGGCTAGTTTCCACCATCAATAAATTGCAAATCCATTTAGCCCGTCAGTTAGAGTATTGGAAAATAATGGACACGTATTTTTTGTTTTTGTAAATCAATGAATATTGACAAAGTTAAAACGCATGAAAAGTCGAGAGGGGGGCTCGTGACGTCACAACGCACTAAAAATTACAGCACGGCGTGACGTATTGAGAATGTTAAAAGCATCGTATCTTCGTCAATTTTGGTTTATGTAACAAAAGAAAAAATACGCGTCAAATATTTTTTGATAATCTAACTGACGGACCAATTAGATTTTTTCAGAACACAAGCCTATTGAATAAAAAATAATGGAGGAAGTTTTTATTTTTAATCACTGAAGTTCTATTAACCAAACAAACGTTTTTCTCACGCTAAATTCATACGACGTGCAATAACTACAAATAACAAACGTTGTGTGCCAGTTGCCACGCCCATAGGCTGGGTGTATCGTGGCATCTGCCATTTTGCCATCGATGTCGCAAGAGTCGCATAAAAGGGTTATGTTGAGAGGCTACAGCAGTGTTGCAAATAAATAAATCAATGGTTGGTCAAAGAATCAAATGGCACATAGCATAGCGCTTATATACTCGTAAAAGGGTAGACAGAGGTAAATAAATATAATAAAATATCGCTGGACATTACACACAGGCTTGTGTCGTGGACACCAGATAGTTGATATACTACATAGATACATTTTGTTTGTAAATACATACTTATTATACATATAAACATCCATGACTCGGTAACAAATGTCCATGCTCATCAGCATCACACAAACATTTGCTCTCCCGGAACCCTAAGAACGTAGGGCAGCCTCACTACTGCTGCGCCATACGGGTAGTCGGTATACATAACTGGTGTACACCAGTTAGTTCTTTTGATCCAGGGCTAATGTCTTGAATCACTGGTCGTTAGCTTTGTTCAGCTTCTCTCGCCATAAGTTAACACACTAACTATAAACATAACATCACGCCATTAAACCCCGATGAGTTAGGCAGAGTTGTACCTGAATATTACACCCTCATTACGCCAGTTATGTTTTAAGTCACATGTAATTGGGGGTGAGCGTATGGCAATCAACCGGGGGCAAATCCAGACTCTGTAGCTGCTACTGAGAAATGCCTGATTGAAAGCCCAAAAATTCTTAGCTCGACCTGGGAATCGAACCCAGGACCTCAAGTTCAGCCGTCATGATTGCGACCACTACACCAAAGTACCTACCTATACCTATATTACTGTTACAATGGTTATTGTAAACATTCCACAAGCATTCCTGACAACTATGACAGAACTTCGTTGAATATCAACCATACTAAATTCCTATGTGTTTAAAACATGGTGTCCAAAATAATCTTGGCCTATTATGATGGAGCAACTACTACAGTATTTTCCGAGTTTTGAGTTAAGTTTCCTCTTACCCCGTGGCTCAAGTTAACTGGTCGGTTAGGTACTGCAAGTTATTTTGCAAGCCAGTCACATAAGCTAGACGATGCAGATTTATCTGTTAGTTAAATATTAACTAGGAAGGCGCTCCTTAGTGATGTCACTGAGGTGAAGGTGAATGTAGTCTTTAATTGTATTAGGATTCTTGACTTCAGTAGGCTTTAAACTAGTAGTCTGGGACATAAATGTGGTTAGCAGCTCAACCGTGACAGACCACCAGTTGCTTGTCTTGGTATTAAAACCACAAAAAACACCAATAAGTATGACAACGAAATCAAGTGATCAACCAAGTGACTTAAGCAACAAAAGTAAACGACTAACCAACTCAGTGTTGTTCATAAAATAAATGATCAACCAAGCAGAGGTTTGTGTGCCGCTCATGATCATACGATGGAAACACCACCACTCAGCAAGTACCAACAAACAAGGCGTCTTGCCACTTTTGAGTCTAATGAAAACCAAGGAACGCCACCATATTATTGCGATCATTATTCTATCTGCCAAGAGTTTCCTCCGTGCCTCGGAAGGCACGTTAAGCCGTCGCGTTGGTCTCGTAAAGCCGACCCCTACATAGTTGGTAAAAGGCTAGGCAGTAGGCCTAGCCAAGTTACAAACGTTTCGTATCGATTCTCTTTCTACAATCGTAAACGCCTCGGCGTAAGCGATTGTAGAAAGCGCTAAATTGGTAACCAAGTTGAAACGACTGGAGTCGATCGCTCGTTCTCTCGCTCGTTCTCTAATGTCTGTAGAAAAAACCTACACTTTAGTCTATGGTGAGCGTTCCTACCAAAGAGTTTAGCGATCAACATTGTAGAAACGATAACATTCTATTCTATCATTTTAAACGATGTAAACTTGTCTACGAATTTTCTATTCGTTTGTGTTGATCACGTGATTTAACGTTGAGATGATGTCATTCCCATTCATTTGAATAGTTTTCAACTAGCGTTAACGATTGTAGATTGTCAACTTGGCTAGGGGTGCAGATTAGTCAATCTGCGAAGATAGGTGACTCAGAGTGATTTTGATTCTCAGCAGTTTCAGTAGTCTACATCTACACTAATATTATAAAGAGGAAAGATTTGTATGTTTGTAATGAATAAACTCAAAAACTACTGCGCCGATTTCAAAAATTCTTTCACCATTAGAAAGCTTCATTCACCCTGAGTAACATAGGCTATATTTTATCCCCGTACTCCCACGGGAACGGGAAGTACGCGGGTGAAACCACGTGACGTCCGCTAGTATGTGATAAAATTGGAAAAGATGGGGTATTTCGATAAATTACCGAAAATTCTGGCTGTTAATTAAACACACCTACGGAATTCGGTGACCTATTGTCAACTTGCTTCTTAGATTTACGACCACAAGCCTAATGTGATAAATATTAATTAGCTGACACACCTAGGTGATGTCAGTAAGGTTAACGTTCGCTAATTATGTTAGCAAGTACATAGGAATGACGCCTTTATTGCGAAATTCATTATATTCGTGCAGGTATGTAGGTATGGCGCACCCTGGGCTGTCAGTGCCGCTATCAAGTTACTGACTCAAACCTCATTCTTCATTCTTCTCCATATGAAACTAGTTTAGGAAGACGCTACTCGTCTTGACATTCAAACTGGTCCGAAGGGCAGTGGTGGTGCAGTGGTAACCGCCGCGACCTTAGAGTCGTTGGTTCAAACCCATGCTGATAACTTTTTGTATTTTTTTTTTCATCACCAACGTTTTAGGAACTCCTGAATTCCTTGAACAAAAAACAAAATATATGTATTTGTGACGATATCCACTAACCCGCACTGACCCCCGCGTGGTGAATTATATTTAGAAAGGAAACCTGTATATCAGAAGTGGGGAACATTTTAGGCTGATTTTATTTTTACGAGCTTTTATTCAACTTGCCTTGTTAGTATTGGTCAAATCTTGCAACTGAATTTCAAACCAGTGCCCACGAACCGATTGAGCTGAAATTTTTCACACACCTTTGGTTCCGGTGTTATTTTTTATGATCAAATTGAAATAGATGTTTTGACTATAACTAAGACATAGTGGCCTACCTCATGATACTTCTTCAGATTCTCTCGTTATTATATTTGCGAGGGACATGAAGAAAACGAAAGATACTAGCAATCACCTAACTGATAAGGTTTAACGACCTTGGACTAAACCCAGTATAATAAACTCATTCGTTATTTCGGACAAAATATTCGGACAAATTGAATGATAATAAAATTACTAACAGTCCAAT
Source organism: Xestia sexstrigata (assembly GCA_941918905.2). Lineage (NCBI taxonomy): Eukaryota > Metazoa > Arthropoda > Insecta > Lepidoptera > Noctuidae > Xestia > Xestia sexstrigata. Next base: position 10,264,804 of record OW799225.2, read on the forward strand.
ACATCATTCGTGGATCAAAGATAATAAATAAATCACGAACTTGTGTCGTCGTAATACGAGTTTATTTGATTTAAGTCTGACATAATAGTCACTAAATTAGTAACACTAAGTTTAATTTATGCGATGTAATTGAAATTTATATTGAGAATTATAGCCTTATAGCTCTCAAATTGTTATACCCAAACCCAATTTAAAACATTATCCTCCTATGGGTCCTGTGAGGACTGCCTTGCAAGCACGACGGCTGAGCATGAGGTCCTGGGTTCGATTCCCAGGTCGGGCAAAATATTATTGGGTTTTTCCATCGAGAATTTCTCAGTAGCAGCCACGGAGTCTGGATTTATGCCCGGTTGATTTCAATAGGCCCGACTTCTATTACATAGGGTTTAAACATAACAGGTGAAACATGGATGTACTATTAGGTACAGATCTGGCTAACCCTTCTGGGATTACAAGGCGTAATGGTAGCTGTGGGGTATTGTGTTACCCAGTTACTGGATTGTGAAGGTCAAAAGTGCAGTCGTTTCAAATAAAATACTGATATTCAGTTCACTGAATGCACCCAACATACACACATCAAATAAAGTTTGCGATCACTTTCAAAAATCGAAATCTTTTTTGTTACGGAATCATTATATTATGATTTCTTCATCTTTTTAGATTCTTTATTTAAAAATATATATTTTGAATATAAAACAATAAAAAAAACACACAACGAAGATTTTTTCTTGTTAAAGTTTAAAACAACAACAACAACAGCCCATAACGTCCACTGCTGGACATAAGCCTCTCCCATGATGGGAGGAATTTGCCGTAATCTCCACGCTTGGCAGGCAGATTGGAGATCGCAGTGAAGAAAGACTAACAGAAAACGCTGCTGCCCATTCTCTGGTCTACGGAGGCGCAAGGTGTTCTGCCTCAGACATTAGTCGCCTTATACGACACCCGTGAGTGTAATGGGTTGGTTCTATTCTACTCTGCCGGATACCACGCGGTTAAAGTTTAATTTAATATAAATTATATCAGCGCTAGTGATCACAAACTTTTTTGATGCGTGTAGTTTGGAAAAAGCCCCTGGTTTCCTTTTCCTAACAAGGCTTACCTTTACCAGACAGTGAAGTCTACGATTTACTTTTAAAACCACATCTGAAACATAATGTTTTAGGTGGCAAGTACTTCATCATATTTCAAGTATTTCTGCAATTGATCTACACTATATTATATTATTATTTAATATTTTAAAGAGGAAATATTTGTATTTGTGTGTGTGTGTGTATGTGTGTGTGTATGTAATGAATAAACACAAAAACTACTGCACCGATTTCAAAATTATTTCACCATTGGAAAGCTACATTAGCAGGCTATATTTTATCCCCGTACTACCACGGGAACGGGAACTACGGGGGTGAAACCGCGTGACGTCCGCTAGTCATCATTAATAAATAGAAACAAAATTAAAACCAAAACCAAAAGCAGAAGGAAAAAACAACTACAAACATAAACGCAGACACAAACACAAAACATTAACGTTATAACATGGCCGCTTACATAAGAGAAGTGAAAGGACCGGGTCGGGACTCGACCCTGCGACCTCGCGCACTTCATCACCGTGTACTCAACACCACGAGTAGGACTGATTAGAGAAGAATGGATGTGGCGATTTGTGATGTCTTCAAATATATTAAGATGAGCATGATTTGCAAGAGTTTAGTGTTTTAGGTTAGGTATTTGGTTGAATAGATACCAATTTCATTCATCATTTTCTCAGCATATCAAGAGCAGACGACAATCTTCAAAATCAAGACTCTTTAATACATTTTGTTTTAAATCTTGTTATTTTTACAAACAAATATAATTGAGGGGTGTGTTTGTGGTTTCAATATAGGTAAGTAACATATTTTTTTACTAAATGCATGTGAAAGTATTAACGGAACTTATATTTTGTCTGTCTGTCTGTCTGTTTGTTCTGCCTAATCTCCGAAATGGCTGGACTGATTTTGACGGGAATTTTACTGGCAGATAGCTGATATTATAAGGAGTAACTTAGGCTACTTATTTAGAAACAGGATTAGGGTTTTGAGCAAAAAAAATAAAACCCTTGAAATTGTTAACAAATTCCAATGCCCTGCGAAAGATCTTTCTAAAAGGAATTTCATTTTACAAGGCAATTAAGTAGTGAGTACTTGGTTTTGGAGTTAGGTCAAACATGAACTTATTTCTAGGGATTTTAATTGAAACCAAGCTTGGGGAAAAAAATCGTATCACGTATCAAAATCATGCAGAAAATGGAAAATATTACCAGCTAAAGAGATGTTTATTAAAACTACATGTTTTTTTTTTAAATGGAACTTGCATAACTGATGCATAACCTAGACAAGGCAATTTCAAGAAGTAAAATTCTCATTCATTTAAATTTGTGGCATGTTATTTGGGGTCGCGGTCGGCGCCACTCGTTTTTTTCTTCCATTCTAACCTGTCAATCGTCACGCTTAGTGTTGGGTTAATAGCCGGATGCTTTGAGTTATTATCGATTATAATCCATAAGTGTCCATTAATAGCCTTGCAATTGATGATAACCCTGCTATTATTGTATTTAAAAAAAAAAATGCTTTTTTTTGTTTTATTGTAAAATCTGTGGGTGTGAACATAAATTGGGTGCGTGTACGCAGTGTGATATTGAATCACACTGCGTACACGCACCCTATTTATGTTATTCTTATGGTATTGTTATTCTTTTTATTTATTTTCACTTTTGGTATGTGAAAAAGATAATCGGACTGCAATGGCTTTTGAACCAATATATTTGGCTGCTTATTTGCTCAACCCTGCTTCACATGGAATAGAATTAGATCCAGAAGAAGATATAAAAGCAATGCAATATATATATAAGAACTGGGCCAACATTTAAAAATAAACGTCATGAAAGAATTAGCCGATTACAAAGCAAAAGACAAGTTTTGGAAGAATCGCTTTATTTGGTCTCAAGTCTAAGAAACAGACGCCTTTAGCTGGTGGAAGGGTATTTGCAGTTCTACTAAACTTCATAAAATTACAGTTGCTATTTTATCAGCTCCTTACACGTCAGCAGTTACGGAAAGGACCTTTAGTACTCAACCGGATGTACATATAAAAAAAAGAAATAAACTAACTACTGAACGAGCAGGAAAAATAACTTACCTATATACATATATATATCAAATAGTCTATTTTAGTTATTTTCATAGTATTCGGTATTTTACTATGGGGACGGGCTGCAAACATCGAGTCTATATTTATTCTGCAGAAAAGAGCCATCAGAGCCATTTATGAATTACGTAGACGCGATTCTCTAAGAGAACTGTTTAAGGAAATTAATATCATGACAGTACCTTGTCAATACATCTATGAAAACATCATGTACGTTAGGAAAAATCGGCATTTATTCAGTAGAAGAGGTGACAGACACCACTATAACACTAGAAATAGGGACCAACTAGTTCAGCCAGGTTTCAGGCTTGCTAAAGTAGATTCATCTTCCATGGGGTACTGTTTGAAATGTTACAATAAAATACCTCCCCACATTCTTCAACTGAACGAGACGAAATTTACATCCTGTATAAAACGCACACTATGTAGGCAAGCATATTATAAGTTGGGGGATTACATTGATGATAAAAATGCTTGGCTAAATGCTGATCCTGCTCCACAACCATAGGGGCAAACTAATTGATTGTACTGGTCGGGCATAATTTGAGTCTATCGACACGCAAAGAAGAAGAAGAAGAATTGATTCCCATGTTGATGTATTGTGGAAGCTGCAGAAGATTGTAAAAATATACCTACTTGCATTGTGTAGATTCCAGTTCTTAGTATTATATAATTGCATAGCACATGTGTGAGTACTTTGTATTGTTCAGCCACCATTTACATTTAGTTATCTTTCATTGACTTGAATATGCCTTGGTGGATGTGTTTCTAGCAGTAATTAGGCTGAAAATGATTTTTGAGCAACAAACAAAAAAAAAACAACTAAAAACGAAAATAAAACATTCCCAAAAAAATATCCCAAATACATGACTGATTAAGAATTAAAAAAAAAAAAAAAAAAAACTAATTTTCAAAAATCAATATACATAGCTGATTAAAAATTTTTAAATGAACCAGATTAGTTTTAAATTGCACATATATTTACTACAATGAAGGATGATGAAAATGAAGTCTAATCTGACAGTCCTAAGCCTGAAAACCATAAGGGAATCACTAAAATAACATTAACAGCGGGGTTATCATCCATAATTGCTATTTATGGCTACTAACTGCTTTTAATCGATTATTAGCCAAATGATATTTAACCGGATTATTATCATTGCCCAACACTAGTCACGCTATCATTTACTCCTGTTTTCTTTATATTATTCCTCAGACAATCCAATCATCTTTTCTAAGGTCTTCCTCTCCTATCTATATTTATATTCATTACTCTTTTAGTGAAATGTGATTATTTTTACTTTCAATGCACGTAAATACACCCTGTTTCGTGATCACTCACGAAGCCGTCAACCAAGCATTCTCTACATCAAACTAAGTAACTTTACGTAAAAATTATTGCTGGGAAACGATTTTTTTTTTGGGGTGAAAAATCAAGTTTTGTGGTAGAACTCAATGTAACGCACTTAAAACATTGTGCTGATGAATAATATCAAAATCTGAGATGATTTTGATATTATTGTTCGGGTCGAGTGAGATCTATCTTCGTTATGCATGAACAAAGCGCCTTCGCCGGTTTTATTCAGTGAAAGTTGTAACAAGTTCTGCAGGGTTAGATTCATTCTATGTATGTATTGTGCATAATTTCACTATCATTCTTTAAAACAAAAGTGACCAACAGTTAGCCCTGAAAAAAAAAACAAGGAAGAGACGAAAGGAAAAGGAAACGCACAATTAAACAAACGGGTACGTCGTATCAGGTATGAGTGCTAACTGTACTTGCCGAACAAAAACCAAACGGGATTATGGGACTGAATATACGCCTACTTAAAAGTTGACGAAACGAGACTCAATGTATGAAGATCAAAATGGTTACAAAACGGGACTTTTGTAATGGTATTTTTGTTTAGTTGTAGAAATGGGAAAGTCAACAAACAGGACGTAGCGTTGAGGAGCTCGTGGCTAAATAATAACAGCCGCTCGGGTCGATCTTTAGGTTAAGCCGTGCTTGCCTAGGTTGGTCTGTGGATGGGTGACCACTCATTAGATACCGAATTTCCTCCGTGCCTCGGAAAGCACGTTAAGCAGTTGGTCCCGGCTGTCATTTGTGATCTTTGACAGTCGTTACAGGTATAGTCAGTGGCCCAAAAAGTCTGACAACCAGCCTTACCAAGGGGTATCGTATTACCCAGTGGAGGTCAGATAGGCAGTCGCTCCATGTAAACTACTGGTGTTCAGCTGCATCCGGTTAGACTGGAAGCCGACCCCAACATAGTTGGGAAAAGGCTAGGCAGATGCAGCCGTTAAAATTATTTTTGAAAAAAAAAAAAGACAAAAAAACTGTTTAAGTGACACCTATCAAATTGACAGTTACTGTAGGTATATGGTGAGCGAGCCATATATGCCATAGAATGGATGGAAGATGGGGGAAAAAAGTGCTAGAGTGGAGACCACGGGGGAATGTAGAAAGACAACCGACTAGGTGGACAGACGATCTCATTAAAGTGGCCGTAAGAAACTAGATAGCTAGGACACAAAACCGCCAAATGTGGAGATATTTGGAAGAGACTTAAACTCAGCATTAGGTAGAAGAAGAAGTAGAGGTAGGTATATCTACCTCGCTATACTTATTAGCAAAATTCTTGATTCTGTTTAGTCTATAGCTATATGTAGGGGGTAATCTCCGGAACTAATGATCCAATTCTAAAAATTCTTTCACTGGCAGAAAGCTACATTATACGTGGGTGCTATATGCTATAAATTATATTTATATCATGCATATTAGCCGAGCTATCACAACTTTTTGCGGAGGAAGTAGCGGACGAAGTGTCAGTAGACAGATTAAAGGTGCACCATAAAATCTCAGTTAAGAACAAAAAGCACTTAACAATCATTACTATCGAACAAAACCTCTCATAACTCATATACCATCGATATATTAACATCAAAATAACAGCCTATCCCAGCACATTAAGCCAACAATGCCTATAATTACGACGTAACCACATAGGACCAGGCATTCTTCATGCTTGTCCAATTATGTACAATCAGTGTCTGTCCGACTGCGAACGAAAATTTTCTTCTTTTGTTGTTCGCCGCGAATTATAGCAAATGTTTTAATTTTTTTTTTAATTCTTGTTAGTCCTCGTAGGTCTAGTGTTCACAAGCGCGACTGCTGAGCATGAGGTGCTGGGTTCGATTCCCGGTTCGGGCAAATTGTTATTGGGTTTTTCCATCAGGAATTCTCATTAGCAGCCATGGAGTGATGTGCCCGGTTGATGGTAATAGGCCGTCGCCTATTACATGGGATTTAGACAAATGGCGAAATGTGGGTTTACTATTAGGTACACTTTTGCCTAAGCCTTCGGGGATTAAAGGCGTGATGTTATGTTATATTAGTTTAATTTCGGTTTTCTAAAACTTTTAAATAAGTCGGGTAACTTACAGCACATAATTTTGTAAAAATAACACTGACTTTGCAAGCTATCCTTTGATGAAGTTTGAAACATATTTTGACCAAAACTTTTCTAAGCTGAGAGAAAAAACAAGCTATCAAAAGTCAAACTAAGTTAAACCTTTGTAGCTCTAAATAGTTATTTTTTTAAACAAGTTTGTTAATTAACTAGCTCCGTGTGTACAAAGAGAATGAAAAAGTACCCTATTAATTGTCCACATCTCTAAACTTGCATAAAAATAATAAAAACACTTTCTAACAACAACATAATGTTTATTATAGTTATTTAGTATGGCGATCATCAATTTAATTAGTAAGCTTGGTGTTTTCTACATAACTTAACAATACGTCTGTAACCTCCGTAGGATTGGGCAAAGGTAAAGGGGATGTCAACACCAAAATGCGCGCACACTGTCTATTTGTATCGGAGTAAACGAGAGCGGGAGAGTTACTGGGCGGCCAGGTTTTAGAAAATATTATTAAATAAATATTGAAATAAAAAAGTGTTGATTATTTGTGAAATGTGACTCGTTAGCGGTTTAGGTATGAATATGTGCTTCATGTTTTAATTGCAGACCCATTCGGAAAAAAACAAAGACAGAACCGTTTACAACCACAGTGGCAACTACAGTACTTTCTCAAGTTATTATGCCTTGTGACTGGGACTGTAGCTTTGATTTTCTTTTTTGTATTTTTGACATTCAAAAGTGCCGTAATGGTCTAATAGAAATAAATGCTTTGAGTTAGAGTTGGAGTTTGAGTTTAATGATGATTTTAAGATCACTCTATGCAATAATTTTCTATCGAGCCAATTTCGTACAATTATGTATCGAGTCCGTCCACGGTCTTTGAAATATGATGAATATTAACATATTTTTTTTTTTTTGATTTTCTAGAAAAGTGGTTTTCTTAAAATACTGCGTAAACAACATCAATTACTTAGGTCTTGCCAGCCTCTTAATAGTACACCCACATTTCGCCAGTTATGTTTAAGTCCTAGGGACCTAACCGACCTAGTGTAGGGAGCGAACCTATTGCCATTAACCGGACACAACACTCCGTGGCTGCTACTGAGATATTTCTGATGGAAAAACCCAAGAATACTTTGCCCGACCAGGGAATCGAACCCAGGACCTCATTCTCAGCAGTCGCATTTGTAACCACTAGACCAACAAGGCAGTCAAAATTCAATACTTTAGCATAATCGGCCTTAAACGATCCCAGTGCTGGGACTAAGATCCCTCTCGGTGAGAGGGTGTATCTTACGTTCAAAGAGTATAATACTGAAAGCTTCATGTAACTGTGACATAAACTCCCAGACACGTACTATCGAGGACACTCCCGCCTGATCACCACTAAGCTAATTTTTGCTTGCACTTGCAACATAGAAACGCGCTATAGCCCCGCCCCGTTGACTTTGTATAGAAATAATGAATGAAAAGATACCGATCGGCCGAGTGCACTGATAACGCACGTCAAACGAGAGTTATTGTTATTTTGCGCGCCAAAGTTGACGCTTTCCTAATAGGCCTAAACTTTAAGGGGGCGTGGCTCGGCGCCCCCGCATGATTTGAGCAAAAAAAAATTTTACTGATCGGAAAAGACCACGACTGTACATGTCCAATATGTTCAGAAGACATTGCAATAGCCAGCCGGCCATGTTTCTCACGAAAAGTTACGCAATCGATATGTCGAGTTCAGAGGGTCAATCTCGCAATGAAGCTTAGCGATTTGTATCTGTTACTGGACCAGTACGAATTTCGGGGAGTCGCAAAGTTACGAATGAAAGCTCGGATTGAGAAAGTCCGTTAAATACTTTCATAACTATTTTATTTCAACTAGCATAGGCTAGCTGAAATACTGCAGAGCTCTGCAAAATTAAATGTAGGTATACCATTTTGAAACCAACTAATATCTTCCAGGTCATGATAATTATTTTTGCGGATACACTACGAATCTGATTGTACGGTAGGTAAACTACTTATTATCGAATAGCTTTGCCCGTTCTTCTCCATAGAGATCTACTCTATGGAAACTACAGTACTTTCACAGTTTTTATGCCTTGTGACTGGGACTGTTGCTACATTTCATTGTTGTCTTTGTTTCGACAAATCAAAAGTGCCTGTAACTGGCCTACTTGAAATAAATGCTTTGATTATGATTTTCTGTTGTTTTGGCTTTAAATGAAAAAATTGTTTATATCGAAGTAAACAATATCCTTACATAGTAGCATCGTCGAATGTAGTGATTTAAAGTGAAAGACTCATTAATAGAGAAGACGTAATTACTAGTCACTTTGCAAATAAACCGATTACGCAAAACCACAGCAACACAAAACACGCAATACATAGCAATGTTCTCGACGTATTAAACGAATGAATGATTTTAGTTAATATTCAAGAAGTGTATTAGCAAAGGTTATCGTGATTGATTGAAAGATTTGTTTATTGCATATAAAAGCTTTTTGGAACGTATATTAATATTAGCTGGGCTATCAATTTGTGCATCTGAGTGTTAAGAGATTGAAATCATGGCTTTTGTTTTGTGGTGATAAATTTTGCACTTTAAGTCAAATATTTTACGGTTCAATAGTTCAGGGGTCAACTGTGCCATATACCTACTATGTACGGTCAAACAAGCTATTTGGTTTACAGTTTAACGCACAAATTACATTGTAAAATGTAAACCAAATAGCTTGTTCGACCGTACGTATGTATGTCTGTTACTTGACAATAAATTGCTCTTCGATAGATGGTAAGATAACATTCGTTTCCCATTATTTATCTTTTAGGTCATTACATTATAATAAAACGTAGCCAGTTTAAAATTACATAAAGTTTGAATTAACAATAGTCTACTCGTGACAAAAATTTTACGATTTTTATCAAAGAAAAATCTTTACTAAGAATCAAAGTATCAGATTATTATCTTCCTGTACAATACGTTAGAATCTACTGCAAAAGTTCACTTTCCCTTCTTCAACTTATAGCTGTACGTAAAGGTATGTATTACTATTTCGTGGCTTCACGATTACTTCATATAAGTTCAATTTAAAATTGCTTTACACTTTCGAAAGTAATACTATACACGATCTGATGCATGAACGATTATTTTTATTAAAATGATGTCTTACTGTGAATTTATTGATCTTTTCAAAAAGTTCAAAACTTTCTAAAAGATCGAATTGCTCACAAAGGGATGCTTTTGATTATAAATACCGGAAATCAATCTACATAGTAACATAATTTAAAAAATACAGCTTTTTTACACACAAGCGCCGTAGTAACACGGTCAAAATGTATGGACCAGCTGTTTCTTTTTTTAAATAACTGCTGAAAAAAAAATGATGTATGGGACGTTCAGAATTGTGTACTGAATAAGTGATAACCATTTGTGCGTCAGGGTTCCAGAGAGGGAGGAGTCATTTGATGATTTACCATCCGAAAACCTTATTAGGAAACCGTATCAAAATCCTTTAATTAGTTTCGAACATCAAAGCAGTCACATAGACTGATAGCTGTACCTACCTATACATAATAATATCCTTTGTTACACACGTGTTTCATCCCTCTTCATTGTCATAGGAACCACCTATTTCCCATAATGCACCCATTATATTGTCCACAAAAGGTGCACCAATATGTTGTCTAAGAAATTTAATATCTACGCTGGTATGACAAAGCGTTACTGATGCGCGGATGACGGGACGACGGAATGTAGGTGGAGGATAAACGTTGGATGTGGCATTGGGTTCGTTTTAGAATTTTTGGCTTTAATTGGAACTCTCGAGAAGGAGCTCGTGGCTACATAAAACAGGTCTTCAGGTTAAGCCGAGCGTGCCTAGGTTGTTCCGTGGATGGGTCCACCAATTACATAGCGAGTTTCCTCCGAGCCTCGGAAAGCTCGTTAAGCCTTTGGTGCCGGCTGTAACTATAATTATTTTTTTTCATTTTTGTCTGTCTATCTGTCTGTTTGTTCCAGCTAATCTCCGAAACAGCAGGACCGAATTTGACGGGACTTTTACTGGCAGATAGCTGATGTTATAAGGACTTAGGCTACTTTAATTTTAAAATTAAACCCTTGAAATTGTTAACAAAATCCGATTCAAATAGGTAAGTAAAATTTTTATAATAATTTTATGTGGACGAACGTCGTGGCCAACAGCTGGTTAAACATGATGTAATTCATGATCCCCTTAAGAATGTCTAAAGTAGTGGCGTGCCTAAGGGCCAACAATACGGCAAGCCCATACATAAGACAGGCTGACTATTCAGAATAGTCAAACATCACGAATTGTAACAGTAACTTATGGATATAAAGGCAAGCCAAGCTTTTAAGCTTGAAAGTACCGCCACTAGAGTCTACAGGTACCTCATCCACCATATGAATACATCTGAAACCGATCACAAGGATAGTATAAGCTCATGTACCGTATATATTAATCTCGGGGTAATCCTCCGTGTCCCCTGTAATTAAATTCACGTTCGACATCACCTCCATGTCGCAGATTATCGTCTAGAAACGATGTCTTGTGGTAGCGTTGTCAGGATTGGAAGCTCGCCCCCTCCCGTCCTAGTTTCATCGAAACAATTAGAATTATACCTCCATCTGTTAGCGAAGTAGACACAATAGTTAAACAATGGAGTCAGACCGAATCGGTCGGGCTTCACAGACGAAGGGCAGAAGCGTTTAAATCCTCGAAATCAATCACACACACCACCAAAACACACACACCTAAATAAATCAACACACCACACCTAAATTAATCTTCTTTATCGTGTGGTTAGTGCCTAACCTGGTGTCAGAGTTTTTATGCCGCCCACGGGCACGGACTTGGCTTTACATACCGTCGAGAAATATCTCTCAGGCATACTGGTTTCCTCACGATATTTTCCTTCACCGAAGCAAGTGATAATTATACGGAATACGCACATGAATCCGAAAAATCCGAGGTCATCAACATCGCAGTCCGACGTTCACACCACTAGGCCATCACTGCCGTAATAATATTATTTGTAGTTTTAAGATTCTGAACCAATGAAAATCGGAATATTTCTCATGTTACTTTTTTTCTTCATGAATACAGGTACCTAGTTAACTCTAATAGAAGCTATTGAAGCTGTCAGTGACAGGCGCTTGGCTTTCTTTTCTTCTTTTTCTCCCTTTTACGAAGTTTTGAAAGAAAATACTGTTAGAATGTTATAACTAGGATTTTTCTGACGCTGCGTAAGAAAACCCAACGAAACATTAATGCAATAAAAACGCTGACTTGGAAAGTTACGTTTTCTGACTGTTTTTCTTGTGTAACAGTGCTTTTCTAATTATGAAGTGGCCCAGCTCTTGAATCGTAAAAGGCTAGAAAAACGATACTTTAGTTTCCTATAGTAATTCAACTAGAGACGTAAACATATTACCCTTTTTTTTTTCTTTTTTTTTTTCGGATGGGAACCTTTGGGCTTCGTCGCAGTCGGGTAACAACGATGAGCTGCGTAATTTAAGTCCTCAAAAGAAAGATACAAAATCAAAATATATTGCAACACATGTAACGACACTGCAGATGCAAATTGTCAATAAATAATTGTATGCTATTGATGGAGTGACAGGAGATATACAGCACTGCTGTCACCATACATCTTCCAATTATCACGATATTGTTACTATTTGGAAATATTCATTGCCTTGTGTACCTAGTAATCGTCGCTATCACTATTTACTTCTCTGGTTGTTTTGCATGTTAATAACTAGCTGCCCGCGACTTCGTTTGCGTGGATATTTTGTTGTGTATGTGGGAGAAATAAAGTAACCTATCCGATATAGACAATAACCTATCCCTGTGTCAAATTTCATACAGTTCCGTTCAGTCGTTCTGGCGTAATTGAGTAACAAAAATCCATCCAAAGTTTCCCACTTATATATTAGTATAGAAGTATAGTTAGTAGAGATACAGCCTCTCGCTTGTAATGTCCGAAGTGTTGGGCAGATGTAAGTTATGTTAAAGCTCCGTGTGCCAGAGGGCGTGCCTGTTGGAACAGGACACAAAGTCAGATTTCGGGCGGCTACGGAGAAATTTCTGATAGAAAATACAGAATAACACTTTTTCCAACCTGGCGTTGGAACCCGGGACTTTATGCTCTGTAGGAGAGCTTTCTACCGTTAGACAACAACGAGACGGTCCCGTATTTTGGCCAGATAATGGTAATAGGCATTCATCCATTAACATCTGACATATAACATACATATCTACCGAAATGTGAGTAATATACACCTTTGTCTTAAGGCGACTACAGGAGCTAAATTAGCAACTCTATTTGTGGTGGTTCAAACTTCGTATGAAATGCTGTTAGAATAAAGTTCTAATCAGCTTGCACTACAAAGTGGTTGTTACATCAGTCACTGCGGGCCGAATAGTGCGAAATTAGTGATTTTTTTGCGTTTTACTAAAAATCTATTGATTGGACTAAAGAAATTAAACACTATCATGCTAATAAGTTGCTTGTAGAATTATTTGCCAAAAAATCAGAATGATCGCATGTATTTTATTACGGTTTTTACTCGTTAAAAGATTTTTTTAGAGACAAGTTCGTGATTTTTTTTTATCGAGTAAAATTAGTTTTATTATGGTTTCAAAACACTATCATACTAGCATATATCCTGAAGAATATCATAAATTTTCTGGTTTTGTTTATTGCAGTGAATCATATGCTTTTTTGCATTATAAAACTCGCGTTTAGCTCCTGTAGTCGCCTTAAACGCACATATTAAAATCTTGCCTGTATCGGCCAGGACAGGCAAGATGTTGTGTACGTTGAGACTAAACATCAATCCATCCATACTGCCTGACAGACAAACAAAACAGACATGTTTATCCAACAATCACCAATTGAAAGTGACTACACATATGATGCAAGCCCACAGATAAGCTTGGGCGTAAGTATATACAGCATGATGTATCAGAAATGATGGGACATGTGATGAGGAGGGATGATGATGATGATGGTGATGATGATGATGTATCAGAAAGGTGTGCTCGTAATAGGCGTAAAAATACCCTCAACGAAGGCAAAAAAGCACGTGTTCTCATTGCGACCATTTTTTTGTTCTGGACCATACCTGGGAACCTTCTAGTTACGGAGATATTGGAGGCCAAAGTTCCAACTTTTCCACACGTTTTACTTTGAATTCAAGACTATTCAACGCATCCATCAGTACAAAGAGTCCGAAACCAGGATTTTTTGCCAAAAAAAAACATGTCTCAATAATATTTTTTTTTTGCGTAAATTTAGTTAGTTTGATGTAAATGCTTCGTGAAGGGAATTTGGCACACAGATAGCTAATGACCCGGATTTACACATAGGACTTTTAATGCTGCTAGTCCAATCCCATGGGACAATTACCGAACCCCGCACGGGCGAAGCTACGGTTAGGAACTAGTATGACCATATTTTTTTAATACATGCTGTATTTATTATCTGTGGCGTTGGGCGTAGACCTTGCGTTTCACTTGCGCTTGCGCACAATCAATCGTGTATTGTTTTGTGTTATGAATGTTACGAGTTGTAAGGAATGAGTGGGTAGACTGTGGACTTGGAGAATTTTAAATACTTATGTTGTGGTCTTTTGTTAGTCCAGTTGAATCTATTTTTTTCCTCATTCTGTGAACCAAGCCCGATATCTCTAGACCCGGCTATTGAAAAGGCGGCATAAGTTCACACATGGAGAATTTGAATTTACTTTGCAAACCCGAGCTTTTTAAGCTTCGATAAATACTTTTTTAAGGTGTTTCTTTCAATGTAGACCAGGAAATTCAAAATTCCTTTTCATATATACCGCAAAATATGTTTAAGTAAAAGAAATAGAAATCGTCCTCGGAATAAAGTTCAAAAATCAGAAATTGACAGTGTTGTTGTACTACAGTGACCTTTTTTTATACTTGACAAATCTGGCATGATTGCTGTTTCTCGTAAAATTAAGATGGATGCTCCAGGGTAGCCCGCGAAATTCAAATTGCGCGAAATTTTCTTACGTACGTTAAAATCATGAATACAACCTTCCAAGTTCATAAAGGTCGAGGAATGACTTTGACTTTGAAAAAGTTCGTTTCTCGACCTTTAAGAACTTGCAGGGTTGTATTGATGATTTTGATGATTATTATTCTGTAACTACATACGTCTTACAGTCGCGAACAATATTTTAGTCAACATACAACCCTGGCCTTTTTACAAACTTTCTGGCCTTTCGGCCAATTTCGCGGGCTACCCTGGAGCACCCACCGTAAGCCTAACAAATGGTTGTCCCAAATAATTGAATCCACGTTTCGAGCACAGTTACATCGCCACAGAACTATTTTTGGTCGTTATAGATTATGCCATTCCCTGGGAAGAACGCATTGTTTAATCGTCAAGCAACGGATGTCGCGACCTAATATCTTGTTCCATAAATTGTAAAGTTTACCTCTATTTAAAATTCATCTTATTTTCCTCGACCAATGACAAACGCTCTTTATAATTTCTTAAGGCGCCTCCCCGAGCAAACGACCTTGAACGAACAGTTTTTTGGAGCCTACTCCTCTTTATCCAAAAGAAATACCAACTAATAAAAAATACATTAAATTACTACATAATTATTCTCGACTCCAAAATTGTCATTTAATTATTATTTTTTAAGTATCTTATTATAAATCCCCTCACACTCCTCGTAAAGTAACCATTATTTTGATTTGCTACTTATACTAATGGATAGACAATTTAATAATGAACATAATTGTCGTTTTATTTTTTCCAAAAAACGTAAATTTGATTTTATAAAGAATAAAAACCACTCATTTCGCACTATTCGGCCTGCAGTGACTGACGTAACAATCACTTTGTAGTGCAAGCTGATTAGAACTTTATTCTAACAGTATTTCGTACGAAGTTTGAACCACCACAAATAGAGTTGCTAATTTTGCTCGGGGAACCGCCTTAAACGGAGATCTTAAATAAACTGTGTGAAGGTTGATATAGCTAGAAACGAGGTCAATTCAGATTCAGATGACGAATTGACGAGTAATAGAGAAGTATGGGAGAAGACATGCTGCGCCGACCACAAATGAATTGGCATAAAGGAGAACGATGTTGATGATTAAACAAAGATCTTATACAAAGTTTTTATATCAATTCGATCGCGTTATAGGGTTCAATAGAACCAATAATAGAACAACAGAATAGAACCAACCCATTACACTCACGGGTGTCGTATAAGGCGACTAATGTCGAGGCAGAACACCTTGCGCCTCCGTAGACCAGAGAATGGGCAGCAGCGTTTTCTGTTAGTCTTTCATCACTGCGATCTCCAATCCGCCTGCCAAGCGTGGAGATTACGGCAAATTCCTCCCATCATGGGAGAGGCTTATGTCCAGCAGTGGACGTTATAGGCTGTTGTAGTAGTAGTATAGGGTTCAATGTGTACTGAAACTGAATAGTCGCTCTCTGGTGATAAACATGGAAAACAAAATCATTTCAAATAACTTTAAAGTTTACTTATTCAAACGCGATCGAGTATGTGTGTTAGTGTGTTGTGTGTGTGTGTCAGTGATAAAAACTCACTCGAACTACTGTATTATTTCAAAACATATCTCAAAAAAGTCTTAACTCCACACTCACTTAACCATCCGTTAATGCATTTGACCTTTTAATAACGCAACTCAACTTCATAGTCGGAGGTCGCAGATAACATCGGCGCCGGCGCATACGCAAGTCACTGATGGACTGGCCTTAGGACTATGTGGGAAACTTAAACCATAAGGTTTGTGTTGATGAAATGTTTGCTTTGATAACAATTCTTCTAGATTAATTAAATAATTCCAAATCAAAATCACAGCACTTATTTCAAGTAAATATGAAACTTAAATGTAGCTACAGTCCCAGTCACAAGACATAAAAACTGTGAAAGTACTGTAGTTACCCATTCCCTAGATCTCAATGGAGAAGAATAGGCAAGAAACTCAATGGACACTTTTAAATCAAAATATTGTTACAACATTCATGTTGAGATGGTATATAATGTGAGAACAATGTACTCGTAGCAAGATGTGAAACATAAAAAGGGCTCCGGCCCATGTCCATAGTAAAAACAACAAAAAAAAATACAATTCAAAAACAAAATAAAATAAAATGCTGAGTAATCTGTTGTGCCACTTCTTCTTCCCAAAAACACCAGGGGGGTTACCATGACGTCTTAAAGCAGAATTGTTTTAATGTCACTCCAGTGTGGGAAAGTGACGGAGCTATAAAGGACGTCTAGCGCCATCTCTTGCTCACTCTTGAATAAGATTAAAACAGTCTTGCTTTAAGACGTCATGGTAGGCCACCAGGAAATTGTGAAGCTTGGCTGCTTTGAAAAAACTTCTTATGGTATTTTGTTCAAGTAAACCAATGACTTTGTAGCGACGTAGTACAAAAAGTAATACAGCGCCATCTATGACACAATTTGACGAACTAACATTAAAATCCGATACGTAGAAGAATCTTAATCCTAAATGGCGATATTAAAATTGTCCGCGACTTAAGGTACTGCATCGTCTGGTCGGAGGATCCTCCTTATTCTGTGGGGTATGAAGGTTTTTACACCCTGTTCTTCATTACCCTCTAAAACTTCTATTTGGTTAGAACGAATGACTGGTACCTGCGCCGTTGCTCTTGAAAGCCTATAGATGAAACGGGCCTTATAAGATTCGGCTGTACCAGACCGCGAAAATATGGCTAATATGGCGCTTACAGCTACCACGATAGTATCATGTTCTCGTTAGTTCTTTCAATTTCTGATTGGCTGGCAACAAGAACACGATTTTCGAGGAAAGAGATCGATCTAAATATTCTACAGAAGTCCACTATTTAGAAATCTATGCATAAGCAACTAGATACGTATCTTGGTATTACTAATATACATAGCCTCATTGCGTGACAAGAATTGCCAAGTATCGAGTGACGAATGCAAGAAAAAACTTCACAAAACCGTATGATTCAAACATTTTTATTATTCCATACAAAAATCGTTCTACATAGATAAGAAAACCAGTCTAGATACTAACTGCCTACACATCCAGCGGTGCATACAAAGAGTTTGTTTTCGAGAAATCTTGACACGTACATACTAACATACACAGTTATCTTGTAACGTTAAATTCGTCCCACAATTTTATCAAAACGACGAAATACCGTTATTTCTGAGTACAAGTAGAAGATGTGCTTGTTGACTAGAAACT
This sequence comes from Xestia sexstrigata, assembly GCA_941918905.2. Lineage (NCBI taxonomy): Eukaryota > Metazoa > Arthropoda > Insecta > Lepidoptera > Noctuidae > Xestia > Xestia sexstrigata. Next base: position 10,282,686 of record OW799225.2, read on the forward strand.
GGTAACATTAGAAATGTATTGTTTATTTTCTGTGTTAAAAACATCGTTGTATAATATGGATCTTGAAACAAGGCATAGAATTTAGAACTACTGCCTCATTGGTCGCAAGTGCGATTGCTGAGGATAAGGTCATGGGATTCGATTCCCGAGTAGGACAAAGAGTTTTTGAGTTTTTCCATAAGGAATATCGCAGTGGCAGCCACGGAGCCTGGATTTGTGCCCGGTTGATGGCAATAGGCTCACCCCCTATTATATGGGATTTATTTAACACATAACCGGCGAAATGTGAGTGCACTATTAGGTACACCTGTGTCTAACCTTTCGGGGATTACAGATCGTTATGTTATTTTAGAAAGAAATACGTAGAAACAAACTTCTTTTTAAATTAACAGACCTGGAAAATGGATTGGTGATCGTAGTTAGTTTTTTTTTTATTTGGAGGATCTCGTGGCTAAATAATAAGAGCCGCTCGGGTCGATCTTTAGGTCATGCCGTGCTTGCCTATATTGGTCTGGTTGGATGACCAACTCTTACATACCGAGTTTCCTCCGTGCCTCGGAAAGCACGTTAAGCTGTTGGTCCCAACTGTCATTTGTAGATCTTTGACAGTTGTTACAGGTAGTCAGTGGCCCAAAAGTCTGACAACAAGTCTTACCAAGGGGTATCGTATTAACCAGTACTAACTGGGTTGTGGACGTCGGATAGGCAGTCGCTCCATGTAAAATACTGGTATTCAGCTGAATCCAGTTAGACTGGAAGCTGACCCCAACATAGGGATTTTTGGAGGATTGGGAAAAGGCTAGACATATGATAAGCTAGTTTTTTATTTGCGAAAATAGTCGCTGCTTTTCATTTCTATAGTCTTCAGAGCCTCCATTTGCTTTATTTCTTTACTACATTGCCCCTTAAAGCTCTAGCTGCATACTGGATTAAACCTCGTGCGTTTGTTTTAATGATTAGGAAGTCACGCCACTATTCGCGCCAGTTTGCACAACTCCGTACAAGTTAATCCCGCACGGGATTCGCTTCAGTTTGGTCAGAGTTTTATTGTTAAGTTAAGAGTCACTTATTGCATAACAAAACACTGTGTTGTGGTGTTTTATGACAAACTTGCACTTCGACGTGACTTCGTCCGTAAAAATTGTGATAGCTCGGCTAATATGCATGATATAAATATAATTTATAGCTTTCTGTCAGAGAACGATTTTTCGAATTGGATCATTAGTTCCGGAGATTATTACTATTTAAATTTTAACTCTTTATAGTATTAATATACATATTCGTCACTCTTGGCCATAATGCGCTTTTTCCAGAGCAAAAACCACAAAGAACAACCTTTTTACCAAACACATCCTCTACCGCAAAGATATTTTTAAATATGCATGCACACCACGAATCATATTCATGCAGCCTCAAGCGACAGACATATCGAATTTTAAATAAGATTCAAAATTCCCGCTCAAATGAGCACCTCCTATAAATCATGACAGCTAAAAGGAATCGCGGTTCAAATTTCGAATTTAGAAAAAAAAATGTGATGCGTTCGATATAGGGTTGCTATATTGGCAATTTATTTTTCCCAGAAATATTTTTGCGTGAGAATTCAATATGGGGAAATGATATTCGTATTTTGTTGGCAATTTTATTTGTGGTACGATTGTTGGTATATTGGTCTACCGGAAATGGTATGCCTTCATGAATATAGTAATAGTGGACCGTGAATATCCTACGGTTACTCAGGAAAAGGATGAAAACTGAAAAGGATACCTGGAAAAGCCGTTACCCAGTAAGGTATGGTTTACTATTAAAAAATAAATAAACTTTAAGGTGCGAGTCATAATGTGATGCTTGCGCCCTCCGTTTGGTTTTTGTACTAAGGTATTTGATGAGTAACTAACTACGTATAATTAGTGTTACAGTATGTGGGTTACTCGTTACAATCAGAAAGGGAACTTAATAAGAAACCTTGGAGTGATGCACGACCGACATACAACACTAACGTTCACGTTTAAACGGGTAATGTTCCGCAGACGCCACCATTATCTGCAAACACTATAATAAACCGCTTCCCTCGGTTAAACGTTAACTAGTGCAGCATTTTAAGCCAAGAAAACCGTATAAGATTTCAAATCATCATGATGCTAATTTATTAGGTTTCGGCACAGCATGTCTTCTTCTTCCATACGTCTCTATTAATCATAATTTTAGCAGTCATCTCTTTTCTAGTCATATCATCCTCCACACATTCCATCCATCGTTTCTTTGGCTTTGCTCTACTCTTAGAGCCATCCACATTCAAACTCAAAACTTCCCACACGATTTCAAATGTCGATCAGAATTCTGGAAAGCAATAAAAAAAATCTGAGCGTTCGAAGTTCGAAATCACAACCAGCCAGAGCCAGCCCTATTGGATTGCCTTCGCGTGGCTTCGGCTCCACTCGGTTCCCGCGACGTGTCCCGAATACGTGTGTTCGTAATAAAAATCTGGCCGAACGGTGTCGCGCCTTCGTGCTGGTTCGCACGACGTTTCCAATTTTATGGTTCCTGATTTGAAAAATTATGGAAGTGACTTGATTTCCTTTTTCAATCGCCTTTGGTGTTTTGTCTCGTTTGCAGCTGATTTGGTGGTGTTTATTGTTTTTATAGAAAATAGGAGTTCATTTTCAACCAGACTTACTAAGGGGTCGTAATGCCTAGTAAGTATCTAATTGGGTTGTGGCGATCTGATCAGTCGCTCCATGTAAAAAACTGATATTCAGTTGCCGCTTAAACTGAAAGCAAACCCCAACATAGTTGGATAAAGGCTGGGCAGGTAATGAGGAGAAAAGTAACACGAGTTTTAGAACATGAATTTTGTGCACAAGTGATTATGAGGCACCCTATAACCCGGGGTTGCGGGACTGTTCGAAAGAGATACCGAGGCCCCGGAACACAAAGGGCGATGAAGGAACATGGATGGGTTTTAGTCAGTAAAAGTCTGACACTCCCTCCTGCTCCGCCCAGTGCGGGAGAAGTCAATTTTGAACTAGCAAAATGTACTAGGTATAAGAACACCTCTATCAAACTTTTCAGGGAAAATTAGAAGTGGTCAATATTATGTTTTCACATGATAAATCATTTATTGTGGACCAGACATTTTGTACATTTTATACACCCACCAAACTCGTAACTGTTTGTAAGGCGGGTCTTGAGTGGGGGTTTTTGTGACTAAAGTCGAAAGAAAAACTATTTATTACACCGATTATTGACGAAATTTGAGTCTTAGTTCACCTCTGCTGAACCCTTCGCATAAAATAGGACTGATCATGTTACGTTATGACTAGGATAAAACCCACGTAAGTTTACAAGTCGACAGAAACCCTATTCCTAGACTAAACAAAAAACATTACAAAATTATGTAAAAAACTACGAAAATGAAAGTAAAGTCATGCGCAACTCATCACGATTCATCATGCGCTTACACTTCTAAAATAAACAGTTTCAACCTAAAAGTTAAACAACACGTTAATTTATGATCACGATTAAACACGGAGTAAGTATTGAATGGAACTCTAATAAACTCTTGTATTAAGAACACTAATAAAGTACTTACCAATTTGTTGTCAGGCCTACGCGATGCAGTTGAATACTGGTATTCAGCTGCATCCGGTAGTTCCGAGCGGCTTCATGAATGAAACCAGTCTTACCAAGGGCTATCGCTTTACCCAGTACTAACTGGGTTGTGAAGGTCAGATAAGCAGTCGCTCCATGTTAAATACCATATGTTATATACCCCTTGGTAAGACTGGTTGTCAGACTTTTTGGGCCACTGACTACCTGCAACGACTGAAAGAGCTACAAACGACAGCCGGGTCTAACTACTTAACGTGTTTTCCGAGGTACGGAGGAAACTCGGTATGTAATACCCATTACACACCGAGCCGTCTACAGACCAACCTAGGCAAACGCGGCTTAACCTAAAGATCAACCCGAGCGGCTGTTATTATTTAGCCACGAGCTCCTTCGAGTAGTAGTACGAGTATTAACAAAGAAACCTTATAACATTGTTAAAAACAAATATTTTTAAAAGAGTGACCCAGTTTCTTGCCGGTTTTCCTCCATAGGAAACGACCAACTAAATTACTGCGTTCCGCAACAAAATTGATGACTAAACGCAAAGTTACATTCATATATGAAGGCAATATGCGTGTAGATTCTTTATGTGCTGGAACTAGCACTTAACATGCTACACCCGTGCCATAGTTTACCTCCTATCATAACCGGAGTAATCTATCGCCGATCGATAGTGCCATTCGCTTGCAAATTGGCACTCCATTTATGACTTATCCGTGTGTCTGTGTGAATAATCTACGAAACTGATGATATCATTGCATTAGTATGAACCGCCAGCTATCCGATGTTTTATGCAAGCATTGACTACAATGCATATTTTTGCATAATTCACTGTAAATGTTCATAATAAACTGTTGACCGCAATGTAGGGTGGATATGATTGGTGGATTTTTTGGTGAAATTCAGAAGAACTGTACAAAATACGTACTTTGACATAAGTCCGTCATACTAATACTGATTTGTAAGGAACTATATTAAAAGTACTCGATTAATTAAAAAAATATCCTAGGAGTACAATAACTAATATGACTTATGATGTTTTCAAAACGCTGCGTTAACGCTGCTTCCATCAGTCTATAAGCACAGGCACCACTTTCAACACTTCGTACTAAATAGGAAACAGGAGGAATCCACAAAAACTCGAAATGACAGTGTCCCTACACAAGACGGACTTGGAATGACTAACTTTATAACACAAACACTCAAGTTTACAGTTCTTAAGAAAAAAACTTAAACACTCGAAATTCTTAATAAAACATTGACTGATCTCTGAATCACTAAAATTACAACAAACCACTCATTTTCCTTATTAAAGTAGTGACATCTAGAATGAGTAATGGTCGATCACTGTGAAGCGCAAAAAACTTTCGTAAATGATTTGTTTTGAACAAATATTTAAGTTATTATAGTGATTCATGATAAATACTTCTAACTAGGCATGTTGAGCCTGAGAACTGTTTTTTCAGGAGTGACTCACAAAATACGACATTGAATTCGAGTGGGTTAGAGAAAGTTGGGGTTAAATTGATGACCATAACATAACATCACGCCTGTAATCCCCTAAGGGTTAAGCAGAGGTGTAAATAATAATACATCCACCACACAGTGATGGCCAATGTTAATAATTTTGACAAGAGACCAAAGTTAGGTTTTAAATGTGATTTCGGTAACATTATTACGAATAGTCGTTAACGTGCTTTCCGGGGCATGGAGGAAACTCGGTATGTAATGGTGGTCACCCATCCACGGATGTCCTAGTCAAGCGCAGCTTAACCTAAAGATTGACCCGAGCGGCTGTTATTATTTAGCCACGCACATATACATATCTATCTATACACATATCATTATTATCGTAAATAATGATACGCCTACTGAAAGCTCCATCAAAATGCAACATCAACATTGTACAATCATCCACAAATTACTCTATAATAAAACGCATAAATAATTCTGTCGAGTACACTCGCGTGCACACGTGGTTGACGGTTGGCGCAGACTTGATACTTTGAGCACTGACGATTCGACTTGTCGGGATCAGAATCGGGCATTGCGCAGTCCGTTAAAGTTTTGAACTGGTGACTTCTATCTGAGGCCCTCAAAGACGATAAGATAAATAAAAGGAAAGGCAGAAATCAAACTAATTCTTAATTTTATTTAAATAAGCTTGAAATCATAGTGCAAATCTTAGTGAAATTTCTATGCGCCATATTCATTTCCAGGCATTAAACCCAAGCATTAAGCATTTTACGACCACCTTTAACTCTAGAAAACGCGCGATTTTAACACGATAATATGACAATATAACCAAGGATTTCACTAAGTAGATTTGCCTTTAACTCTTTTATTTTATGACCAGTTTTAACATTACAAAATGCGCGATTTTATCACTGTTTTGACAACACGCGTTAGTAGTCGATACCAAAAGTATCCCAATTTATTTCATCACCGCTGCTCTCAAAACTGTCAAGGAAAACATCGTGAGGAAACCTGAAATCGAGTCCACCAAAAATTCAAAGACATGTTGACATCTACCAACACGTACTGGGCCCTCGAGGTACATTACGGCCTCTCACAGGGATGAGGCATATTTCCCAGCAGTGGGAACATTCCTCTAAAAGTATCAAGTGTACACCGAACGTTATTATAACCGTAGTCCGTACACATTTATTCCTCAGTCCGTTAATTTCAGTTAATTTCCATCCGAATCCGATACTGTTGCGACTCATTACGCAGTACAGACAACAACAAAAAGGTAGGTTTCGCGCTTTACCGCTAAATACGTATTTAGCGCTTTCGTGCGCGGATGTACGCGACTAGGGCTGCCATTTACAACGGATGATGCCAAAAAAAGTGGAATCGGGTCTTGCCAAAACTTCAATCTTCGACTTCGACAAAGATTTCGAACTCGGTGCCACAGTATCTTCTATTCCATTCAACAAGAATTTGTATGGTTACTATCACTAAAAAACCCGACTACGGAAAAATCACGCTCTAATTCAATTCAGGGTTTACAGGGTAAAATCGACTCCTCCTATTGTTGAAGTCGGTTAAAATGTAGCCTATGTTACCCGAGCCATAATAACCAATCGATCGATTGACACCGTATTCATAAAAATCTGATAAATAGTTTAGGGACTACCAACGCAGAAACATACGTAAATACACACAAACTTACATACATACACTGCTAAAATCATAACCCTTCCTTTTGGTTTCGCCGTAGTCGGGTAAAAAGAGCTATCCAACAATGACACCAAACTATTGGAGTGCCAATATTGGCAAAAGTCGTGACTCAACCATTTCAATTTTTAAATCTTGGTTTTTTCAGTATTTACGCTACGGACGAGGCTTTTATTATAAATAAAACCCCTTGTCTTGAAAAGAAAGTGGGGGTAGGAAGTGGAGGTAGGGGGGGGGGAAGCGGACTTGTCCAGATAAAGGACGTATGGCAACCCTATACGGGACTATAAATGCATTAAAGGGCAGTGTACATGAATGGCAATGTCTCTATTTTAGTGGACGTGACTAAATTGAATTATTTTGTGGCGAGCGCGAAATGGTTTATAAATGGAAAATAGAGTCGGGAGAATTCTTGTTGGTTTCAAGTTTGAGATGTACACGTATTTGATATCCCTGTAGAATATTGAAAGCGGAGTTATTATTGGAATTGTCTAGAGTATACATGTTTCCTTTGATAAATGGGAATGACCTCAGTTGGAATATATAGATTTCAAAATCAATGAACTAATGGTAACTTATAATGTTTGTGAGGAAATGATAAGACTTGGGAAATCTATTAAAATGTAAATTTGTAAAAACATAATTAAATAAAATAAATATCGCTGGACATTAACACACAGCGCCATCCAGTGCCACACTAAGCAACGAGGCTTGTGTCGTGGACACCAGATAGTTGATATGCTACATAAGTAGATAATTTTTGTTTGTAAATACATACTTATTATACATATAAACAATCAATTATCAATTATCAAAGCAAGTACCTGTACATTGTTGTGACAGCATTTCGAGAAATTAATTAAGAGATATTGAACCTTCAGAATGCGTAAATTTCTTTTCTGTGATTTTCATGTTGCAAACGCTGTATTTTTCGCTCTTAATTCCACAAATTACCTTTCCAAAGACTTATTCAAAAGCCATCTATCATAGATACTAAGTCCCACTAGAGAGCCTGTGTGCACACAGCCTAACGCTGTCAACGCTAAATAGTGAGGTGCCATGATTTATTTAAAATCCCGCGTTATTCCAAAACTATATTTAGCTTTCGAATAAATTTAGTCATCAGTAGACGCGTTGAATATTTAAATACATTTTAAGCTGCGAATTAAAAATGTTTTCCAAAATGGACGCCAGCATTTTTATGCGGTTTTTAAAATACAATGTTGGTGTGGAAATGTTCCGGGAATGGGGATGTGATGTTGGACATCTATTTTTATTTTTCGAGGCCTGACAGTCGAATGTGAACGGGGTTCCAAATTGTTATATTGTCGAATGACTTCATTTAAAGTCTACCCGGCTGTCTCTGATTTAATTTAGTGTTTTTAAGTTAACTTTGTTAGGGTTTCAACGAAGAGAATCTGGCTGTAAATATTCCATAGTTAATAGAAGTAATGTTTTTTTTTATAGTTAGACGTGTCAAAACTATTTAACTTCTCTTAGTTAACTTGTTAAAGAACAAAAATTATAAGTACGGAAACAAAAAACTATTCAATTCACACGCAGCAGAAACTTACCACAACGCTTTGAATTTTAAAATTTTGCCTTTGAATCTAAAGTGAGAACAATTTTTGTTTTTTTTTTATTCTTCGCCATATATAATGAAATAGGTTGACAGTTCCTATGGAAGTTCATCATTTCAGTCAGTGGGAAATCTCGGTTACAAGACTTGTTACCAAAAAATTACCCATTTTCGTGATAGCTAAGTATTTCTAAAGACGTAACTTATCCACCTGCGTATGTTTGCTGAAATTATACAACTCATTAAGCACAACTTTGTGCATGTTTCAATGAGTTTAACAATTTCAAAACACCTTCCACCCAGCACACACAAACTACGAGAAAGTCCAGCGCACATTAGCGCAGCGCTAACAAAGCTAACTACAATTAACGGGAGCAAGCGATCATTACCGAAACAATCGAAACGGTCTCAGATGTGCCCGATGACGTCACGGAAACTATCGGTTCGACAGAGTTCGGCAACTTGCAGGTGAGAGCAAGTGGCGCTTACACGCGCGCTGACAATCTGACAAACATCCCTAGCGGGTAGGCTAGGAGCTTGCGGACGATATTTTCTCGCAGTTACATTTTTTTAACGGGTCACTGGATGCGGATAGCGAAGGACAGGATATTTTGACGCAACTTCGGGCACTTGGACCTATGTTCAGCAGTAGACAAAAGGCAGAATTTATGTTTGTACAGATTTTTGAAGTGAGTCATCCTGGCTCCATAGATTATTCCGTATGTAAAATAAGTGTCTCAACTCCTACTGCGGAGATTCCCATTTCAACGTACTTATAGTTAACTAAGTTTACCTACCTAACTAAATGGTTCCTTATTTGGCATTACTAAATATATCCCTATTTGGCTTTTTTAACTTAAGTTGACTAGTTTATTTATGTATAATTTATCTAAATAAATATTACATCGTTTCCCATGTTAAATCCTATGATGTAAATTAATTTTATTATTGTAAGCAGACAGAAGGCAAATCGTTACGCACGATTTGAACTCTTGAACTTAAGGCGCTACTGCTATTACATGTAATAAAGTCTGTTTAAGAGTGATTGTTTTTTGTTGTAATAGGCAAAACAAAACAAGTGAGTGGCTTAGTTTTTTATTGCATTTTTATAGACACTGCCGGCACCCGTCTCTCACAGTGGATAATTATGTTTTATAGTAGGTAATTATGACACTAAATAATACCTGGTAAATTCTAATATTTGTAATAAATAAATGAATGCCTGTGTTATAAACATTTGCCGTGTGGTATTCGGCAGAGTAGAATAGAACCAACCCATTACACTCACGGGTGTCGTATAAGGCGACTAATGTCTGAGGCAGAACACCCTGCGCCTCCAGCGCCTCCAGCGCCTCCGACCAGACAATGGGCAGCAGCGTTTTCTGTTAGTCTTTCATCACTGCGATCTCCAATCCGCCTGCCAAGCGTGGAGATTACGGCAAATTCCTCCCATCGTGGGAGAGGCTTATGTCCAGCAGTGGACGTTATGGGCTGTTGTAGTAGTAGTGTAATATAAACATTTGAATTATTACAAGACATATTTGCTCACGTGTTAAGGTAGGATATAGTATAAGAAACTTTTGTTATAGCATATACACGTGGCAAATAAATGAGTAATTTACATTAAAAAAATATTAACAAGAATTTGAAAAATAAATGTTAATTTTCAGTAAATAAAAATTAACAAAAGAATTATCAAAAAATCTACTCAACATTTTTAAGATGAAGTATCCTTTTCGCACACCGTCTTCTAGACCACAGAATGCATCTACACGTCCCGCCGGAGTTTCGCTCGTGTCTCGCAAACTACCCAAATGTGTTTATGAAGAAACAAATTTAGTTTGCCTTTGAAAATGCAATAAACTTTTTGTAATTCAGTTTCAATTTCAAGACACTTTGGGAACTATTTTCATAGAATTGTGTTTGTTTTTATGAAGAGTTTAGGTCATTAAAAATGGAAGGACATTTTTTTCGTAGTACAGACTTGGGACTCGTAAATAAGGCCTAAAGTATTGTGTGAAAATCTGAGAAAGATATAAAATGAAAAAATATACAGCAATAAAATGAAAAATGTTCGTGCTTTTAACAATAAATTGTATTGTACATACGATGCAGAAGTCATTCACCTTGATAGATACACAGTTGAACAAAGCCACTTTGCTGACATTTTCATCTTAAACAGAAATACAAATCAATCTGTCTCAATCCTCAACAAAAGCAGACTTTGGCAAAGATACAAAACTTATTGAATTTATACACAACGAATCTTCGATTGAATAGAATATTATGACTAAAACTTTTCAAACACTAAAATCGATAACACATCACGACCCATCTCTAGCTAAAATATGTATCAATTTTTATTGCAGTCCCCACACTAGCGAAAACTAAAGCACACACCACACTAAAGATAAGGCACGGTCTACACTCAAACTTTAATTAATTGGAACCCCGTATATAGTCGGTTATGCAAGGAAAAAACGGTCGGTACGTGACCTAAGGACGGCCGAGTGTGTGCGGTTTTATAGTTATTTGTCGATCGTGTGTACGTAGCCCAAATACCCTTTTGCAAGTAAGTGATGCTCGTTGCTGATAGACAGTCGATGATTGGTCGGGATGTTTGGATTTCTTTATAGGTATTCAAGGACCATTTTTTTAAAGTATGAGAAAGATATCGACTGGCTGGTTGGTCTAGAACTCTAGACTCTAGAGCAAGGCTGCTCAACCCCAGACCCGCAGGCCACAATGCGGTCAGTAACGGATTTGAAATGGCCCGCCAAAAGTGTTCAGCTGATAGCCTTTTGAAAACAGATAAGTAACAGAATCAAAACAACAATTCAAACCATATCAAAAAAAATATTGTGGCTCCTTACGAACCCATATCTTCCAGCAAACAATGGTGCCGATTCTGTTGTGCACAAACTAAACTTGATTCAGGCTATTGCTATCTTTTACTAAAAAGGCAGTGCGAGAAAAGGACGGCTATAGCTATGAACTAAGTTAGAGATGTCAAACTAGTTCATACCTTGCGCTTCACCGTTTTTTAGTCGACATGTTTTTTAAATCGATATTTTACGTGCACCCTTCATTTGTATGGAAATATTAGTTCCAACTAAATTTGACAGCTCTAAATTACGTCCGTCTCTTTCTCGTTTTATTAGAAAGAAAAAGATAGCAATAGCCTAAATTAAGTTTAGTTTGAGCACAATAGAATCGACACCAATGACCAACTAACTGAAAGTTTTGTTCAATGTTTAAAGTTAAATAGGTAGCAATCGACTGTTACTACAGACAAGTTTTATTTTATAAATGGCCCACCTGTTTAAACAAAATCAATATTTTGACCCATCTGCAAAATAGGTCGAGCAGTCTTGGTTTAGAGCAAGCTCTACTGGTGAGTATAAAGCCCTGAATACGGTTACTGGATCTAGTAAAGAATTTTGTTGGTTTTGTCACATGGGTTAGGGACGTTATGTTCCTCATCTATCTAGTCTACATGTGTGTGTCTGTTTGATAATTTTATGGCCTACAAAGTGTCAATCGTCTGTTTGACAGGAAGTATGACTATTATCCTAATCTACACCATAAAAGATTAACTGCCCAATACTGAGAATTTCTTTTACGTTTATTCCTTCTTATAGAAAGATTTCTATATGTAGACAAAATTGTTGAAAATATTACTTACAAGTATTTAATAGTTTATATGTCGATCGTGTGTACTTACTTAGCCCAAATACCCTTTGCTCGTTGCTGATAGGCCATCGGGGGTTGTAGTATACTGCTATTTGTCTTTTCTTTATGACTTAAAAAAAAACATTGTCTCACACTAGAAATTTCTTCAATACTCAAGTACTTATCAGTTCGTGTGTCTACTGGCTTCTGGGTACTTCTTATATTATTTGCTGAACATAAGTTTCCTAGAGACAAATTCAAAAAAATCAATCATTTAAGTTTCTTAAACACTTTGTTCCAGTAAATTCTGTTTGCCTGGTACAATTAGGACAGTTGATTTTAAACTGTCTATCGATATAATTAATGAATCAATCATACCCCTCTCTATTTTTCATGTGATGCAATGGTTATTGTGCTTTGAGGAATAAACACAATAATATTTTTAATTTGAATTTGTGAGCGCAGTTTATGGTTGCGCTTCGATCAGTTGGTTGCGTTTAAAAATAGGTGCGCTCTGAGGAATACCTCGAAGCCAGATTGCTGATGATTTTCTCACCTTTCTATGATAATATTATGATAATATTATAATTCTCTATGAATACTTAATACTTTACCACTATTTTATTTTATTTTTACTAAACAGAAAACGTCATTTATTAAAATGAATACGGTAACACCAAACTGTTCCCACCAAAAAGATTCTAACACAATCTTTCGCAACTCAACCGCAAAGATACCGTCCCTCAAAAAAAAGCACACAAAAGTTACAAAACCCGTATGACTAATGGTCCACAGTCCCATGATACGCAGACAGACAACACGACTGATTAACGACTAAGTTCCTGAGATCACAGCCTCCACAGATGGATAGATAAGGCTAACAGGTTCGCAGCTGTCAAAGTGACAGTTAGAAACGTCAGTGTCAGTTGTTGAGGTGTCGTGACCGAGTGCTGAAGTGTGTAGCAATTGTTGTGACATGAACTCAATTTTCAAGTTAGGAAATATTTTAAAACAAAGCTCTTGAATTTAAAAAAAAAACTTTCTAAATAGAAAGCTGGGTCGGCTAACTAAACTAATTAATCCGTAAACCAAGTCTCTAAAAAAAATGTATATCTCAAACCTCATGGAATAATTTACACATCTCAAGTGATCAAAGTAATGAAAAACTTAAGCCATGGAAAAATACGTTAAAATTGGACTTGTAGACATTTTGCCTTGGACCCAAAACTGCATTCCGAGTATTGGATTATTGTCCTGTCTTGTCACCATAAAAGCTGTCTTGTCTGATTACTTCAGTGGTACTAGTAATCATCTGTTCCCTTTAGAAAATAGTTCTGCAATCATAAGTCCACCTGCCATGCCAATCGTTGCCAAGACAGAAAGATAGAAAGAAAAAGAAGAAGAAATAAATTGATATCAAGATAGAAGATTAGAAAGGAAGCAAGATTGTTTAATTGTACCAAAAATGGGTACATATAAAAGATAACTACGAACTAGATCTGCTTAATGGTATTAAGTATGATATGTTTTGCAAAGATCTAAGAGCAACATAACATCACGCCTGTTATCCCCAAAGGGCTAGGCAGAGGTGCACCTAATAGTACACCACATTTTGCCAGTTATGTGTAAGTCCCATATATCAGGAGGCGAGCCATTAATACATACAAATATCATTTGCCAGTAAACTGCTGTGTGAACACATAACGCAAGAAATCGATTTCTTCATATATACTACAAAATGTTTATATATTGGTCACGCTTTTCCCTTCACTATGGCATTGGAGCAAAAAAAAGGTAAACACATAGTAGTTCTGACAAGTTGATTACTGTCGGGTACCTGTCGGGAAAGCTATTAAGTTTTATATTCTTGTCAGTGAAGATATCTCTTCAATTTGGTGATGAAATGTTACCTGCAGATGATTACAAAAAAGTAAGTCGTAGGTCTGAACTATTTCTATATTATTTCTTCACCATAAACCAATATAAGTCATAATTTGCCTATCTTTTTCCCAGCTATGTTAGGGTTGGCTTCCAGTCTAACCGGATTCAACTGAATTCCAGTATTTTACATGGAGCGACTGACTATTTGACCCCCACAACCCAGTTAGTACTGGGTAATGCGATACCCCTTGGTAATACTGGTCATGACTAGATGTAAGTATAATGAGGAAAACTCACCTTTTAAATATGTCCACAAATAAACGTATTTGATTTGGCTAAAGAAGGTGTCATCACTGTACTTGAGAATGAGATCACGACTTATAGAGATGAACAGAAGTAAAAGACATGCTGCGTCGACCCCAATGAGGGCTATCGTTTTTGAGCTCACCAGATGGCGCACTGTCGAGTAAGGTCCTGTCAGTTATTCTATTTAATACTTTAAAGCATCAATAACTTCATAAAAAAGTTTATCTTATTATGTATAACAATATAGTGTAAATTTTAGATTTATATATTTACAATATTCTTCCTAAAATTAGCAAGCATGAAACATTTAAAAATCATTCTACCTCCAAGTACTAACAATATTATTATTCTAAGTGGCTACTTAGAATCTTCAAGTCATAATTAATCAGGAATAGCTCAATCTAGAACACAATCGTGAGTATTAGTATAAATACGTGATAAAAAAGCACGCAACGCGTGAACACTCTATGACATCTGACATTTTGGAGGACCTTAGTCTACACAAGCGCCTCTAGCGGCAAATTCACACGCGATAGCCCCCATTACATTGGGATAAGGACAGGGGGGGATGATGATAAATTTACGTGCAAAGCGTGGTTTTTAAAGCAAGGCAAAATGCCTTTAAACCAGTCATTGAGAACCACAGGTGCAACAAAACAGATGGTTTTGGGCCCATGTTATCTATACTAATTTAATATTACAAAGAGGTAATATTTGTATTTAGGGGAAGCCACATTATCCCCGAGTGTCATAGGTTACATTTAAAGCGTTTATGTGGGTTAGTTTCCATATAAACCGGGAGCGAAGCCGCGAGCAAAAGTTAGTATGAAGTAATCAGTTCTTTTCCACCTTCCACTAGGTAAGTTCAAAGTATGTGACAGTTTCCATCATGACCGTGTCGTGTGTCATGAAATAAAAATCGTAAGCCTGCCATTCATTGTTTTAGTAACAAGATAATCGCATTAGTCGAGTTACTGAGAGGCGGCATGCCCATTAATCAACATCTACGCACAAGAGCTGGTGTATGGGATGAGAGGTGAGCGGGTTGTATAAAAATGTATAGTACCTGTAATTTTTTTTATTGATTAATATGCAATAAATAATACATACAGACAAAAACAACAAACAAACAATAAGTGGATTATTATTATAAAAAAAATGTATTTTTTTACAAATATTAATTTTGTAGATACTTTTCCAAAAGCTGTGCTTTTCAGAGTTTCTACTACTACTATAATTTCTTTCTAACATTACTGTGTTCCAGTAAAAAAAAGTTACTGTAATGTAACAGTAAAATATAATGCTTATATTTTGGTGGACAAAGATGACGACGGCTGTGTTTGACGATACTCTAGATAATTTTAGAATACTTTATTTGTTAATATTGTTCGTTGAATTGAATTAACGTACATTAAGTTGAACAACTTTATTCATTTAAATTTTAAGTAATTTAAAACCAAACTTTATTTATTAATAAAACGTAAAAATTAAGCTACCGGGGATCTGATTTAAAGCTATGTCTTCTATTAAGAAGACGTAGCTTTTCATCAGGTATAAAAAAGCCTCTAAACCTGTTAACAAAAAATAACTGTGTCTCCAAATAGTTTCAGTCTTTCCCATAGCTATAGCTTTAGAGAGAAAATAAACTTTTTTTAAAAATTAGACCGAAATACCTTTTTAAAAAGGTTTCTTTTTCTCTCTAAAGCTTATTACAACTGTCATTGGCTTAGAGACGGTGAACTTTAAAGCCCTAAGCTAATTTTACAGCGGCTGAAGAGTGCAACAGGATTTTTCAAGCTCAATTACGTTGGGTGACACTTTAGAGATTGTTCTAGTAGATTGACTTCAGTGGGATCCAAAGGTTTGCCGATACTATTGGGAAAACAAATAAAAAATATAAACACTATCGTGGCAGTGGCACAAAAAGAAGATTTGGGAAAAGGCACTGGTGTTAATTACATTTAAGAGAGCCCTTAAGGTTTGTTAGGACGGGTATGGTAGCTTCAAGGTAACCATGTTTTAACCGACTTCTAAATAACAGGAGGTTACGATACCACGAGCATCTTTTTTTAGAAAGTCCAGGAAGCTTATACGCGTCGCTTCTATTCAATATTTGTACTTATAGACGAAAATTTTATACGTATTAGGATGGTGGGAATGTTTCTGTATTTCATGTACGCCCTGTTTTTGATAACGCTAGTCGTATTATTTTAGGTGTATGCAATGTGGAAGGAAGTATTACACAAAATAATATTTCGACGGTCCCGACGTACAAACGGTTTTCATGTCATTTAACTCATGGAATGAGTTGGTAAAAGTTGGCCATTTGGAGAATTAGCCACTTTACGAATTAGTCCTTTTACGAATGAGTCCTTTCACGAATTAGGCATTTTACTACTTAGTCCTTTTGAGAACTAGTCCATTCGCGAATTGGCCCTTTAGAGAATGGGGTGCCATTTTGCGAATTAGGCATTATACGACTTAACGGTGGTATTATTGGCCGCACACCACGGGTGTTAGTGACCATGTCAGTTTAAAAACTTAAATCTTTACTGGTATGAATAGGTAAAGTAAGTTTGAGTATTGGAGGTAATATTCAGGCCTACTGATGCGATTCCGATAATAGGGAATATGCATAACATTCTTTTTTTTATTTCGATACGGAATGTTAAAGTACTATAAAAATAATGACAAAAAGCGCAAACAAGACATAAATCGGCCAAACAACACACAAGTTATAACCATTTAAACTTTAGTTTCTATCTCTTTCTAGATAAACGGAATTTGGTATGGAATTTGTACGTCGATGCAGCGTATGACGTCATTCGCTGTATCGGATCTCTCTGTCTAATCAGCAGTTTCAAATGCTTATAACTTAGTATTTTTTATAGATATTAAAAAAATATTTTCATTAGTTAATACGCTTTGTGATAAAAAAAAGATCATGCAAATATCCTTGATCTTTTTTTTTCGACACGTGTAAAAAGAGGAAGTGAAAAGAATACTCTTCACTTCCTCTTTTTACACGTCTCGACGATGGTACAACTTGTTTAATTTTTTGTTGGCTCTAGTATTAGTTAGGCGTAGTTTTTTGGGATTAATGGGAAGCTACATTATCCCCAAGTGCCATAGACTAAAATTATAACAAGAGCTAGTTATCTATATACAAAAAATAAGTCATTAACAAACTCGCTATCCGCTTCTAACTGAGGACACACGAAAAATTTCACGTCCCAGGACAAATGATGACATGCAATATGCCGCGCCTCAGTCCAAGTTTGGCCTTTAAAAATACTGGACTACCCGCAACGACTCCCTGTGGCCGAAACATTTTTATTACCAACTCATTTTTAACTCATTTTTATTATTTATTTTTATGGCCGGAGAGAACTTTGTATGGATGATGGTGGTCAGTTTTATGTGTTACGTACTTACGTCAGAAGAAAGTTATGGAATGTATTTTTAAGATGAATGACTGATGAGTGCCATTTTGATTTTTAAAGGCATAATTTGATTGGTTCATATCCGAGTACAAGAAAAATAAACGTTTTTCTTTTTTTTCCTTGATAGTCTTCCTAAACACCTATATCATAGAGAAACCAAAATTTGGTTGATTGATACTAATTAATGTATTAATATAGCATTGCAGAGGGCTGGCCATGATTATCAGATGGCTCATTGGCAATGGAGTCCTGGAGGAAAGACCGCGTACCGGCAAGCATATGTGGAACAGCGTCCAGCTAGATGTACTGGAAAACTGGCTGGAGCAGACTGGATGTACAAGGCAAAATATAGGGTGCTGTGGAGCAGCCTACGACCAGCAATAAAATAAAATTAATAAATAAATATCGCTGGACATTAACACACAGTGCCATCTAGTGCCACACTGAGCAACGAAGCTTGTGTCGTGGACACCAGATAGTTTATATACTACATATATACTTTTTTGTTTGTAAATACATACTTATTATACATATAAACATCCATGACTCGGAAACAAATATCCATGCTCATCACACAAACATTTGCTCTAACTGGGATTCGAACCCGAGACCTCACTACCGCTGCGCCATTCGGGTCGTCAATGGACTGCGATCATTATCATCATCATCATCCACACGTCACCCGCAGCTGGGTATAGGCCTCTTTGCTTGTGCCAAGCTCCACACTCTTGTGCTAAGCTCCACACTCCTGTGCCAGCCTAATCCAGGATATTCCCGCGATGGCAACAATGTCGTCTGCCCATCTCACCGGACTGCAATAAGCTGTGCTAATTGATTAGTTATGAAAAATAATGCGTATGTCCGCAGCGGCAATGTTACTAGTTATTTATACCACACCTAGACACAAACCTGAACCTAGAATTAACATAAACATGATAATTCAAAATGACCTTTCAACAGCTGACTACATAGATCCTGATATTAAAATGATTCACAGATGAATCATTCTGTCATAATGATCATCAATTTATATCAATGACAATAGCATTCTTTCAAATCATTCGATGGTTGAATATCTTTTTGATTACTCACTGCGATGACTTGGTGTAGTAGGCTTCAGCACCAACTGTCTTCCAAGTTTAAGATCTGTAGGCTAATTCACGTAACTAAAGAAGTGCTGTCGCAGTGCAGTTGCAGTTAAGTTTCGATCGAAAAAACGCTTTTCGTATTCTCTACCGCTGTCAGACACGCTCGCGTCAAGTTCGCGTCATGCGAGCGCAATAGTAGAATGCCGATTCTACTGTTGCGCGTCTTTGGTGCGTGCTTCGGAACGCAACATGATCGGTATTCAACTAAGTAAGAAAAAGCACTAAAATCTGTGCTGGGTTAAAAATTATTATTTTAATATTCTAATAACGTCATATTCATTGAAATGTAATCGATTTTATTCGATTATCTAGTGAGTAATATTTTTTCTCTCATATGGCCACACCATAACTAAGTTTGGTAGAGTTTGGTTGTCGTACAGTTCACGCGCAGCTTACGCGGAGTTCAAAGATTACAAGAATACCATTTATCTCTCGAACTTGAACTTAACTGCAACTGCACTACAACTTCATCGGTGCGTCATAAAATTACGTGAATTAGCCCTCTGGTCATACTGAGGCACTGCGCGCATTGATTGTTTTAATAAAAGCAGGAAGTCTGTTGAGCGAATTTTGTCCCGCATCCCGCGTGAGATTCGTTTCAGTTTGACCAAACCTTTAGATTTTTAGCGTAAAAGAAAACATACCTGAAACAAAACAAAAAATACATTATTCGTAACATAACATGACGCCTGTAACGATTAGGCAGACGTGTACCTAATAGTACACCCACATTCCGCCAGTTATGTTTAAGTCCCATGTAATAGGGGCCAAGCCTATTGCCATCAATCGGACAAAAAATCCAGGCTCCTTGGCTGCTACTGGGAAACTCCTAATGGAACCCAATAACAACTTGCCCGACCCGGGAATCGAACCCAGGACCTTACGCTCAGCAGTCGCAATTGCTACCACTAGACCAACGAGGCAGTCACAAATGTTTCATTCAATGTTTTATGAATATTAAGGGTAAATACGAAAACGACTAATTTTTGCTGTCAAAAGAGACTGCCAAGAGTGCGCCGAACATATTATTGAAGTTTTGTCGCTCCTGAAGAGTAACTTACAATCTTCAGGTTGATAAAGCGACTAAGAGGTATAAATACTATTATTTTTGTAAAGCAGAAAATGTAACAACATAATGTTTCCAGTCATAACAAGAACAAGAATCGCGTAACTCGAAACAATATTTCATTTCCACCATTTTCTTGGAACTTCTTATTAGCCTGTTCTACAATTTGTACTGTTTGCAAGAAACATAAGTCAAGGTGAAAAAATATTACGGAACACATTTCTTGTTATCGTTATTTGAACAGTGTCCCCATTAAAGCGTTACCGGGTTCTTATAAATAGCTGCAAATACTAATAATATCTCCTGCGTAATCCTATCTTCACGGAGAGTAGACAAGGTTTGGTCGGAGACATTATTTCATCAACTGCCTGTCTTTTTGTGGTTGTCTTTTTTTGTGATGAACTCAAGGCTAAATAATAGTAGCCACTTGGGTGAATCTTCAGGTAAATCCGTGTTTGCGTGAGTTTCCTCTGTTCCTCGGAAAGCTCATCAAGCCGTTGGACCCAGCTGTCATCTGTACATCTTTGACTGTCGTTACAGGTAGTTGGTGGCCCAAAAGTCTAAAAACAGTCTTACCAAGAGGTATCGTATTACTACTAATTGGGTTGTGGAGGTCAGATAGACAGCTACTGGGTGCTCCGTGCCTCGGAAATCAAGTTAAGCCGGTGGTTCTATGGTACATCAGACTACGAGAATAAAAGAGGAGCGATTGCATGTATACATTTTAATATATTATCTGGCAAAGTCCGCATTCCGGTCCGCTCGGTTCGGCCGTTTCGTTGCTCTAAATCTAAAACTCCAGCGTTCAAGACATCACACTCAAAACGGGCCATTAACGGCTATAATTTCCCGTCACCTCCTCTACCCATAAAATAAAACAGCCATGCGATATAAAAGAAAACAAAAGAGCGGCTATTATTGGAATCGCACGATATCATCAGTGGTTGTCAACATTCGGTAGCTGTTTACATGACAACGTATCGCTATACTATACATGACCAGTATCATCGGACCTTTCATTTTATGAAAAGCCTATATACTTAACGGATGTAAAAACACTTTATAGGTCACATTTTGTTACATTCATTGCAATATTTTCGCACAGGACCATACCTTTTGGTTATTGAGAAGAGATTTTGAAAATTCAGACTTAAAAAAAAGGAGGAGGTTCTCAATACGCTTGAATTTATTTCAAGGTTTTTTATGGTGTGAGTTTTAAAAGTTATACATTTGAAACCCCAGCAAAATACTGATATTCAGCTGCATCGGGTAAGACTGGAAGCCGACCCCAACATAGTTGGGAAAAGGCTAGGCAGATGATGAAATTTTGAAACCCAGGAATTATTTTCCTCAAAAATAAATATCGATTCTTAGCAACAACTTGGTGCGTTCAAACGGACCGGACCTGACTCCGGACTAGCTGCGGACACAGATACTTTTTAGTACATTATCTGCGTAAGTTGGGTGCAAAGAGTCCGATCCGGTCGATTTGTTCGCACCTTTAGCTGACTTAGTTTGATTTACAGATTGCGTTGATGTCAGTCAGCTATATGATTTTCGGATTCATGTGCGTATCGTATAATAATCACTTGCTCCGGTGAAGGAAAACATCGTGAGGAAACCAGCATGCCTGAGAGATATTTCTTGACGCGATGTAAAGCTAAGTCCTCTAGGCCCATGGGCGGCACAAAAACTCTGACACCATGCAGTTTAGGCATTAACCACACGATAAAGAAAAAGCTGCTACGCGACGAGTCCTTTTACATCCTGTATAAAGGGAGGTCAGGTTACACTGGATGCACACAGCCTGTTTTCGTCGTATGTACGAATCGTGTCGACGATGTAATAAAATGTTATTTATCATCAACGTTCGGCCTTCACTAAATATATCCGCGGGATTAAAAATTTACCAGTGTGGGCAGTTGTATTGGGACAGTCGGTTGTAGTAAAACGGGGTTTGAGGAAAATGTGTCATCTGTCCAGCCGTTTCTTTTTTTTTTGTAGACATTTATCTGATACTTAATTGATAGTTATATTTACCAGTTGTGTATTAGAAAGAGCCTTAAGCCTTTACTTTGGATGACCTGGGGGTGCAATATAAGTGACAATCACTTTCTAAGTCTCGTGTTTATACAATGGTTTTCAACAGAATTGACATAAGCTTGACTGCCTCTTTGGTCGAGTGTTAGCAAGCGCAACCGCTGAACATTAGGTCGATTCCCGGATCGAGCAAAATGTTATTGGGTTTTTCCATCAGGAATTTCTCAGTGGCAGCCACGGAGTCTGGATTAATTACCGTTTTAATAGATACTAGATCCATATCACAGGCACAAAGCGGTAACAGTGCCTGACAATGCCAGAAGGCGAGAACATTTGCGTATTTTTACTGAAGTTTTTCACAAAGACTCATCTCACTTCCATTGCATTTTTATACTCTTCCCATTAAGACAGGTAGATATTTCTAACAAAATGCAGGTACCTGAACAATTTATTCAGTGTAAACTTTACACCGAAAGAGCTTAACTAGCGAAACAATTAAACTTTTTGAGACAAGGCTGAACGTTAAATACCATTGTCAAACAACTGTAGTGTAAAAAAAAAACTCATTCCATTCACAAACACCATTGGGCGGTGGTCGCTTACTCCACAACATAAACCAGATGACCGTATTTTATCATGCCATTTGCTAAAACATTTATTTTTACAGCATTTTGTAAAAAAAACGTTGATCGTTAAGAAAAAATAGAAACCGCACGTAAAGTTTTTTCTTTAAACCGAGTCAACTGTGCTAATAAACCTAATTATAAAAATATAAAACTTGAATGACTGGACTGCAATAGCTATTAAAGAATTCTGTTACACCGAAGCGTAACGAGAATTTTCTACTTTGGGCTTGTCTGACTTTTTTGGCATCATCATCATACTCTGCCTTTTCCCAACAACGACTGCCTATCTGACCTCCACTACCAGGTAATACGATACCCCTTGGTAAAACTGGTTGTCCGACTTTCGAACCACTGACTACCTGTAACGACTGCCAAAGATCTACAAATGACAGCCGGGACCAACGGCCTAACGTGCTTTGCGAGGCACGGAGGAAACTTGATATGTAATGGGCGGTCACCCATCCACGGACCAACCTAGGCAAGCGCGGCTTAACCTACTATAACTGGATCCAAGCGCCTGTTATTATTAAGCCACGCAAATAGTTTCAACACTTATTGATCCTATTAGTCACGTGGATTAAAAGACTAAATTCAGTAACACATTCACAAGTCTCCCTATTAAGCGATTTGATGAACGACAAACATAGATTACATACCAAAACGTCAAGCAAACGTAACTGTTAATGAAACTACGTTGATTAAGCGTACTCCCGACCAACTGACAAGCCAGTAGTGTAGCCTGACAGATGTGACAGCTGTCAAACAAATGTCACCCACTCGCGACAACTGTGTTTGTGTTATAATTTATGTCTTCGTGGAGGACAATGCTGATTTGTAGTTGGTTTAATGGCGAAATGGAGTTTGTAATTATTCAAAATAGGTACGGGTGTAAGGAGTGATACTACTTCTTGATATTTTTGCTTTTACGCCATTTTTGCTGGACCTGATTATTATCATTATATGATTTAGAAACATTATTTTTCTCAATAATAAGCTACAATCATTTTAAGTTCAGAAACATTAATTTTTCTTCGTATTAAGCTCTATTTTAGGAAAGAAGGACGCACGCAGTGTTCACATAAACACACACGCAAGCTGTGCAGGCTGGGCAGCAAGCTGGGCCGGTGGTGCCGTGTGTGTGACACAGGCTGCACAGCGTGCAAGTAAGTACGATTAAATAAAATGTCGAAAAAGTATTTTACTAATGACACTGTAGTAGGTACACAGATTATTTCATAATAATATAGAGTTTTGACCGGTAAAATTTTCTTTGGAGGAATAAAGTTACTCGTGGCATTGGACTCGTGGCGTCTATATAATTTTTTTTTTATTTTTTGTTATTAGCCTATATAGACAAAGGTCTCCCCCATAGCCTTCCACTCCTCTCTCCGTGCGGCTTTCTCAGGCCAATCTCTAACTAAAGCTTATATCCCAATAAAATCATTCACATACATCAAATGTAAGTAACGGTTATTAACATTCCTTAGGGATCCTAAAATCTTTAACGACAGCCTTTGAACATTCGCACGATACCCAACGGTGTGACTAAAGCCTGGATTTACGAAAAAAACCGCATTTTACGATCAGCACCGTTCCCAACCGCACTCGTAAAGTCCATTCGAAATAAACAAGTACACTTACAAATTAAATTATTTCTGAACTTTAACTCCGAATGTTGTTAACACCGCACTTTGGTAGGTACTATGTGTTAAAATTCAGCGGCTTTACAAATTCAGGATTGGAAAAAGAGTGTATTTGTTTTATTTTTTTTAAAGGTTGGCTATCTCTGAACGAAGAAATTAATGAAAAAATAAAATGCTGTAATGTTGAACCGACTTCAAAAAGAAGGAGGTTTTCAATTCGACTGTATGTTTTTTTTGTTTGTTTGTTACGCGATTTCGTCCCCACTTGTGGACCGATTCTCAAATATATTTTTTATTTAAAAGAGTTTACTCCTGAGGTGGTCTCATTTAAATTTGGTGAAAATCTGATGCTGCTCTTCGGAGATATACAAAGGAACTCTTCAAAAATAGACGGCAAATCAGTCTTGATTGCTGGAATCGCTTGGATGTTTGTTGTTTATACAACATCATGACGTAACATCACGCCTGTTTGTTCTGAAGGGGTACGCAGATGTGTACATACACCCAGATTTCGACAGTTGGATAAGCCTATTACCATAACATGTATTGTTAATAATGTAAAATAAATTCATGGCGACTTGTATGGGAACAACTAAAAAGGGAAAAACCTTTTTTGAAAATAAAATCCGACTTAAAAAAAAAAAAACAAATAGAAAAACACCAAATCAATCAAACAAAGGTCAAGCTTCAAAAGTCGGTGACAAAAACACTAAATCAAAATTTGTTTGATTGATTTGGTGTTTTTGTCACCGGCTTCTGAAGCTAGTTATTTTTCATTTGTACTAAATAAATACTTTTACAGACCTCCAAAAAATACAACTTTAGATAAAAAGGCATGATGTTTTATAGTTTATTTTGGCAAATTTGATTAGATCAATAAGTATATTGCTTATCATATCGAATTTTGTTGTGTGTGAAAGATAGAGAGTTGCCTGAAAGGGGAGAATGGAAAAAAACGAACTATACGGACCCCCAAGTATCAAGATCAAATTTAGTGAATAATATACTAAAATATCATTATTGCTGAACATGAGGTTCTGGTCCTGGGTTCGATTCCCGGGTCGGGCAAAGTGATATTGGGTTTTTCCATAAGGAATTTCTCAGTAGCAGCCACGAAGTCTGGATTTGTGTCCGGTTGATGGCAATAGGGCCGCCCTCAAACATAACTGGCGAACTGTAGGTTTACTAATGGGTACACCTCTGCCTAAGCCTTCGGGAATTACAGGCGCGACGTTATGTTATACATAAAATACAAACTATTATCAATTATTTAAAAGTCATCGACGAGAATCAATACATAGTAAATACTGGTTTGTAATTGAGCAATCCAATTGTACCACAGTGTGATCACAGCCTTAATTATTATTTCAAATTAATCAACTGTGTAATAATTTTTGGCTGAAATTCAATTTAATCAATTCATGACCATCCTAAATTTAATGATATGCTGCTAGCTTCACAGTCAAGCTATGTGCACATATAAAGCTATGCGAGCTATACTTGGAAGCGATTAATATGTCGTGTTGTCAGGATTTATTTCGCTAGGGTCGAGCATTTTGTGGGCAGAAGACGTGGGTTTCGTGCTATAAAAACACACTGGATGCGATACACTATTTTATTTCACATTGCACGATTCGGGTTGGTCGTTTCCATGGAGAAGAACCGGCAAGAAACTCCATGGTTACTCTTTTCAAACAGATACACTGAGTAAACTAACAAATTACTTGTCATTACACTTTCACACAATAACACTGGGCACAATGAATTGGGTACAGTTTCAAGACGTCTTAACTCCGCTGCGATCAGACCCAGAAATGTCCGTCTCGCCGCGAGGTGTTAACATCAGGACTCTGTAAAAGCCGCCATGGTATGGTAGACTGGTCAGTAGGTCGCGTGATGTCACCACTGGCGCGCTTTCGATCCATTCGCCCATCCGTACTCATGACCGGATCCGACAAATATAACATAATTATCGTAACATCACGTCTGTTAGCTCAGGAGGGTTAGGCTGTGTTGTGCCTAATAGATCGATTATTATTATTAATAATATATCTATATAATATTATTAAAAATCGATTATTATTAATATTTTTATTAATAGTTTTGTTTGTATACCTATAGTGTTTATTTTATTTAAGTGAGTATTATGTTTTATTTTTTGTGTGAATGTATTGTGTCCGTAACCGTCACACCTACCGTGACATCACAGTGGGCTCCTATCAGAATACCAGCGCTGCGGTATTTGTTTTTCGTCTATCGCAGCATCATGCTGAGATAAGACCCTTTTTGGCCTCGCACAGGTCTTCTTTTTATTATTTAGTTTTAGATTCTTTTTTTTATCAATATTTTTGTAGTTCCTGTGCTTGTCCCAAATTAATATTTATTCTTATAGTACAACCACATTTCACCAGTTATGTGCAAGTCTTATGTTATAGGGGCGAGTCTTTTGCCTCGACTGATCAACTGGGTACAAATCCGAACTCAATGTCTGCTAATAAGGAATTCCCGATAACACTTTGCCCGACTTGGGAATCGAACCCAGGACCTCGTGCTCAGCAATCTAGCATGCAACCATTAGACCAATGGACGAAAGCGATTAAATATTTGAAGAGAGAAATGACAGGAATACTCCCGTCAACGTTTTTGTAGAAATATTTTAGCACAATTTCAAATTCAAACGATTTTGATTGGAGGTTTGTTTTTTCTCTTTGGTTTGTCTATTTCCGGATGTGTCGGGCTGTTGCCGTTCTTACGGATCGATGGATTGGACCCGATACGGCTGTGGCAGTTTCAATGTTTAATAATGCATTTAGAAACGGCTATCATCTCTAGAATGATAAATCAGTGGTCTCTAGTCTTTCAAAAAAGTTAGCTTTCAGCATTACCCTGGAGTATGAATACTTGATTTATATTTAATTCAGACTAACATTTAAATGCGAAAGGTCTATCACCTTCTTCTTTCAAAAATAAACATTAAAAAACCGTTGGGTCAAGGTTGAGTTATTGGGGCTGAAACGGAGACAGCAAATGACACCCTTCTTTCGACCCGTTCAATTTGGCAAACGATGCACCAATCACGCTGCATAAAGTTTAAAAAAAAACATTAAGTACTTATAGTTAAAATGCCTACGATTAGATTAGCATAGCATCCTCCTAATTCCTACTAATATTATGCGAGTAAATGCGAAAGTTTGTGAGGATGGATGGATGGTTGGATGGATGTTTATTATTCTTTGACGCAAAAACGGTTCAACGATTTGGGTGAAATTTGGCACACAGATAATAATAACCTAATAATAATTTATAACCTGGATTAACATTAATACTTTTTATCCCGGTTGTACGATCCCGTGGGATAAATGCCGAGCTCCACGCGGGCGAAGCTGGGGACATATGCTAGTGATAAATATTATAGCTTCCACTGGAACAAAAACTCTTCTGGTCGGCACAGTAATTAAATTCCCCGGGTTTATTGTAACAATATGATAGCATCAACACCAGAATGTCGTCATTTTGACCCGCAGCCACCCTAACTGATAGTGGCAGATGAATGTGATGTTAGATAATGGAATAAACTGCGCTTGAGTTTGTCGGCATTGTTTTAAGAGTGGTTCTTTAAAGCTCAGCTTAGGAATTAATTAATTAAGTCAGAATCGTTGGTGGCTACTTACTGCTGAACTGAGGTCTCGGGTTCGATCTAAATTAAGCAAACAAAAAATCACGCCATTAATTTTCAATAGGGACTGGCAGAGACTATTGAACGCTTCCTGCTACGGATCGAGCAAAAAATATTAGGTTTTTATTCTAGGAATTTCTCAGTAGCTAGAGAGGAAGTGACTGCTGAGATGACGAGTAATATAGAAGTATGGAATAAGAAGACATGCTGCGCCGAACACAAATAAATTGGGATAAGAGCAGCAGAATAATGACGAATTTCTGAGTAGCGGCTCAGAGTCTAAATTTGTGCCCAATTGTTGGAATCAGACTCTCTTTACAACGACCTTTAACATAACTGGCGAAATATGGTTGTACTATAAGTAGCCACAGACCTTTGCATACCTCTACGAGGCAAAACAGGGGCAATGTTTCAGAAAATCTAGGACAGACAAAGCCATCAGCTCCAATACACACCGACAAATGATATCATTAGAATTATTACAAATTCCAAGAGAACGCCTCATATAAATCTACCACCAATTTCTAATACGCACTTAACTTACGAAACTATCGTCCACATTCTACATCATACATTGCCTTCTACACATGTAACGCTCATGAAATTGTTAGTAGTGAACGAGCAATGTACAAGATTGTGATGCAAGGTCTCCCAAGATTCCATCAAGCGATCGTATTACGTGCAAACGCGTGTAAAATTGAAGAGAGATTGCTTTGAAAGACTGGTATGTGTGTATCGCGGTTTGTGAGGTGGCCGTGTGATACAACATGGTGTAACAGATTTGGGGGTGACGAATGTCACCGAATGTGCTTGTTTATTAATTTCTATTCATTGTGGTGTGCAATTAATAATGATAGCCAAATAAGTCGGGTAAGTCAATTAGCCGCAGAAAACGGCTGAGGAGTCATGAGTGCTGCTAAGCTGTTACATCTCGGAAAGATCAAGGGAGTAATACTCAGAATTATTGGTTACCTTCAGAAATTGAAGATGCACCAGAAGAAAGAAGAAAATCGCGTTAAGAGAAATGTGAAATTCTTCTTTGAGAAGAAGAATCAGCTGAAAACACATAAGTTGATACAGATCCCACCCAAAAACTAATAACAAAATGGCCGACATTATCTAAATGTTTAGTATTAAGTTATGGAATAACTTTCCGCTTTTAATATTTTTTAACTAAACCACTAAGTTTATTTACCAAACAAAAGCTTTATAATGTACCGTTCATTTAACCCACTATTTTGCAGCCTTTGCGATCATAACAGGATAAACTTTTGAAGAAAAACGCTTTAAACCTGCATTTTACTTTTCATTCACAACCCTGTTTACGCGGAAATCCTCTCCACTCAAACGAGCAGATAATGAATTCCCGTTAAAGAAAACATTTTACCTTTCACAAACAATTTTTATAAAGAAAAATTCTGTTACACTTCAAATCAATTTGCTACAATTCGGTGTAGCATACGGCCCCTCTAATGCGTTTTATTATGACGTGTGAACGAAAATTTGATACTAGTCTTGCGTGCAACATCACCTTAAACGCTTAGATGGGTTCCGTGGAGGCCTCCACTGATTTACTACGCATCCCTAATAGCCAATTCTGACATCAATTGTGTTTGTAACAGGATTCTGGTTTAGCCGTTTAGCCCTTCTTTTTAGATGGTAATTTTTAATCGAAAGTCTATTACCTGGTTTTTCGAGATTGTTTTATTTTGTATGGGATTTTACAAGATTAATATACCATGATAAGGTTGGCCGTTTCTTCTCATATCACATAATTTTTATCCTATACCATCTATACACGTTATTGCGGCATTTTCACAGTTAATTCATGACAGTTTTACGAGTTTTCACACGACCAAATGTCTCGCAAATGGTCTTCTATATGGCAGACCAACACAATCAAATATATATTCGACAAGATTTACCCAATTAATATGCCCCGATAAACCAAAGTACAATATTGTCTTATCTTTGACGTTTTAAGGATCGCTTATGATTTCAATTGGAAAAGGATTTATAATGAAATATTGATGATATGATTGTATCTCCTTTTATGTATGTTACACCATTCAGCTTGAATTGATTGGTTTATAGCTTAAAAATTAAAAACTCGGGTAGCAAAGGAAACGAGTTTCAGAAAATATGCTGGAAGATTCTGAATCGCGTAGTCTTGACCTCAGACCAAATACAAAACGGAGACATAACTGCGAACAATAAAGTGAGGCCAGCTCAAATTACGTCTCGCTCTGTTCATACACGCTCACACGCACACATTTACATCAATCTACAATTAAACTACGCCTCAATAAATGCACAACATGTTTACGAAACCGGCTTCACTTCTCTGTTTGCAGAGTTCCGTCTTTTTTTTGTCTGACTGTACACAGCGAGACGTAATTTGACGGCCTCACTTTGCTGTTCGCAGAGTTCCGTCTTTACCTTTTTAATTGGTCTGAGGTCTTGACTTGCTGTACTCGGTCGATGATAATAGATTCGCCTCTATCACATGATGACTTGAAGCAAAATGTAGAAGTTCCTGTATACCTCTCCTCAAACCAGACTATGCAGCGTTATGTAGGATAACACTGCTGCTACGTTAAACATGGTTAAAATACTGGTACCTAAGTAACTAATGTTGACACTACCATAAAAAACCAAAACCAAAACTTCCAAAGCAAGTAAATACGCGGGCACAGGTATAATCTCAAAATATATACAGGGCAATCGTAACAAATTGGGGGTAGGCCGTGAAAAATGTGAGGTCATAGTATAAATAAGTACAGGTAGAACTTTTTTATCGTAGTCTCAGAGACGGCGGCGTCTTAAAGGCGAAAAGTGGGTCATCTTGGGTTGATAACAGCTATTAGGAAGATCGGATCGGAGTGCAGAGGTGGTCGTGGTCCAATGGCAACGGCTACGACTCCCGTCGTAGATCTTGGGTTCGAACCCGAAAGGCATTTTCTCTGTGTGACTTATTTAATCACCACTGCTCTCCAAACGGTGAAGAAAATCATTCTGATTATACCAGTATGTCCAAGAACCAAAACTTCGAAGACACGTGACATTCACCAACATTCGTTTTTTGACATTCATCATCATCTGCCTAGCCTTTTCCTAAAAATGTTGGGGTCGGCCTCCAGTCTTACCGGATGCAGCTGAATACAAGTAGTTTACTTGGACCTACTGCCTATCTGACCTCCACAACCCAGTTAGCACTGGTAAACGATACCCCTTGGTAAGACTGGTTGACAGACTTTCGGGCTATATTACTATCTGTTAAGACTCAAAGATCTACAATTGACAGCCCGGCGGTCCAACGGATTAACGCGCTTTCCGAGGGACGGGGGAAACTCGGTCTGTTAGTGGTCACCCATCCACGGACCAACCTATGCAAACGCTGCTTAACCTGAAGATCAACCCGAGCGGCTGTTTTTATTTAGCCACAAGCGCCTCTCGTGAAATGCCTCATGTGCCTGTAATTAGAGGACGTCTCTGTCTCCCTTTGGTCCTTCGAGCCGGATTCCTTTCTCTCAGAAGTGGGAACATGAGGTTTACCTGCGCCGTTTTGAGAATAAAAAAACACGTGTTAAGTCCCATTTGCTCCAGTATCTTTTCAAAACACACCTCATATGCTTCCGACCACAAAACAGGGTCACTGTCTCAAAACGAGATTATTGTTTTGCGATAGCAAGCATTTTCAGTACTTAGGCGTATCTAATTTATCGGGCCGTTGCACACGGAATGATTTGTGACCGCGCCCGACACGCGTCAGTGGACGGGAATGGCCGATGTTTGGGGTGTTAGGGGTGAAATTGCGACTTTTTTTGGTATGTTTAGGTGGGGCGATATGGGGTGTAATGTGAAATTAGGGTGATTAAATGTTTCACACTAGTATTGAATGACCCCAAGTAAGCGCTTTATTCTGGAATCCGAAAACCGAATCCAACATTGTTTAAGAAGACATTATATTCTAATATTAACACTTAGTTGACTAAAACATGATGCATTCCCCAAATAATTAATACCAAAACCGCTCACGAACATCAAGCAACAAAATACTTAAACGAATTACCAACATGGCCACCGAAGCTTTCATAACAAAATGCAATTTCCTAGTTTTATTGTTAGGAAATTTCCCATTTGGCAGACTAATAGAGTTTATAGATGGACCCCATTGTGATCACTGTTCTTATTATAAGTCATTGTTGGAGAAAAATTAAAATTCTCTTTGTGCTAGACGGGTATTCTTGATACTTGAGTGAGGGTTAGGATTTAGGTATTTGTAGAGCTTTAGAGAATTATGTTGTTGAGGTATTTTTGTATTATGGTAATTGGAAATGTTATTTCATTAGAGAAAATGGGATGTATTTTTCAGAATTCATCTCCTTTATCGTGTGATTAGTGCCTAACCTGGTGTCAGAATTTTAATGCCGCCCCTGGGCCTCAGACTTGGAAATGTCGCCGAGAAATATCTCTCAGGCAAGCTGGTTTCCACACGATGTTTTCCTTCACCGAAGCAAGTGATAATTATACAATACGCACATGAATCCGAAAAATTAGAGGGACGTGTCTTGTACTTTTCAGTGATAACCTTGCTCGTCAAGTCTTGGCAACTTTTAAGTAACAAATAGCAGGTTCCTCTGTGTTATGTCCAATCAAACCGCACTGGACACGCGTGGGTGATGACGGCCGCTCCCTCTGATAGAGAGGAGGTCTGCATCCTATCAGTGAGAACATTATCTTCCCGGACTTGTCCCATTCTACTTGGAATCGGCGCAACACGCATTCTTCTTCAATTCTCCCCTGTTAGATGTCACGGCATCATTTACTACTTTCTCTTTGGTATCATTCCTCACGCAATCCATTCATCTTTTTTTTGGTCTTCCTCTCCTCTCCATCCATCAATATTCATATCCATCAGTTTCTTAGTCACATGCGTTTCATCCCTCATCACATGTGCCTAGTCAAACAACTCCCTTTCATTTTTTTCTGTAACTGGTGCCACTTTCAAACTTCCACTAAAATACTCATTCCTTATTCTACCCATTCTTGTCACTCCACACATTCATCTCCGCTACAAGTAATCGTTTTTCATCAAACTTCTGCTGCATTATATGTATTCAGAAATTAATAATAGACAGTTACTAAACTAACAAACCAAAATATCTTCATATCTCTTCCATTGACTAAAGTAAACGACACAGTATTAATTAAACGCATAAATCAAAATGTTAATTTGTTACTTATCAAGTACACAAACACATCTTGTATCAATAGGGTATTACACCCATTTTTGAAAATTATCTCATTTAGATTCTATAGTGCTAAGGAACCACAAAAAAAATCACAAAATTTTTATTCAATCGTTATGTGCCATAAAAATGCATTTAATTTTTGCATTTTCAAATTTCGCGCGTAATATGTCGAAAACTCTGGACGCAGTGGACGCTATATTGCTCTGTGGTCATGACGTCAGTTGGCTGTGTAAACAAATGCAGTGATATTTGAAGTTGACAGTTGACACTTCTAAGTTTACATAGCCGTATGACGAAATAACATGGCGTCTACTGTACCTATTGGTGTTATGAAACAGATTAAAAAAGCTGAAACCTATGAATTTAATTTTAAAATTTAGTTTGCTATTTTATGAACTAACACTAACGTTTTCCGATTGCTTTTT
Source organism: Xestia sexstrigata (assembly GCA_941918905.2). Lineage (NCBI taxonomy): Eukaryota > Metazoa > Arthropoda > Insecta > Lepidoptera > Noctuidae > Xestia > Xestia sexstrigata. The sequence continues at coordinate 10,316,238 of OW799225.2, forward strand.
GCTTATGCTCTCAATAATATATTTTTAGATTTTTTCTCATATAGAGTAAAATATTCTATTGTCTTGATAGAACAATATAAATCACGCCTGTAATGCCCTAAAAGGTTAGGCAGAAGTATACTTAATATGACACACACATTTCGACAGTTATGTTTAAGTCGTTGGCAATAGGGACGAGCCTGTTGCCGAATGGACAAAAATTCCAACTCCGGGGTGCTACTGAGATATTAGTGACTAGCGGCACGTCCCGTCTTCGTACGGAATGTAGAATTCTAATGGTGAAAGAATTTTTGAAATCGGTCTAGTACTTTTTGAGTTTATTCGTTACAAACATACAAAAATACTAATCTTTCCTCTTTTTAATTTTAAAATAGATAGTTTAGTTGGAAAAAAACCTAATAACAGTGCCCGACCTGTGAATCGAACCCAGGAAGACATACTCAGTAATCGGGCTTGAGACCAACGAGGCGTCCGTTAGAATAATAGCTACCTATTTGGAATATTTCCCAAACAAAGACCAAATCAATTAAAACTCACTCCCTAAAATTGGAAACGTGCCAACCCTATCTTTTAGTTACCAATGATTTTGATCCTTATTTTCCTGGAAATTTAGTTGGTTTTTGGATGGATTTTCCAGCGATATAATTAAATAGTTGCTGACTGTACGGAACATTGTTTTAAAAATAACTAATGGGTTTTAGTTGTTTTGCTTTTTCTGTTATTTTATTCTAGAAGCGATAAGTATCTCGTTCATTTCGATATACATAATATGTATATCGCATTTCAGAGATTGTTTCAATTTTTACCAACATTTTATGTTTTAAAAATAGAAACGATCTCTTGTATCTAAATAATATGTTCGTATTTTAAAAAATAAAAGTTTTTTTCTGTTTGTGTGCATTCCGAAGTTTCTTCCTTTGAAGTTGATTTATTTTATTAATCTGTATTGTCTTAGTTTGAGCAAAAAGGTTTTGCTTTTAGGTTTTTTATTAAACGAGACGTAAAATTTTTGTATGAGACTCCGGCCATAACCTGTACCTTTTAGGAAAGCTGGAAAACTAACCCTTAAATAGAATGAAGAATATTTTTTTTCTATTCATAAAGTGTTTTTCATGAACATAATAAAATTTAAAAGTGTTTGACGTTTATCGTGACAGTTATGACAGATTGTAGATGTGAAGTTTACCTAACCTAGAAATTGTCAAACCTACAAAATGTAATTTTTTAATAATTCGTTCAGAACTACACATCACAAAAGTAAAATTAATAAGTATTTTTTTAGCGATTAAATCGTCACTTGCGTTATAATTAGTTGAAAAAGATGTTAATGAGAATAATAAAAAATATTAATAGTACAAGAACGTCGAACGTTGAACGTTGAACGTTGAATGTCTTTCACATTTAACGTCCGCGTTATTTATGCTTTGATGTGACATGATTTCAGAACGAAATCAAAATGCAACAAACTATGAGACGCCACGATGAATAGAATATGGCAATAATTGAAAAGCGTGCACAAGAAATCAGGCTTAAATTCACGAAAGAATATTTTTCCTCAATTCGTGGGATTTTTTCCCCGAAAATGATACATCTCCTTTGTTTTTATAAATGACGTTGTCTAAAAATACTACTTTTTCATACGTAGACGTCTATAGAAAGAACATGAAACTTACAAAAACGGTGCAAACGGTTTGAACAATAGGACGTTACCTAACTGCACATTAAATATGGACTCATCATCTGCCTAGCCTTTTCCCAACTATGTTAGGGTCGACTTCCAGTCTTACCGGATGGAGCTGAATACCAGTACTGCCTGTCTGACCTCCACAACCCAGTTAGTACTGGGTGATACGATACCCCTTGGTAAGACTGGTTGTCATACTTTCAGGCCACTGACTACCTGTAACAACTGTCAAAGATCTACAAATGACAGCCCGGGCTTAACGTGCACAAAACATGGATTAATGACCGAATTTTCGAATGAAAACCAGAAATTCAATACTCAATGACGAACTACCCACATAAATCCGTTCACAATTATAAGGGCGGTTGCAAACGACGATCGGATGCAGTTATGGCCCCACCAACGCGTGCTTACAACAACAAATTTACGAGATCACCACGAAAATATCATGGAATTGAGTTTTAAAAAACTGGCCAAGAGCGTGTCGGAACACGCGCAGTGAAGGGTTCCGTTATCATCATCTATCTAGTGTTTTCCGAACTATTCTTGGGTCGCCTTCCAGTCTAACCCTATGTAACTGCATACGGTTAAACTGGAAGGACTGGAATATCAGTATTTTGAATCAAGCGACGGCCTATCTGACCTCTACAGCCTGTTGCTGAGTTCCGAAGTCGGGATGAATATTTACGTATGCACAATTATCAATTTATCATAATATCAGTGGTGCAGTACAGAATAGATGGGAAGCTCTTAAAGGAAAGCCTTAGCCCAGCCGTGGGACACCAAAGGCTTATCACTACATATTATAAAACAAAGTCCACCGCCGCGTCTGTCTGTCCCTATGTATGTTTAGATGTTTAAAACTACGCAACGGATTTTGATGCGGGTTTCTTTAATAAATAGATAGAGTGATTCAAGTGGAAGGGTTTATTTATAATTTGTCAAACGGGTGAAGCCGCGGGCACCAGCTAGTAAAAAATATAATACTCATAGTCTCCGAGTAAATCCGAGCCAGACGGACATGACGGCAATATAAATAAGGGCATTTGTCTACGGAACCTTAAAAAAGTGGGATATATTCAAGTTCTGTGGTATTTGGGTTAATTGCTGTTGCATCAATAAATTGCATGTATCGCTCGAGTTATTTCCCCTTGCGGGATAATAGTGCGCAGTTTGGTCCAGAACATTTTATTCCCGGTTAAAATATTATGGAAAAAATCGTGGCTTTAAAAGTTTATTGAATGTTTTGGAACGGTTGCATACCCCTGGCTTACCAATCTAAATTGAATGAAAGTCAGGGGTATTGAACCCTATTTTATGTTGCATCGTTGAAAATATGTATGTACGTATACTGCTACATCATAGATCTTCTGACGCTCGTATTAAGTTGACTGTTGACTGCTACATTGGGCATTGCGTTATTTTAGACGCAAAAACAACTTTTACAGTTTTGTAACAATAAACTTAGATAGCTATTATACGCCTAGCCTTTTCCCAAACCATTAAAGCCAAACTATTAAAATAAAAACCGGCCAAGTGCGAGTTGAACTCATGTGGAAAAGGTTTCGTACAATGCCAAAGTCAGATTTTCCGTAAGTGAACGTATTATTTTGAATTTACCACTTTATTTTCAATTGAAAGAATTCTTATAGGTTTTCCTGTAATCTACAAGCAATGAACTATATTTTGTATTTTTTTTTAATTTTAGGCTCAGTCGTTTCGGAGATCAGGGGGGAGAAATGGTCAATTTTCGTCTTCTTTCATGAATAAAATCAAAAAAAAAATACAATAATAACAAAACTATATTTGAGATCCTCATAACGAGTCCTTTCATTTGATATATTTATGACACAGTTAGGTTTGCAAAAGTTTTTTTTTATTTCCTAATTTGCCCCCGGAAATCTCAAAAAAATATTTATTTACTTTGCACATCTGTGTTTGGGGTATAGGATTTCACCATCGTACCAAATTTCACCTGATTTGGTCCAGAAGATTCGGAGCAAATTGGCTGTGACAGACAGACGTACAGACAGACAGACGCACGAGTGATCCTATAAGGATTCTGTTTTTTTTTTGTACGGCACCCTAAAAAAATCAATTCTTACTAAACCTTTGAAACCAACCCCCGGCCCCTGAACCTTTTCTCTTTGAATTCAGACAAAACAAAAATAGGTAAATAAAATTAATAATTGACAGCTGTCGCACATAAATACCTACTTTAAAGTTTAATGAATGGCGTTAATTTGATATTGATTTTGATATAAAAAAGGTTATGATTGACCCGTTTTCGGATAAATTAAATGACACATGGATAATTAACGTGGCTTGTTAATTTATTCATTTACATGTACTTACTTCATAATTTGTCATTATTTTGTTACAATGCTACTGATTTCTGTGGTCAGTGTGTTTGTGGTTTTATTTACTATCTACGAGTCATCATCCCTATAATGCTCCCACTGCTGGGACACGGCCTCCTCTCAATGAGATGGAATGGGCTATAATCCACCACGCGGGCCCAGTGCGGGTTGGTAGATGTCACATGTCTTCGAATTTTTGGTTCTAGGACGTGCCATTTTTGGTTCTACGAGTATATGTTTGTATTTTTAAGCTTGAAAGACGGCTGATTACATTTAATCCTCTTGTTTTCTAAAAGGGACTTAAAGTAATCACTGTTCTAATCCTAGCTAATATTACAATGCAAAAGTGAGTTTGTTTGTCTAAGTCTTCACATATTAACGGCAGAACACATTACTTATACTTTTTTTTCTCAGTTATACGTTACTGTGGGATAATTTCCGACTTACATACTCGTAGCTGCAGGCAAAAACTAGTGTACTTATAATAAACGCCATACTGTAAAAAATAAACGCCATTTTTTACCAAAAAGAAGCACCAACACATTAAAAATATCAACCCCGCGGAAGAGCGACATTTCTGTTGAACTTTTAAAATATTTAAAACTTGCTTTTAATGTCACCGCCAGTGTCAGACACAAGAGTAAGTAAAAAAATATAAAAAACAATTTCAATGTAAGATTAATCTTTCAGGACGTCAACAACTCCTTTTACCCTACTACGTGTGCTGTACTGGGGCCCTTTTACGGGGTGGTACAAAATAGGGGCAGATGGCGGGTATCGTTTGATTAATTAATTTAGAGTCCTATTACATTTTTTACGCAAATTCATGATTTTTGACGCAGTCATTTTCAGCAGCAGTAAGATATTTTAATTATTTGCTTAAGAATAACGATAGTGTCATTCTCTTTCTTGTAAGTTGGAGTAACACATTTAAATTTTTCGTTTCGTGTAATTTATTATAAATATTTTACGAACTCAGTTTGCAACAAAAACCGTCGGCGATGGAACTTTGACGCTCAAATTCACATTGTTACATTAAATTATTATAAATGCTAAAATTACTGAAAGATAAGTTGAATGTTTTACTTCTTTATTGGAGTTCTATAATTTCTTTAAATTCCTTGAGTTTTCACGGAAAAAAAATCGTACAGAATGCGTAATTTAAGCCATATATGTCTTGATCCAGAAATAAACTCAATTTTATCAAATACATTAATATTGTATAAATCTTTGAACTACAATGAATACGTTTCATTAGTTTTCGTATATCAATATTATAAGACAAAATTACAATAGTCAATTCAGTTTGCTCCTCAGTCTCATGTCAGTCTCGTCTCTAATTTTCGTCAATAACAATTGAAAATCGTCCGGAGATCGCTATTATTATCGACTCGTGTACACCGATCAAAATAATTTGATTCAGGAAGATAAATCAAAAATGTGTAATAGGACTCTTAAGAGGTTTTTGAGAGCTTGAGATTTCACTTGCAATGCGCATAGTTTAAATGACCACAAAGACTAGAAAGTTAATGAAGTAAGACGTAATACAAGAGTATTCTATTTTGGTCAGAAATTAACACTGATTAGTTTGTGGGAACGTGAAAGATTTATTTGCGCTTTTTTACTGCAAAAGATTTGAGATTTACGTTTGGTTGAAATCCCGACGAGTTGTACTCAGCGCTTCTCCTCCACGTTTATTATGCGCACTGCCAAAGTGTGGTACTCTCTGTCAACATCTGTGTTCCCATATTTAACCCGTCTGCCTTTAAAGCAACAGTGTACAGGCATCTTCTAGGCACGCTCGTTCCATCGTGATCGAGTTCAAGAGCAGGCCCATTTTGCAATATAAAAAGGAAAAAAATATATACTTGCACTTTATAAACACTGACTGTAGGATGACTTGTTGCCAGTTTTACTATCTCGAATGGTGACTTGCCCGTCGAGAATAGGTTATATGTATGATTTTTTTTTATCACTCTAAACAAAGCGTATTAACATCAGATTTAAGTATGGCAAAGTAAATTTTTTTTTTTAATTTCTCTAAAAAATACTAAGTTAAAAGTAGTAAGCATTTAAAAGTACTGATTAGACACGAGAGATCCGATACAGCGAATGACGTCATTCGCTGCATCGACGTACAAAATCCATACTAAATTCCGTTTATCTAGAAAGAGATAGAAACAAAAGTTTAAATGGTTATAACTTTTGTGTTGTTTGGCCGATTTATGTACTAAGTACTGTAACATTCCGTATCGAAATAAAAAAAAGAAAATTTATGCATATTCCCTATTGGACAATGGACACTATCCATTCGATACCAGGTAGGTGGACAATTCTAGGCACAAAGACGTTTCTTTGAACGGAGTACGTACGTGCCTTTTCTTACACCAGACCGCCACGATACAAAAATCTGCATACAACCCTTTACAACTTGCACCACATCCTACTCAGCACGAGGGTCGTTTAAGTATTCAGGCATCTTTCCACCTGGAAGTGACTAGGGGCCCCCCTGAAGGGCCTATTGTGACGGGCAGACAGACAGGCCGACTTCATTACGTATAGATCGACGTCGCGTTATGTTAGGGTAACATGTAAGTGTTGCAGGTTTTGGCGGGAAGGCGGGAGAAGCCGCCATGTTGTTTTTATTTGTGGTGCGTGCTTAGGTGTTGTTTGCAGTGTTGTGTAGGGGGTGATTGAGTACTTTGATTAATTACAATCTTACTGAACGCAATGAGATTTAAGTGAATTGCGATTGTCTTTGTTGATCAGAAAACGTTAATATTAATGACAATTGTTAGTACCACTAATACCATTTTAATCGCTTAAATTTGTTTTAAAATTTAAAATTATGACCAGAATAAAATTTGTCTCAAAAAGCAGTGTTACAGTTTACAGACCAATGTGTTGCTAATTTCTTTTAATTAAAGAATGCGTAGGAATTGACAGATAATAGGGAATAACTGAACGAGTCATTGACACTTCTTTTCAAATAACAAATCAAAATACAGCAAACATGCTTACACCAAAATTCAAAACGTTAGATGCGACCCAATATCGCATGTTTACCAATATGATAACATGTTTGACAGCTGTCATATGACATAACAAAATATTTAGTTTCCGAGAACGTGGGCGAGGACTGGCAGACAAACACAACACACACTTATCGGTTAGTAAATGTTTGTGTACCGATAACTGGGCGTTTTGTTGTAGACTAGTTGATTCTTGTTTGACAGTTGATGGTTGGTTAGATACTCTAGGTACCTATAATAAAATATTATATAAATATATTGTAACGGTACAAATAAAATTCGTAATTTGAAAGCGGTTTCAAGCGCGGAGCAGCGTTAGTTGAAGTGTTGGATTATGAACTCAGTTCGAGACCGCAGTAAAACCAGAAACAGACTTATGTGGAAAATTAAAAATACAATTAATAACTTTTAACTATTTAATTGAAATTTATTTAGTCTTAACAATAATCTTTACGTCTTCCGTCAAAACTATACACTTTCCCAATCGTACCTACTCTTTCTTTCACACACATTCTTGCTGTCACTCACTCAATACTGTCATCCCCACACTTTATCTCAATTTATTTGGAGTCGGCACAGCATGTCTTCTTCTTCCATACTTCTCTATTACTAGTCACTTCATCAGACACCTCCTTTCTTGCCATATCATCCTTCACACAGTCCATACACACCATTCTTTGAATTTTACAATAGCAGCCGACTTCAAACAAACGCCCGAAACGCTAACGTAATTAACCGAGCGCCCCTTCCCCCGCCCATGGTGAAATATGGGTGTAGTATTGGGTACACCTCTGCCTAACCCGGCGATTACAGGCGTGATGTTATGTTATGACCATCTAGTTTCTGGGAAGCAAATATTACCTATCTGCTGTCAAAACCTCACGTTAAAATGATTTGAATTACTGTTCTGGTCAAACAATCAAAGGAGTACATTGAGATGATGAAAATATGCACAATGTGCGCAATGACGCACGTTAGTATACCTTTCGGCTTCGTTAAGGGACTTTGTTTTTTTTTTATTTTTATAAGATTATTTGTTTACTTTTTGGAAAATTAATAGAGAATGCAGATTAGATAGACTGATTGATAAGACTTAAATCTAGGCAGATTTGATTAATTGATAACATCGTTAACAACATAACATCTGTCATAATCAAAGCAAGGGATTCCCAGTAAATGGGGATGAAAGGGGATGAAACAGGTTGAAATTGACGTGCCACTCACCCCTCTGAAGAACTATTGTTGAAGTTTTAGTCAAAGCGTCTGTCATAAGCAGGGGGCGAATGGGGGTGAATTACCTATACAGGGATGAGAGTAAGTCTGCGTGTGACGTTTGTGAGATTAATCTCCGGAAGAGATGTTGGGTTACTTTTATTGAATGTTTTGTTTAAGATTCTCCAGAGACACTGACGAACAATGAATTGCCGTACCTATTCAGTACATCATTCTGAACCTAACTTTAACATTTTTCATTTGCTTAGAAATTTTCATAGATAGTAAAAAGGATCTGTCGCTAAATGTATGGAACAGCTGTTTTTTTTTAAATTGCTAATGAAATATGTCTATTATATGTGGGGGGGAGGGAAATTCACAATAATGGTGGTTATGTGAAACCACTTCATTTAACAAATCCAAACAAACCAAACAACCAAATAGATTTTTTTACGAAGATTCAAATTACTTTTCAAAATTCTGATGCGTTCTTTGTTGGATGTCATAAATCTACGAATTTTGGTTCTAGGACACGAGGGTTTCCTCACTAGAATACCATATCAGTCACTCACTTAGGTCACCTGGACATTGAAAGCAGAAGTGATGAATTTAAATCGAAAAGAAAAAAACATTTTTAGAGCTCATTCATGGGTTCTGTACCACGAGATCGTGGTTCAAAACCCAATCAGACACCGTACGTACTGTAAATACACTACATAAGTAGGCGCCCGTTAGTGCTAGACCAAAACTGCTCATGAAACCGTGACTCCTTGAAATTATCTTATCTCTCTTTCAATGAAAAGGTTTCTCCCAAGTCCCGCCAAAGGCTATCTCCCTTCCACATCAATAGATACCAGAACCCTCTCACACCATCCACCGGAAATAGGGTAAGCCTTATCTCAGCCACCTTCATATTCAAGCCCTCATTAACATGACATGTCGAAGTAATGCGAACAATATCTCCATCCGAGTCCCACATTCATATTTGTTGGTCAGCCATTCTGCGGAACCGCGGTGCGACTAAAAAAACTCGCGTTTGTGTGAAGTCACCACAAATAGAACTCGCTTTTGGCGACAAAAATGTCGTTCCGGTGGTTTTGGGGACCCATATGTGGGGTGGATATATTTTTATTTATGTTCTTTATATTTTAATAGTAGCTAGCTAGCGGTTTCAGTTGAGTGATATTACGGGAACTGAATAAAGAATCCTATGAACTTTAGTTGAAATAGGTGAAGTCCATATACAGGGTTTATATTACGCACGCATTCGTACAGGGTGGCCCGAGAAGTCCATTAATTTCAACCTATGGTAGATGTTGACCTATCTCCCTCCTATTAAGGAAGATTGTGGTGGAAACTGTCCGCGGAGCAGTAAGGGTAACTTGGCTTGACCCTTGGGACGACTTAGGTCCATAATTTTCCGTAAAATATTTATTATTCACAGATTTGAAAACAAAATATAGTTAGCAAGAAAATTGCCATATTACACAAAACATTTTATTGATACCAATCGATCATGTTTTTAATACTGATCAAAAATTTATAAGGGAGCAACCTAAGTTGGAGTACCAAAAAAGTCAGAAATTGCAAATAGCTTTTCCCATAAGAAATTTTAAATAAGAATAACATTAATGTTAGGTTTCGATTAAAAATAAAAAAATAAAAAAAATCTAGATACTTTGATTTGTGAAGTAACATACCGTCTAATTCCCCTTAAGCTACGTTGGAAATTCCCTGTATACGGAACCTTGAAGCCACTTCCAATATACGTGCTGAAGATTTTTTTTTTGATTCCATATGGAAAAGTTTCGCAATCAACGGGCGTCGGTGTTTGCGGTGCAGAAATAACTAACTGTCGTTTCAGTGTATTTGTTTGCCATAAAGCCTTGTATCCAGGGTTGGGCTGTTTCTAAAACGACAGGTTAGAATAAAGCCTTTTTTTAGGGAAGTTCTTTATTAAAGTTTTTGTGACCGGGGTTCTCGATGCAACTGTAGTTTTTTGTAGTTTTATTAAACACACACATACGGACTTTTCTCCGTTCCTCGGAAAGCACGTTAAGCCGTTGGTCACGGCTGTCAATTGTGGATCTTTGAAAGTCGTTACAGGAAGTAAGTGGCTCGAAAGTCTGACAACCAGAGACACTAAGGGGTATCTTATTACCCAGTGCTAACTGGGTTGTGGAGGTGAAAAAGGCAATCGCTCCATGGTAAAATACTGGTATTCAGCTGCATCCGGTTAGACTGGAAGCCGACCCCAACATGCTTGAGAAAAGGCTAGGCAGATGATGAGTCTCAGATAAACAAAAGAATTTAATTGAATCACAACAATCTATTAACCAATTTCATATTATCGGCGTTCACTCCCCAAAATCGCTTAACATTACTTCCAAAAAGTTTGCCTTTCAACCAATTCCCTTGGCGGAACACCTCCGAACACCCCCTTTCAGTTCTGTTGACAGGTTTAATTGAACTCCGATACCTTATCGGTTACAAACTCAAGGCTAAAAGATCTTTTTAAGATTTTTAACACATCTACTTTAAGATGAAGAAAAAGATATTTTTTCAGGATTGTTGTGTTGTTGTATACAGTATCAGGAATCTAGATGAATGGGCCTCGAGGGGTAGGCAGAAAACTAGGTCAGGGTGAACTTAGATTCGGAAAAATGTCAATGGTATTTCTCCCATGCATGCTGTTTAAGGTTATTTTTCACATATTAAAATGTCCCATTTTACTTATTTTACTTTCAAATTACATTAATGAATATGATAAATTTCAGCTGTTTGAATATAAGTGTAGAAATGAATGATTAACTAAAGATTTCTTACTCTTCTATTTAACTTTGTAAAGCTTTTATACGCGATTCAACGGGTTAAAAGCATTAATCTAGATTTTCAATAGAATGTTTCAACGCGACCGCTTTTTGAAGCATATTTTAGAAAGTCAGGAATAGTTCGTTGAAATAAGCAAAATTCCTCAATAAAACAACATAATGTACCTACTTTCGCTGGATAGTTTACGAAGCCCATCGTGCCGTGAAACGAACACCATGTGCTAGCGTACACTTCTTGAATACACTGTTTTAGACTATCACGGGTTTTCACTACACTTAAAGTACTTACGGGATAATATCCGCGAAAAAATAACAGGCGTCTTCATTATCAAGAAAAATCTAGTGATACCGTGAGTGCGTTTTGTCGTGAGTTAGGCTGCGGTTTCACTGAGGCGGAGCGAGGCTGTGGAGCGGAGAAACGGAGAAATATTAACCAATCTTCTTCTTCTTAGTCGTTCACTCTTGACAGAGTGGTCGTGGTCATGAGGGATCGCCCACAACTGCGGTCGTTGCCTTCGCGATCCTTTTCCACCGGTCTCTATTGGCCGCATGGCGAGCACATTCTGCCAGAGGGATCTGGAGTCTGTCCATCGGATTATATTAACCAATAGGATCGCATAAAATCTCAGCTCCGCTCCAGTATGCAATTCTATTGGTTATTATTTCTCCGTTTCTCCGCTCCGCAGCCTCGCTCCGCCTCAGTGGGACCGCAGCCTCACAATCGAGTTCCAGTAGTGCGCGTAATAAAATACTAAAGCGTGGGCCAGACTGTTGTAAACAAGCCCTCCACACACCTCCAAATTGGTCTCCACCGGCGATTTACAACAGCACGCACTGTTGTAAACCGCCGGTGGAGACCGATGTGGAGATGTGTGGAAGGCTTGTTTACAACAGTCTGGCACCTGCATAAGAAAGAGGGTAGACAGATTTGTCTGCTCATAATAAATAATTTTCGCCCCACCCGTCACTTCAGTATTCCCGCGATCATGATGCTCGCAACAGCGTCGAAATATCGGAAGCTCATAGAAACAAAAGAAAATCACGGATATTATCCCGTAAGTACTTTAAATGTATTTCTTGAATAGTTAACGACATACTTCAGGAAGATCGTTGACAGTCGTCGCAGGACTCAAAGGTAGTCATACGAAGTAAGACAAGTGACAACCAATCTTACCAAAGGGTCTCATGCACCCTGTGGCTGGATTATTGAGGTCAAATAGGCAGTCATCATCATCATAGCTGGCTTATAGGCCTCCCCAATTTTTAGCCACACTTCCCGGTTCTGTGCGTCCCTTATCCAGGAGTTTCCCGCGACTTTGCCGGTATCGTCGACCCAACGAGCTTTAGGACGGCCGTGGTTTCTTTGGCCTAACTTTGGCCTAAATAGGCAGTCGCTCAATGTAAAATATTGGTATTCAGCTGCATCCGGATAGACTGCAAGACGTCCACATGTTGGCAAAAGGCTAGGAAAATGATGATTGAAGACATGAGGAATTTCATACTCCTATAGTAAAGTCATTATACAAGTCATAAAGGTCGCATAGACCTGATATTCTTTCTTGTTTTGCCAGTTTTTATGCGTTATTTACTTTGAATGAAAGAAAATAGGTCAGTTGTTCGTACTGTGAATAAATTCTAAAAGTAAATAGAGACTGAATGAGTGAGCGTTTTAGATTGGTTATCGCATGACTGAGTTGGAAATGTCGAATAAAGTTTTTTATAAATAAAATGTAATGTATTTTACTTACTTTATGCATTTCTTTTACAGGATACTGATATTTGTGAAGAGTTATTCAAAAACTTGTCTTACCTGGAACAAAAAAAAAAAGAATGAGTATTTTGTAAAAAAAACCTTGACAGGCGTAAATTCAATAGTATTTTATATTATATATTTAATTAAATATATTTATATATTTAATGAAGCTGTATACGAAACAATACTGTTTATTACAGTATTGTTTCGTCTACTGCTTCTTTGGATTAGTCAGCTATTATCTTTTCTGTGGTTTAGTGAACACCAGGTCGAGCAAAATGGTATTGGGTTTTTTATCAGGGACTTGTTAGCAGCAACCTGGAGTCATGCACTGTATTTACCTACATTGGTCTTTCGTGAAATGTGGGCGTACCCTAACCCTTTTGGGGATAACAATTAGTATGCTATTTGTGTTACGCTTCCTTTCAGCAAAAACACAGTCAAGTTTTCTATTACAATTTGTCAATTATTATACATCCAAAATAAACAACACCCCTACAATTGTATCACAAGTTCACAAAGCACAGAGGGAGCTCCGTAACGGGCCGACTCTAGCGTCCCGGCGGAATGCCTCTTACCCCTTATATCTAGAAAAGACTTGAATTTGTAATGAAATAGCTGCCACTACTGTGGGCCTGTCAGCGCGGAATGTAGGATCCGTCCTTTTGAGCTAGATTTTGTGGAAATATACTAAAAGGAAACCTAATATAACACCACGCCTGTAATCTCCGCAGGCTTAAACAGATGTGTATTTTAAAACATCCATAATTCGCCAGTTATGTTTGTTTTATGTAATAGGGGGCAGGCCTATAACCATCAACCGGGCTTAGATCTAGGCTCCAGGCTGCTACTGAGAAACTCCTTATAGAAAACCCCAATTATACTTTCCACGAATTGGATGTCGAACCTAGGAGCTACTGCTCACTTGCTTTGCAGTTCGCGTTTTTTACCATTACAGCAACGAAACAGTCTATAGTTAAATTATTTCAATTATGTTTTTGTGGAAATGTGCTATAAAGGAAAGTGTTCTTTTTGTGGGAAAAATTATTTCAGCAATTTGGCGAAAGGATTCTCCATCAAGATAAGTATGAAGATGATACAGCTTTAAGACATGATTTGTCTCAATATTTACAGACTAGTTATCATCATACAATCAATGCTTTCAATTATACATATTTTATCAAAGATTTATGCAGAACGTTTCCCCATGTTCACCAGTTCACCACAATAATACTGAACTTTCAATCCGTCTAAAATCTGTCCCGAATACCACCCTCTAAAACCTAGCATCCCTAACTCCAATATATTGGATCTGCAGCACGTTTTGTGAATAAGAATCATTTTAGGAAGTATCATATTGCTGGCAGTCTATTGTGATATAAACTAGCTATTCCTAGGAGCGGATGGTGAGATCAGGGTCCATTTGTGAGGGGACGCTGTGCAAATTGATGTTATTTAGAAAGGTTGCGAGAAAAATTCGTATATTAAAGTTTTAGTCACGTGGATGTTTTATTTAGGTTTCATAAAGACAGGACCACTGACTACTTCTTACGACTACCAAAAATGTACAAATGACAGCCGGTAACTACGGTATAAAACTCTAAACATACTTTCCGAGGCAAGGAGGATCCACCTACCCACCCATCCACGGACCAACCTAGGCAAGCGCGGCTCGTCGGCAAGCGTCGTTCGATCCGAGCGGCTGTTATTATCTAGCTACGAGTTCACAAGTTTTCTTCGAAACGTTCAACTCTAATAAAATATACCGTTTTTAAAGACCAAAAAAAAATTACTAAATGCCAACGATTTGTAAAACAATGACACTGTTTAAGGTTAAAAACTTACAAACATATTTTTGCATCGCAATACACCGAATACCTACTTAAAAAAAAACAAAGGAAGCTTTTAATAACGAACGGTTGATCGGTCCGTTGGCTTACATCCGATGATCATTAAAAAGCCAACAGTTCTCAGGTATCTGCTGGTGAAGCCGAAAACGAAAACCACGATACAGGAATCCTTTCAGGCCTTTTCGAAATATGCCCGTACATCACGGATTATTGTTGTAAGTATGGGTTGATTGATATCATAAATTGGCGCAAAAATAAAACACTTGAAAATCAACGCATTAATTTGTTTTCCTTGATATCCTGACATCATCATCAAAATTCTCCAGCCCTTATCCCTATTTATTTGGGGTCAACGGAGCATATCTTCTTCCATACTTCTCTATTACTAGTCATCTCAGCAGTCAATTTCTTTCTAGCCATATCATCCTCCACACAGTCCATCCTTTGATATGTGACACCACTTTTCTTTTAAGATCTATAGGCAAATATGGACGGCTGTGTCAAGATGATAGAAGACTTAGAAGAACGATAAAAAATCAATCCTGTTTTTTGTTAATGATAACTTTCGGCCAGTAATGTAGTGGTCCTTTCATTCCCCATTAAAATTCAGCAAGACCAGACACACAGAAAATTAAATTAAACGCTATTTAAACACAAAATTGCTCACGACAGACCTTTTTCCATCGAACCCAGATCAACACATCGGGATAAGACTCCAAGCAAAATTGCTCCGAAATAGCCTTCAAATAACCTTGAAATTCCCCAGAGATAATAAATTAACATTGTTTGGCAAATGCGAAACTTAATTACTGGCACAATAAGACCAGCGACACTATTTAGGGATGAAATGGTATAAAAGTAAAGGGTCTCGACATGGGGAAGGGTGCAATCGAATTTTCACAAAAAAGGATATCTTAAACCCTTTTGGTGACATAGCGGTTAAAAGGATGGTCGGGAACGGTAATTTCATTGACGATTTTATGAGGAAAATGTTGAGTAAGAATGTAGGCTATAAGAGTAGAGAAAGACCAAACAAACGATGGATGGACTGATTGACTGTGTAAAGGATGATATGTCTAGAAAGAAGGTGACTGCCGAGATGACGAGTAATAGAGAAGAGTGGAAGAAAACATGCTGGGCCTACCTCAACTAAATTGTTGAAATAAATACATGGCATAATTGTAGGTAGCTCTCCACATCTAGGTTTTTTAAATATTAAAGTACTTATGCTGAATATATTTAAGTTATTTGAAATAGCTTTATTAATGAACACGGCACAATAAATCATTTAAGTAATGCATTTGAAAACACCATTCTGTCTCTTTAAATCGACGTTTAGTATTAAACGTGAAGCGCGAGACGTGTTCAATTATTTGTGGTGCGACCGGGCCTAAATTAAGTTACGTTATAAGTAAAGTGAATTTAAAAGCTTATGGTTTAAAGAAAATGCTTTTTAAAATGTGTAAGTGTATTTTTCATTGAATTTGAATACCAAAATGAAAATCTAGTTTATATTTCAAACGAAGACAATCAACCCCAAAATAATGCAACACACAAAATTAAACTCAAACTAAATGCAAATATGTCACATAAGTCCGTAACAAGCGATGTTCGTTCAAGCGTGGCCACGCTGGCCCACGCTGGCCCATGATGAATACCACCCGTTTGAGTTGCTTTTTCAGAAAAACCAGTGGCTATGAATCCCTTAACGCTTTCTTTCATTCGATGTGAGAAAATTCTATTGGGGAAATAATTTCTGTTCGTCCCGGGACCGGGGGTCTTTTGTGGGGGAATCGAAAAGGTCTGAAAGAGCCTTAAGTGCTCTGAATGTTCAAAAATTACTCGTTTTGTAGATTTTTTTTTGTTGGTAGGTAAATTTTTATTTTGTGACGTTTTTTGGCGTTGACTTGTTGACTTAGACGAGAAAAAATACAAGAGTTACCTTTAATCTTAATGAATTTGTAACACCTAGCAATCATGTGACAATTTAGGTAAAATAGCTTGCCTAGGTTGGTCCCTGGATAGGTGACCACCCATTACATACCGAGTTTCCTCCGTGCTTCGGAAAGCACGTTAAGCCGATGGTCCCGGCTGTCATTTGTAGCTCATTGACAGTCGTTACAGGTAGTCAGTGTCCCGAAAGTCTGACCAAGGGATGCGTATTAACCAGTGCTAACTGGGTTTTGGAAGTCAGATAGGCAGTCGCTCCATGGGAAACATTGGTATTTAGTTGTATCCGGTTAGACTGGAAGCCGACCCCACCTTGGTGGAAAAAGGCGAAGCAGATGATGAATCACTAAGTTTTGTTTCTTCTCAAACTGGTTTCCGCATCATCTAAGAACAATGCTACTAAATAGATCGACTATTGACGTATGTACCTATTGAAAAAGTTAAATTAGGAAGGAAATACATTACAAAGTTGAAAAGAGCTATTCGACCGTGCTTTATTTCGGCAGTGTTCTGACAACTTTGTTCGGAACTTTTGATACAAAATTGAAAGCTTTTATCCTAATAATCTATAACTCGTATCTCGATGTAAAGTTAGTCTTAAATTCAATAAAGCTTATCTGTAAGGCAATGTTTTTGGTCTTTCCGTACATTGAGTTAATTAACATTTTGATACTAAATAAACCAATCGAAAGGCAACTGCTTAGCATGGGGTATCGGGTTTGATTTCCAGGACGGGCAAAGTGTTATTGGGTTTTTCCATCAGAAAATTCGCACTCGGGCTCGCCTTTATAGAACTTAAAAAACATAACGGGGCGAAATGTGAGTGTACTATTAGGTGTACCTCTGCCTAACACTTCGGGGATTACAGGCGTGAAGTTATGTTTTAAAAACACCAGCAAGAAATACTTTCTCTTTCGTTTTAACCCTAAAAAGCTGCGTCACTATAATATCCCCAAAAATACAGTGTCAACAACCTATATATCACAGTGAACTCGAGCTCAATATTTCATGCGCCGACAGAATTATCTTCCAAATAATTTAGTGGCAAGTACTACAGAAATTGTTTTGTTGCTACTTTGAGTGTACTGGAGACGTTTTAATTGCTGATAGTAGGACTTTTTAAAATATATATGCATTGAGCTGGTGGCTGCGGCTTCGCTCGCCTTAATTAAGAATTAAAAAATCAGCAATCAATCAAAATATATATGCATTTAACTCGGGTTATCATAAGAACGTTATTGTTATTTTCCTCAGGAACGGATTTTTTCTTCTGGATGAAAGTAATTGTATGTCAGTTTCTGTACACCTGACAACGTATATGCAAAATTTCAGGATGATTGGTTCAGTGGTTTATGCGTGAAAATTTAACAAATAAACTTACTTTTGCATTAAATTTATAATAATATGGTTTAGGATGAGCTAATTGAAAATAATGGATAATTTTTTTTTCAGTTTTGTTTTGAAACGTGACTGAGCGATTGTTTGAGACTAAAATTGTGATGAAATAAAATGGAACATATTTTTATTAGAAAAGTTCACTTTTAACAAGTATTTTAATAAACTCTTTTTTTTGCGCGCAAACTTGGATTAAGTTATTCTTCTATTTCTCTGGTGCGAAATTATATATTTAACACTTGCAGGTCAAACACTTAACCTTCCTTTTGGGCTTCGCCGCAATCGGGTAAATATTATCCTGTCTCGTCATCTACAAATGATACAGGGAAACAGGGAGTGTTTTAATTAAGTTAAGCGCTAAATGTAATCAGGGATTTGTGGTGCAAACGGGCCAAATTGTAACATAACATAACATCATGCCTGTAATCTAAGGGGTAGGCAGAAGCGTACCTGTATTATAGTTTTTGCGTTTTAGCTTGTCATTAGCGGTCATTGCCCTTTCCCTAATGTCTTCGTACGAACCAAAACAATTAACCATATTGTATCGTTTTTCATTAGAAAAAATGTTGAAGATCACGATAGATGACGATTCAAGACTTGAACAAGCTTTTTTTTGGTAGGTAGAACTTTAATAAATGTAGGTGAGTCATTGACCGCTATTGACATCTTAACTGGAAGCAACTATAGAAACAAAAAGACCTGAGTTTGACGAATACAGTAACAAAGCAATGTTATTTGTAGCTCACAAAGAATCTACTTAACACCTTTTTTCTAAGTTTCAGTACAAAAACAACAGTTAAAGTAATTTTTCAAGAAAACTACCGCCAGCTGCATATCTTCCCACCAACGTACCAAACTACCTACATTCCACAAAGGGAAATAAATAACCATAGAGTAAGTTATGGTATGGAACATGCCAGTAGCTGTGAATTGTTGCTGTGTTTACGGGCAGGTATACCTTGGCCGTTACTCCACGTACTGTGAAGTAGGGTGGAATAAAAATGGATAATGCTTCGGTTGTTAACGGGGTATGATTCTTGAGAGCTTAAAACTATATCAATGCTATTTCAAGTACCTAAGCAATACCTTGACTAATCAAAACATTGAATATGAATTTGGATGGCTATGTATGTAAGTAGAGGAAGACTATACAAACGATAGATGGACTGTATGAAGGATGGTACGGCAAGAAAGGAGGTGTATGATGAGATGACAAGAAAGTACAAAACTCGTCGCCAAATCTTGGGCTGATTCAATTTAAATTCTCATCGACACGCCAAGAAGAAGAAGACAAGTAACAGAGAAGTATGGAAGAGGAAGACATTTTGCGCCGACCCAAAAAGGATTCGGATAAGGGTAAGATAATGGTGATACAAGTAGAGGAAGACCAAAGAAACGATGGATGAACTATATGAAAGATGAAATGGCTCTCAGATGATACGGATGATGAATAATAGATAAGTATGGACAAAGACATAACCCACAAATAAATCGAGGTAAGAACAGGAAATGATGATCTAGCGTATCAACGCAATTCATAAGACATTTAAAACCTTAAGTCACCAAAAAAACACAAAGGAAACAATACACTCAACCCCCTAATACCAGTAGGTTGCGAATAATCCGGAGATTTGGGAGCAGCGGCGAAATTCCCGAATAAATTAGACATATTTGATATACGGGCCATTGTTTCGGGTTCCTGGTTGTCTCGCCATGGGGTACAGATTACCTACCATGAGATATTATGGGGTTACGATGGTAGGAGGATGTGATTATGTAATTTGTGCTGCATTGGCGAGTTTTTTCTTTTATGTTTGATGATTTTGCGATGCGAATTTAGATGAGGTAGCTTCGTTGAAAATAAAAAGATTACATTATGGCTTTTTTTTTTGTTATTGTGTTCAATCATCTTAAGACTGTCTTTCTATGGGATTAAGTTTGCTTTTAATAATAATAATAACAATAAAAAAATAAAAATTTTTTTTTTTTTTAATTTCTTTTATATCTTTCAATGTTTTTTACATATATATTTTTTTTAAATTAGTATTAAAAAATGTAATTAATTCGTAAAGAAATAAATAAAGGAAATAATAATCAGCCTAAAAACCACTTAATGACACTTCACTTATGCTACTGGATTTCAAATCAGTTTGTGAAAGGAACTGCAAGAATAATTTTAATAAAGAGATTAAAGTTATTAACTATATCAAATACGATAATACTAAACTTGTACGCATTGTCGTACTTGTTTTTGTTTGTTTTTTTTTCCACAATTTCCAAACCGAATATTTCCAACTATCATCTGCTTCGCCTTTTCCCAACTAATTTGGGATCGTCTTCCAGTCTAACCGGATCCAACTGAATACCAGTATTTTACATGGAGCGATTGCCTATCCGTCCTTAAAACTGGGCAATACGATACAACTTGATAAAACAGGTTGTCAGACTTTCGGCCCCTAGTCGCATTCAGTCGTTAAGACTGTCTAAAACTACAAATAACAGCCGAACCAACAGCTTAACGTGCTTTCCAAGGCACGGTGGAAACTGTATATAATGAGTACCCATCCACGGACCAACCTAGGCAAGCGCGGCTTAACCTAAGGAGCGATCCGAGCGCCTGTTACTATTTAGGCACGTACTCCAACCATCAACTATTTAAAAAAATCTTTAATAACACAAAAGAAAACTCCCAAATCAGGCCAAGTCTACGAACTCGAAGACGTGAAGACTTTTTCAGAAGCATGGCCAACTTGCCAAGACTTGGCACATCTGCGCCTCGGACTGACTTCAAATTGAAACTGGAACAAAACATGTCGCCAAACTTATGGCTATTGGGTATCGTGATACGATACAAGTTTCTAACTTGATAGTGGAGATA
Source organism: Xestia sexstrigata (assembly GCA_941918905.2). Taxonomy (NCBI): domain Eukaryota; kingdom Metazoa; phylum Arthropoda; class Insecta; order Lepidoptera; family Noctuidae; genus Xestia; species Xestia sexstrigata. The sequence goes on from OW799225.2 coordinate 10,337,183, forward strand.
GATACTTTTATTCGGACATTAGTTTTGGAATTTTGGTCCTTCGGGTATCCGGTACAATGGTGCTAAGCAGTGTGATTTTTTAAAATGGGTTTTTGGAGGTTTCTGATACAACCTAATGAGACATGGTTATTGGATGACTAGCCCGTTGGTCGAGTGGTCGAAAAGCGCTACTGCTGACCATGTGGTTTTAGTTCCCAAGTCGGGCCAAGTATTATTGGGTTTTCCTTTGGGAATTTTCCAGTGGCAGCCACGGAGTTTGGGTTGTGCCCTGTTGATGGCAATAGGATTGCCCTTCTATAAGGTGCAACTCTGCCTAGCCCTTCGAGGACTACAGGCGTGATTTGAGTTATGTTAAATTTGTTAGTAGCAGCACGGAGTCTGGACTTCTGGAAATAAATTCGTCCTCCTATTACATAATTGGCAATATGAGGGTGTCCAGCATTAGGGGATTACAGGCGTAATGATATGAACAATTGTGTAATGCATACTTTCTTACTAAAATCTGTCCACTCTAACCACTGTCTGAAGTAAAGAGAAATATCGTGAGAAAACTAGAACGACAGTCTCTGAAATCGCCAACACTCAGCAAACATAGTAACCAACAATGTTCATTCATTCATTGTTTGAAAAGGGGTATGTTCCCTGCAGTGGGATTATAATAGGCAGCTAAATAATATAATACGTTTTGCCTTTTCAAATCTTAACGAACATTTAACATGAGAAGGGTCAGAAAAGACCAATTAACTGTAGTCATAAAAGATACTCTTAATGCCTTCGCGGTTTTATTTAATTAACAAATAGCCTGATAAAATCAACAAAACAAATAAAATATCAATAAAAGTCTATCTTTGCGAGCTTCCTCGTTCAATTCAGTTATCCGTAGATTTCAATTAAATTACTTTAAACCAGTGCACAGTGCAAAGGGCGAATGTCGAACCAACCAATTAAGTGAACTTTTGGATATTTCATTAAACTGATACAAGTTAACACTTAATTGCTCAAAGATTTAACAGGTAACATTGCATGTAAACAGTGTGATTTATGCACTTTTGTTGAATGTATTTTTTAAGAGTCTGTAATGTCCTCGGTAAAGAAATTCTTATTCACTCTGAAGTTATGGCCAATATTCAAGGCACGATATTTATTAATAGATAGGGTAAGAAAGATGCCAAATATCGCACGAAATTCCTAACTCACAGCAACTGCGAATATTTCCACACAACACAAATCTGAGTCATATTTTGCAAACTTAAAATCTTTGCGACTTTATAATCATCTAACTAGCCTTCCCCCAACTATGTTAGGGTCAGCCAGTCTAACTGAAAATAGCTTAATACCTGTATTTTACATTAAACAACCGCCTATCTGATCCGAAACATAAAAAAGTTTAGTTAATCCGGCTCGAAGGACGAAAAGTACAGTACGTGTGCGTATGTGTTTGGGTTAGGTACATAACAAATAAAAACTAGCTATAATATGATAAACTTGTATATTGAAAACTGATAGGTCACTACTGGGATGCGACTACTAATCGTAAACTAAAAATTTTGCATTTTTTTCACTCGTTGCGAAACAAGTAACTGCAGCTGCCATTCCACAATTAATTTCAAACTTCACAACTTATGCCTTACCCCAATTCCAAAATCAACTCGAAAACTTCGAATAAAGCATTCACGGAATTTGGATACTTCAGCCAATCTTTACCGTAGAAGTTTCTCGACCAGTCTACATCAGAATTAATTGATTAATTCTGATAATCACGTAATTGAATTAGGCAAGTCTAGTCTGTCTTCAAAGTTTTTAAGTGGCTTGTTTATGTATTTCGAGGAACAATTTCGTTAATTCAATTTGTTGAGTAGTTATGGGTGGGTTGTGATGTAATGAAAAGGAATCAATAATTCTGGTGGGAATCGATCGTAAAATAATATCGCTCGGTTCGTGTGATAAGCTTTTGAAATACTTTCGTCTTTGCTTGTCTTGATTTGACCAAACTAACACTCTTTCAACTGCCATCCGAATTTGAACTCTGACTATCATAATAGTGATGTTTTTTCCTGATTACCAGACAGCCATCAGATGACAATGATGATGCTTAATCTCATATAAATACAATACACCTCTTTTGCCTGTGCCTACCTGTATGTTCATTTGTAGATCTTTGACAATCGTTACAGGTAGTCAGTGTCCCGAAAGTCTGACAATTAGTCTTATCAAGGAGTATTGTATTACCCAGTACTAACTGGGTTGTGGAGGTCAGATAGGCAGTCGTTCCATGTAAAATACCGTCCTCAACATAGTTGGGAATGCAGATACTGATGTACTTTTTGTGATTCAACTTCTGCAAGAAATGTTCATTAAAACGTACTACTACTACAACAGCCCATAACGTCCACAGCTGGACATAAGCCTCTCCCATGATGGGAGGAATTTGCCGTAATCTCCACGCTTGGCAGGCGGATTGGAGATCGCAGTGATGAAAGACTAACAGAAAACGCTGCTGCCCATTCTCTGGTCTACGGAGGCGCAAGGCGTTCTGCCTCAGACATTAGTCGCCTTATGCGACACCCGTGAGTGTAATGGGTTGGTTCTATTCTACTCTGCCGGATACCACACGGCTAAGTTAAAACGTGTACAAGTAAAAATAACAGTAAAGGTGCAATTAATTTCTTGAGCATTTTTTACCAGTAGACAGGTGATGTAGTTATGAAGAGACAAAACACAGTAGGGGTAACATAAATTAAAACTAAAATATTGGTACATAATTAAATGTCTTTGTAAATCGTACCTCGACGTTTAAACTCAACACCCGTGCTATAAATCGTTTTAATTAATCACAGGGGTGATATGCACCCCTTTGTGTCCATTTCGTTACTTAACATTCTTTGTCATGTGAAGGGTTACACCCCCTGTTTAAGCGTTTGACCGCTAGGGGCGTGATATTAGGATGTTGTTTTGCTTTGATTCTTTTCGTGTCGTCGGTGATCGAATATTCAACAATCGCAAAAGGCTAAAGCATTTTCATGATCGTAATTGGACTCATCAAAACGAATCATAGAAGCTCATTACTAGTAGCGACTGAACAGTTCCACAATCCACCTCCTGGCTCTATCATCAAATTAGCTCCAAGATACCCAAATTTTAGTATTGTCATTCGAATTACGTATATATACAAAGTTTCATTTCGATACCACAATTAGATGTAGGTTAAAATTTACTTCCAAGATTTGATTACATTTTCTGTTGCAAGTGAATTTTATAGATATGTTAAAAAGTCTACCAAGAAAGATCCAACTATGCTCATCAAAATTATGTCACAGTTTCAGATAAAGACGAAGACAACAGACAAATGAGACCTAAATCGCTTGTTTCCGTTGAATTGAACTGTGTTCAGCTCGTTAAAGATTTTAAACTGCTAACTTGTAATTGGTTGATTAATTAATACTGAAATCTAAAGGGTTAAGCTTCGTTTAAAGGATTTGTTCCGTTGGGGAAGCTTTCATTTGTAATGCAGGGGGCTTATTGTTCGTAAGATTTGACAACAATTGATTTATAAGGATATAGCATAATCAGCCTATAATGTTCTCACTGCTGGGACACAGGCCTCTTGATCGGCGGGTTGGTAGATGTCACATATCTTCGAATTTTTGGTTCTAGGAAATGCCAGTTTCCTCACGATGTTTTCCTTCACCGTTTTGAGAGCGGTGATGAAATAAATTACAGAAAGTAATGCGCCTGCCTAGGTTCGAACCCGCGACTTACTGCTAGTAAGTTGGGGCCGCCCCCGCTGGGCCACCGCTGCTCCACTGGGCCACCGCTGCTCCACTGGGCCACCGCTGCATAAGGATTTGTTTCCTGATATATCAATGTATGCTTCAATTTGTTTTTCTTAACCTGAAATGTTCCAGTCTTGGGCAAAAGCCTTCGCCTATTTTAAGCCGTGCTTAGTTTGTGGCTCACCGAATATCATATTTGTAATGTTACTTTAAAATTAATAACTCTCTCCGTCTCTCTCATCTCGATGTTGTGCTTCTTTTCGCCAATTCACGAAGAAACCATCAAAGGTCTTCCGCTATCTTCTCCTTGTGTGTTTTTTTATGATCGATAAAAAATAGAGCATGATAAAATTGAAGGGGGCAACTCCTTGAACATTAGTAGGTAGCACTTGAATAAAATAATTTCCTCATGATGTCCCGTTAACTGAACAAATTCTCCAGTTTTATTTCTAGTTTCAACATCCAATTTGATTTACTTCGCACAAACATTAAACAAAAAATCAAGTGAGCTCAATTTGTTAACACTTTTACTGCGACAAAGCCCAACACTACGACAAAGTTAATGACAAACTAATTTGTTCCAACTTTTATTTGTCATGTTGGGTCTAATGCTTTCACATGTTCTATTAGACGGTACAAACGGAATACAGGGATAACTCGTTCGGAATCTCGTCAACAAGGTTAATAAAATTGCACTTTAAGGACGCGTTTACGAATTGACGCGCTTCTATTGTGCGAGCGCAGACTAATATTTAATTACGAAATTTTTGTGCTTTAAATCAAGACAATGACGAGCAAATAACCTCAAGCCCTTAAGGTTCACCAGATTAAGCAAAATTTGTTGAAAATTTCGATGCAATTTTATTTTTTTCTGAGTTAGATTGTAACATTTTGAGTTTAACATATATGCTCACATAACATTTTTTAATATATAAATTTATGTAATTAAATAGAAGGAAACTGATCTTAAACTCAACACGACATCGTTAATTTTGTGTGGAGAGGCACCGAAAATTATTTTTTACAATATTATAAACCAATATTTTCGAATAAAAATCTACTAGAAGATGAAGGAGTAATCTATCTGATGTTAATATTAGTTACATTTGGTTTAGCTTCATTTTTCCGCAAAAGCATCCGAAAAGATGGTTATTTTTTTAAAATTTTAGTCAGATATGCAAACGCGTCCTTAATAGAGGTTCACGCATTTTTCCATGGGGGATTGGCAGAAACTAAAGAACGCCACTTGAAACGCCTTTTCCACGTTCATACATCCAGTTATGCAAATTGGCCTTTTTGAAAAACTAATTAAGGAAAAGTCAACTCTAACTGGGCCCGCGGGGTGGCTATGCTTATGACCGGACCACGTATAGTTAATGGCTCATAATTAGCGAGTTATCTATAAAGTTTTTCTACCTGTCGGAGACAACACTTATTGGTACCTACTCCACGTTTTAGGGTTTTCGTAGACCGCAAACGTAATAAAAACTGTATGTTTTTGCCAAACTAGGGCGTTTTCACGGACATAGGACCTTTTGTTACTAGATATCTATTCAAACTTGCGCTATAAATTCAACAAATTAATCTGCTATAAACTCACAAAGGCAGTGTGTCACCAACTAGTTAATGAAGTCACGATGCCGGACACAAGTTGACAAAACTCCACTTATATCCAACTCGGCCTGCAGCCCATGGTCACACCAACGAATTGGCTTGTCGTTCACTAAGAGGGATGCCACACGGGCGTTTCCGGAACGCTGCGTCGACGCAACGCTGCAATTTCAACGCACTGCGTGGCACACGAGCAAGGAACATTGTGCGGTTTCACAACGCAATTGCTACTACGCCGCATCGTATATTACAAACAAATCTGCCATGCAGTGCGTTGCCGCTGCCTCAAGCTTCGTCTCTCCGGCCCCTTGTTCGACACGCCAGCGTTTCGTCGCTGCACTTCGTTTACGCACACCGTGTGGCATGTCGTTCTTATTTACATTTACGAGTATGTAGAACTGTATGGTCATTGATGTAGCACGACGCAGCGTCACCGCTCAGACGTCGGAACGTACAGACAATGCGTCGTCTGGCGTCTCTCTAAAGCTGTGTGTCACGTAACTTGGTAACTGAGTTTCGAGATGCGGACACGATGTTGACAAAACTTCGTTTACAGTGCCAACTCGCATTTTGATTTCTACAATTGTATGAAATAGGCTTTGGTTTTCGGGGAGTACTTAGTTAAAATTAGGGACGGACGTCTACTAACTTTTGGTATAGTTTTTGTGTATTTTGGCGTTTAGATTTCAGACAAAGAAAAATGGTCTAAAATGTGGCTTTGGAAATGATATTAGGGAATAGGCAGCAGACAGACGACATGTGACATCCACCTCCCGCGTGGTGGACTCCCTCTTACAAAGAGAAGTCCTGTTGCGCCACAACTTGATGTCTTTCTCTTCTGAAGGGAAGCAAGCAAGGATTTGGTTGACGATAAAATAAATTAATCAAATACGTATATGTGCAAATATTAAAATTAGAAAAATACAACATACATAGATCTAATAAGTAATGTAAGTACTACAAAGTTTGAGACGCGTACTAGGTAACCTGGATCACAGGCAACATGAGCTATGTGAGAGTTTTGAATTTACAATATTTCGTTTACAATGAAAAGATATAAAAAATTTCATCGGCATGGGAATTAAAACATAACTGGCGAAATGTGGGTGTAATAAGTACCCCTTTGCCTAACCCTTCGGGAATTTGAGGCGTGATATTATGTTATATAAAATAAATAAATTTGCAGGACGACCATAGTACACACTTGTATAAACTCCAAGAATCCAAGAAATCCCTCTCAATTTCCTAAACGTCCTTTTAAAATCACAATACACCAAAAGATATTCGCTTCTCTAAAACGAAAGACACTACTATCATGTGTATTCTTGCGTAAAATCGCTCGCTAGACGTAGATAGGACACGCGAAATGGAAAATGTTATAAGGATGGGCGCACACGACAACTTTGGATATAAATCACCCAAAGATCGTGACTAGGGTCTTCTCTAATAGATGGATGATACGGAACAGATTCGTGGGTTTTGATTTTGAGTGACATATTGCATGACAATCGATTGGATAGTGATTCGAGCCATTAAAACAAAAAAAAAATGCCTAAAACATTAAGTCCGCCTTTGTACATTATGTGCATAAAGTTTTAATAATTAAAAAACAAGGTGACTACGCAAGGGGGTTGGTCGATGAAAGCTGAAAGCAGATGGCGCTAGCATAGTTTGTTCCCAATCTAACCAATTAGGTCAAGCCATTTTGAAATATAAAATGACATTACCAGACTTTCTACCAATGACGATGCTTGGAATAAACTATGGTAGCGCCATTAGTTCCACAGTTGCCATCCCCATTGGCGTACGTGTACGTGTACGACCAGATGTATGAACGTGGATGAGGCAAAAGGAGTATGATTATAAGGATTGTAGCAGGTGGTGTGCTGTGCTTTCTGCCAACCCCCATTGAAAAAGGCGAGAGTTTCTGTATGTATGTGAATAAATGACTTCCTCGTTGGTCTAATGGTCGCACGCGGGCCTGTTGAGTAAGAGGTCCTGGTTACTATTCTGGGTTGGGCAGTGTTATTGTGTTTTTCCACTAAGAATTTCTCAGCACCGTTACGTAACTACACAAATACCGGAATGGGACTGAGCAAATGTGTACGGTATACGTATAAATAATAATAATACACCCTGTTCTCGATACCGGTGGGCTACAATTTTTACATTTTTAAATGTTTTTTTTAATATATTTTTATAATTAATACATAAAAATGTAACAAATTTGTTTAAAAATGAATAAAGGAGATAGTAATAATAAAGCCATTTATTTCCCAAAGTATAGCATAATTATTACATTCTTCAATCTTATACATTTTTCAAAAATAAAAACTATGTCATGCAGTGTTAGAATCGCATGCAACATATAGAAACGAACTAATTAAGAAAAAAATAACAACAGAGTTGCTTAATTTAGGTACACATATATACCTCTGGCTTAACCCTATGGGATTATCGTCGTGATGATGTTATGAAGTTACTTGTAAAAAAGCGTGTATCATCGTCAAACACAACATCGCTTACCATTAAAATGAGAAACATGTCAAACGCGAACCAATATCAAAATATCTTGTTCACGTTTTGTACCTATTTAAAGGAATGAAAATGTTTTAGAACCAAAACTTGGAAGACAAGTAACATCCATTGGCACTGGGACCCGCGTGGTAAATTCGGCTAATCTATCCCACAAAAAGGAAGCCTGTGCCCCAGCTGTGGGAACACTATAAACTGACTAGCTTATGTAAGGAGTTAGATTAAGATCCAGGTTAAAAACTATCTGTATCCATTCAAATCCGTTCCGTAGTTTTGCGTGAAACGGCGAAAGAGTAACAAACATTCATACACACATCCATCCATCCTTACAAACTATCACATTAATGATCGTTGTTATACTAGACTGATTATGTTGTTGTTAAGTTGAAGTGTCTAATAATTCAATCCACCTTTAACCCTAAACTGAATTAACTAAACTCAAATTGATTGCACAAAGTTAATTAGTTATACAGCCGCGAGGCATCGTAATTTAGATAAGGTTTCATATAATTGCGTGCCTTCCCGTTTTCATTAGAAAATAAATAAATATCGCTGGACATTAACACAGCGTCATCTAGTGCCACACTAAGCAAAGAGGCTTGTGTCGTGGACACCAGATAGTTGATATACTACATAGATACTTTTTGTTTGTAAATACATACTTATTATACATATAAACACCCATGACTTGGAAACAAATGTCCATGCTCATCACACAAACACTTGCTCCAACCCGGATTCGAACCCGGGACCCTTTTTTTTTTTTTTTTTTTTTTTTTCGGATGGGAAATCATCAAATGACTTCTCCCGCTCTGGGCGGAGCAGGAGGGAGTGTCAGACTTTTACTGACTAAAACCCATCCATGTTCCTTCATCGCCCTTTGTGTTCCGGGGCCACGGTATCTCTTTCGAATAGTCCCGCAACCCCGGCAGGCATCGGTCCTTGCGGACCCCTCCTTTTTGCTGACTCTCTTTGAGGCGCGCGTGGAACACGAAACCCGGGACCCTTAGAACGTAAGGCAGCCTCACTACCGCTACGCCATTCGGGTCGTAGTTACAGAATAATTGGTTAACTGTCGATTGTGTAAACGTTATTTGTGATTCTCATTCTTATATCATCTGCCTTTAACCAAATATGTTGGGGTCGGCTTCCAGTCTTACCGGATGCAGCTGAATGCCAGTATTTTACATGGAACGACTACCTATCTGACCTCCACAACTCAGTTAGTACTAGGTAATTATGATACTTCTTGGTAAGACTGGTTATCAGACTTTCGGGAAACTGACTACCTAAGACGGCTGTCAAACGTCTACAAATGACAGCCAACGGCTTCACGTGCTTTCCGAGGCACGGAAGAAATGTGGTATGTAATGGGCGGCCACCCATCCACGGACCAACCAAGGCAAGTGCGGCTTAACCTTAAAGTCGACCTGAGCAGCAGTTATTTAATTCTCTTATATACTATCTTTAAAGATATTTACTAGGAATAAAGGCCCGTTGGCCGTTGCTGTATATAATAACTGCCACCCGGGTATATCTAATCGAGTTTAGGTAACACTGCCTCGTCGGTCTAGTGGTCGCCATCGCGATTGCTGAGCATGAGGTCCCGGGTTCGATTCCCGGGTCGGGAAAATTGTAATTGAGGTTTTCCATCAGAAATATCTCAGTAAGAGCCACGGACTCTTGATTTGTGTCAGGTTGATAGAAATAGGCTCGCTCTCTTTTAAATGGGACTTAAACATAACTGGAATAATGTGGGTGTACTATTTGGTACCTACACCTCTGCCTTACCCTTCGCGTGATGATATGATTTAGATAACACTTGCCGACATCTGTAAGTGGATGAGAGCCCATCTATTACGGAACCCCTCTGTGCTTCAGAAAGCGCGTTTATCAGTTGTTTTCGGTAGTTATTTGAAGATCTTTAGCAGTCCTTATAACCAGAGGACCGAAAAACCCAGTAATGGGTGATGGAGGACAGAAAGGCGCAAGCGCTCCATGTAAAATGTTTGAAAGTAAGTTGTTTGTTTTTGTTTAAATGTTTTTTTTTCTGGTTAGATTAGAAGCCGACTACCCAAAAATGGAAAAGTTTGGAAAAGGTTACGCTATGATTTACTTTACGCGGAAAACAGTCCATTGAAAATATTAAGAGGTTAAGGTGAATGCTCCAATCAGCCCGCGAAATTCAAATTTTCTTACGTGTTTTGCAATTTGCAGGCCAGTGCTAGGTTGTATGTTGATTAAAATATTGTTCGCGATTGTTAGACGTATGTACAGAAAAAATTTTTTCAAGGTCTGAGTCATTGCTAGACCTTTATGAACTTGGAGGGTTGTATTGATGATTTTGAAGATTATAATTCTGTAACTACATACGTCTTACAATCGCGAACAATATTTTAATCATCATACAACCTAGCATTGGCCTGCAAATTGCAAAAAACGTAAAAAAAATGAATTTCGCGGGCTACCCTGGAGCATCAGCCTTAATTAAAGCTTAACAGCCAATAAAGATGAGTTACACGTAAGCAACAAGCAATAAAATCACACCTTAAAATAGCACCTAATTAAAAAACTTCCATTAAAAACCTAATAACTATTAAACAACTAATAGTTATTTCAAATAGAATTTGCACGAATTCCCGCGTTTTTGTAATGGCGTCCGTGCGTTTCGCGCCTTTTTCTTCCGCCATTTTATTGGTCCTTCGAGCCGGATTTATGGTCCGCGATAATTGTATGGCAATAAACACTTGCAATACGACCTTAATTAGATTTTAGAGGTCCGCTTTACAATTTATAAGCCTTCATTTTACGTTGAGTGGTATTTAATGTTATGTTTTTGAATTACTGCTTGCTAAGAAGTCGTTGGGAATTTGTTAACTTTATGATTTAATATAGGATTTAAGAGAAAATATTACATCAAGCCTATACTCCGAAATCATAAACAGAACTGGCTATAAAGTACACCCACATTTCACCAGCCTAATGCTATCGATGGATTCTGACTCTGAATTACTATCGAGAAATTGAGAAAGAGAAAGAAAGAGATGAGTAGACGTCTTAAAAATCTCAAGCACTCATTCCGGAACCCTAGGAATCCTCAACCTAAGAAATTCTAGTTATTTCTACAATTATACTGCTACTAAATCTTTAAGTACTATTAGAGAGAATTACCACTCAGTCAGCAAAACTAACTAGTAGTATACAGTAGAACCACTTGGTTCTGTTAAGACTGTTTCTTAGAATGTCTCTTAAGTTATAACCTTACAAAGCTTTTCAGATAACAAAACAATGTAGTGTAACTCTTGTTTTCTTGGAATATGTTAAAAAATTCACGTTTTACATTCTAGGAAGTATTCATTCAGAAAAAACCTCTATTTCCAGAAATAAGCTTATTCTTTGTGACGGAGGCACACTTAATTCATATTTGATTTGCCATTATAATCAGTGCCAGTATAAATCGAAAAAAAAATAGCCAATGACCTACAAACGATGGATAAATTGTGTGAAAGCTACAAATGAAAAGCGTGGAAAAAGACGTCGGCAAGAAGCCTTTTTATTTAGTAGGACATCAGTACCAGTATTTTTTTTCACGGTACGCTTAATTTGTTCAGGTTTAAATGATTTAGATTAACCTATTAATTCCGCATGACTTCTTAGCTCTCCAAAAATTCATAGAAACACTCTACCGAACCATACAGAATATGTCTCAAATCTCAAGCACATACAATAAAAACATTAGCAATTGTAAATGAGCTAAGAATTCTAAAGGTTTATAACTCCATAACATCTATGGGCGAGACTATTGTTCCCGCTGCAATCATTATGGGTTTCGAACCCGTAATACAATCGTAGTCGCTTCGACTACGCGGCGATAAAAATGGATATTTGTTTTGTAATTTTAAATTGGCACTTTAGATTAAAATCGAGCCATTTAGTTACGAAACGTGCGATACTGAAAATGTAGAGAAGTTTAAAATATTAGGAATCGGTACTAGGAAGTGTCAAAGTGTGTTCTGTCTACCGTGTTAATGGTGAAAAGTTAGAATTTATTAAGGTTTTTTAGATAAATCGCAATTGGCGTGTGTTTATGGACGTGCACGAAGCAGAAAGAGTATGAAAGGATCCATGAGAAAAAGGCGATTTTTAGCTTATATTTTAGCTTATTCTGTCCCACTGCTTGGCAAGGCCTTCCCCATTTCTTTCCAACCCTTTCGGTGTTGTTCCTTCCTCGGCCAATCAACCAAGAACGAGTCCAAGCCGTCACGCCGTTTCTTGGGTCTGCCTCGGTGACGATGACCGTCATTAAGCACACTGTGTGAAGATCTGTCCTGCACCTGTACCATCGTGTACCTTGTAAGTTTTTTTTTTGGATACTGATACGTCCCATTTTTATGTCAAATTCAATGAACTACAAAAGAAGTTCCATCAATATTTATTTACATAAATAAGGGACCAAAATTATCATCTTAAGTTATGACTAGTTCTGGCAAAATTATTGTTTTACGAAGTTAATATCAAGAAACTCATTGGATGATACCAAAAACTGATTTAACTGATCAGACCATTACGAGACTCCGCTACCAAGAACTATATAACTAAAAGAAAAATAATCCTTGATAAAAGTCGGTGCTAAATTAATATCAAGCCACTTAGCTCCAGTGGGGTAATCAGAACTCAAGTCCAGCGTGCACTTAGGAAGCGAATTAATCGGCAACATGCTTCCTTGTCACGTATGAGGTCAAATGGGACAGAACTAAGAGTTTTATTACGTGTTGCTGTTATTGTTTCTATTGCTAATATGATGGGGATAGAGATTCGGCATGCAATGAGATTTTTTCTTTGAAAATGATATCGTTGTTGCTGGCCTCTTGAAGTTATTCTGGTTTTAGTTTTTTAAAACAAAGACTACGGCCTCGGTCTATTGGTCACAAGCGCTACTGATGTGTATGAGGACCTAGGTTCGATTCCCAAGTCGAACGTGTTCTTGGATTTTTCGATCAGGAATTTCTCAGTAGCAGGCCGGACTTTGGATTTGTGCCCGGTTGATGGCATTAGGCTCGCCCCAATAACATGGGACTTAAACTAAACTGGAAAAATCTGGGTGTAGGTACTATACCTACACCTCTACCTAACCCATTGGGAATATACGGGCGTGATGTTATGTCAAGTTACATCATCATCTGCTTAGCCTTTTCCCAACTAAGTTTGGGTCGGCTTCCAGTCTAAACGGATGCAGCTGAGTACCAGTATCAAGGACCGACTGCCTATCTGACCTCCACAACCCAGTTAGTACTAGGTAGTTTAACCTAACAAATCCTGTTTAAAATACGGAGTCAGTCTCTTTTGGTTGTCCCTCATTGTAATTTATTGTCCACCCCGAAACATAACTTTTTAGCGAGACTTTTCCCTAATTACTGTTGTAAAAAGGGCTCTCAGAAGCCAAATACGAAACAGGAAACTTAATGGTAATTCAGAGAAGTATTTATTGTAATTGCCTGCTGTAACAGAAATGATAGCAAATTACAATAAATTGGTCTGCTGATTTTTTTCTTATCTCTTGTAGGCTACGTTTGACTAGAATATTACGCCTCGACAACTATATTACTACGACTACTGCGTTACTACGACTACTATATTACTACGACTACTATATTACTACTACTACTACTACATTACCACGACTACTACAGTACTACTACTACTACTTCATTACTATATTACTACGACTACTACATTACTACGACTACAGCGTTACTACGACTACTATATTACTACGACTATTATATTACTACTACTACTACTACATTACCACGACTACTACAGTACTACTACTACTTCATTACTATATTACTACGACTACTACATTACTACGACTACAGCGTTACTACGACTACTATATTACTACTACTACTACTACATTACCACGACTACTACAGTACTACTACTACTTCATTACTATATTACTACGACTACTACATTACTACGACTACAGCGTTACTACGACTATTATATTACTACTACTACTACTATATTACCATGACTACTACAGTACTACTACTACTTCATTACTATATTACTACGACTACTACATTACTACGACTACTATATTAGGAATATTACGTTTGACTACTAAAATACGATCGTCGATGCTGCAAACTTGCCTAGGAGCCTAGGATCAATCAGTCCTTAACGCTTCCACTGCTGGCCTGTGAGAGGGGTTGGACCATACTCAACACGTGGACTAAGGGCAATTTAGTGAACGTAACATGTCTTAAAATTTATGCTTCTTGGAAGTGCTGTTTCTCCATGATGTTTTCTGTCCCTGTTCTGGTAAAGTGATGAAAAAGAGATGTACGAAGGTCTTCGATATTGGAAATCGTTTCGTACTTCATTCTCCTGCCCTTCTAATTTATTTAGGGTCGGCGCAGCATGTCTTCTTCAGGTTATGTTATGGTTTTGGACTTCAAACTTGCTATTCCATCCCAACACGTAATTGTAACCCAAATCTATTGTATCGCCTGAAAAGAAATGCTGGAACCCACTCATATGTCGACGATTGGTTGCCCGACGTGGATTTATCGACGGATACTTTATTCAGGTTGTTTCGTCGACACCCGACCGCGGTAGACGGATGGGTGACAGAGCAACCTACTCCGGAATTAATTGACCTTGGTGGTATTTGATGAGATCGGTGTAATAGGCCTTTGTGTGGACCTGATTTAGAAGGGTTCTTCTTTGCGTGTCAATAGACTCAAATAATACTCGACCAGTATGTTGCCACCTGCACAGCTTTGTCGTTGGCTTCGTTTAAATCCTGGAAGGGGTGGGGCATATCCTGCAGAGGGGCTTCACACTGACATTGTATATGGGACGGGTCGGTGATATCCTATTTGGCCTCCCGGACCCTCCCCGAGCGGCATTATAAATATCGTACTGTGATTCCACAACGAAAACGTGACGAAAACGTATTATGGAATTATATTATAAACACACACACACACACGCACACAAATACACACACACGCACAAAACACAAGGAGAGCTGCTTAAGTAAGTAATTAATTAATTAACTATAATTTATTTTATTTTATTCCTTTTTTTATTGTATTTTTATTCATTCGTAGACTTCATTTTCATTATTAGGATACCGCTTATGAGAAGAGCGAGACAGCCCCGACACAAGTACTATTGTAACTTACTGGGGCTGCCTCAATTTATGTATGACACTATGTTTGATAAGTAATAAATATTTTTGTATTTCTTTTTGTATTTTGTATTTGTATTTTGTATTTGTATATTATATCATAACGCACGGCGCACCCTGGACAGCTAGCACTCGGTAACGCTTAGTTTAGCTGACTAATCCTTTTACCACGATGACTCAAGGGTTCTTTTAGCATAACAAAACAGGATGACGGCGACCAGAGAGTCTAGACAAAAAAACATTCTATTGGTGATAGCAGTCATGGAGGAGTCAGCCGGTGCAGCATGTCTTCTCCTTGACAGTTTTTTTAGTCTAGCTCTGCTTAAACATGATCATCATTATCTGCCTAGCCTTTTCCCCACTATGTTAGAGTCAGTTTCCAGTCCTTCTGGATGCAGCTGAATACAAGTATTTTACATGGATGCGACTGCCTATCTGACCTCCACAAACAAGTTTGTACTCGGTAATACTTGATAAAACTGGTTGTCACACTTTCGAGTTACTGACTGGTAACAACTGTCTAAGATCTACAAATGACAGCCGGGACCAACGGCTTAACGTGCTTTCCGAGGCATGGGGGAAACTCGGTATGTAATGGGCGTTCACCCATCCACGGACCGACCTAGGCAAGTGCGGCTTATCTTTGATGTACTTTGATTAAATAGACATTACAAAAAAAAATATTTTAATATTATTAATGAAAAACAATGCTTAGGTAGAGAAACTTCAAAAATCTCATCCGCATATTCCGTACATTTGGGGAATTTAGTGAAAATGTGTAAACGTTTGTGAACTTCAATTCCACTATCTAAAATAGAATAAATGGTAGCAAATATTCCAAATACCATTGCGTATTGCATTTTACTCCGTTTTAATCCTTTCTACCGACTAAACAATACAAAAGCTATATTTTTTCTACGTTTTTCGGGTAGTTCTGAATTATTCGCTGTTTCAATTTGAATTAAATTGTTTCACAAGCTAGAATGTAGTTAAAAGAGACCTAATTTTAGTTTCTCTCTTTGTCTAAAAACGACAAAGCATTGCCGCGATGTTTTAGAGCTTCTACGAATCTTGTATTTATTTTTGCAGGATACAAAGGGCAGTAATGACATTTATAAGACACGCATGTATTCACAAATCTTCTTAGCGAAAGTTTTCAAATCATTTTTTGTTGAAAAATATCGGTATTTTTTTAAAGAATAATCTCCTTTGTAAAGACCAAAATGCAACCGAGATTTACCAAAAGATATTAAAAAAATCTATTAACCATATACTTAAAATTAAAAACCGTAAAACAGACAAATGACACTTCCAGCCTTGTCTCCAAATGTCAACCACGCATATAATTTATTTTAAAAACCAAATTGACTGCCTCGTTAGTCTAGCGCGACTGTTGAGCGTGAGGTCCTGGGTTTGATTCCCAGGTCGAGCAAAGCGTAATTGGTGTTTTCCATCAGGAATTTCTCAGTCGCTGCAACGAACTCTGGATTCGTGCCTGGTTGATGCTAATAGACTCGCTCCTAATTACGTGGGACTTAAACATAACTTGCGAAATATGGATGTATTATTTATTTAATTTAATTTTACGGTTTTAGGAAAACTAAGAGCTAATAATTTACACACGATTGAGAGTACCTAACAAAAGTAAGCCAATTAAAAGTTTTACAGATAGGAGAGAATTTATAAACAAAAACAAAAATATTTAAGAAGGCAGACAGTTTGTAAAGACAATATCATAAGTAAAAATGTGTTTCAAACAGCGCAAATTGCATTCAATTAGTTTATGCTATAAAAAAAAGAAATTTCAAAGAGTCCTTTTTAAGTTTATTAGGTGCATCTCTGCCTAACCCTTAGGGGATTACAAGCGTTATGTTATGTAAAAACCAAATTACATTAACAGTCCAATTGCAACTGCAAGTAGGTATTTCCAAGCGACAAAACTCACACATTTGAACCTACGTTAATTTCATTGAACTTAGAGACCTAGCCTTTTCCCAACTATGTTGGGATCGGCTTCCAGACCGGATGCATCTGAATACCAGTATTTTACATGGAGCGACTGCCTATTTGACCTCCACAGCCCATTAAGTGCTGGATAATACGATACCCCTTGGTAAGAACTACCTAGATCTAAACATAAACCTATCATCTTCAAACATCTTGCCACTTCTAACTCCAGCAATATCTCAAGACCATCAAACTCAGCTTGTGACGGACCTGAAAAATGTAGCCGAGTGATGTAGCGGCGCATTAGGTGTCGCAAACTGGTATTTAAATGAGACAAATGACGGCAGTGCTCAACTTATTGAAGGGGTGAGGATATGGTAACGTTAGAAAAGCGGTTTCATTTTAGAGTTTTTTAGAAGGAGTCCTTAAAGATGTGGTGTGTGAGTGTGTGCGTTTTAAGCGCTATCCACACATCTCCGGGAACCCGGCCCTGACGTGTTTTGTACGAACTGTTTGACACGGAGCTATGTGAATTTGTTCGTACAAAACACGTCAGAGCTGGTTTTCCGGACATGTGTGGATAGCGCTTTAGTGCCTTTTACAAGCTTTAATTTAATGCAATGTTTATACGATTCAAATCAAATCGAAATTCGAGTCAAATCTTGCAACAAATCTATACACATTTAGTTTCGTTGACAAATTCCTTGGTTTGCTAAGTGACCTCATTCTAAATCAAATATGACGGACTAGCTATTTTTATACACCCCAATTAATTATCAATTAAAAAGGTTTACTGGAAAGAATACGTAAAAAACTAACGTCACACACACCTACATTTAAAAACTCGGGATCATATAAATGAGCAGAAACAGCATAGCATTCAAAGTTGATCCCGACATAAACAAGCAGAGTTATCCAAAACTTGTTATGCACAGCGTTCATATTGTTCATGGCCGCTAATCATTCCCCACTATGCCCTCACCCTTAAACACCAGGAGCTCGGCTTTGAAAACTTGTTTGTTTCCACTCGAGAGGCGAAAACGTTTGTATTTTTGGCATGAGCCGCGTTCAAAACAATGTTTTCGCGAATTTCAGACGGAGCAAGTGAGCCATAATGTATGACTTAAACTTTACCAAGTTCTAACGTTATATTTGAGTAAATTTTTCCTTATTCTGAATCATCATTTTACCGCTCCGTTGGTGTGGTAGTCGCAAGCGGTACTGCTGAAAATGAGCTCCTGGGTACGATTCCCAAATCGAGCAGTGTTATTGGGCTTTTCCATTAAGATTTTTTCATTAGCAGTCACAGAGTCTGGATTTAAGCCCGGTTGATGGTTATATGGTCGCCAGCTATTACATAGGAATTAAACAGAAATGTGGGTGTACTATTAAATGAAGGCACACCTCTGCGTATCCCTTCCAGGATAACTGGCGTTATAATATGTAATTTCCTTTCATTCCTTGTCTTTGAGGAGTTAAATTGCTGTTGGCTTAGTGATATTTACTTATGTTTAGTCAAAAGGGTTGTTTATTATTTTAATTTAATTACAGTTTATGATGAAGGAAGTGGGTGGCTGGTTATAATAATTTGTACTTTAAATACTGTCTACATACTGTTGAATATCATTTGACAGGTTAGAGCTTTTTGTGTCTTTTTTTGTTTCATTTGTACTTCACAGTGCGAACTAATTTTGATTAATTCACCCATTTTTTTCACACAAAAAAAACTCCACAAAATCGATCATGAAAACACCTCGTATTTATTTACGAATCTCTCTCAATGAACCGCGTCGTCGGCCCGGTTCTTACGAAACGATAATAAAACAGTTATTGTTGGAACGAAACTGGGGCGCGTTACTAGTTCAGAATGACAAATAGACGGACAGATGGACTGTTTTATATTGTGTGACATAGCAACTGAGATAATATTAAGATGGTTTTTTTATATTTCCGAGAGTACATGAAATTAATTTTTGGTGTAAGACATGAATTTGTTTGACATATTGTTGATATTTTTGATGTTTATCTGCAATATTATAGGCGTGTAGGTTTCAGATGTCGCCGTATGCTCGTGGAGACCAACCCTGGATTGGATTTGATTGCTAATGAATGAAGACATAATGTTATAATGCTTGTGGTTCTGTGAGAAGACCGGATAGATATCGATCGATCGATAGATGGCTTTATGCTGTACTAAATGTAAAAAAAAATATCAGGTAGGATTCAGCCTTTTCGTGAACATACCAACACATTAGTTAATAGCTACACAGAGTAAACTATTTAACGAGAGCACATAAATATGCAAACAATTTGCTGAAATTTTTGAAAAAAACAAAAGGAGTAAAAGAACTAGAGATCTATTTATCCATCTATTCTAGGTCTAAAGATAATCGTGACAGAATAGTCATGTGAAAATATACTAAACCATGTCATTTACGCACACACAAATGACTGATGATATTCATAAAGCCGCTAATTTGAATCGGGACTAGACTGGCCAGTGGCCACGCCACGGCATGCCCAATGAGCTGAGGGCCAAAAAAGCCACTTTCTGGAGCCCTGACGCGGCCAGAAAGCGTCGCGATAGATCTCGTAGAAGATGGCGGAACGAGCTGGATAACACCAGGCTTTTGCCCAGCAGTGGAATGATACAGACTAACAGTATCAGTACGTAATTTACTACTTGCACTGGAAGAATCAACGTATTCCTATCGTCGCTAAAACCAAAACAAATTACAACCGTGACCTACCTAAATATATGAAATTCCTAAAATACACCAACCACTATACACTCACAGCCAAAACATTTCAACGCTGAAATCAAACAACTTAAGGCGGTAAATACATCAGTCGTGAAAGACGCACGTCAGAATCGCAAGTCTGTTTACATCCTTACGTCGTTTCCTTTTCAAAGACACTGTTTAAAGGACTGCGTATATTACGCATACTTGACGCCGACACGACTATCAGTAAAACATTGAATTATGAGGTTTATATTATGTTTCTTACGGTTGAATTTTCATCATTTACCATTAATGAAGTATACGACGCGTTGACCACGCATGGTCCACGCGGCGTACATGTTGAAAATTCTATCGTACGAAACATGTAATAAAGCTCGCATTTCAATACTTTACTGCGAGTAGAATTTGATGGTGGTGTGTGTGACCATCCATCACATAAGGAGTTTCCTCCGAACCTCGGAAAGCACGTTTAGCCGTTGGTGCCGGCTGTCATTTGTAGATCTTTGACAGTTACAGGTAGTCAGTGGCCTGAAAGCCTGACAACCAGTCTTACCAAGGGGTATAGTAATTTCCAGTACTAGCTGGGTTCTGGAGGTCAGATAGGCAGTCGCTCCTTGTAAAATTCTGGTACTCAGCTGCATCCGGTTAGACTGGAAGACGACCCCAACATAGTTGGGAAAAGGCTAGGCAGATGATAACAGTGTGTGTGAATCGGAGTGGAGTCGATGTATTGTGCGAAGAGCCGATACAGTTTCCTTCTCAAAGACACTGTTTAATGTTTATAATCATTCGTCGGCTTATAGTTGATGTAAATGTTTATGTTTCAATGTCTGACTGCTAAGAGATGTGAGGAAGGGAGTCAAGGCTTTTGGGTTTGTTTTGAGTTTAAGAGAGCAGGGTCGGGTGGTTTGGTTATCCTACTAATATCATAAACGCGAAAGTTTATGAGGATGAATGGCATGGATGGATGATTGTTACACTTGCACGCAAAAACTTGATAGTTTATAACCTGGATTAATCTAGTAATCTACTACTATTCATTTTCTAGGGTAAAACAGTATGTAAGAGCGACTCATTACTTAGATCAGTGTGGGATTGCCTTTATTTTGCAGACCGCTTCAATGGGGGCTATCGCGCATAAATTCGCTGCTAGAGGCATTCGTGTAGACTAAGGTCTTCCGAAATGTCAGATGTCATACAGTGTTCGTGCGTTGCGTGATTTTTTATCACGTATTTATACTAATACTCACGATTGTGTTCGAGACTGAGCCATTCCTGATTAATTATGACTTGAAGATTTTAAGTAGCCACTTAGGATCATAATGTATCTGAAGTTTACACTATGTTGTTAAACTTTTTATGACGTTACTGGTACTTTAAAGTATAAAATAGAATTATTGACAAGACCTTACTCGACAGTGGCGCCATCTGGCGAGCTCAAAAACGATAGCCCTCATTCTATAGTGATATGTTGTGATCCCACAAGGAAGCAAGCACTGAAGAGCACTTAAATCTATGTGGCGTGGAAAAATGACTGCGTAATAATCTCAGTATTAGTAAAAATGTCACTTAAATCACTCTGGTTCCAACGTCGTCAACTAGTGTTTCTAATGAACACCACAAGTGTGATTAGTGATATTAGTATTGATAATTACTACTAACATTGTCTATGTGTGGTAGAGAATAAACCTTCAGATGATTAATGGACCTTCTCCCAAGCCAAAAAAAAACCTCAAAGCTCCATTCAAACAATCTCCCACTGTGACTAATCGTAAAACAACAGTGATTACGGCATCTAACGGGAATCGTACCTGCAACCGTAACAAACCGGCCAATGAATGTAATGAGTGTTTTCATTCAATCTACCCGTGGCCGC
This sequence comes from Xestia sexstrigata, assembly GCA_941918905.2. NCBI lineage: Eukaryota > Metazoa > Arthropoda > Insecta > Lepidoptera > Noctuidae > Xestia > Xestia sexstrigata. Next base: position 10,358,873 of record OW799225.2, read on the forward strand.
GTGGGAAAGAAAAAATATATGCAGACTTATTTGTTTTACGATGGTTTTTCTTTCATTATAGATATCAAAATGTGTTTTGAGAACGTTTTTGGGGTTTGACTTTCTCAGTAGCAGCCACGGAGTCTGGAATTGAGCCCAGTTGATGGTAATATGGCCCCTGTTACATGGGACTTAAATATACCGGGCGTGTACTATTGGATACGCCTCTCCCTATCCCTTCAGGGATAACAGGCGTGATGTTACATTATGTTATACAGAAAATCCTGATCGATACATGTATGTATGACCATCAACAATACAATCAGTCAGAATTACAAATTCATTAGTTGTAATGTCTCACAACATACTGATTTAAACAAACACAAACTGACAATGATCTACTCAACTGTCTACCACATCAGTTGTCAGGCTGCATTGCGGAGGTGGCCGGTGCCAAGTATTTACCGCAATCAATTCACTAGCTGATAGTTAGCGTGATAGTGGACTAGGTAGAGAGGATAGTATATGGGTAGTGGGAGTGATTTGTTCGCTGTGTCCTGATAGAAAGATCTGTGCAAATCTTGTTAAGATTTATTGTTGGTATGTGTGATAAGAAACTAAGGATGAGAATAATGAACCTCATTGATGAAGCGTTCGCAAGAGCTGACTGCTGAACATGACGTCCTGGTTTCGATTCCCGGGTCGCAGAAAATGTTATTGGATTTTTCCCAGTAGCAGCCACGGTGTCTAGATTTGTGCCCAGTTGATGGCAATAGACTCGCCCCCTATTACATGGGACTTAAAATGTAACTGGCGAAATGTGGATGTACTATTAAGTACACCTCTGCCGAACCCTTCGGGGATAACAGGCGCGATGTTACGTTATGTCATATTATAAACATTACCGACGTCTGTTTTTTGGTTGTTTTATTTGGGTACTTGTTGCACAACTGTCAAACTACAAGTGCGGTATAGAGATAGAAACATAACTCATACTTTCTACATGGTTTGGTCATGCTAAAGGTATTTACAAGGTAGATGTGAGTGGCATCGCCGTGAGGGTGCGCTCTAGACGGACATACACTGGCCTTATTGGTGAGGTTGTTCAGAAAAGTCAGGTGCGTAGTACTCGCAACCGGCGTGCGTGTATGACTAGATGTATGAACGTGGATGAGGCGAAAAGGAGTAAGTAAGGATCGTGGATTATTATTATAATTATTTATAAATTTATAATAACAACACACCATTATAACGTAAATAAATTGGCCACTTTTTTAGACAAGCTGGCCGAATATTCTAAAGTAAAATCCACACCAAATAATTTAAATACCATCCCAAACAATAGCCCAGTTAGACTCAACACAAACTTGTCTAGACTCAAACTACCCAGACGCATTCACATCTAAGCAAGGGGAAATATTTCTAACATTTCTCAGTAACTTAGACGATTTCATTTCCATGGGATTTCCTACGAATCTGCATAACTTTGAGCGAGTACGATACGGCGGCAATGGAACTACGACTTTGCATGTAAATTTCACTTGGGTACGCATTCGCGTGGCATACATTACTGGTTTACTTCGCTGCGTGAGTTGAGATGGCGAAGAAAAAGCGCAATGCATAATGTTGGATCTAAAGTTACGAGCTATAATCCAGGTGTTTGGTGTTGTAAGTTGTGGGACATACGGCCGTTGAGTTCAAAGAGCGATGATTTTATTGAATAAATTATTAGTGACATGGTCTTTGCTGTGTGAATTTAATCAGTAGAAGAGAGGAATTTATGGTAAACATTTAAACGATGCCTCGACGGTTAAAATATATGTAGCTGTACTACTTATATCATAGTTAAACGATTTAGACATTTAAGTGTACCTAAATGTGAAAAGTAAATAAATAAATATCGCTGGACATTACACACGGCGCCATCTAGTGCCAAACTAAGCAACGAGGCTTGTGTCGTGGACACCAGATAGTTGATCTACTACATATGTACTTTTTGTTTGTAAATGCATTCTAATTATACATATAAACATCCATGACTCGGACACAAATGTCCATGCTCATAACAGAAATATTTGCTCTTACCGGGATTCGAACCCGGGACCCTAAGAACGTAAGGCAGCCTAACTACCGATGCGCCATTCGGGTCGTCAAAAATGCGAAAAGTTGGTTTTGAAATTGGCAAGTACTGTGGGGCTTTCATAACGACTGTGCAAAAAGATGTGGAGGAAATTAAGGTGTCAGGGACACAGGGTCAAGTCACATGGGGTTTCGTATTACACGAAAATTATCCCTATTTTTTATCAAAGAATCAGCATTGCCATCCTTTTGGGAACTTTTTTTATTGACAGCGATGTGGACAATTTTTTTGCCGCCCTTTGATGCTTTTATTCGTTTCTATACTTGTGTTAGATATTTTTATTTCAAGTTTGGAAATAAACCCTAGGTGTTATTTTAAATAGTACGATTATAACCATCAATGAGGAAAATAGACAAGAATACTTTACCATACTTATTGCGTCCACACATTACCAATGCACCAATTTCAAAACACTCCTTCACAATACCAGGGCGAGTTATTAACAAAGTGGTCTCCCAAGCTAGACATCATAAATACGGTTTCAGATCCTTTTGTGACCATAATCCCCACTTCAAAGGCGTTACAAAGGACTGTGCAGTTAAGCACTTTACGTACCACAGGACGAGCTTGGTCTTACTTCGGTCAAAGAGTTAGCTTTCGAATTATAACGTGACTTTAATGCTAGTATGTGATGAGTGACAGGTGGTGTGATTCGTTTACTTTAGGTAGATTTTAACGAAAGACAAGAGAGCTTATTTCTTTGAGTTTTTAGATTGATCAATTGATGATAGACAGTGGTTTAATGAATATGTAAGTATACAAATATTACGAATTTTGGTAAACGTTTTATGGAAAACGCCACCATCTTGTTTTAGACAATTTTTCAAAACAGTTTGAAAAATTGTCTAAAACAAGATGGTGGCGTTAGTTCCGATCTTGGCCACGCGCTAGAAGATCCTTGTACAATTACAGTAGGGATACTTTAAAATATTAACGTACCAGCGACAAAAACCAGTAGTAACAATACTTCCCGTAACATGAGCTCTGATGTAACTGTTTACATGATTACATCACTCTTTTATTAGCCAATAAGTTCGCAGACATGCTCGCCAACACACTCCCTTCGCTCGCCATCCATCACGCCCGTAAGTCCCAACGAAAATCGGTGCACCGCCAAAGTCCGGGCATAGTTAGCAACTCGCACATTTAAATAACTTGCAAATTATTCCGCTCGGCCGCGCGTTGAGGGACGCATTGTTTAAAAGCCGTCTCTTTTACTCTGTGGCACCTATTTTACAGTTACCTAGCTTTTGTTTTACAGGTCGTGTGAATTTTTGATGGTAGGCTGTGGAACCTCTTTTAGTAAGCTGTCAATTTTGGCTATGAAGCGTGCTTTTGGTGGAGGGTGGCTTTTTGGCTGTGTATTGTGGTGTTTTCTGAGTTTCAGCAGTTTTGGTTGAGTATAGAGGACTTGTAAAGGACTTACTACTGTACGGTTTTTGGAAAATGTGACTCTCTCTGATACCGATGGATATAATTTGACATTTTGTGTCAGACCAAGTTGTACCATTCCAATGTAGAGATGTTTAAAAGCCTCTGCAGACCCTTCAAGAATAGTCTTGTGACCTGAAAAAATCTAATTAGTCGGTCAGTTAAATTATCAAAAAACATATGACACGTGTTTTTTCTTTTTTGAATTTTTTGTTCCGTAAACCAAAATTTACGACGCTTTTAAACTTCTCAATACGTCACGCCGTGCTATAATTTTTAGTGCGTTGTGAAGTCAGGAGCCCCCACTCCCGAGTTTTGGTGCGTTTTATCTTTGTCAATATTCATTGATTTACAAAATAAAAAAATACGTGTCCATTATTTTTCAATACTCTAACTGACGGACTAAATAGATTTGCAATTTACTGATGGTGGAAACTAGCCTATACAGGGGCTTAAAATGGCTGCTTTAACAAAATCATATTAGGATGATAATATGAATTACGTAACATTTCGTAAAACGCAATTCATAATATTAACTGTATGACCATATCAAGAATTTTAACGTAATTGATATTACTATTCTATAATGATTCTGCTAAAGCGGTCATTTTAGAACCCCCGGCGAAATGATTTAATATGTTACGTTGAATCTTTTACTCTATGTCACTTTTCAAATAGTTACCAAGCTTTTGTTCTGATAACATGTGGATGGTTTTTTTATCAAGCTGAGGAGTGTATTTGGTAAGTGTTTGGTAGGCTGTGGGCTTACTCTGAATTCCAGTAGTTTTAATTGAGTGAAGAGGATTTGAATAAGACTTAACAGTACGGCTTTCGAAATTCTCTCTGTACCAATGGCTGTAATTTGTCATTTTGAATCATTGTGTTACAGGTAATCAGTGGCCCGAAAGTCAAACAACCAGTCTTACCAAGGAATATCGTATTACCCACTACTAACTGTGTTCAGGAGGTCAGATATGCAGTCGTTCTATGTAAAATACTAGTATCCAGCTGCATCCGGTTAGACTAGAAGCCGACTCTAACATAGTTGTGAAAAGGCTAGGCAGTGATGAAGCGACCTCAAGCGATTCAATGATTTTCATGGAAACATTTTAACTGAGCTGTGTAAAGAATTCAAAGGAATTGACATCTGACTGAACGAAATATACCCTTCAGCCTTAGGAACATTATATCAGTACAATAGTTTCTCATTTCGTAATATTAGTAAGAATAATATTCTGTTTCTTGTATATTCATGAACACTACAATACACATTGTTTTAATACGAAACAGCTTCCTCCAAAACAGATATCTCACAAGTAGTTTATGTAAGACAAGTTGAAGATATGTAAATGTTGGTAACATCATAACGTGCATGCTGCTCCATATATATTATCAACTTACTGCAGTATTATGTCGTCCTGGTACTTGCAATGTGTGTCGGATTAATAGATGCGTAAAATGGGTAAATCAAAACAAGCAAGGATTTTGTGGAAGTGAAGCTTTGGTTCCCGGAGAAGAAGTTGATATAGTTACATAATACCAGCCTATTACTGTCCCACTGTTGGGCAAAGGCCTTCTAATAAAGAGAAGGCACGAGCTTTGATCACCAATTCACCACGCTTGCTTACTTAAGATGGATTGGCGATTTTAGACTTACATCCTTCCTACTAATCCTACTAATATGCGAAGTTTATGAGGATGTATGGATGTTTGTTACTCTTTCACGCAAAAACTACAGATTTAAATGAAATTTTGCACGCAGATAGTTTATAACCTGGATTAACACATAGGATACTTTTTATCCCGGTAGTAAGATCCCATGGGACAATTATCAAACTTCACGCGGGCGATGCCGCTGGCAGAAGCTATAGTCATTAATACGAGTATAAGTCCAGAGGACCTAGCATGAGTACGCGGTACGTCATAATCATTCTTCTGCCGTTATCCCAATTTATTTAGTGTCGGCGCAGCATGACATCTTCTTCCATATTTCTCTATTACCCGTCATCTCTACAGTCATCTAGTTTCTAGCCATAGCATTCTTCACACACTCCGTAAATACGTCGATTTTAAAATTAAAAATACTTGTTTCACAATTAAAAAAAAACCGTATGTCAATTCTGTTGACAGTCGTACTGAACACAAGAAACGCAGTAAAAGCGATAACTCTGTGAGCTCTTTGGTATGCGTATACCAAAAATTGTCACAAACATTTATCGAACCACAGAATCTTACATCACATAACTCGCACAAAGCTTTACTAACAGTAGGGAAACATCTGCCAGAACGCCAAAAATAATTTTGTCTGAACATCCATTTCTAAAGACTAATTAGGGTACGTGTCAAAGCGACTTTGGAAGTCGGCATAAAAGCCTTTTTATCGCCCAGAGACTGATTGCGCGGAATTACTGAAGGATTTTTTCCCTTCGTTGTCCCAAAGATTGAGTACACTGCATTAGTTAATGTTTAAGATAAAACGATTGATGCTGCAAAGTTTTGGAGTTTGCGAGTTAGAATTATGATGGTGCAGTTAATTTTGGAGTTTGTAGGTAAGAGGAATAAATGAGAGGATTAGGGGAATTGGGTCAAGTCTTGATGAAGTGGATGCTTTTATTGATTTGGTTTGTTCTTTCTTTGACAGTCGTTACAGGTAGTCAGTGGCTCGAAAGTCTGACAACCAGTCTTACCAAAGGGTACTGTATTACCCAGTACTAACTGGGTTGTGGAGGTAAGATAGGCAGTCGCTCCGTGTGAAATACTGGTATAAAGCTGCATCCGGTTAGACCGGAAGCCTACACCAACATAGTTAGGAAAAGGCTAGGCAGATAATGATGTTTGTTCTTTCTTTAATAGCCAAAGAATGACTGTGACATGAAGGAAGTCAAAATTGTACTAGCAGATTTATTGGTTCAGCTTTTTTTTTTCGTCTATTGTAAAGCATCCCTACCTTATGATGTAAATACAACTGCTCATGGGAAATTACTAGATGAGACTCGTACAGATCGGAGCAGCATAGCATCAAACGCTTATCACACTTTCTAAGAAGTGGGTAGAACAAAGCTGCCTGCCTGTTAATGATCAGATACGATAAGAATAGTAGTAGTAATAGATAGATAAGATATCCATCAACCAAAAATCGACGTCTTAGAAAACGCCCCCTAAACTTAACTTAGAAAGTAATTCACCCCTCTTCACCCCCAAAAAGGTCAACTTAATTCCACCATCATTATCAACGGTTTTACGAAAACCTCTTTGTTTGGCCCCCCTTTTAAAAGAATTACATCAAAAACGGGGGGAAAAAAATTGGACGCCCGGCGATCAAAACTTTTTTGTCGCTTTTTTACGCCTTCAAAAGACCACCTGAAGACTGTAATTGCAGTACCGTTAATTAATAAAGGTCTTCAAACTTTAAAACTTCAAAGATTTTGTAGGGCTGCGTCTTGTGAGGTTTAAAAGTGGGACAAAAAGTTGATTGGACAAGCATAAATAAAGCATGTTTGGAGCGATATGTCAAAATCTGATGAAAACTTTCTTCATCTTAATGTTTACTTTGTGTATGCAAATTATGGAAAATAAGAATGTGACCATGCAAATGAAACATTATTGTTTATTTATAAATTGGAACTAAAGGAAGAAAATATCGCAGAAAGCAGTTGAAGGATCAAATGAGTTAGTGGTCTGAATGTTAAATTATATGAGGACCATTAAGTATCTGAGGTGGTCTTTCGAGGAAAATACCACACAGGTTTATTTAAGGTTAAGGAAATATAGTTCGGTTCAAACTTAATGACGGCTCGGAAGTTAGCTGCAAATGACGGTCTGCGCATTATACAAACAAAACGATGCGTCATCTGCGCCCCGTAGATACCTAAAATTGTTGTCTGCGCAGCTTTACATTAGATGTTCCGAATCGCCATAAAGTTTAGAGCGTTATACCTGTGCAGACCGTCACTCGCAGCTAATTTCCCAGCCGCCATTAAGTTTGTACCGAACTATACCAGTGCTATGACATGACTGTAATCCGGGAAATGTAGGTTGGGTAGAGGTGACTATTAGATATAATACACCAACAATTCGCCAATTATATTTAAGTTCCATATTATGGGGGTGAAGCCTATTGCCTTCAACCACACCTTAAATCCAGGTCCTCATGTTAAGCAGTAGTGCTTGCGACTCAACCAACGAGACACACCAGTCTTCTTCATTTAAAAACTTTTCCCTGATAGCCCTAATTTGTGCAAAAGACGGAGGGACATTGAAGACTGGGCCTACAACACAAGAGTCGCCAAACCCTTTGTAAGGGGTACAAGTCAAAAGTTTTTGAGTAATTACCGCTGATCCCTTTCGGCAGTTAGAATCTTCAATGACAATTGGGATAGAAATTACTGAAGAACCATTTTTGGAGGATTGTTGTGAAGTTGTGTGGACAAAATACATAACAAGCATTTTGTTATTGTACAATTATTTATTACCTAATCTGAAGTGACCTTTGGTAACTCTAGAACTAGTAGAGAGGACCTGTTGGTGCCTTTGATTCGAGTATGGCAAGAAAGGAGGTGTCTGATGAGGTGCCGAGAAGTATGGAAGAAGAATAGACACGGCGCGGTGCGCCGACCCCAAATGAATTGGTATACGGGCAGGTGAATGATGAATTTGTGAATTACGAAAATCGTATTACAAATATCTAAAAACAATAACTGAGACAATAACCTTGTCTAGCCGCTCCTGCTGATCAACAGGTCCTGGATTTCGATTCCCAGAACGGTCCATGTTATAATAAGGTTTTTCTATCTGAAATATCAGTTGAGGGCAGTGTTATGATTTGAGCCCGGTTGTTGGTTATAGACCCTTCCTCTAGAACATGGCAAGTAAACAACTGGCGATATGTGGGTCTGCTATTGATACGCCTCTACGGCTAAAACAGTCGATAAAACTGCGTATGTGTGATGCTAATTTACTAAATTAAAGGGTACCGGTTTTTATAAAACTGTTCTTGTGTTTGTGTTTGTTGTGTCTTGTTAAAACAGAATATGATGTAGTTAAGCCATAGCTTATCGACCCTAAGTTACCCTTAACAATTTAATGAAATATAAGCCCCGTCAACTGGAAAAGTGATCACAATAGCCAAGCTTATACCTATTACCTAATTGAAACCTAAGTCAAGTTAATCAATATTATCGGTATATTACTCGTATTACTAGATAATATTATTATACTGTACATATTGTCAAGTTTACTTTAGTTAATAGATGGGCCAGACTTGTCATGCGATCTTACAAACAAGATTTATTAAATTGTATACGTAATTTCTCAAACATAGCAAATTTTAATTGTTAAATAATTACTTTTAAAATTTATTACTCGTCCTTCTGTCAGGTTAATTTGAACTTTTTATACAAAGCTGAATGATAAATGGCATTTTGTCTTTTTAACCTTTCAGAATGCATCAGGGACGATGGACCAGAGTCGTAACGCAGTGGATGCCAGAGGACGGGCGTCGTCGCCGAGGGAGGCCTAGAAAACGTTGGCGTCACGACTTAGAAGCGTTTGTGACAGATTGGCCGGAGAAAACCGCACGGAGAGAAGAATGGAAGGCTATGGGGAGGCCGTTGCCCAGCAGTGGGACAGTGTCATTGGTAAAACATAACAGTAGCCGGACTGGAATCTTAAAAATTGCAAACCTTTTAAGGTTTAGCTGAAACTATGCATTATATTCTAGATAGAGTGAACACGTAGCTTTGTTAACGAGGTAGACGCTTCACAAAAAATAAACTTCACGTGGACAACGTGCTATAAAGGTCTGTAAGATTTTACCCGCAGCGCCCGTGGTAAGCAGGAAATCTGCATTATTTTTAGGGTTCCGTACCCAAAGGGTGTGAAAACCCTATTACTAAGACTCTACTGTCCGTCTGTCTGTCTGTCACCAGGCTGTATCTCATGAACCGTGATAGATAGTTGAAATTTTCACAGATGATGTATTTCTGTTGCCGCTAAAACAGCAAATACTAAATACATAATAAAATAAATATTTGTGTGGGGGCTCCCATACAACAAACGTGATTTTTTGATAATGGTACGGAACTCTTCTTGCGCGAGTCCGACTCGCACTTGGCCGGCTTTTTCCTAGATAAAACTTCTCTTCGTGCGCGAGTCCGACTCGCACTTGGCCGGTTTTTTTCTAGATAAAACTTGACCAAAAACATCTTTGTTGGATTGTTCTCCCCAGCTTTAACATAAGTGGTGAAAAGCAGTCTTTTTGGTGTCATGTAATTCTTGACGTCCAAAAAGACTGATTGTCAGGCAAATTTGACTAAATGACGTATTATTTTACGTAGAATTTAATCTAGAAATTTTAAAGCCACTCACCTCCATCCTCAGGAATGTTAAGCAGCTTCTTGGCCCCAGGACTTGGGCCCCGGACCGCCGACAGCGCCCTCTGGAGCGTCTCACTGATAGGTTTGCCTCCAGCACACTGCCCGAACACTGTCACAATCACTAAGCACCTCACTACACTTGCACTCAACCCCTGCACTCTTCGCCAGCTGGAATCCTGCTTGCCCATCTCGAAGTGGTTTGATGCCATCGGTTTTGGTTGGGATTCAGCCGCTACATTTTTTGTGACATCTGGAAAAGAGAAAAGAACGGAATTATTATAGGTATGAGAAGGGTAACTTGGGGTGTAGGGTATCGGGGTTGCAGGACTGTTCGAAAGAGATACCGTGGCCCCGGAACACAAAGGGCGATGAAGGAACATGGATGGCTTTTAGTCAGTAAAGCTCCGCCCAGAGCGGGAGAAGTCATTTGATGAATTCCCATCCGAAAAAAAAAAAAAAAAGGGTGTAGGGTATGCGGTATTACTATTATTTATTATTTATTTAATAGTATTTTTTTTCTGTGTATTGTCCTGTGCGGGTTAATAAATGATTTTTCTTCTTCTAGGTATAGTTAAGATTTCAAATGGTTTGAATCAGTGACAAATTGATAAAACATCTAGTTTAGAAATATTAAATACAAGGTGAAAGAGAAACCACGGATATTACATAGTACAGTACATCATTCGAAACTGAATATCCTATACTATATCCTACTAATATTTCCATTATCCTACGAAAGTTTGCGAGGATGAATGGATGTTTGTTTCTCTTTCACGCAAAAACTATTGACCGGATTTGGATAAAATTTGGCACACCAAGGGCCATGTTCACCGAAAAGATAACGGGTCTGATTATCTAAAAACAGCTGTTTAAAACACATTTTCATGTTCACCAAAGCAAATCAACCGATTAAACACGCTAATCAACTGTTTTTTCTAACCGAGGTGGGAGAGGTTGTTTAAAGTCCCGGTTAGTAGTTAATCGGCGTATTTTGACGTTTGTAAATTGCAAATATAACAAATTTTAAGGTTACATCCAGCAGTGCAGTCTGCTTTGAATTATATTTTGGAAGAGGATGACGTTTTGGACGAATTTGAAACCGTTGAAAGACTTTTGCGAACTCCTCGTTTGTATTCCACCAGACGACACTACTTCACGGAGTTCGGTGCGTTTGTTTTTAATTACGCCTTGGTGCTTTCACTAAATTAGTGACATTTTTTTTTTCTTCATGCGTAAAACTAGCAATGCGCTTCTTATCCATTGTATTTAATTTAAAAACTGTTTCAAACGAACAAAACTTCAAACACAACCGATAATTTGATGGTTATAAAGAACTGTCATCTCAGGTATAATGCAAACATTTTAAGATGTTTCGCATTTGTACGGTTATTTACGTGTTAGTTTCCCATCCTATTTGACTGTATTATAATCATTCGATCTTTCATTCCTAAAACGCTCGTATAATTAACCGAGCTAGAATAAGTTGTGGTGAACACCAAAATTCCCACGTCATGTTTAAACAACTGTTTAGCGGGCCAATTACGAAACAGTCGGTTATTTTACTGTTGGTGAACATGGCCCTAATAGTTTATAACCTGGATTAACACTACTACACTACTTTTATCCGGGTAGTATGATCCCGTAGGACGATTACCGAACTCCACGCAGGCGAAGCGTCGGGTACAAGCAAGTGGAAAATATGTAGTAGTCACAAAAACAGAAACAACACCGAAACAACGTAAACGTGATAAACAAAACGTTTAAAATTTAGCACATTACAAAAGTCACCTTAATCAAAAACACACACCTCCCATAAAATAAGAATAACCATTTACACGTAAAAACACGGTCATAATCTGCTAATTAAACTAATTAGACAATCCAATTAATACGGAAAATATTTCGCAAACGGCTAAACACGACTTATAAATGTTAAATTATTAACAAAATCTGCTTTGATATCGTTTTCATCCTTATTTCATTATCGCTTCTGAGTTTTCTGATTTAATTATTTATTTGCGTCGCGGGACTAACAGGACCCAATTTGTCTCGTTGCTATGGGGATGATATGGGTCAAGTTAAGTAGATGATAATGGCGTTAATTTTGCTGTTGTTACATTATTTCACTTTGTAAGAAGAAGGATGGGAAAGAGCCGACAAGAGATCACAGTCTTGTTCATAGAATCAACAGAAAAGCGTCGAACAATTTAACTGTCTTGGATCCTGTAGTACCTATATGTAGGTAGGTTACTATATTATGTTATGCACTTGAAGGTACAAGGTACAAGGCCGTGTCGACGGCGCGTTCGTGTTCCACGCGCGCCTCAAAGAGAATCTGCAAAAAGAAGGGGTCCGCAAGGACCGATGCCTGCCGGGGTTGCGGGACTATTCGAAAGAGATACCGTGGCCCCGGAACACAAAGGGCGATGAAGGAACATGGATGGGTTTTAGTCAGTAAAAGTCTGACACTCCCTCCTGCTCCGCCCAGAGCGGGAGAAGTCATTTGATGATTTCCCAACAGAAAAAAAAAAAAAAAAGTTACTATAACAATAAATCAGTCTTCAATGCTGGGTATAGGCCTCCCCTTTTTTCTGCCACGGTTCTGTGCGTCCCTTATCAAATTGTTTCCCGCGACTTTGACAACCGTCTTACTGTCTCTTTGATATCGTCCTTCAACGAGCTTTAGGACGGCGCTGGTTTCTTTGGCCTAATCTTGGTGAAAGCCAGCGGCCATCTCCGCGTCACCGTAAGTTACATGGAAGATACTTGCACAACATAACATATTACTTACACAATAAAGACAGAAGAGAATCTAGGCTAGTATGGAATTACCAGATCTATGATTTTTATTTTCGGTGAAAATTGCGGACTTTTTTCTTTTAAATAATGTAATAGGAGCAGCGGTGGCCCAGTGGCGGCGGCCCCGACTTATGAACAGTAAGTCGTGGGGTCGAACCCAGACAGGCGCATTACTTTGTGTAATTTATTTCATTACCGCTGCTCTCAAAACGGTGAAGGAAAACATCGTGAGGGAACCGGCATGTCCTAGAACCGAAAAATTCGAAAACATGTGACATCTACCAATCCGCACTGGGCCCGCGTGGTGGATATAGCCCATTCCGTCTCATAGAGAGGAGGCCGTGTCCCAGCAGTGGGAACATTAATAGGCTGATGATGATGATGATGATGTGATAGTACAATTTAGTTTAATTGTTTATTATTTTCTTATTGTTGTAAAATTCCGGACATTTTAGAATTCCCCCGCATTGCGGACACTGAGCTAAAATTCCGGACATGTCCGAAAACGAATGGCAACCCTATTCGGCTTGTATAGCTTATTTGAATAAATTACGATTACAATTGATTTTGGTCATCAAAATACGAGTACTCCTGTTAGAACGTTAAATAGTGATTTAAGGCCTACTCGATATTGTCACATAATTATATGTTCCTACCTACACTGATTCTGAACCTACAACCCAGTATTGCTACTTCAAGATGCAGCATCTAAACCCGAGAACCGAGATGCAGAGAAAGTTCCCATTCAAGTTTAAATAAGATGATATTAGAACGTATGTTAGAGGGTTTCCTAACGTACAGGTTGTACGTTTAACTTTAAACGATTTCAATAAGAGGTCTAGCTTGAGTAGCTTGTTCGAGCTGTACGGAAGCTGGAGACCTGAATTTATATAAGATGTTAGATGAGAATAAGTTTTAAGTAGCTCAAGTCTTCTGGAATTCATTATAAATCATATTTATTTCTGTAAATAGGTTTTACAAAACCCTTTTATACGTCACATAACGTTGTGTTTTAAAACTAGATAGTGGTGTCGATTCTGTTGTGCACAAACTAAACTTAATTTAGGCTATTGCTATCTTTTTTTCTTTAATAAAACGAGAAAGAGACGGACGTAATTTAGAGCTGTCAAATTTAGGTGGAACTAATATTTCTATTCAAATGAAGGAAACATGTCGACTAAAAACACGGTCAAGCGCAAGGCATAAACTAGTTTGACATCTCTAACTTAGTTCATAGCTATAGCCGTCCTTTTCTTGCTCTGCCTTTTAGTAAAAGATAGCAATATCCTAAATTAAGTTAAGTTTGTGCACAACAGAATCGACACTAGTGCCGGTGTTTCGTACCTGAATACCCTGAGAAGAAACAGCCGAAACAAACTCACCACTGATCACCGACTCTTTTGAAGTCCACATTATACAAACCCGGCCAAGTGCGAGTCCATCGTAGTGGGAGGGAAGCCCCCTTTAATTTTGAATTAATTTTTTAAATTGTTGTTATAGTGTTAACAAAAATACACATTCTGTGAAAATTTCAACTATCTATCTACCTATTACGGGTCATGAGATACAGCCCGCTGACAGACAGACGTACGGACGGACAGCGAAGGCTTAGTAATAGGGTCCTGTTGGTTTCCCTTCGGATACGAAAGCCTAAAAAACCATGAATTTAGATGTTTAGTCACGAAAAAATTGAGTACTAAACTTTTTAGTCTAGGTTTCTCGTTTACCTAGCGAAAACTTTCAAAAAATTCCCGATTAACAACTCGAATCTGGAAACAGCATTATAAATGTATAAACTTCAACGTATGGATGCACCGACTTTAAAACTTCGGAAGTCGTAACTTTTAAAGCCAAGTTCTCACACGTCGGCGCTTTGTTGCGGATCTGTTAGCTTTTTCTTTTTTATAAAAGCTATCTTTTTACCAAAGTTATCTTTTTTATGTTGAAGAGTACTTTGGAGAAGTTGGGGAGTAGAAGGATTGTTCTTGAATATATGAATTTTATAGGATACGGTTCAGTGATTTTATAAGGCTGAGAATATGTTGTTTAGATTTCAGTACCTTTTACTTTTAAGTTTTCTTGCCTAAGTTGGTCTGTGGATTACCCATTACATACCGAGTTTCCTCCGTGCCTCGGAAAGCACGTTAAGTCGTTGGTCCCGGCTGTCATTTGTAGATCTTTGACAGTCGTTATATACGTGTAGTCAATGGCCCGAACTAGTCTTACCAAGGGGTATCGTATTACCCAGTACTAACTGGGTTGTGAAAGTCAGATTGGCAGTCGTTCCATGTAAAGTAGAATAATATTCAGCTGCATACGGTTAGACTGGAAGTCGACCCCAACATACATAACTGGCGAAATGATGGGTGCCTAGTCTTTTGGGGATTACAGGCGTGATGTTATCTTATACAGTAATCTACAATAGTCCAATAGTTCCAACCAGAATAACTTGAAAACTTCAGTAGATAGGAAACACATATTGTACAATAAATTGATGACCAATTTGAAGCGAGAAACAAATCTAGGCCATTTCACTTTGCGTCTTAATGACGAATCGTTATGCAATGACATGTAGGGCACGTCCATTAAACATCAATAGGAACTGTTGTTATTGTCTGTCGATAAAAGTGAGAGTGTCCACGCAATGTGTGCCTTAAGAAGAACATGAAGCCCTAGACAAGAGGCAACAGCCTTTATTACTTTTGTATTTCTACGAAATCCGGCAGAATTGATAAATTTTTCGTTAGCTTTTGTGTAGGCCCACAGCGAACTGGGCAAGCGTATTTTCATCAATCAGGCACATAAGGTTACTGATCGAAAAACCCAATTCATTTTCGCCAATTTGGGGTGAGACCTAGAACCGTAGTAGTGGGTATTATTACTTAGCACGGGGTACTAAAATTTTTACAGCAAATAATAGGTTTGCTTTTCGTCGCAACTAGCCTGTTGTAAAACAATGTTGCGGCCTAGGATGTAAGCACCGCATGAGTAGACAAACGGGTAAGCACGCTAGTCTAGTAGCAACAGATTCACTCGAACTTTTTACACCTCAGAAGTTGCTCTTCTTTCTCAATAGACTGCCTCGTTGGTCTTATGGTCGCAAGTGTGACTGCTGAGCATGAGGTCCTGGGTTTGATTCCCGGGTCGGGCAAAATGTTATTGGGTTTTTGCATCAGGAATTTCTCAGTAGCAGCCACGGAGTCTAAATTTGTGCCCGGTTGATGGCAATAGCTGGCGAAATGTGGGTGTAGTATTAGGTACACCTCTGCCTAACCGTTTAAGGATTACAGGCTTGATGTTATGTTATAGCATACTGAAAGATTTCTCAACAGAAACGGATAGCTACCTACAAGAATCCTAAACTTTCACAGTGAATGCGGCAGATGTTTCAACACGTATTCTCATTAACATGCCTCAGTTAATCATACATGATGTACTGGTATCATTTACACGCTCATGAAGATTCTTTGTTATGCAAAAGTAGTGAAAACAATGCTAGTTGTTAATGGAGTTTGAAATTAGTTTGTTAATAACGAATAAGGGAAATTTCTAGTATAAATATCCATACTCATACACTGTTTTAAGCCTGCACGGTTTAAAACTAAACTGTCACATACTGTCACATACGTCGGACCACGAACGAACAATCACGGAAGTGAAATGCAGTCTATGTTTATCTTCCGTAAATAGGTATGCATTATTCTAAGTTCTATGTAGATACTAGAAAGCTATCATTCACTGAAATCCTACGTCTTTTCTTGACTTGAATGTGCCCTGGCGGTTGAGAGTATTGCACGCTCACTCTAATGTCTCGCTGATGGTGGCGCGTGTGTCGGATCATTCAGTTCCCTTCAAAATGGTTGAGTTGAATGGTGCTGATCCATGCGTCATGTTCGTGAACGGGCGCTGTCAGTTGTGACTGGTCATCTCTTAGTTGCCATGGCTTATTTGTATGTTTATTTTTAAATTGTATTTTTCGTTTTTACTATGGACACTTTTAACGTGCACATCTTGCTACATTGTTCTCACATAATATACCATCTCAACATGAATGATGTAACCAAGATTTTGTAACATTATTCTGATTTAAAAGAGTGTCCATGGAGTTTCTTGCCCGTTCTTCTCCACAGAGATCTACGCTAGGGAATGGGCAACTACAGTACTTTCACAGTTTTTATGTCTTGTGACTGGGACTGTAGCTACATTTAATTTTCATCTTTGTTTCGACAATTCAAAAGTGCCTGTAACTGGCCTACTTGAAATAAATGCTTTGATTTTGATTTTGATTTTCTAAGCTCCCGATATTTCGACGCTGCTGTTGCAAGCGCCATGATAGCGGGATGACATATCGGAAGCTCAGAATAATAAATAATAATTACACTTGTATCAGTTTATCCATACTCATATTATTATTAAAAAAGTGTGAAAATAACTATTGGTCTGCTATTTACCTTCATAGTTGAGGGGCTGAATGAATTTAGACGAAATTTGGCAAACGAACAAACCATTCGCTAGGTTAGGGCTTAGGATATTTTTCATCTCATTAGAACGCTTCGGTGGGATAATTTTCGACCTCCACGCGGGAATAAGCTGGTAAATTAATAAAAGCGTAAAGTTACAAAAAAATAATTGATATTTCGTCATATTTTGACGTAATTATTACTGTCTTATTTACCTACCCATATCCTACCTAGTATTATTATTTTAGATAAGTTTTTATTGTGAATTCATCAAAAGTGTAAGTAATTTCTGTACCTACTCATTATACCCGTCAATGTTTATATCAAGTTTGTTATCCTTTCAACTTAACAACATGCGGTAGAACTTAACCTATAAAACTTCCTAAACAAACATTTTACAAGGAATAAACGCCTACGCCTTTCTTGACTTACTTCAGTCAAAGAAATTAACTTACCTAAGTCTAAACAATGAATAAAATCTAACACTGCAAAACAAACCCGTTTTTAGATTCATCAAAAAAAACTTTTATTTCAATTTCGCTGTAGTCCTATCAAACAAATGAACACAAAAACAATTTTCAATAGTCAAATACCAACCTCAAACACGTGAATACGATATCCAAAACAGTGCAATCCAAATATTGTACACAACACTAGTTTCAAAAACAATCAACCAAAAAACACAACACTATCACAAAACAAAAACAAAAAACACTTATTTGATACGCGTATTATCTACAAATTGTATTAAAAACTATTAATTAAATTAAAAACGCTTGTAAAACGCATCGCGTCGGAGCTAAACTAAACGAAACTAACCTAAAA
Organism: Xestia sexstrigata; assembly: GCA_941918905.2. NCBI lineage: Eukaryota > Metazoa > Arthropoda > Insecta > Lepidoptera > Noctuidae > Xestia > Xestia sexstrigata. Next base: position 10,376,881 of record OW799225.2, read on the forward strand.
TTCTCTCGCTCGTTCATCGGAACATAAAAATTTGACCGCCAATAAACGATTTCAAAGGAAACTCGGACTTCGAAGCAATTACACAAACGCACAACAACAAATCTAAGGAAAATCAGCTTTATTTTGTCACTCACACAGCAGGAATTAGACTGGTTTAAAGTAAAATGTATGTTTGTGGAAGGAACGACGCGCGCTATCTTTTGTATTCATTTTCTACCTGCGATCGGACCCTTTTTTGCTGCCCATATGTGGGGACTTGACAAAGATACCTTTAAGCACCTTAACACCCGTTTTTAAAGTCGACAATTGAATGGTTCAAAGATAAAAGTATTTTGGATAGATATTGCAAAGAGCAGGGAAGGGCCTTTCTATGCAGTTTTTAAAAAATTAATCAACAAATACAGTTGGGGGCTAAATTCCAATGATTCACTTTATTGATAACAGACTATAAGTCCTGTTATTGAAAGAAATACAAAAAAAAACTGCAATAAAATTTACATTTACATCGAAAGGGAAGAAGGACCAAGTTTTTTTTTTTTAAACTGATCTTATATCCGATTAAAGTTACAAATATTTTGTTTTACGACTACGGTTCCGTTTGCGGCCGATCATGGGTAACATATGGCCAATATTGGCACGATTTCAACGTTTACCGCAAACTGCGTATACGCAACGACTTTGTGTTCAATACATCTGTTAACCAAAATCCTATGAATATTGGTCCTTCGATACAATACAAGGCTAAATCTCGGTACATTTAAAAAATGTACCGAGAAAGGCCTTTTTAATTTGATTTCTGTTGAGAATCGTAAATAGTCTAAAGTTCTAAACCTAGAATTTTATCCACATTTACATGTTATATTATTCAAACATTTTGGTAACCAATGCATGGAACGTTATGTTCTCAGTGCCACTGCTGGGACACAGGCCCCCTGGCTGTGAGAGGGACTGGCCCACAAAATTCCCCGAGCAGGCACAGTGCCGGCTTCCTCTTTGACTTTGACTCATGATGCAGTGGTGATGAAATAAATAACACAAACAAAAGGGTCTGCCCAAAAAGAGGTTGCGCCTGGACGCGCACCGCGAAGCTGGTTCGAGGTGGCAAAGGTAAAAGGTTTTTAGAAATATTCGGCAGGCAGTAGGCTGTCCTACTCCTGGGAAGAGGCCTGCCGAATATTTCTGGTTTCTGTTATAGGCTAAACAAAAAAAGTCTGCCTGGGTTCCACTTACCATGACATTACGAAATGAAAATACCTTATGTTCTTAAAACACCTAATGTTCTTATTCTCTCAGTTTTTCTCTGATTTATTATTCAAATTGTATGTAGTAGATTATTTTTTTGACGGTCTAACAAGCTACTTGGTTTACAGTTTTACCAACAAATTACATTGTAAATGCTATTGTGTAATGCTTTGTGTGTTGTTAAATAGCTTGTTCGACCATACTATGCTGACTATTGTTTTTAACTGTAAACCATAATTTGGTTTTATTTTCAATATAACAATTTCATTAATGTTTGCATGCCTAATATAAGGTAGATTGTACAACACCTGCAAACTATGCAAATAAATTTTACTTTACTTTACTGAAACCATGACATTCCGAAACTTCAGTCGAAACTGTAAGCACCGGGCGTCTCTGATACCGTCAAAAAGTTTCCTATTCAGTTTAGTGTAAACCCACACCAATATCAAAACAAATTTAAACCTCGCACATCAACAAATTGACACCCCACATATAACCCACAAAATCTAGTTTAAATTTCTAACCCAGTCACCGATAGGCCAGCCTATTACCCTGAATTGAAACTGATTGGTTCACCAAACAATGTATGTGCAAATAAACAAATTGCTAGTTCAAAACTAACCGAATTCGAGCAAAAACGATGCCCGTAACTCGCTTAACAATATACGAACAATGTATTCCTAAAGTTGACAGGGATGGCAGAACCTAAACCAGCTAAATAAATGAAATAGAACATGGTTTACTAGTAATTGGTTTGAAGGTGCTGAGCATGGTTCGATTCCCGGGTCGGGCAGTGTTATTGGTTTTTTCAATCAGAAATATCTCAGTAGCAGCCACGGAGTTTGGATTTGTGCCCGGTGGATGGTAATGGCTGGCTCCCTATTACATAAGACTTAAGCATAACTGGCGACATCTGGGTGAACTATTAGGTGCACCTCTGCCTAACTCTTTGGGGATTACAGGTGTGATGGCATGTTACGCTGATACCGTAGGTAAACAGTAAAGTACGCCTTTGCTCAACCATCCAAAGAATACAGTCGTCTGGTCTGCTGATCGCAAGCGATTCACACGTCGGGGTATGTTGAGATTTTCTTTCAGGAATTTCTCAGTACTAGCCCAGAGTCTGGATTTTGCAAGGAGTTTTTAAATGTATGCGGCCTAATGTGAGTGTACTGTGGTACACCTCTGCTTTACCCTTTTGATGATGTTATGTAGAAAACGTTCACCAATTCTCTATTGAATCTCTGTCCCTATTGAATAAAACAGGCGTAAAAATATTGTCCTGCTTGAAACTTTCAATTATTACCTGCATACCTTAAGAGTTGAGCCACGGAAAAGACCTCCATCTTAAGAAAGCTAATCCAACCAAACCACGTCTCTCTTTATCTCCAAAATCACTCAACCACCTATTAACCACGATCCCCCAGAGCTAACAGCCACTATAGCCACCTTCCCACAAAATTTAGCCACCGTGGCACCCCTGAGTTATCGAAACCGGGGTGACCCGACGAACTTTAATAGAGTACCAGTAATCCGTGTTCGAGGGAAACTACATGTCATGATATTGCAATTTTGTACGTGTTGCCAATTTCATAGGTTTAACTGTTACCTGCTAACTATTGTTGGGGACATAATTACGGTTGGAAACACTGGAGGGGCTGGTAGAAGCGTCTAGATTATACGCTCCGGTTATGTATTTATAGGTTTCATACATATCCTACGATCCCGTTGAAGTAAAAAGTATTGGGCCAAAGAAATATAGAATGCTGTCGTGCCAGCAACACGAATACGACTAAAGAGAGGTGATGGGTCATGATGATGCATCTGTTACAAGTCAGTGGCCTGAAAGTATGACAACCAGTCTTACCAAGGGGTATCGTATGACCCAGTACTAACTGGGGTGTGGAGGTCAGATAGGCAGTCGCTCCATGTAAAATACTAGGTACTATTTAGCTAGGCAGATGATGATGACGATGCGTTTTCAAAACGTGGTCATAAAATGTTATTCAAGATAAGGACCACTCAATCACACTATTAAGAGTGTATGATCCTGAATGTAAGGAATGTCGCAAATAGCTTTAAAATATATCACTGTTAAGATGAACATCTTTAATACTACACTAAACGAAAATGGAAAATCGCTCATTATAATATTTCGTTTAGTCTACATTTGACAGATTCTACTTTTGACATCATATTCTATATTTGACAGATTCTACAATCGACAGATTTGTGTACCCTTAAGCTACCTCAAATTAAACAAAACATTTCTGAGATTTACCATGTTGCTACCTGTTCTGCACAAGAATGGAACGGTCGTGTTATTTTTTAAGTTTTTTGTTTTTTAATTACTTAGGAACAACTGCTGTGCATTGTTTCAGTCGGCGAAGTAATCGGATTAAGATAAGTATTGTTATTTTTAACCCAAGTTAGTGTATTGTTTTGGAAACTGGGTACAAAATAATATATATAAGTACAAAACTGTATGTAACTAACAATAACTAAACTACTAATCCTAATGGAGGAACAATCCTTACCAATGGCAGAACGTACCTGTGCTGTGGTATTATTTCTGACCTTCACGTGAGGGTCAAAATCTAGCCGCGACAAATTGTCGCGCAGCGGACAGACTTCCGGCGTGATCTCATGGCGACATGGAGAGAGCGACTGTCGGAACCCCGTGCAGGGCACGCCACAATAGTGGCGGTAAGTCCCCTCTTTGAGGAGTGGCTTGAGAGACGCCACGGCGTCCTCACCTTCCGCCTGACGCAGGTCCTCACCAGACACGGTGTTTTCGGGAGGTTCCTGCACCGAATCGGGCGGGAGGAAACGCCCGGGTGTTTCCACTGCGAGGATCGACCGGAGGACACGGTGGAGCACACGGTGGAGGTGTGCCCCGCGTGGGCGGAGCACCGCCGTGTCCTCGAAGCGGCGATTGGCGGCGGCGACCTCTCGCGTCCGGCCCTGGTGCAAGCCATGGTCCGGAGCGAGACGGAACGCCGTCACCTCCTTCTGCGAAGCAGTAGCCACCACGTGGCCCCCGGCCACCGTAGGCGCGGGCCTGTGGACGGTGGGCTATGGGCTAGCTCGCCGTCCGTCCGTCTCATGACGACAGGCCGTGTCGACGGCGCGTTCGTGTTCCACGCGCGCCTCAAAGAGAGTCAGCAAAAAGGAAGGGGTCCGCAAGGACCGATGCCTGCCGGGGTTGCGGGACTATTCGAAAGAGATACCGTGGCCCCGGAACACAAAGGGCGATGAAGGAACATGGATGGGTTTTAGTCAGTAAAAGTCTGACACTCCCTCCTGCTCCGCCCAGAGCGGGAGAAGTCATTTGATGACTTCCCATCCAAAAAAAAAAAAAAAGGGTCAAAATCTATACTTAACCCAACGGTTTTAAACAATTAGGTACTTTTTTAAAGTAATATTCTAATAATATTCAATGTGAAAAATTGGTCCTTTGGTTATTAGAGGATGCCTGACCACGAATGGAGGGACTAAAAAAAACAGCTGAACGCAAACAAAGCAGCACTCGAGAACTTTCGAGAAAACCTACGTATACAGCCAACCAGCCATCAAAACTTCCCCTGGTAACAATACTCCCTAAATCTAATCAAGCACTTATGATAAGCAAATACAGTAGATTTCCATTATAGAAGCACTTGGAGCCCGATTTGACTGTCAAATTCAGCCGAGCCGCTGGTACATTTGCATTGAAGTGGGCCCCTGTTTGCAAGGTACTCGAAAAAGCAACTTCTTAATCCTCTCTGTTTACTGTAAACAAGGATGAGTGTTATACCGAAGTGTAGTTTCTGGTCCTTCGAGGCGATTTAAATTTTTACCAATTTAAGCTTATAAGAGACAGCTAGACGGAGTCGCAGAACAAGGAGAAGATCGGGATGCCTTGGATGGAGTCCTAGCGTATGGCGTGAAGAAGTACACCATCGAGAGAAGTGGAAGGAATGGAAGAAATGGCCTTTGCCCAGGAGTAGGGTAATACGGACTAACTAAAACAAAAAGCTTATATGGAACCACAATCTTCCGGGGTAGCCGGTATTAGCTGGATTAGAGTTACCAGGAATCGAGTTGAATGGCATGCGATTGGGGAGGCAAAGTCCATAGTCCAGGAGTGTAATGTTGTAGGTGTGTAATGAAGCTGACAAGCGTGCCATTGGCGACTCAGGTTGTAAATAATCTTCATTCGTAGAAATCATGAATAGGTGATGTTGTTTTGGTCCACGGGCTAATTCGGAATGACGTTGATGAATCATGAATCAGTTATCAGCATACTAACCCATGCAGTGACTTGGGTGCACAACATAATAAGGTAACTTTACATAGTATCCATTATTTTTAACACAAAAGCTTCACTATGACTACATTTACCTACAATGGTGATTGTACAGCTCCAAAAGAATGTTACTCGCTTTTACAGATTCTGCCGTTCCAATATTTAGGTCACACACGTAGCTACAATTACACCACGGTGTAACAGACGCCCTCTACAGAAAATAGCCAACCTACGTTTAAACGTAACAGAGTGTTACAGTTTTATATGAACGAACCGAACCCACTTTAAAACGTTTTCAATATGGCTGTGTGCACTTGACAACGAGTGTTAAGGTAAATCAAAATATTTGTTGGTTTATGTGAATAGTTTTGAGTTTGTTACTTGTTTGTTTGTGTCTGTTAAGTAAAGGGTTTCGAAGAAGCGAATCAGTTGGTTCATTAGTTATTGCAATGTGTAAGTAGTGCAGTACTAGTTACAGGGATGCACTTGAATGAAGACAACAAATTTGGAACTACAGAGTTATTTACTGGAATTCAAATCAGTAGCTCATGAGTTGTATAGAAAGATGCCGAAGATAAAAACAGAGTTTTAAGCAGAGTGATTTTGTCTCGACTTGATTTCCGAAGAAAGACATTTACTTTTGGACAGGCGAGTTTTAGGGGACTGCTTTATGTAGTTTTGATGTTCCAAATGTGCTGAATCTCAACCTTATTGTGCGTGGAGCGTATGTGCGTGTCTTGGGTTTAAACTTGAGACCTATGATTTGGCCGTCTGACGGTCACAACACCAGAATATCGCTGCTTTTAGGCAGAGCTGAAATACAGTCCATCGTCAAATCCCATGTCAGCATTCATTTGTTTCTCATACCATCCCACAGTCAAATAAAGAATCTGTGACTCTCAGGACCAACTTTGTTGTCCAAGCTCACCGCTTTCCGATACCCATCTTAAAACCGCGCAAGCAAAACCAAAGCCCTAAAAACTAACCACCCTATTTCCCAAAATGGCTGACACGAATCCAGGCATAACACAAACATGATACGATAACCCCAAAACTGATTCTACAAGCAAACTTAACTAGTCGTTAAGCCGAGTCTAGTCTAGTCTGGAGGCGAAACCACTAATTTCCTAGTATAGATTAGTGTACAAAGCTGCAAAACATGGGCTTAATTTGTCGCCTAAACTTTAGTTTGCAGTACCTAGACGGAGGACAAATTAGATACGTTAGAATATTGTGGAGATGGCTGGAAGAGGTAGTTTTTCTCTTTTTGATTTTTTTGATAGCCTTTGATTACTTTTTACAATCCCAGAAGGGTTAGGTTAGCAGAACTGTATCTAGTACACCCACATTTCGCCAGTTATGTTTTAAGTCCCATGTAATAGGAGGCTTATTGGCATCAACCGGGCACAAGACTCCGTGGCTGGTACTGAGAAATTCCTTACGGAAAAATCCAATAATATTTTGCCCGAGCCGGGAATCGAACCCGGCCTGGGTTCGATTCCCGGCTCGGGCAAAATGCTCAGCAGTCGCGCTTGCCACCACTCGACCAACGAGGCAGTTGTCACTTGAAGAGGCCTATTTCACGATGTCCGAATAGCCACTGCTTACTGAATAAATTCAAAATTGTATTTGTATTAAATTACCTGCCAAGTAAGTTATCGGGAACTTAGGTGGTGAAACAGAGTAACAATTTCAAAGTATAGTCAACGTAAAAATTTGTCGATTACAAGCCTAATCAGCGTATAACTAGGAGACAAACATCCTATTAGTAAGCCATGTGCAGTGTTCACTGAATAAACACTTCCACACCCTAGGAATCACTGACAGCCCCCTGTGCAGAGCATGCATGGAGGCGGAGAAAACGGTGGCGCATGTGCTCCTTGAGTGCACAGGCATTACCAAGATTCGCGAGGAGAACCTGGGAACACCAAGATTGCGGATGCCCTGAGGAGACCGAGGTGGGCTGGTTAGAGTAATCGGCCACCATGGCTCACGCACTATGGTCTACTTTAAGTGCGGAAACCTATACCCCATGATAGAATAGATAGAAGCCATGTGCAGGCTAGTAGGCGTCACATGTTGATTGATTCTATCTAGGTGATGCCGATTTCCTTACGATGTTTTCCTTCACCGACAGTAGTGGTGATGAAATCATTTACGCAAAGTACAGAGCCTGTCTGGGATAGATGTAATGATCTAAGATATGCACATAAATCTGTCCACAAAGTACCTACAGTAGAAACATTCACATTTCATAACAGACCTGTCATTTTACACACTGAAGTGACTGACACTTCCATTACTGCAGTATCTAGGTTTGTCCACCTACCTTCCACTAATGAGATTGTACTCGCTTAACTGAATATCCAATTTGTCCACTCGATACTGCTGTACATTGTAGGTGCTTGAAGCTGTAAGACTGGAGAGTGCAATGGATAGCAGTAATCAATAGATGCCAAGAACGTTTATACTATTGTAGTCTTTTTCTAACATTTAGAGATAAAAGCAACACCGGAAGGTTTCAGCAAGTAAGAGAACAACCATGGGATAAAAAAATAATAATTAAAAAAAAATAAAAAACCCGACTGTGTAAAGAACAACTTTAAATAAAAACTGAAAAGAAAAAAAACAAGTTCAGGAAATAGGACATATTGACTGCAACAGTCGGGACCCAAATTGGATGTAATGAATTTAGTCTAAAGTATTTAATGGGTCCCGACTGTTGCACAGAGCGTGCCAAACAATTATACATACTCTCGAGAAACATAACCCTCCTACGGGCGCAGTCGGGTAATTACGATTGAATTAAATTATAAAACTGTCAAATTTTGTCATTCGATTTTGAACTTAACTTAAAAAGGATGCGGAAGGTTAACCATGACGGAAAAAATATGATATTTATAGTAAAAATAAATTAAAAAAATAAGTAAAGACAGAAACCATCTGATTCAGTAAGCTCAAAGTATAATATTACAGTATTTTTGTGAAGCCTCGCTGACTATGCACCACGGTACCGATTCCTTTGTTCGTCAAAAGTATTTCTGTCTGGTCTTTTGATACGCGACTGAACTCTGACCAACGACCACCATTAAACAACAAGGATTTCCGCAGCAACCCTACCATTACACAGAGTCTTACCGAAACTATGAACCAACTCCCCTACGTCCTTAAGCCAGCATATTAGATCAAAACACTAAAAGGATTTAGAGTATCAGAATAATAGAATTCGTCACAATTTCAATTGTCCGGACACAGCTGTGTCCTAACAGGCTGATAAATATTCAGAAGACACACCCTGTATCGGATATGGTTCGGACCGAATTTTGATTTGGTGACGGCACCCCCTGTATTATGTATATGAAATAGTATTAACTGAATTTTAGAAAGGCTTCCCGGCTGTATGCGGGTAGTTATGGCTTTTTTTGGGGACAGCTGGGTGTTACGTTTTCTGCTATGTTTTAGGTATGAGTATGGTGATGTGTGGTTGCGAATTCTAATGGGATCCTGTCAGTTTCTGTTGATGTTTTGGAAGCTCCTGAACAAAAAAACACAATGCAGAGAAATCCAAGATGTTAAGAATACAACTTTATTTTTGCAGGCAGCTTGCAAAAGCTGGAATCGACTGTCGGAGTTCTAGAATCTCCAGTTGAAAGCAATGGTGTACTTAAAACCCTTGTGCCTCCCTACGGCAACCTACTCTTAAAAAGAAGGAAGTCTGAGAAGAGTCTGAGTCCAACTCAGACAAATTTTTTGGAAGAAGGGTGATTTAAACTCTCCAAAATCTAAGAGACTGCCCAAGGACAGGACTGTCTAAATAAATTTGACAGTCAGTACAAACACAAGGACTATCTTATGCCCAAAAAGGTCATGAACTGCATTTTAAAGTAGCAAACACAAAGGAAGACATTGCTCAAGTCCCTGGCATAATTCACCAAGGAAATCCCAGAAGAATAGGACTAATCTGTCAAGCAGTATACAACTCCCTAAACGCACTTAATCTTAAAATTAACTTGCTAGAAGTTAATTTAAAGTGAGCACAACAAAAGTGGCGAGCGCGCGAAACGCGAGGGTGCTAGTTTCAAGTTGCAAGTTCACCTTAACGGACTTTAACTTAGCGAAGTTCTAACCGCACAACTTAGGTGGAACGGAGGCTTAGACGCTGCTGGAAGAGGCTTCGTTAATCTTTGAATTTTTCGGTATAAGCCAGATGCCATGACGAAAGGAAAATGCCTATTCCTGACGAAATGACGAAGAGTGTAGAGAGATTTGGAAGCTATTCATCAATAGTCGATTTCGGTATGTCAAAGGTCAGAGGAACCAAGCTAAGAATAGGCTAGTTTCCACCATCAATAAATTGCAAATCTATTTAGTCCGTCAGTTAGAGTATTGGAAAATAATTGAAACGTATTGTTTCTTTTTGTAAATCAATGAATATTGACAAAGATAAAACGCATCAAAACTCTGGAGTGGGGGGAAGCTCGTGACGCCAGCACGCACTAAAAATTATACCACGGCGTGACGTATTGAAAATTTTAAAAGCGTCGTATCTTCGCCACTTTTGGTTTACGTAACAAAAGAAAAAAATCAAATATTTCTTGATAATCAAACTGATCGACTAATTAGATTTTTTCAGTTGACAAGCCTTCCTTTTACTCGTGGAACACGACCCCTTCGATAAGAATTGATCTCTAGTAGCCTTAGCAATGACAAGTGAAACGAAGGTTACCTTCCTTTCGTTTCTCATTCCTGCAGTGGAACATTACAGGCTTATAAGCATAATCAGCATGTGATGTTCCCACAGCTGGGACACAGGCCTACTCTCTATGAGAGGGAGTGGGCTGACATCACAGTGCGGGTAGGTAGATGTCACATGTCATTTTACAGGCTCATAAAAAAATTGCTTTTCTGGTTTTCTTAGTTCCAACACATTTACGTTGAAAACTATTAAACACTTGAATGTTACTGTTTTATGTTAGTGTTACACAGATGTGATGTCTCATCCAGTACTGGTCCTTATGTCCGCGTCAAAACACACGCTTAGTGTAATTAATCAAATGATTAAAGGTCCTGTGCACACGATCGATTTTAGGTCAAACAGTAGGAGCAGGTTGATTGATTGTTAAAAATGTGCTGGTTAGAATCGGGTCGCGCAAATATGTAGATGGGGCGGTTTTACTTCAGAAGTTCAGTCAAACTGGTGCAGACAAATTGTCTTGTTGTCTTTGATAGATAACATGGGGCAACTGCCTATCTGGCCTCCACAACCCAGTTAGTACTGTGTAATACCCCTTGGTAAGACTGGTTGTCAGACTTTCGAGCCACTTACCCGTAAGGACTGTCAAAGATCTATAAATGATAGCCGGAAGTGCCGGAACCAACGGCTTAACGTGATTTCCGAGGCACGGAGGAAACTCGGTATGTGATGGGTGGTCACTCACCCACAGGCCAACTTAGGCAAGCGCGGCTTAACCTGAAGATTGATCCGAGCGGCTGTTATTATGTAGCCACGAGCTCCTCCGTCTGAAGACTAGTTACTGTGACTATGGTTATGCATTTACAGTACTTAACTGTATCTTTTCTTGAACAAAAACACCAATAGGGTAGATGACACACCAATCAATTGAAATACTTTTTAAGAGCTGTCAAAACGCGGTTCTCTCATAGATTTGGTATGGCAATAGCCAACTGTGACGTCACTGTTTACTCAACTCATTGACTCGACTATTTATTGATTTCAAAGGAAATAAAAATCGAATTTGGCAATTAATCAAAATTAAATCGGGTTTTCAGGCCTAAAATAAAGTGTTTTTTTTAGAGATAGGTGTCTGGGAATTATTGTTTTATGGTGTCATCTACCCTATTTCCAAATGATTTCTAGAATGCTGAGTTTCTTAATAAAAAAAAAACGTCTGTGAACGTAGAGTTCAACACCCTATAAGGCATTTGCAAAAAGCCTACAACATAATCTATATCTTTAATAAAAAAAACTAACTCGTAATAACTTATTCACACAAACATGAATTAAAAAAACAACACTCTTTACAATACTGATTACATTCACATATTTACCATCTTACATTATACATTTACTGTTTCACCTTGCACTAATTAGACAATCTTATTTTCTTTTCCATAAGATTCAAAATCCAATGACAATTTTATAAACTACACCTGCTTTATTGAAGTACCGTATCTTTAAAGAAATAAGGTTCAGATTAGAGTAAGATATTTTTGAATAGTTTATTTTTATCTTGGTAGCGCCATACGGCGAAGTCAAAAGCGATGATCGATCAAAGTCGCGGGAGTTCGGTTCCCCGTTCGATCAAAATGTTAGTTGGTACAGATATTATTAATTGTTTGTGTTTAGGTACGTGTATTATGTATTTGTGTGGTTATGTAGTGGTCAGTGTGTTTTTAGAAATATATTTTCATTTTGAAGCAAAAGTAAGTATTTTAGTAAGGATTTTATAGCAGACGTCGTTCTGAGGTTCCTGCCTTCCACCATGGTAAAAAATCGTGAGTATAGTATGGACGAGTATGTATGTTTTTCATTTGGCTTATTTACTTTTGTATGTACTTTACGATGAGCGACTAATGTAGAAACGTGGGACGAGTTGCAGAACGAAAATATTACTTATTTTGATTTTCATCAACTCGTCCCAAATGGGCTGGCCAATGTGGGACGACTTGATGAATTACTCTATAAATTAGACTGCTGAGCATGAGAGATCCCTGGTTCGATTCCCAGGTCGGACTAAGTGCTATTGAGTTTTTACATCAGGAGTTTCTCAGTAGCAGTAACGGAGTCTAGATGTGTGCCCGGTTGATGGAAATAGGCTCGCCCCCTATTACATAGGACTTAAAACTTAAACTGGTTATATGTAGATATCCTATTAGGACCTCTACCTAATAATTTGGGAATTCAAAGCGTGATGTTATGTTATGTACTAAATTATTGTAAAAGAATGCTGCTGAGCTATCTCCAAAAACATTAGATGAGGCTGACAATTTTTGGGGAAACTTAAAAATACCCGCAAAACTAAACGACGAATTTTCCATAATCACCAATGTTTCGATCCAGAGACCAGGGGGCCTAAAATGGCCACTTTAGCAGAATCAAAATAGGATAATAATATGAATTGCGTTACAAATCGTAAAATGGTCACAGAGTGAGAATTCATAATATTAACTGCGTCTGTAATCAATACCTAATTTGATAAGTATTAGTAGCCCATCCTTTGATTGCATTTGACCATGTACTTAAAAGCAAAGTATGTATAAATGAACCATAAAAAAATTGGTCTACAGTAATTTACTCTAAAGAGAAATAACCCTATCTTCGATTTGATCAATAACCAAAAAACTTTCACTACATTAGTCAAAGTACTACTACTACAACAACCAAATATACAAACCCCACAAAAAGCACAATAAAATTAAACCAATAAATTCACAAAAACAAAAGCGAAACGACAAACTTAAACAAAAAACTCGGCCATTATAAGCGCAAAAATTTTAATTTCTCGGTTATTAGGTATGTCCAGCTAAGCCGAAAGCCGAAACTGTTCTAGTTGGCACGTTGCCAAGTACATTTGGCAGGAGTGGCGTACGCAAATTACTGTTTACATCGACCTATATGGTAGCTCTGTGATGGTTGATATTGCTATGCGGTGATCAGTTTTAACCGCTTTTTGAGTTACATATAGTTTGGTTCATGATGCATTTGGGTTATCTCCTGGCATATAGCTGTTTATATTGGGAAACATTATTATGGCTTTATCTATACTAATAATATACAGGTATAATTTGTTTGTTATTTTGTATGAAGGGGGTATTCTCCGAAAATAGTGATCAAATAGGCATGACGACAGTATCAAAAAATTGCAAATCTATTTAGTCCGTCAGTTAGAGTATTGGAAATTAAAGGACACGTATTTTTTGTTTTTGTAAATCAATGAATATTGACAAAGATAAAACGCATCAAAACTCGGGAGTGGGGGCTCGTGACGTCAGAACTAGCTAAAAATTATACCTAGGCGTGACGTATTGAGAATTTTAAAAGCGTCATATCTTCGTCAATTGTGGTTTACGTAACAAAAGAAAAAACACGTGTCAAATATTTTTTGATAATCTAAGTGACGGACGGATTTTTTTTTGTCGTCTCGCCTATTCTAAAAATACTTTCACTGGCAGAATGCTACATTATTCGTGCTATAGGCTATAAATTATAGTAATATCATGCATATTAGCCGAGTTATCACAATTTTTGCGGACGAAGTGCTAGTCCATCCTAATATTTAAAATGCGAAATTAACCAATCACGCTTTCAGGCTTGTAGCATCATAGCAAAAAGTACTACTTACAGCTATATAGTCCAAAAAGTACTACAGCTACATAGTCCAAAAAGTACTACAGCTATACAGTCCAAAAAGTACCTACATCTATATAGTCAAAAAGTACTACAGCGCCATCTATGTCATAAATGAAGAAATAACATCAAAATTCTGAATCGCGCTATTAAAGTTATCCGCGACTTAGCACCATAATTATAGAAAAACCCGACAACAACTGACAACCAGTAGCTCACCAGACACAAGTCTTGTCTGGTCGCGGAATCCTCCCTTTGAGGAGAATGTGGGATGGAGATCTTTAGACCCTGTTCTTCTACTGTTCTACAGGTTGAATTCAGATATCCTGAATGGCATTGGCACAGGTAAAACATGACAGTAGGATACTATTAATCGAGACGGCGACACGGGCGACGCCTCGGGCAAAACTTGGTGTACTATAAATGTGCTGATGACAAGTTGTAAGTCAATCAATCATATCGGAATTGTCAGTCTGTTGATATTATACTGCGATTCGTACTAATCTTTGACTTTCGTTGACACTGCTGTTTTAAAAAGGTAATGAAACTATACAGGTACAGAAAAAAGGATCTAAGTGAAATTAGATCTAAAATTAAGCTCTAAGATTTTCGGTTTTTTTTTCAGTCGACGTCACGACGCATCTTTTGTAACAAACTTGACCTAAAGCCCGCCTAGCGTAGTCAGTGGTTATTTTTTGTACTTAGCCCACTGTCCGATAAGCAAGAACTTATAATGACAACAAACGAAGAAGACGGGACGGCTAAACATAAAACAGATGGGGTAAATCTCGACACACAATCAAATTACCAAATTCTCAAAAGGAAGTACGAAAGAAGGAAATGCAAGTACCAACAACAATTAATAAACAATTCCAAGCGTGTATCATCAAAAACAACCGGTTCCGGTCCTTCCTGGTAAAAGAAAGAAATAATGAAAGAAAGAGATGCCGACAATATGTTACCGAATGCAATACATTGATCACAATGACTCATGGTTATCTTTTTTAAAGATCTTTTGAGGCAATGAACTCGATCGTGGTCGATGCGTTTGATGAGTATTTAAGAGTTTATTTAAATGTTTCTGTTAACAGATGATTTAGCCGTGTGGTATCCGGCAGAGTAGAATAGAACCAACCCATTACACTCACGGGTGTCGTATAAGGCGACTAATGTCTAAGGCAGAACACCTTGCGCCTCCGTAGACCAGAGAATGGGCAGCAGCGTTTTCTGTTAGTCTTTCATCCGCCTGCCAAGCGTGGAGATTACGGCAAATTCCTCCCATCATGGGAGAGGCTTATGTCCAGCAGTGGACGTTATGGGCTGATGTTGTTGTTGTTGTTGTTGTTATTTAAAGTTTTATTGCTTTTCTACGTCTTCGAGCCCCCATATAACATTCAACATAGACGACTCAAGGGCACTTGACCGTCCATTGCTCTCGTCCCATACAAAAGACTTAATGAAGATATTAAGTTACCAATCAATAAGATTTTATGAGCAATGAACTATCCTGTGAAGGCCAATGAACTATCTTTATCTGATTTCTAAGAAGTGACATCTCAGGTCCTTACTGGTCCGGGGTTGCGAGACTGTTCGAAAGAGATACCGTGGCCCCGGAACACAAAGGGCGATGAAGGAACATGGATGGGTTTTAGTCAGTAAAAGTCTGACACTTCCTGCTCCGCCCAGAGCGGGAGGAGTCATTTGATGATTTCCCATATGAAAAAGAAAAAAAAAATGTTCTTACTGGTCCTATATGATCCGAAGTTACGATACATGTTGGGTAAATAAAATAATTCGTTTATACTTAGTATCCTAACTTACTATCGGAAGTAGAGGCTTATGTATAAAGTGTGTAAAAAGATACTTAACGAAGCCGAAAGGCACTCGTTTTCCTCGTTTTCGTTTGCGATCATTTTTTTTATTCTACACCATACCTGGAAACCTTCTAGTTACGGAGATATTGGGGGTCAAAGTTCCAACTTTTTGACAATTTTTTTAAAAATACATGTTCTAATGTTAGATTTTTAGTTTGAAAACCTTCACGACCTCCGTACTATGTAATCCATCCATCAGCACAATGTTTTAAGTGCGTTACATTGAGTCCGACCGAAAAACGTAATTTTTCACCCAAAAAAAAAGTCATTTCCCAGCAAATTTTTTTGCGTAGGGTTACTTAAATGTACAGAATGCTTGGTTGACGGCTTCGTAAAGAGTTTGAGTTCTGTTTATACCCTGTATATGTATAGGTATACCATAATGTAAGTATACCCGAATTACATTACAATATTTAATTCAATTTTATTAATTTGTTTGACTAACTGTGCTCCGCGTATTCGTCCGCGTGAAATTACAATAAAAACATTATTTCCCTATTTTGTTAACAATTTCAAGGGTTTTATTTTTTGCACGGAACCCTAGCCCAAGTTACTCCTTATAACATCTATCTGCCAGAGTCGCGTCAAAATCGGTCCAGCCGTTTCGTAGACTAGCGGGAACAAACAGACTGAGAGACAAACAAAAATTAAAAATGTTTTTTTTTTTTTTATATTAAGTACCGTATATTTATTATACTTTCATAAGCATTCAGTAAAAAGCTGTTATTTTGAAATAACGAAGAGACACTTCAATTTTATTTATTTGTATTGATTCGTTTTAATAAGAATTAAGTTATTATATACGTTAATTTTCTTTTATTCATCACGTGTTTTTATGCCATTCAAATATTTGATCTTTCTTTCATTTTTCTCTCTATTAAAACACAAAGCAAATGGCCAATTATATCCAGTTTAGCTCAGCAAATTCTATCTGCAAATGGCGACATCTCCGAGGCAATGTGACTGCTTTTCTTTCATTACGGCATTAATTTTCTAATACCGCGGGGAATCTGGTTGATAAATAATCTAACCGCGTCTGAGATAGCAGACGCAATTTGGATATAAAGAGAGAAGTTTCACTCTGAATGATGCTTGAAAACAAACGATTCAGTACAAGAAACATGGACATATGCACAATTTTCATGCACGTCCTTTAAACCTGTTTTACTGGACCAAAATGCCAGACGCTTTAAACTTATTTAATTGACTAGCGGACGTCACGCGGTTTCGCCCGCGTAGTTCCCGTTCCCGTGGGAGTACGGAGATAAAATATAGCATATGTTACTCGCTCATAATGTAGCTATCCATTGCTGAAAGAATTTTTCAAATTGGTGCAGTAGTTTTTAAGTTTATTCGTAACATACAAAAATACAAATCTTTCCTCTTTATAACAGTATAGATGTAGATGGCTAAACTAGTATGGCTTCTTCTACTCTTAGTGTCGCGACACATCTGCGGAATATACGGCGCCGAACGTTCGGTTGAATACGCACTGTTTTTCACGACGTTCGCGTCGTGAAAAACAGTGCGCGAACTGTCATAACAACCGAATACGACCGATAATTCAGTCGCTGAAGTGTCGGCGCCGTACGTTCCGCAGATGTGACGCGACCCACACTCTACCATTTCTTAGATCTTCATCAAAGAAACGTTGGATGAAAAAGGGAAGTATAGAAAAAGAAGACATGCTGTGTCGACCCCAAATAAATCGGTAGTATCTAGATCTCCTTTCTTGCAATATCATCCTTCACAAATTCCTTCAAATAGTTCAAAAAAAACTATCATAATGTTTTAGGAGAAACATAAAAAAAGATGCTTGTTTAAAAGCTTTCTGCTTAGCCTTATTTAAGAGCCGAGAGAGTAAAGGCCAATAAGGTACCTTCACCAAGCATTCTGTACATCAAACTAAGTAACTCCACGCCAAAATTATAGCTAGGAAACGACATTATTGGGGTGAACTATCACGTTTTACGGTAAGACTCAATGCCTTTTGGATTCGTTAAGGGGTATTCTTACACCCATTATATACAGCATTAGTTTACTAAAGACTGCCCACCCATCATCTTGTCCTTGTCTCATGTTATTTGGGGACAGCGCAACACATTTTTTTCTTCCATTCTCACCTGTTAATTGTCACGCTATCATTACACCCTATTCCTTCATATCATTACTCACACAATCCATCCATCTTTTATTTGTCTTCCTCTCCCTCTCGATCCACCAACATTAATAAAAACCGACCCACTGACTGATAATATTTGGAAATATTATCAGTCACAGTCGGTTCTCTCTTAGAAAACTGGTCAGATTTAGAATGAACCTTCTCCACATTCTTACCACACGACGATAACATCTTAATGGGTTCCCAAGAGTGGCTGTCAACTCCTGGACTCCCGCCAAACTGTGCAGATCACAATTATAGGTATTGTGAACAGAAGCCATTGTTCCACCTTGATGGCCGCTGATACGATGTGTCTTTGTTTTAGTCCTTTGAGTACATCGTGTAATCACCTGAGATTAGAATTTGATTAGGAATATAGAGGACTATTGATGTTGATTTAGTTTGATGTAATTGAGGATAGGATGACAATTGGTCTTTAGAATATTTTTAATAGCTTTTGCTCGTGGTTTCTTGTATCAATGTATCATGAAACTCGGGGATAACGTAGCTTACCGTTAATGAAAGAATCTTCGGAATCGGATCAGTAGTTCCGAAGATCACCTCCTACATACAAACTTACAAACAAATGTCACCTCTTTATCTATGCTAATACTATAAAGAGGAAAGATTTGTATTTTTGTATGCAACGAATAAACTTAAAAATTATTGGACCGATTTGAAAAATTCTTTCAGCAATGGATAGCTACATTATCAGCGAGTAACATAGGCTATATTTTATCCCCGTACTCCCACGGGAACGGGAACTACGCGGGTGAAACCGCGTGATATCCACTAGTAACATATATTAGTATGGATAACATGTTGAGCCTGAGAATAAAGAGAATTGACGAGTTTAGTCAGCCAAAGGCGACAAAGGGTTGATGTAAAATGTTTCCTGCATACTACTTGGCGATCATCTTTTACAAATTCTTTCACAGACCTACATTTTTCGTGGGTGCTATTTGCTATAAATTATATTTATATCATAGTGAGAGAGCAGCGGTGGCCCAGTGGTGGCGGCCCCGACTTACGAACAGTAAGTCGTGGGTTCGAACCCAGACAGGCGCATTACTTTGTGTAATTTATTTCATCACCACTGCTCTCAAAACGGTGAAGGAAAACATCGTGAGGAAACCGGCATGTCCTAGAACTAAAAAATTCGAAGACATGTGACATCTACCAATCCGCACTGGGCCCGCGTGGTGGATTATAGCCCATTCCCTCTCACAGAGAGGAGGCCTGTGTCCCAGCAGTGGGAACATTAATAGGCTGATGATGATGATGATATTTATATCATGCATATTAGCCGAGCTATCACAGTTTTTGCGGGCGAGGTCGCAGGCGAAGTGCTAGTTTTTTTTAATAAAATGACAGGTTATCTAAAACAGCTGTAAAGCTGAACTACAAACCAGTGAGGTCACAAGTATGGCTGCTTAATCTGACCCGACCTATTGAGCATGAGCTCGCTCCACATAGCTTGCTATCGGATTTCATTAGACAGCCATTCGAAGCTGTGGTGATTGATTATACCGGAGTAGGTTTTAGGCGTTAGGTTTCACGGGTTAGCTCATTAGGGTTGATTTTCGTTGCGTGATTTGATACGGTAATGTTATTAAGGCTAATGTGGGGCATTAACTGATTGGCATGGTCGATCTTGTAATAGGCGAGACGAGAAAAAAAAACTAATTAGTCCGTCAGTTAGATTATCAAAAAATATTTGACCCGTGTTTTTTCTTTTGTTACGTAAACCAAAATTGACAAAGTTATGACGCTTTTAAAATTCTCAATACGTCACGCCTAGGTATAATTTTTAGCTAGTTCTGACGTCACGAGCCCCCAGTCCCGAGTTTTGATGCGTTTTATCTTTGTCAATATTATTTATTTATTTATTTAAACTTCATGTACAATAGTGGTACATAGGCGGACTTAATGCCACAAGGCATTCTCTACCAGTCAACCTTTGGGTTAAATAGGAAAACATAGTGATAGGGTACAAAGTAATGTCTAAAAAAAACTTTTTGCTAACGAGAGTTCGAATATTCATTGATTTACAAAAACAAAAAATACGTGTCCATTAATTTCCAATACTATAACTGACGGACTAAATAGATTTGCTATTTTTTGATACTGTCGTCATACCTATTGTTTCATCACGATAATCTTAAATGTTAGTTACAAATAATAACAAGGTCTATGTATTTTTTCGTTTCTACAAAAGACGTATTTTTCCCTACGCACGTTACGCACCTGACTTTTCTGAAGAACATCCTACTTCCTATCCAAGTCCAACTAATCACACTAATATTACAAAGACGAAAGTTTGTGTGAGTGTGAGTATGTGTGTATGTTTGTTACTCTTTCACGCAAAAACTACTGAACGGATTTGGATAAAATTTAGCACACAGATAGTTTATAATCTGGATTAACACATAGGATACTTTTTATTCCGGTGGTATGATCCCGTGGGACAATTATCGAACTCCACGCGGGCGAAGCCGCGGGCATAAGCTAGTCATCAATAACATAAGGTCAGTCATCATCAGCCTATTAATGTTC
Source organism: Xestia sexstrigata (assembly GCA_941918905.2). NCBI lineage: Eukaryota > Metazoa > Arthropoda > Insecta > Lepidoptera > Noctuidae > Xestia > Xestia sexstrigata. The sequence continues at coordinate 10,397,373 of OW799225.2, forward strand.
CAACTGCTGGGACACAGGCCTCCCTCTATGAGAGGGAATGGGCTATAGTCCACCACGCGGGCCCAGTGCGGATTGGTAGATGTCACATGTCTTCGAATTTTTGGTTCTAGGACATGCCGTGCGTAAGTCGGGGCCGCCACCACTGGGCCACCGCTGCTCTCCATACATCCACATAAGGTCAGTAGTGTGTGTAGATACATTATGTATCCACACACACAGAAGTGAATGAAGATGGGATGCTACTGAAGATGCCAAAAACGTCGCGAAATCTTGGGCAGATTCAATTTCAATTGCCATCATGCTAAAAAAAAGAAGTGTATGTGTCTTGGTCATTTATAAATTTTAATCATATTTAACCATATCATACTGAAACAACCATTCCAAAACTGACGAAAACATACCGTTTTTAAAGCCAGATCGCTTTAATTCCATCCATGTGACGATAAAATCTAAATAGGTCGTACGGCTGCCCCTCTGGCTGGACGGCCGCCAAATGGAAGGCTCCTAATGTAACGGTATAGGGAAGTCTGCGGCTGATACATGGATGGGAATTTGATGGCGATTTATATTTTCTGGAGAAAAAGGAAATCTGGGAGCGTGTGTGTGAAAGGATTTTGGATTTTTCGCTTTAAAAACGGTTAAAAACTAACACTAGGCAGCGAAGTTTACGTTTCGTTCAAGAGCTGTTAGTGTCGATCAATACTAATATTATAAAGAAGTAAAACTTGTTTTTAAGTTTGTATGTAGGGGATAATCTCCGGAACTAATATCAAATTCTAAAAAATCTTTCTCTGGCAGAAAAAGCCACATTATTGTGACTGCTATGGGCTATAAATTATATTTATATCATGCTTATTAGGCGAGCTATCAAAATAGGCTTGTGTCCTGAAAAAATCTAATTACTCCGTCAGTTAGATTATCAAAAAATATTTGCCACGTATTTTTTCTTTTGTTCCGTAAACCAAAATTGACGAAGATACGACGCTTTTAAAATTCTCAATACGTCACGCCGTGCTATAATTTTTTTAGTGCGTTGTGACGTCTAACAGCCAATTTTTTATGCGTTATATCTTTGTCAATATTCATTGATTTACAAAAACAAAAAATACGTGTCCATTATTTTCCAATACTTTATCTGACGGACTAAATAGATTTGCAATTTATTGATGCCTATTAATTATTTGCCTATTTTTGCGGACGAAGTCACGGTCGAAGGGCCTGTAGCAAATGATGACACTGACATACTCTTGAACGGGGATCAGATGCTTGATTGCATTCAGTTTCATTGTTGAAACTCGCTTTTAGTTAGTTACACCAAAACTGTATCTGGGACAAACGTCATAGAACATATTTACATGCTTCTATAATGCTACTTAAAATATTGATAACTAGCTGACGCCCGCGGTTTCGCCCGCCCGCAAATTATATACTAAAACCTTCCTCTTGAATCACTCTATCTATTAAAAGAACCGGCATCAAAATCCGTTGCGTAGTTTGTACTTTGTTTTATAATATGTAGTGATAGTGATAATATTCTCGGATCAAAATGTTTACCAGAAAACAACTATGGGCTTAGGTATCTTATCTAACACAGAGGATAGCTTAATTAATTAATTTAACAAGGACCTTCAGTCGGTACAGGTAGTCAGTGACCCAAAATGTCTGTCATCCAGTCTTCCCAAGGGGTATCGAATTACCCAGCAGTACTAACTGGGTTGTGGAGGTCAGATAGGCAATCGCTCCATGTAAAATACTGGTATTCAGCTGGATCTGGTTAGATTGGAAGCCGACCCCAACATGGTTGGGGAAAGGCTACGCAGATGATGATGATGATGATGAACAAGGATCTTGGCACTAGCAAGTTACTTGTATTTAATTAAAGTTTAGCAGTGATAGCCCAGTTGTGTGACCGTCGTCGGACTGCCAAGTCTTAGGTCTCGAGTTCGAACTCAAGACACGCATCTCTGATTTTTTAGATTCATGTGCGTGTTGTATAATTAATTATCACTTGCTTGAAAGAAAACATCGTGAGGAAACCACAGCATGCCTGAGAGATATTACTCAAGTCTCAACGGCATTTAAAGCCAAGTCCATAAAAACTCTAGACACCAGGTCAGGCACTATTAAAACCACACGAATAAAAAATAATTAAACTTTTAGTGTTTAAAACGTAAATATGCAAATAAAAACAAACAGCCACATTAAATAAAATATGGAAATCATCAAATCAAACATGCATAACCGTATACTGAAAACCAGAATCATAAATCAAAACTTCAGGTAATATTCATACAATTATTTTTACACGTGAAAAATAAACATTTAAACATGATATATACGGCATTCGCTCACAAATTTGTTAAAAACAAACAGACAGACGGACAATTTTTCATTAACCGCATGACGCGTGTTTTAAGCGAGGGAGTTTATAAAGGTGAGGACACACTCGTGCATTTTCTTGTAACAGAGTTACAGAACATCGAACCAATGATATCTACGGAAAACTGAACATTGAGATTTTAGAATGACGCTCGCTAGATAACATAACTTCACTCTTTTAATCCCTCAAGGGTCAGGCAAAGGTGTACCTAATAGTACACCCACATTTCGCCAGTTATGTTTAAGTCCCACGCAATAAAGGCCGAGGATATTGCCATCACCTGGGCACAAATCATGACTGTATGGCTGCTACTGAGGAATTCTTGGTGAAAAAGCGTACATCGCGTCTCTCGTCTCTTCTGTGATTGGTCAAATCTTACATACCTCCTCTTTGCTTCGCTCGTCGCCGCTTTGATGTAGTCCGAGCCGTATGCTTGTACCTAGGTATTGTCATTCACAAGAATTTCTATAGAATTCACAAAAAGACACATTCGCAAGAACATTACACTACTCGGAAACACTGTAGTGTGTACTTACCTTTACAAGCAAGACAATTTATAAGGCAAACGTTTTTCTTCTTATTTCCGTAATGTGTTTGTGAACGAAAGAGATACGTTATTGTTTTACCTTTTAAATTGAGTGATGTTTTAAATTATGATGTGTTTGGTAAATTATGTTAATTTGTTCAACGGGAATTGTTGGTTAAAGAAATATTTAATTTAATTGGTAGTCTTTTAGTCACAAACTTCTTCATGTAGTTTGGCTCAATTGACTTACTAACTAACCAGTAGGTTGTTTGGACCGTTATTAGTCCTGCCCGTCCGTTCTTCCGTCGACAGAACCCGTGTCAACGGTGGTCACGCTACGTGGGCTGAACGAACACCCAACCCATGGTATACTGCTCAGTGATTAGCTTTGGCGCTATAAGTCGCGAGTTCGATTCACGCCAGTTAATTATGGTATTTTTGCATATTGCTATTGGTATTAAGTGTTATTGACCATGTGATTTTATCTGTACAACAATGTGCAAGCAAAAAAAAAAGTGCCCTAAAAAACTTCACACGACTTTTTTTTTTAATTTTGTCTTTATTTTTAGAAAAAGGCTTTAATGCTGCTGCTTTAAGGCTTTAAATTGAACATATTGTGTATAATGTAATGTGACTATGATTTTGTATGACTTCTATTATGAGTCTATGATACTCGTTTTTTTTTTTTTTTTTTTTAATTTTTATTTATTTAATCGCGAAGCGGTTATGTCAGCCTCGTAGTTTTAAAAAATACATACGTGATTAAAGGACGACGTAGAAGATCTAGGTCTCAGCAAGCAAGCCAAACAACAACCACGAATATCAACCAAACCCAAACCTGAACCCTTGCACCAGTCTTCAAAACCTAGTACCCACTTCATTCCACCACAATGTACCCACACACAAGGCTGGCTACACGTCAACGGGTTGTCAGTCGTTGTCAGACCTTACGGACTGACATCAGGCTTGTCAATTAAACTGACAGCCGACTTATGCACGCGAGGGGATTCAATGCCCGGCCGAGGCAATATGTAAATGTCTCCTTTTTAATTGTAAACGTATTGAAATTGGTTCTTTCTTTTGTTTCTTTGTGAAGGATTCTTTTTGTGTGGTTTTTGTTGTATTGATTCGCATTATACAGCGCGGTTTGTAAGGAGAAAGTGGAGGTCAATTGCCCAGCAGAGGGACACATTGCAGTCTAGCAAAAATGAGTGGGAAATAAATTTCTTAATACGTAAATCATATAATCATTATCTGCTAGCCTTTTCCCAGTTATGTTGGGGTCGGCTTCCAGTCTAAAGGAATGCAGCATGAAGTAATTACTTATCTGACCTCCACAACCCAGTTAGTACTGGGTAATACGATACCCTTTGGTAAGACTGGTTGACAGGCTGTTCTTAAAACTTGAATATTAAACATAAATTGTTGTTTTACGTTTGTTTGAATACATGTGGCAATAATGGTTACCTAATATACCTATAACAACAAACAAATTTCAGAAAAAAGGAAAGGTATTCATTTGTTGAAATGATAAAAAAAGAAACGTATTTTTGAAAGCTTCCGTCTGGTGGAAGTTAAGAGCTTCCCAGAATCATACAACCAGAGTCTGTCTTTCACTCCCTGGGTAGCCCGTCGCTAACTGGCCCATCTATCTACTTCAGAAAGGGCAATCCCTATGTAAAACAGGGCAACTAGCTTCTATAATCACCATATAATATACTAAGCAAACAACGTTAATACCAAAATCACCTTACGGTAAATGGTACAGCCAACAGCAAAAGTCGGTTATGATATTTGAAAATGAAACAACGAAGAAGTACACTGTTATTACTTACTTTTAAAAGTGTAGGTGTTACTTATTCTTCTGAATCGATTAACAAACAAAAATAAATTTTATTAGTTCTATACAAACGTTTTGAAACTAAAAACCTACATTCTTCAAATTCTCGTAGCTTTTGTTTATGGAGTAAAGTAAAGCCTTTACTGAATGGATGCCGAAAGACCGATGAAGAAATGGTGGCAGACAATGGTGTCGATTCTGTTGTGCACAATCTAAACTTAATTTAGGCTATTGCTATCTTTTTCTCTCTATTATAACGAGAAAGAGACGGACGTAATTTAGAACTGTCAAATTTAGTTGGAACTAATATGTCCATACAAATGATGGATGCACGTAAAAACATGTCGACTAAAAAAATGGTGAAGCGCAAGGCATAAACTAGTTTGACATCTATAACTTAGTTCATAGCTATAGCCGTCCTTTTCTCGCACTGTCTTTTAGTAAAAGATAGCAATAGCCTAAATTAAGTTTAGTTTGTGCACAACAGAATCGACACCAATGTGGCCAGATGGGTGATTAGCATTCAGAAGAGAAGAAGCGTGACGAACTGCGCAAGTACTCTAGTACCCCGGCCCAAGGTAGTCGAAGAACACCTGTGGCTTTAGTCAGTACGAGTCTGACAGACTCCTTTGCTAACCCTAGGGCGGAGGACATCTATGAGGATTACCACACGCAAAAAAAAACCTGGTTGAGACTTGCGCAGTCCAAGGAAGAATGCCATAAAAGTTAGGAGGCTGCTTGTAATGATAAAGAAGATTAAAACTATTATCTATAGCTTTTGCGTTTTATTTTATTTACATGGAACCCTAATTCTTTTTCTAAAATTAAAGTATTTACCTACTAATTACATAGCTATCTACTAGTAAAAGTCCCGCCAAAATCGGTCCAGCCGTTTCTGTGATTAGCGAGAACAAACAGGCAGACAGAAAAAAAAAAGAATTTTCTGAGTACCTTATATTTTCTTATTTTGAAATTACAAAAGACACTTAAATTTTATTTATTTCTGTGGATTACCCACTTTTCTTATCCACTGTACATACACACGCACATAAACAAACATAAAATACCACCCCTTATCACAAAGGGGTGGTTTCACGTATATCGAGGTTCTAGCAACTTGAGACGATACCTTAACGACGAGCAAAATTGCGTTCCTGAACAAATTAATGATGACGCATAACAACAGGTGCGGATATACACGAACACAACCAAAAATAAACTTTATTACTTCAAAATAATGTCGTTATTTCATTGGTGGAAACTGCCAATATGGCGGATGGTACACCGACAGACCAAATTGACAGTATTCCAATGTCTGCCTTTTTTTTGGGTGCGTTTAATTTACATGATTAAAACTACTGTGTGTTTATTTATTGAAAGCGAGTTTGGGAGTGATTAAATGCGGGATTTAACTTCGAGAGAGAGAGATCGATTTCAGCTTTTTTAAATGGTTAAACTTCTAATATCTGTTTTCATACAATATGATTAATGATCTATCTTTTTGCGTAGAAGCAATGAAATTTACTCAAACTTGTTTTTGTTAGCTTAAGTGTCCCACTGCTGGGCCTCCCCTTTCTCCTTTAAAACTTCTATAACCTGTGCGACCTCTGGCCATGTGACCTTGACGGCGATTCCTTCATCAGGCTTAAATCAAAATTAACTAGATCAACCGATTTTGGTTGCTAGTTATGGTGTAAAAGTTCATCCTATTAAAAATATCCAATTAAAAGTCATAATTATTTGCGGATCCTGCTAGAATTACGTGGCAACATTTTCTTTCCATGGCAACAATAGGCATGACGACAGTATCAAAAAATTGCAAATCTATTTAGTTCGTCAGTTAGTGTATTGGAAATTAATGGACAGGTATTTTTTGTTTTTGTAAATCAATGAATATTGGCAAAGATAAAACGTATCAAAACTCGGGAGTGGGGGCTCGTGACGTCAGAACTAGCTAAAATTTATACCAAGGCGTGACGTACCTATTGAGAATTTTAAAAGCGTCATATCTTCGTCAATATTTTGGTTTACGTTACAAAAGAAAAAATACGGGTCAAATATTTTTTGATAATCAAACTAACGGACTAATTAGATTATTTTTGTCGTCTCGCCTATTTGACGCAAACAAAAATGTCTTAAGAAACATCTTTAAGGTCGGTTCTACTTAGCCAATAAAATCTAAGGCTTTTGGAGATAGACATGTTTTTCTCTGATTCAGTGTCTATGTCCTTTGGGATAGGTTTTAATACTAGTAACCTAGACAAACTTTTTAAAAATCATAAATAATACATGAACATACCTAAAAACACGCGTTTTCCCATGGGTTAGGTTTGAAGCTACAGACGGCCACATGTGATCATTACACAGTCTGCTTCGCCAACATAAATACACATTCTAGAAAAATTTCAATAAAATATCTATTACGGATCATGAATTCATGAGGTTCAGTCCGCTGACAGACAACCGGACGGACGGACTGCGGAGGCTTAGTAATAGGGTCCTGTAGGTTTCCCTTCGGTATGGAACCCTAAAAATCAGTGAAGGTGCTGAACGAAATTTTGCTGATCGGCACTACCCGAATGAAGTGCTTCGGATCGGCTTTGTTCAACAAATACCTACTCCGGAATCGAATACGTTCTAGCACCCCTCAGACAACGGCAGCTGATTAAATAAGATCAATGGTACACGTGTTGCACCAATTACAAATATCCGAGGACAATGACAAATATATGCAACCAGAAAGAACTTCTGTTTAATAATCAGTTTCACAAACTTCCGGAAACTTTAAAAAAAATGTCTTAACCACCTCACAATTTAATGGCCTTAAATATCATATTAAGTTATTAGCATTAACTACTCATCAACAACTCAATACCTACTTGTTAAGTCCGAACTCAATGAACGCGTGGCACCCTCAGGCGACGAACCGGCGCGATCTCTCATTATCTGGCAAATTGAGACCCAACACATATGTTGACTACTCATCAACTCGTCCCACATGCCTAAGGCCCATTTGGGACGAGTTGATGAAAATCAAAATAAATAATATTTTCATTCTGCAACTCGTCTCACGTTACTATCATTATGAAAAGAGGTAGAATCGTGGGTAGTAGTAAAAGTGTTAGTGTGGAAAAAGAATTGCTTATAAAATATTTAATCATCACAACATAGTTTGCTTCGAGCAATGGCAATACGTACCTAAACAAATGAATTATTTTTGACAACAGGCCTTTTAGCACAAAGCAAAACCATTGCTTTGCGATGTCAAGAAAATCAGTAGCTTTTTATTATCCACCAGCTTACATCCGCGGGTTCGCCCGCGTGGAGTTCGGTAATCATCCCACGGGATTGTACAACCGGGATAAAATATATCCTATGTGTTAATCCAAGTTATAAACTATCTGTGTGCCAAATTTCATTCCAATCCGGTCAGTAGTGTTAGCGTGAAAGAGTAACAAACATCCCCAAAAACTTTCACATTTATATTATTAGGATTGTAAGGATTGTACTCGTATGTTGGGGTCGGCTTACAGTCTAACCGAATGCAGCTGAATACAAGTATTTTACATGGAGCCTTGCCTAAATGCCTAATTGCCTATCATCTACCTACGGAATCCATTTAGTGGAGAACATGATATCCCTTTGCTAAGACTGATTCTCAGACTTGCCGGCTTCTGAATTCCCGTAACATCTGGCGGAGATCTAGGAAATCAACTGGGCCCATCATAGGTTGAACTGCGAAAGGCCAATAAAAAAAAAACTGAAGGCAATTTAGGGTAAATCCATCAAAAATTTTAATTAAGAATAAAGAACTTGTAAGTTATTTCATCAAAACAGATACAATATATTTTAGGTAAAAAAGTCCTTAATCTTCATTTATTTCCCAAAAACATACCTCCAAAGATACAATCATATTCGGTCCCATTGAATCAATCTACCATCTAAAAATATCCTTAATCCCGTCTAAATTCACCCAACCCAATAAGAGAAGGCCTTGATACATCGCATAAAACTGAAGCACATACATTCAATATTGTTTCCAAATCAGCATATACTCATAAAAGTATACGGGCTGTATACGCTCAGCATTAAATTAACACGAAACAGAGAAGGTTCAGAAAGGCTACTGCTTCAAGAAAAGAAAAGCTGCTCAAAGAATATACAATTTTGTGGATCTGCTGACCGAGGAGCAAAATCAAAATCAAAATCAAAGCATTTATTTCAAGTAGGCCAGTTACAGGCACTTTTGAATTGTCGAAACAAAGTTAAATGTAGCTACAGTCCCAGTCACAAGACATAAAAACTGTGAAAGTACTGTAGTTGCCCATTCCCTAGCGTAGATCTCTATGGAGAAGAACGGGCAAGAAACTCCATGGACACTCTTTTAAATCAAAATATTGTTACAAAATCTTGGTTACATCATTCATGTTGAGATGGTATATTATGTGAGAACAATGTAGCAAGATGTGCACGTTAAAAGTGTCCATAGTAAAAACAAAAAAATACAATTCAAAAATAAACATACAAATAAGCCATGGCAACTAAGAGTTGACCAGTCACAACTGACAGCGCCCGTTCACGAACATGACGCATGGATCAGCACCATTCAACTCAACCATTTTGAAGGGAACTGAATGATCCGACACACGCGCCACCATCAGCGAGACATTAGAGTGAGCGTGACATACTCTCAACCGCCAGGGCACATTCAAGTCAAGAAAAGACGTAGGATTTCAGTGAATGATAGCTTTCTAGTACATAGTACTCACACAATATGGGCTGTACGATTATATAATACTAGAGATTGATTCTATACAATGCAAAGACAGTTGTACAATCTTCAGCAGCTCCAACAATTCTATTTAATACTATCAATTTATGCGCCCCTGTCCATGTGGAGCAGGACCAGCATTGAGCCACGCATTTTTATCTGCGATATAATCGCCCAACTTGTAATAAGCTTGCTTACATAGTGTGCGTTTGATGCATGTTTTAAATTTCGTCTCATTCAGTTCAAGAATACTTTGTGGAATTTTATTATAGCATCTCAAACAGTACCCCATGAAAGATGAGTCCACTTTAGCGAGTCTGAAGCCTGGCTGAACTAGTTGGTCCCTATTTCTAGTACTGTAATTATGTCTATCACCTCTTTTACCAAAAAGATGCAGATTTTTTCTGACGTACATTATGTTTTCGTAGATGTACTGACAATGTACCGTCATGATGCCAATATCCTTAAACAGTTCCCTTAGAGAATCGCGCCTACGAAGATTATATATGGCTCTGATGGCTCTTTTTTGCAGAATAAATATAGACTCAATATCTGCAGCCCGTCCCCATAGCAAAATGTCATAAGACATTATACTATGAAAGTAACTAAAATAGACCAGTCTAGCGGTATCTACATCAGTAAATTGACGAATTTTTCTAATAGCATATGCTGCTGAACTTAGACGCGCCGCAAGGGATGTTAAATGAGAACCCCACTGTAGCCTTGAATCAAGCGTAATCCCCAGGAAAACCGTTTTATCTACGAATTCAAGTTTCTCTTTATTTAATATTATTTCACAATCACTACTTTTAACATTGGGTAAAGCAAATCTTATGCATTTAGTTTTTTTTTCATTTAATACTAAATTGTTTGCTGTGAACCAATTATGGACCTGAAGTAGGGCATCATTCACGTCATCTAGATTCTGGGCCCGTCTTTTTATCTTAAAAATAAGGGAAGTATCATCAGCAAACAACACCATATTTTGAGGTTGGTTTTTCAATAAATAGGGTAGATCATTTATATACACGAGGAAGAGGAAAGGACCCAATATTGAGCCTTGTGGAACCCCCATTTTTACTTTTAAACCTTGTGAATTAACACCATTTATTTGAACACATTGTTGTCTATCACTCAAATATGATTTTACCAAACTAAGTGCAAGTTGACCTAATCCGTAATGCTCAAGTTTCAAAAGTAATGTGTCGTGATTTACGCAATCAAATGCTTTGGAAAGGTCACAAAATATTCCTATGGCGTCTTGAGACTCTTCCCACGCAGTAAATATGTGCTTTAATAAGGTTACACCGGCGTCAGTCGTACAACGTCCCTTGATGAAACCATACTGTTGATCATGTAAAATTTTGTTGGTGTTAAAATGATTGAGCATTTGATTAAGCATTACCTTTTCAAACACCTTGCTAAAAACTGGCAACACGGATACAGGTCTATAATTATTAGTATCTTTCAGCGGCGTGCAGTCGTCTACCAGGCTGGGTAGGCCACGAAATAATGATAGCAAAAAAAAAAAACGCGCAACTCCACAACGTCCGTCGCTCTACATAATTATGATGGCCCTCAATCCTCAAAGTAGTCACATTTATTGATTTATAATATTTGAAAATAAGCCTGTAAAAACAAAAGTTATAAATGCAAGAATTCAAGAACTCACCTCATTATTCAAGGTTCAACTCACGATTTTCTAACGATGCAAACAGAAGAAAGATTCTGCCACCTCAAATATCTTAACCAAGTGAGTGGGTGATAGTTACAGAACACGTCACTTGCAAGATATCCGAAGCGGCCTTTGAAGGCCCTATTTCATTGTGATTCGCATGTATAAATATATTTAATAAGTTAACTATGGATTTGAAATCTGTAAAAAAATCAACTCATTTATAAATTAAATATACTCGCCTATCCTTTTTCAAATATGATTTTAAGACCTCGTCATAAAAAGTAGGCTTGCGTCGTAGTTCGACCATTAGTTCTTTTTCTATAGAAATTAAAGATAGATTTGTGAGTCGTTGCTGACTTTGTGTGTTTCGTAAATAGGTGTGGATACGTTTTAAGGACGAAAATGAACGTTCTGCCGATGCGCTGCTTGCTGGGATAGTAACAATAAACTTCGCCAAACGCAAAACTTCTGAAATAACTTTATCTAAGTTACTTTTATACAAATTTTGAATGATATCATATATGCTACAATTCGCAAATTCAGGCGATCTATAAATACAGCGCAATTCATTTTTTAATCTATCAAAATTAAAATTTGCCTGATAAGTATTAGTGAATTCTCTGATTTCTTTTTCAGGGAATTGTTCACTATATTTACTAAAATTCTCATAAGAAAGTAACTCAAAGAATTTCAAATTTTTTATATTCATATAACGATCTCTTAATTCGGTGAGTACATTATCAATAATTTCGTTAAAAATTCGCCGATAGTGTATTTTTATATTATCGACATTGCGCTTTCTTTTGGGTGGTCCGGTTATGAGGGCAGTTGCATCATAATTGTTCTCGAACTTGTCTTTGTAACGAGCTAAAAATGACTCGAATTGTTTTATCTTTTTAACACAATACGCGATGTCACAAGTTTTTTTCTGTATAATGTCGTATAAAACATCGGTTTCAGCAAAAATATCCGCGAAGGTTTTTAAAAAAAAATTGAATTTAAATTCTTTCATGTTAAATAAAAATGAAGTGACTTGTGACAATGTATCACCATCCCAGTGTTGTGTATTTTCATTCATTTCTTCAAACAACTGGAGGTGTGTGGACTCGTTTTTAATTATATTTAACGTGCGCGAGTGATATGTCCACCTTGTTTCCGCGACACGAGGCAGCTTTTTCATAACGGCAAAGTCGTTATAATACGCCATTCGTTTCGTACTACTGTGAAAAAAAACCGCAATTGATTTTATTATACTAAAAAAGCGTTTGGTTTCAGGAACCCGTTCAAAAGATTTCGATAAAACTAAATTTAATACATGTGCGGAACACCAAACATACATAGCTTGCGGACATTTTTGCCTCACCAAAGCCTGTACGCCGTTAATTTGAGAGGATAAAACTGCTGCCCCGTCATAAGTTTGTGCAATTAATTTAGAATGACAATCTAAGTTTTCTAAAATTTCCAAAATTATAGAACTTAAAGCTACAGCGGTCCGATCCGCGCTGACATCTACGTATTTAATAAATCGATCCACTACTTCGGAATCACGAAAATATCTTAAAATCAGAACTAATTGTTCTCGGCCGCTTATGTCCGATGTTTCATCCACCATGACAGCAACATAATCGGACTGTTTAATTTCGTCTTTAATAATATCACTCATCACAGATGCAACGCTCGAGATCAAATCATTTTGCGTTCTGTTCGACATGCCCGTGAATGAGGTACTTGCATTTTGTAAGTGGGTTTCTAAAACTCCATCATACTTTGCTAATAAATCTACTGTTTCTAAATAATTACCTCTATTCATTGATGATAATGATTCATCGTGGCCGCGAAAAGCTAATTCTTGTTTTCCCAGAAAGCATACGACATCGATCAGTCTTTGAAAAATATTTCTATTCCTATCTACTTTAGAATTATGCCTTTCTATATCTAATCTTAACTGGCTGTTAATACTAGTTTCAATACGTGATTTACCAAATGTATTTAACTTTAAGCAAGCCTCTATATGTTTTTCTGATAGGTCATGCTTTTTGGCCGAGGAATGAAAATTATGCAAATCAATAAATCCCTCACTCCACTTACTGGAAGTATTAAACAAAATGCACGGAAAACAAAATAATTTATTTGTATGTATACAGCCACACAGCCAGGTAAATGTTGCATAATTTTGAGGATTGAAATGACGAGTACGCGCTGGATTACCATATTTTTGGATTAATTCTCGTAATTCGGGTACACATCTACCTTTAGACACAACTTGAAGCTTGTCATTATACGATAATAGAGAAAACTTATTGCCTTTAACTTCTAACAAACACACATTATCAGCACAAACTTCACAAGTAAACACCATTGTTAGGTGAATAAACAATTAATACACAACAAAATTAATATTTACACTACTGTTACTGTAAAATGTACGTTTTCTGTTTCAAAACAAATGTGTAAATAACTTAAAATGTAAAATTAAAACATTCAAGATCGCGATATAAATTGCTTGTCACAATGAAACAATAATGGCTTCCTTCAGAAAAATATAATTTCTAATTTGTCGATGGAAAAATACGACCAAATAAAATTGCATCATTTTCATATCGAGTTGGTTCACAACAGTGATAAACAAAATTTTGCAGGATAATACAAAATCCACTAAATTTATATTTAATTTGGAAAGGAACCGGAACCAACCCTGCTTAGTGCATTGCTGCACGGTAGCCCGCGAAATTCAAATTTCCTCACATTTTTTGCAATTTGCAGGCCAGTGCTAGGTTGTATGTTGATGATTATTATGATTTGCGGCTGTAAGACGTATGTAGTCACATTTTAATCAACATACAACATAGCACTGGCCTGCAAATTGCAAAAAAACGTAAGAAAATTTGAATTTCGCGGGCTAAAGAACATCCACCTTGAATCCTGGCCTTGTGTTGTAGCAGCCAATCATAGCCCAGCTACACTCGCAGGAGTTACCGCCCACAAATGGCTGAAATCTATACATGTGTGCGGTTCATACACACGAAAATATGCACCAATGTGCCGCTGTGTGCGTAAATTTATCAATGGGATTAAGGCAAGTGGATTGCTTGCCTATAAGATGCGTCCGGCGGGTGAGCGTCGAGCTTCGTAGCAACTTCCAGTACAGTGTTAGTTACGTAACACGGGCGCGAAAAATTGCTATAAGTATTCGAACAGGAGTTAGAACTTTTTTTTAATATTTTGTACAAAGTGTTAGTTTATTACATAGTTCATTAGTTATAATAATTCCCCCAGTTGGTAGGGTAGGCTTGGTCTAATTGCCTCTTCGTTGCGCTCGCCCATGGTATCTTTACTGTCCCCGGATTTGAAAAGAGGTATGACTTTACTGTATTTCATTAGATCAGGGAAAACTCCTTGGTCTACACACAAATTAAAAATTAAAGCTAAGTATGGGGCTATAGTCTCAAGTATGGATGCACAAACTTTGATAGACATTCCCCATAGATCTTCGGTCAGTTTGATTTTAATTTGCCGGAAAGCTTTAATAACTATCATAGGGTTTATGTGTTTAAATTTAAATTCAACCGTGCAGCCAGATACATTCGCCTTTAATAAACCAATTGAGACTTCTGGTGAGGAATTAAGAGCTTCCGTCGTCTTTAATGGTATATCGGTAAAGAAATTTACAAATTCTTGAGCTACTTCCAGATTAGAGCTTTTAGGACCACATGCTGAATCTAATGTGTAGCTAGTGTTACTTATTTTCTTCCTGTTAGTCTCATTATTTATGACTTTCCAGCCTGTCTTTATTTTGTTTTCTGCTGTTTTGATTTTGTTGCTAATGTGCAGGGCTTTAGCAACCTTGCATGTATTTCTAAAAATTTTTGAATACTTAGCAACATACCGGTTAAAAATTTCGGTGTTTATATAAGGCTTAAGGCCATAAAGCTCAAATAGTCTTTCCCTACTTTTTCTGATACCTCTAGTTGCCCAATCACTAAATATAAATTTAGGGCTAATACTTTTTGTCTTCTTTTCAAAAGTTTTGTTGAATTCCGTGTGAACTATTGAAAAGAAACGATCATACAATTGATTTATATTAATATCGTCATGGCTCATAACACCTAACTTGTTCTGTAGGGAAATATTATACCTATTTAATTTGCTAGAAGTTATAGGTCTAAATTTGATCTGAACTTTTTGCAAAGGTGTATTACACCTAAAAGTTACAGTTTGTCCGCTATGGTCAGATGGCAGACAGTTTACTATGGCTTTATCTAAGTAATCACAATCGCAGAAAACATTATCTATACAAGTCGCAGAAGATGGAGTGACTCTAGTAGGTTCTATAAAAGTGTTGGTCAAGTCAAATGACTTAAAAAGATTTAACAACCGACTGCTATTTGAATTTTCTTCTAAAATATTGATATTGAAATCACCACAAATAATTGTAGATTTATTACTGGCTGCAATTTTTGCCAGAACATCTTCCATTATTGATTCAAATAAGGAAAAGTTTTGATAGTTTGGGGGTCTGTACACACACACAATTACATGCTTATCTAGCTCAACACAGGACAGTTCGACGCAATGTTCAACCGAGAGACCTACTATGTCATTTCGTTGCTTATATTTGAAACCTTTTTTTATTAATATTAGGGAACCTCCACGATACATAGTTTTACGGTTAAAGCAGCTACCCACCATATAGTTTTCATAATTAATAAGCATTTGGTAATCCTTTAGCCAATGTTCAGTAAAACAAATAATGTCAAACTTACTATTCTCTAAAAACAATTCAATTTCTAATAATTTGGAAGAAATGCCTTGGATATTTTGGTGGAATAATTTTAAGGTGTTCTGCTGAGGCCCTTTTTTACTAACTATCTGAGTGCAAGAAGATACCTTGCTGTTGGAAGGATTAACAATATTGTTAATGGTACCTTCTGTTGTCTCACTTTCTAGTTTAAATTAATAATAATATTTGGAGTGAGGCCGGAGACTTCCGTGCCATCCTCAGACAACAAGACCCTATCACTAATAGAGCTTAATTGAGGATTTTCCACGGTGACGCATGGATCCTCCTCAGAATGTTTGTATACATGTATAGAGCTCGGGGCTAAATAATAACAGCCGCTCGTGTCGATCGTTAGGTTAAGCCATGCTTGCCTAGGTTGGTCTGTGGATGGGTCTGGCGTCGGAAATCACGTTAAGCCATTGGTCCCGGCTGTCATTTCCAGATCATTGACAGTCGTTAGGCAGTCAGTGACCTGAAAGTCACACGGAGGAAACTCGGTATGTAATGGGTGGTCACCCATCCACAGACCAGCTCAGGCAGCTATTTTCATACAGCATGCCTTAATTAGATAGAAGATTCAGTTGCATTTACCGAAACCAATTTGCTCTGATCGACACCCTTTTTAGTCAAGCATTAAAAGCCCGGAACTGTACGCTGAGTCCAGATTTTGGGTCATTGAAGGTACTTTTTTGCAGACAACCACAGCCAACCCGTAGTGGCAACGTCACCGCTGAGGTTTGCATTTCTGGTAGCCTTCGTACAAGTCGTTTTTTCTGTACCAAGTGGGTTTTCTGTTCATTTACCTTCAGAGTGTCATTACGATCTGTTTGTTGAACGTTATTAGCCATGATAGGGTACCGGCAGTGACGTCACAGGATGAATATCCGCCATTACTGGTATCGGGTTATATTGGAGTAGTAATTAACAATCAATATTGTGTTATAGTTCGGGGTAATGATTATGTGTGTTGTCTTGATGTTATCTAGTGTTTATTCGTGTGGTTACGATATAAGCAATGCGACTCCTAAATAATACTTAAGCATTAAGTAAGGTGCCACTCCAGCTCCAGTTAGGTTTTAGTGAAAAAGGTAAAAAAATTGTGAGCATCACGTGACGCCTGGCAGATGTGAAACATCGAAATTATTTTGTACAAGTAATATGCATAAAATAACAGATTACGACAGGTACTAAATATGGCTCAATGAAAAAATAAAACGTTACTAATTTTTCCATGACAATGAAGACTGTTTATTTAATAATCATTTATTTTCATTAAATACAAAAACTAAAAATGCCTGGGATCGAACTAGAAGTCACGATATTGTAACCCAACGCTATGCCCCGAGACCAGCTGGCTTGTTGTATCATATGCTGCTTCAACAGGTCGGTAATGTTCTGGAATTCGGGATTGTTCGAGCCGTGTTGACAGTTGGCGACGCGTCGCCACGTCATTTTTTATGTTTCATATCAAAAGCTCTGGAACTCAAAATGGAGCCTTCTGGAGATAAGCGTGAGTGACAACGAAGATGACGTCTTCTTTAATACTTCTCGTGTTGATGAAGACTTATTGCATTAACTCCAAATACATTAGGATATGGACAATGTGATGACGATTTTGAAATAAATACTAATAGCAGTATGTACGTAGTTACGAAATTATTCAAGTAAATAAAAACAAGTAGGAACGCCGAAGAAGTTGGTTTTCATAAATACTTTAGTATTTCCATCCAGCAAAAACCCTTCTGGCTATTAATTATCATAATTATAATAAAAACCAGAGATATACACAGGCGGAGTAGGTAAATTCAATTCAACACAATCTATTCTATTCACGGACACAGGCATACTTAAAACAATTACCGTCCTTACTAAAATTCACACAACACAAAAAAAACACTAATACGAACAATTAAACTAAAAAAGTTAATCAAGCGTAAAGTATAAAGGGTCACCGACATCGCTTCGGGCATCGTAAAACGTCCGTTAAGGGTGGACCACACGCGTCCGGACGACCGCAGGCCCCGTGGTGCCTGGCTCGATTTTACGACTAAAATTACGTTTGCGTCCGTTCGCTTAGTGGGATTTCAATTTTTAGGGGCCCGTTGTAAAGGAAATCGTTTGGGAAAAGTTATTTAAGGTGAAAACGTTTGCCGAAAGTATTTTTGTGAATAGTTCTGTTCTATACTTATATGGTGAATGCATATCCGCTCAAATCATCTTCCTATTTGTGAGATGTAGTGGGCCGGTATATCACGAGGGGCTATTCGATAGAGGAGGTCGCATGTCACCAATTTTTTTTTGTTGGTTCTTAGGTGCTCGTTTCCCCACGATATTTTTTTTAACCATTTTGACAAACACATTGATTTGATTTTATTTATCATTGTTTCCCTGACGGTAAATTAGGGAAATTTACCGTCAACTACTGGGTAAAGCCCTGCTTCTACTGCTGCACTTTTTTCTACTACTGCTGGATATTTCCCCTTTCGCACGGCCTTATTAATTAATCACTCAAGAAATAATGCTAAAAGATCATTAAAAATAATAAATAAATATCGCTGGACATTACACACAGCGCCATCTAGTGCCACACTAAACAACGAGACTTGTGTCGTGGACACCAGATAGTTGATATATTACATAGATACTTTTTTGTTTGTAAATACATGCTTATTATACATAGGTATAAATATCCATGACTTGGAAACAAATGTTCATGCTCATTACACAAACATTTGCTCCTACCGGGATTCGAACCCGGGACCCCTAAGAACGTAGGGCGGCCTCACTACCGCTGCGCCATTCATCTTACAAAAATGATTCAAGCCAAAAAGAAAACTATTGAAATAAATAACAACCAACTTGTTCGAAGCGTTCATTTAAATGTTTAGGCAGCTTGTAAGTGTAAGTATTCAATCAGAATAAATAAATCGACTGATTATACAGCCATCTTCAATGAATAGGTGTAACATCAATATTTATGAACACACTTCAAAATTAGACAGAACACACGAAAATCCAATTACGTTAAAACAAACGGAACCCACACATTTTAAAAAGTAACATTCCTGTCATATTTACATAAATTTTATTTTGAGTCATGCAACGAATAAAAAAATCTAGTTATAATCAGTTAAGACTACTTATAACCGCTACAAACCGGTTTAATTCTAAAAATAATTAACAATTTCAACGGTTATAAGCGCTCAGGTAATGATTATTCTATAATCAAATTTAATTTTATTGGTTTCGGTAACTTATTTAAACGGAACTGATTTGTTTGTTAACAATAAAAAACATATAAACAGTCCATAATATTCCCACTGTTGGCAAAGGGCTTTTCGGGTTTTCAAAACGCCAATTTGCATTTAAATGAGTTTATTCGTAAATATTGGGAAGTCAATACTCGTTAAATGTATGCTTTATTAAATGAAAAATGTTGTTTAAGGTCTTAAAACCTGATACGATGTCGTATTTTCTATTAACGCGGTGAGAATGGTGTATGTCCGTCATTTCTACGATCAAATAAAGAATAATCATAACGAGAATCGATGTAGCGGGACTGCGGTGGTGTTTTTTTTATTTTTTAAAGAGTTTCTTGTTATGAGATTCTCTGATTTTTCATATTCATATGCATTTGTATAATTTTCAGTTGCTTCGGCGAAACAAAACATCGTGGGGAACCAAACAAGCATGCGTGAGAGATATTTCTCGACGGCATGTTCAGCCAAGTCAGAGGACCATGGGCCGTATAAAAACTCTGACACCAGGTTAGGCACTAACCACGAGAAAAAGAAGAAGAAGATAACGATATATTAAAGACTATATATAATACATATGTTACAAGAGAACCTGCGCAAGTCTTATGTTGATCAATTATTGAACATTATACAAATAAAATGACACAGTGATACTTAGGCATCCGCGAAATCTTTAAAAATAGCACAATAACTTTAAGAATTAAAGCTAAGTGAAGCATAAAAATCCAAAAACACTTACAAACTTCATTCCATAAAATAATTTCAACATTTATTTTAAGGACCATATCCAATATGGCGTTTCAAGACGACTCCAAATATAGAGCACACGGCTTTAGTACTTAATTGACACGCTAAAATAACCCTTTTAACTAAATTACAGGCTCGTCGTTATTTTAAACGCCATAAGTCTTATATTACTATAAATCATTCATCGTGTTTAATAAGGCGAAGCGGGCGGTCGCGTATTTCTGTAGTATGGTTCGAGTGCATTCTGTGTCTGAAAGTGTTGGTGCTTGGGTAGGTACGTATAATATGATTTATGTGTTCAAATTGTTTGGATAATCATATTAAACACATAGCGTTTAAAATGGAAAAAAGGATATTTTGAGGACGACCTCGGTTAACAGAAAAATCACTGCACAAAAATCTTAAAATCTTTAAGTAATTGATTCATCTTTGACATAAATGTTGCACTATCTGGAGTTCTTTACAAAATGAGGAACGTCTCAATACGTTCGGTAATAGTTTGAGAAAACTAATCGAAAGGGGTTTTAAAGAAGAATGAAAGTTTGTATGGATATAGGATGGACATAAGTCTGGTAGGCCAGAATAAGTAACATAAACCCTGTGTATCACCCAATTTATACGTAGTGTCAAACATCCTGTAGCTCATCAAGAGCAAACACAGGATCATTATAATTATGTAGGAAATATACATCAACTCAAACCACAGTCCACTTTCTCACTTACCAAACCCTACTCTAACTCAGTGCATCCTACAAAACTACGCAACAAATATGCATGTCATGTGCCATATTTGTTGCGTAGTGTCAAACATCCTGCGGTCAGTCAAGAGCAAACACGTAACACAATCGTTATAAGTATGTAGTAAATCTACATCAACTCAAACCACAGTCCACTTTGTCACCTAAAAAACCCTACTCCACCTCAGCGCATACTACAAAACTACGCAACAAATATGACACATGGCTTCTCAACTCGCCGTCACGACGCACGCTCAGTTTGTTCCAACCCAACCGATACACCGTGTAATAATGATATATTGAAGACAAACGTCTTTCATATACTCGTAGTTAATTTATGAGTCATTGTTAGTGTTAAAGTTTGTTATGAGAAAGATGGGTTAGAAATAACTTGATTATTCAAAAGTTTTGCAACCGTTCAGATCAGACCGACGTTAACAAAAATAGAAAGCCCGAATCGTAATCCTTTACCTTATGAGCGGCCAACCCGCCATACTTTTCGCGAGAATTTTGATAAACGCTCGTGCGTGAGTATGCCGTTGTTACACAAATATCTTTAATTTTTTTGCACTGATAGGTATCATGTGCACTATATCTAGGCTTCTATCGAAGCAAAAAATAAAAATTTTTAGAAACAAATTCAGTACCTATAAGCCTCAAAAAATTGCTGTTTTGCACAAATTTTGCCTCAACTTTGGCCGTTCATAACGTACTCATAAATTGTAAAAGTAAAGAAAATATCCTGATAGAAGCCTTGCAAATGTAGTGGAGATTCTAAATAACTAATATCTATTTCACAAACTACAACTACGACAAGACTTTTTCAACAACACGTATTTCCTGGAACAAGTTTTATAAATTTAATATTACTATTTTGCGTTCAATGTCCTCGCGTTAGGCGGTATGAGGTACGCGGGTGACGAGTAGTGCGGGGTCGGGGCTAGGTAAGACAGGGGAGTTGAAAGAATACCACCGCTGTGACTCTGGATGAAACAACAAGCTTTTCAACCATGCTCCCGTTGACGATAGACGGCCCGGGAAGGGCCCTCTTAAAAGATAAGTTATTCGGTTTACTTTCCTGAAAACACAAATTATCTTGGTATCTCTAATTACCGCTCTAGCCAAAAACTTTAAGGAACAACTACGTATTCGTACTATTTCTGTTGTACTTTACTGGTTCAGGGAATATGTATTTTCTCGTTCAAAGAAAGAAAAGGAATTGATCAACACGCTTGCGCATTGCGCGTTTATAATTTTTAAATGGTTTTTACTTTTAGAATCAAAATCATAATAAACGCAGTTAAGTTCGAAACTTTTAGAGTTCTGAAATATTCCATTGAATCTGTTTAACTACACCAACATTTTTAATTACCTTTGTCAATTTCCAAACGACACACCAACAAAACTATCTAACACATCAACTATATCGAATGTCTATCTAGTAAACACTAAACATACATGGAATCAACGGTATCACATACGATCTGCATCGATTAACCTACATACTAAACTCTGTAAACATTTCGTCAGCCATTCGACAACTTTCCGATGGCGAAAAAATCGATTACTCAGTTTCAAATTAGATTTCAGTTGAGTAACTGTCGTGGTTTAGTTAGATTTTATATTTAGAATAGTGTAGTTAGTGCAGTCGTTAAATGTAGCAGTTAAAAGCTGTTTATTTACTATTAACGTTTGGTTACGGTTAAAGCTTTTAACTATCCGGCTACTAGAACCCGCAGTTTTAATGAAAATTGTTACTTTAGGATTTTCATAATGTATCGAAAAGCAATGCAACTTTGTTTGAGTAAAGTATTTCATTACTATTGCTATGAACACGTAGAACTAAAACATCGTGCGAAAACCGGGCATATCCTAACCCTAAAATTCGGAAGAAATGTGACTTCCTCCAACGAGCACTGGATCCACGAGGTGGATTACAGTCTACTCCCTATATCACGAAATTGAGCCCTGTGTCCACCACCATCTGCCCAGCCCTTTCCCAACTGTGTTGGGGTTGGCTGGCTTCCAGTCCAACCGGATACAGCTGAATACGAGTCACTGACTACCTGTAACGACTATCAAAGATCTACAAACGATAGCCGGGACCAACTGCTTACGTGCTTTCTGAGGCATGGAGGAAACTCGGTATGTAACGGGTGATCACCCATCAACGGACCAACCTAGGCAAGCGTGGCTTAATCTGAAAATAGACCCGAGCGGCTATTATTATTTAGCCACAGATATACGACTGATTCATCAGCGGCAGCACGCGGCGTACTAATTACTGGAGTCAAACAATATGCCTTGAGTAATGTCATACACATGTTTAGTGGTGTACCATGATACGAGAAGCGGTTATCGATAAAGCAACCGCCTTTATCGATATTATAAAAAGTTTCGAGTACGAATGTGGATGGGTTAAGAGTCGAGGAAGACTCATCCACATTCGTACTCACTCAAAACTTTCTACAATATTTTGACTTTGATTGACTGTGTGAAGGATGATATGGCTAGAAAGGTGTCTGATGAGATGACGAGTGATAAAGAAGTATGGGCGAGAGAATGATGAATAATGATGATGATGATCATCGAAGAGAAATTTGATATGATCATTTTGTTGAAAAGTTTCTAATCTCGAAGTAGTATGTGCCTATTGGGTTTCTCCTCGACCTATTGTGCGCAGACATGTACAGTCCGGGAAATTCATTATTTTTCTATCAAGTTGACAATTTGACGTTTTATAGCCATTTCACCAAACTGTCAAAATTGACAGATGTTGACACAATACGTCAATTTTCCGTGTCTCAGCCACTTTAAACAACTGTCAAACTGACAGGTATGATAAACAATAATTGAAATTCATTTTCCTCGTGACTTTACATTTTACGTTGAGTAGTTTCTGCAGTAAAGGTTTCCAGTTTTATGAAACTGACGAAGTACGAAGCTATGAATAAAACCCTGCAAGAATGTTTTCATCGATTTTTTTACAGTTTTATTATATTTTATTATTAACAGAGGTTCTTTGGTTTGAGTACGGCTGTTAATGATTACATTTATTGTGTAGGTTGGAAACAAAATAGTTGTAACTATAGAGGAGGAACTGGTAATCATTTTATGTGGCTGTTCGTCATTACTATCTTACCTTTTTTTGCGGTATTTTTAGTTTACTTGGAAATAAATTTTTAAACATGGCAAATACAGGTTCGCAAAACCAAGGCTAATACCCTCGTTTCCACATATTCCTCCTAAAGTAAATAGTATTGACAATAGGAAAGGCAAACACGGGATTGTTTTATCAGTCCTGTTTGCACGCGAGCGACTAATTAGCCAAGTTAAACAATAAGGTGCCACGCCGCTAGTGTCGCGAACACGCGGATCTCTACTAGGGATGGGACGATGTCGATGAAATTTAATAAAGTTAAATATTGTTAGAAGCTGCGGTGTTCTGCAATAATTAACTGATTATATTGTAATATTTTTATTAGAGGAACAAGCTGCAGTTTTCAAGCCGATGTCAATCTCAAGTATCTAAAAGTTGTGTTTATAACAAAGATGTGGTTTCTTAGATTAAATAACATGCCACAAACTATCATCATCTGCTTAGCCTTTTCCCAACTACGTTGGAAATGGCTACCAGTCTAACAGGGTACAAGTTACAACAAGCATTTAGCATTAAGTTAGACAGCCGGGCGGTGATGTGTGTCTACACCCGGCTTCAACACTGAAGTCATATCTCAAAATAGCTGAAAATTTAGAAAGCCAACATACGTTTGTGGCCAATATATGTACATTCATGTTGTGCTAACAAACAGTCAGCATATTTTCAGAAAACTTACAACTCTACCTTATCGCTCAAAGAAAACAAGCCAAGCAGTTACATAAAAGTTAAAAGTGATATACCAGCGTTATAACTCAACATAAACTTTAATAGAAAACAAGATGCTCTACTAACTTATTTACCAACTTTAAAAACTTTACCTCAAGACACATACACACACAATGCACGCTTTATTATAACTTTATTCAACACAACAACTTTTACTTGAACGCAAGACTAAAAACAACAAAAAGTAAACTAACACAATCTATTAATACAGCATCGAACGAACTAAAATTAGACTTAACTATATCGATAATATAGTTGATAATACAAAATCGGCGACGTCGTGAACACGCTTGCTCGTTGCATTTTCTAGTGACGTGCATTTAAATTATCGATTATGTGGAAGGTAGACAAAGCGAGCAGTCTCCAAAGAATCTTGAACGATATCCTCGTGTCATGTAGTGCACACGGGTGATGCATTTTTTAGGGATGTTGCGGTTGTCGATATAGTTTGTGGTAATGTTGACTTTTGGGATTAAAAAAAAATTAACACTCACGTCAAGTATATTGTATCGTTGTCCGTGATTGACCTCTGCTGAAGTTATGTTACTTCCTACAAATACTTTTTAGACCTAGACCTTAACTAACTGCAAGAGTTTATTTCCGTATTATTTCCATACACCATTTATTTACCAGCTTCAAAATAGGATGCGATTATGTAATCGTCGAGTACTTATCTCTTTTTGTAGTAATTTGACTCAAAGTTTAAGTGAATCCTTATTTGTTTTTATTCTGATTTAAGTACCAAGCATCTATACCCAATAGGTATATACATTACCGATACTTAAAAAATCTCGAGAAAATTATAACCTTACTTGATTTTTTCTCTAGAGTTTTACTTACTTTAACTTGACTTTTTACTCAATATTATAGGATACTGGATTTCAAGAATATCAGTTTTAATTGTTTGATACAAAATCAATTAAACAATAATTACATCGATACCAACCTTATCCCATCCCTAGCACACGACTAAAATAAGAATAACACCGCAGCAACAGGCGGTCAGGGCTTTTTGCTTCTTTTTCACCAGCCGAGCTAAGCACGACCTAGCCTCGGCTTAGGTAATGTGTATTCAAATGGTTTCTACCTCAAAAACCTTTGTAGTACTAAAATAAATTCACTATCAGGTTGTTTGAGATAAGTATAAAATTGTGTTTTGGTTTTTTAGTACGTTTGTGTATTTTTAGGGTAATGTCGCAAATGAGCTGTGGTTTTCGAGAGAAAATTGTAGCTGGGGAATTATTCTTGTATCTTTATCGTTTCAGCCGTGGGGAGGCCTTTGCCCAGCAGTGGGACACAGTAGGCTGATATAAAAAATACCTGATCTTCCCTCCGGATATGTTTGAGACCTTACTTTCATGATGGGCTGATTAGATAGTGTTGAAATGGTTGAATTACCTGAAAACAAAAAAAAATACGTTAAAAATGTTTTAGTTGCGCCTGATTATTAATCTTCGTAATAATAGTCAGATCAAATAGGCACCGGATGATTTAAATGCTGAACTATGCTATACTATGCAAGATAAACGAAGGATAGTGTTAATGGAAAAGTTGTCTGGGACGGACTCAATGAGAAGGTGGAGATCAGGGTGTTGTGGCATAGTTTGGAAGAGGCCCAGCAGTGGGCTAAGATAGGTTGGGCTTGAGTTGTTGGTTGTCGAATGAAACGAGATAATTACTGAATATTACGTTACAAAAAAATGACTGCCTCGCTGGTCTAGTGGTTGCAAGCTTGACTGCTGAACATGAGGTCCTGGATTCAACTCCCAGGTCGAGCTAAGTGTTACTAGGTTTTTCATCAGGAATTTCTCAAGAGCAGCCACGGAGTCTAGATTAGTGCCTGGTTGATGGCAATAGGCTCGCCCCTATTACATGGGGCTTAAGCATAACTGGCGAAATATGGGTGTACCGGGTATTTACGTACCTTAATTTCTACCTAGCCCTTCGGTGACGACAGGCGTGGTGTTAAATAATATCATTACGTTACAATTACAAAGTATAAACTGAGCAATGCAAACTCACAAGGGACTTCTAGGCTAGGAATGTACCCTTAATTATTTGTACCCTATTTGTACCAACTTTAATCAATTAAGATCTTTAATTAGAAATCCGGAGATATACGACTAAACTAACGTAACGAACTTATTTTTAGTGAAATGTTTGAGCTCATTCTAGTTGAATAAATAGTACAAATTAAATGGTGGGCTAGAATTTTTGATAGTAGAATAATTATGTAGTTTATTAAGTTAAAATTTAAATGGAGAGTTTTATGTGTTTATTTGTAAGAAGACACCTTGAATAACATTAGTTTAAAGATAATAATGGATTTGCTGATAAGGATATACCTAATGTATAAAAACCAGTTCTCTGGTTAATTCAGAAAGCCTGACAACAAACAGGTCTTAACATCTTAACATTTACATTTTGCCCCAGCGATAGCGTGGAGATCAGACGTCCAGTTCTCTTTCGCCCGTTTTCCGTAGAACTCTCGAATGTTAATTTTGTTAGTTAGATTTTACCAAAATTGCGAGCTCGTGGCTAAATAATAACAACCACTCGGGTCGATCTTTAGGTTAAGCCATGCTTGTCTAGGTTGATCCGTGGATGGGTGACCACCCCTACATACCGTTAAGCTGTTGTTCCCGGCTGTCATTTGTCCACCTTTGACAGTCGTTACGGGTAGTCAGTAGCCCAAAAAGTCTGACAACCAGCCTTACCAAGTGGTAACCCAGTATGAACTGGGTTGTGGAGGTCAGATAGGCAGTCCCACCATGTAAAATACTGGTATTCAGCTGCATCTGATTAGACTGGAAGCCGACCCCAACATAGTTGGGAAAAGGCTAGGCAGAATATGAGATTCTACCAAAATTATTGAACTGATTTGGGTAAAATTTCGCATAAAGGTAAAAAAAAGCATAGGAAATGCGTACCAGACACTATTATTATGGTAAAATATCCTTAACTCGGCAGAACCAAATACTCCATAGTAAGCATTTTCATTGCAAAACCACACCCGATAAAACCTAACCAACCAAAGCAAAAACGTGCACAGCCATTGAATTTTACACTCTATAATTAAATTAATTAACGTCGACTATTCAATGTTTCTGTATTTAATTGTCCATAGCCAACCGCCCACCACTTACGGCTGAATTCAATTAACTATTCATTCTGCTTACCCTGCTCATATTATTGGCATTTACCATGATTTTTGGTTCATATTTAATTAAGGGTTCATCGTTAATTAATTTATAGGGTATTTTTATTTATTATTGATAGTGATTTTGATTGGAGTACAGGATGTACAGAAAAAGCTGAGATAATTTTATCAGACTGTTGTGGTTAACTGATAAATTATCACAACGGTATGGTTGAAAATGATCCTATTTTCTATGGTCACAATGTCCTCTAAAACAGCATGAGGAAGTCTTACTTAGGTCTCCAATCACCTACATCTCAATGAGCTATCATAGTGTTTGAATTGTAGAAATGCGAAAACAGTCTAATAGTAGTAATAAAAATGCAGTGATTCCTACTGCTCAAATAAATAAAGGTATTTGATCAAAAGATAATCTATTTAATCGTATATTAAGTTTTAAGTTAAATTAAACTAATAATCTTCAAAATTATTTATAAAGAAATTATTCTTTAAGCCATAATAGAAACTTCTACTCCTTAAAATTTGCAATTTGCACTTGTAAATGACCTTCAAATAGGTACGTATTGTTTGGGAACATTGTTTATAAAGATTCCCGAACGGCATAAAATAAAAAAAATAAACGCTCGGACTTGGGTTATTATATCCGTTGGCAGTTTTGAGATTGAGGCTTATGACATGTGCGGCGGTGGAACTATTCAAGTGTATTTCATTAACAAACAAAGCTAACGCACCATGTTGGTTGACAGCGGTAGACACGACGGTTGGTGTGCAGACCCCCGAGTAATACGGGAGAAGGGCAGGAAGATAATCTTATTTCTTGCTACTTGTTGCAAAGGTGAAATTTTGTGAGGATTGATGTTTGTCACTCTTTCGCGCAAAAACTGATTTGGTTAAAAAAAGGTTCATAGCCTGAATTAACACATAGGATACTTATCATCCCGGTATTACTGTGTACTTAGTAACTGGCGTAATGTTCGATTATTTTTTTTATGTTAATGTACTGTCAGCTGTGAAGGTACCTTTTTTAAATAAATTACGACCCCGTGGGGCAATAATCGACCTCCACAAAACACGGGCATAAGCAAATGAATGATGATGATGATATATATATAGCAGGGGTTCCCAACTTATTTTGTCTACTGCCCACTTTGAGAATAAATTATTTTTTACGTCAAATTAAATTAATTTTTGTGAGTTATATGAGCGGAGATTACACATTCATTCTAAACGAGACTTTTGCTCTAACAAGAGTTAACTTTAAACCTGAGCGCAGTAGGTAGTACACAACGGCGCTCAGGTCTCAAGTTAACTCTTACAGGCTACACCTGCCAATGAGAATGATTATTGAAACGCAACTTTATAGTATTCAGACAGAGTACCTTTTATTCAAAATAAAACAAACATAATCGATTCTAATATAAAAACTAATGTGACGGATGAATCTGATGCTGTACACAAGTTGTAGTCGAGAGCCGAGAGCTCAGTCGGTGTTTAGGAGTCCTAGATGAAATTTCAAATCGCCCCCTAAGCCTCTACACAACGCCCCCATTTTTTTTCTGGGTC
The DNA here is from genome assembly GCA_941918905.2 of Xestia sexstrigata. NCBI lineage: Eukaryota > Metazoa > Arthropoda > Insecta > Lepidoptera > Noctuidae > Xestia > Xestia sexstrigata. The sequence goes on from OW799225.2 coordinate 10,426,698, forward strand.
TCTTACTGCCCTCCTTTAGGCCTGCAGCGCCCACAAGTGGGCGTTATCGCCCACTTTGGGAAAGACTGCTTTATAGCAATAGTACAGGCTGATATAGCATGAGACAGTCTACCTAATGATGTCCCTTTGTATACTGGATATCCAAACCAACCGAAGCATAAATCGTTTCCTGGAAACCTCCCCCATTCACGAAGACTAGCTACACAGTTCTGCGAATTACCAAGCGGTGAAGCATGACAGGTTACCAGGAACTAAGGATTGGTTTACTAATTACTTGTCAAAGATACCTACTTAATTGGCAATTTTATGCGTCAATAAGTTAGGAGGGAAGTCGGTGAGAGCGCTAAGTAAATTGAATTACAACCTCTGCAAATAGGTGCGACTTTTTATGCTTCGCAAAGTCTTTAGGCAATAGCGAAGTGCTTTCTTATGTTGAATTATCCTAATGATGTCTCAAATCGAAGTTTTCACACCATACAGAGGTGTCAATTTCAAATAATGGAGCCAACTGGCATTATTTTCCTAAAACCAAAAATTTGACGAAATGTAACATCCATCCAACCGCACCCCATCGAGTCCGAGTTGAGAGAAGACCTGTCCCAGCAGAGGAAACATTAGAGGCTGATTGTCTTGCTATCAAGACGTGTATATCAGTGATAGCCTAGTGGTGTTACCTTCGGACTGCTAAATCATAGGCCTCGAGTTCGAACCCAAGTCACGCACCTCTAATTTTTCGGATTCATGAGTGTGTGTGTGGACTTGTGTGTGTGTGTGGACTTGTGTGTGTGTGTGGACTTGTGTGTGTGTGTGTGTTCATGTGTTCGTGTGTGTGTGTGTGTGTGTATTAAAATCATCAATACAACTCTCTCTGTTCATTGAACCTTATTGAATGACTTTTTCATGAAATGAAACTGCAAATTACAAAGAACGTAAGAAAATTTGAATTTCGCGTGGTACCCTGTCGGTTCCACCTTAAATTATCACTTGCTTCGGTGAAGGAAAACATCGTGAGGAAACCAGCATGCCTGAGAGATACTTCTTGATGGCATGTAAAGCCAAGTCAGAGGCCCAAGGGCGGCCAAAAAAAACTCTGACACCATGTTAGGCAAAATACGTATCAGAAAAGCATTTATCAATATTTTTTGCCACCTCCTATGCCAAACCTCTATGACAAAATCCATTAACTTTCCTAGTCGTTATTTATGTATTTTTAAGTAAATAAATATTTCCATGTGGTCCATTTGGAAGGCGTGTTAGTCAAACATCGGGAGCGTATGCAAAGTGCTGTGCTGCATTTGATGTATGCTCGTGATGCTTTAAAACCGAATTCTGTTACATCGTAACGTAACATTTGGATGAACATCTAGTACAGTATTTCATAACATCATTACATCACGCCTTGTTAGCCACTTAGGCAGAGGTGTACCTTACAAGTACACCCACATTTCGCCGGCTATGTTTTAGGTCCCAATTAGAAGGGAGCGAGCCTATTGCCAACACCCGCACAATTCAGACTCTGTGGCTGCTACGTAAAATTTGTCTCTGAAAATTACACATCCGGCCGCAAAGAAACATTGCATTGATTAACTTGACATTTTTTGTGAAATGACATTCACAAAAAAATTTCAAGTTAATCAATGCAGTTTCTTTATCTCACCTTCGAAATAGAAAAAGACGACCCCCAAATCTGACGTTACCCGTGGGTGTTCCTAAATGTCTCGTAAAAAAAAAACGCAAACAGAAAAAGAACAGTAGAGAGTGCACAATAATGTGCGCAGTTCCACTCTTTCTTGCTTTTTTCTATCAACACAATAGGTACGTACAAAGTATTTCGAGCAACCTTTCATTCAACTGTTTCAAAATAAACCTCCCATTCGCTACGGTGTAAGAGCAGCCACAATAACGCCTCACTTTAATATTCATGTACGAAGCTTATCCGCAAACGGAGCTGGAACGTTCTGGAACGCGCTGGAGCACGCTGTTGCGAGCTGTAGCTTGCAGACGACTTTAATGTGCATCTATCAACTCCTCATACGTACACAGTTGTTTATTATTTATAACTTTTAATAATAACCTGCTGTGTATGCGTGAGGAGTTGAGAGAGCGAGTACCGTTCAGTTTCAGAATGTCTCAGAAATAAGCAAAATGTTCTTGTAATGCAGAGATGTTTAGTTTAGTTTAGATTTATAAAAAAAAAAAAAAAGTGAATACAAATAATCATTAAACATTAAAAAGGGCATCAAGAACAAATTAACTTAAAATTATCATCAATTAAAAAATAATTAAGAACACGTGATAAGCAGAATAAAAGAAACAATACATAATAATCATATCAAATTACCTAAAACCATTCTTTGAACGAGCATTAATCACCATCATTATTTTTTGTGTTTTAAATAGCTTGATATTAAGTCCATATGGAGTCCTATGAAGAGCTGCAAGACCTACAAGATAAACGATGTATTTTCTCAAGAAATTTTATGGACTATGTTTTTAAACTGACATGTTCACTTACACCTTTGTATTAAAACTAACAAGTTTGTATGGTAAAAACCCGACTTCTGAAAAATCACGCTCTAATTAAATTCGGGGGTTACAAGGTAAAATCGACTCCTTCTATTGTTGAAATCGGTTAAAATGTGGCCTATGTTAAGAGGCCATAATAACGAATCGATCGATTGACACCTTTTTCATCAAAATCGGATGAATAGTTTAGGCGCTACGGAGGAACATACGTAAAAATACGAACATACATAGACTGCTAAAATAATAACCCTTACTTTTGGCACAGCCGTATTCGGGTAAAAACAACGACTACTTGAACCAATTCTTAAAAAGCAACACAAATCAGTCAGGTCAAATAGGCTAAAACGGACGTCAAGGCTTTGTATCGCAGAATTAACATAGAATTCTGTATACCGGTACTTTGAGTCACAGAAACATGCCCCTGAATCATTGACATACAAAAAGACAAGTGACGATCGACCTGTGAAAAAACTGATGAATAAATGAATCACACATTGACATCCCCTGACTGACTTGACATTCTTCAGAAATAATCATGAGAATTTCTTAAAAGGTTGTTAAAGAATGATTGGACAGGCTGTTGGTCATGCAGTTTTTATAAAAAGTGGAATTTAATAAGAATGTGTTTTTAAGTTTTTACTGAATCGTGATGACAAATTCAAGGTGAATCATAGTGTTTATACTCAAACTGCGTGTAAATAGTGACTTTGTCTTCTTACTAAGAAAAAGTAATGAATAATCAGGTACTGGTAAAGCGATCGTTTAGCTAGGTACTTTAAAAGTTAGTCATTCATGTCGAACAGTCGATTATAAGACTAAACCTTCTCTATAGTTCATTCAGATACGTCTATGTAACATAATATAACATCACGCCTGTAATCCCCGAAGGGTTAGACAGAGGTGTACTTAATAGTACACCCATATTTTGCCAGTTCTGTTTAAGTCCCATGTAATAGGGGTAGAGCTCATTCGCTACTGTGAAATTCCTGAAGACAAAACCCAATAACAATTTTTCCGTCCAGGGAATCGAACCCAGGACGTCAGCTCAGCAGTCGTGATTGCAATCACTAGACCAACGAGACAGTCAATGTTTGGGACTATATTCAGTATTGCACATTCTAAATTAAGTAGGTAATCGCGCTAACAATTTCAAAAAATCATCAACATAATATGAATTACCTAGTTATTAACATTTTATCTCAAAACAAACTCAAATTCGAGCCAAGGCCAGTTCCAATAATCACAGGTGCCAACAAACCCTCAACTAAACGGTCCCCCATCAAAATGTTATCCTCCCTTCAAATAGAAATAAAGTATCAAGATTGGCTGTAAAAGCCAGTTTTTACGGCTTCATTCACGTCCAGTGCAATGGGTACAAACGAAGCGAATGACAAAAGAAGGAGCAGCGGTTTTAATTGGCGTGTCCGGGAGAATCGTGTTGCTTTCCCGTTTTCCAAGTAGATAAACACAGTGTTTGGATTAGTGCGTGTCTTGTAATCAAGGTTGGGTAAAGTGACTCTCTGTGTCTGAAAGCTAGATTTAACGGCAACTGTTGGCGTCGGTTGATAACAATAAATCTGTTGACCAAGGCTTTGGAAACAATTGATTCGCTTCAAGATCTGGGATTGATTGTCATTTGCCGACCATTGGTGACTTTAAAAATCCCAATATCACTTTCCCTTACCTGGGACTCCTGGGAGTAGAGCTTAAGGGCCGGACTCCACCGAACCGTAGACGAGACGAGAAGAGAGGAGATGTGTTATAAACAACCAATAGATTTTGGTAGTTTACACTTCTCGACTCCGCTTAGTTTCAATGGAAACGATTGAGCAAAGATAATTAGGAGATGTTTCTTTAAGCCAGCCTTTGCACTCGGTAGCCAAGCGCACAGCAGTGGTGACGTGAGCGGCGTGCTGTGAGTGGCGTGCGGTGATCGGTGTGCTGTGAGTGGCGTGCCGCTTTGCACATGTCTGCACAGCTTCGGTAGATACACCCTAGCTCTTCGCCCTCTCCTCTCCGCTTCGCACATCTCCACTCGTCTCCGCTTTGGTGGAGTCCGGGCCTAAGCATCCGCGTTTTTATTTGTTGTCGAAAAAGCCATATTGTTCATAATAAAACCCTGCTCTCACACACATTGCACAGTCACTGTGTCGCAATTATTGTTAGTTAGATCTTTGTAAAACGGGTATGAATAAGGACAGATGTTCTGTGACGTGATTCAGATGTAGATTAGTTTGCATCAATTAGGTAGATAGTAGCAAAAGCAAAGTGTAGCAACATATGCAATGAGCTCAAAAAAGCTTGTATTGAAAAAAAAAATAACTAGAGAAAAAGAAAACTTTGACCCCCAATATCTCCGTAACTAGAAAGTTCCCAGGTATGTTCCAGAGCTAAAAAAATCATCGCAATAACGGGGAGGACAAGTGCCTTTCAGATTCATTCATCATCTGACCAGCCTTTTCCCAACTATTTTGATGCAACTGAATACTCTGGATGGACTGGCTGGACTGGATGTTCTTGCCTTTCGGCTTCGTTAAGGGTTTTTTTACACCCATTATTCAATTAAGCATGCGAAAAAGTGCAACCAACATTACCAAAAATAAGAACCATCTATTGCACCCAAAAAGTGTGAAAGAGAAAGCCGTAAACTTCTCTTTTTTCTCTTTTTATCCTCAAATTTTCACAGCAGGGTGGCCGCTCCTCTTTTAATTGTCCGTGCCTTCCCAGACATCGTTATGCAAGCTTGTTTAGTCCTGTAACGTTGTTTAACACATGAATATGCAGTTTCTAACTTGTAATTGCATTTGGCGAATTTCCCTTTCGGTTTTGTACTAATATTTGTACTGGAACATTTGATTTGAGCTTATGTTGATTTGTTTTGTATGGGGGAACTGAAAGTATGTGACCGATATGAGATTTTGGTGACGCTGATATATTTTTACCAGTTTAAAATAATACAAACGCATTTCACCAGTTAAGTACAAGCCCCATGTTAAAGGGGGCGAGCTTATATCGATCAACTGGACACTAATTCCTACTTCCGGCTGCTACTGATAAATTCCTGATTGCAAAACCCAACATTTTACACAACATTTTAACATTTTGCCGAGACTGGGAATCGGACCCAGTACCTCATGCGCAGCAGTCACGCTTGCATCCACTAGACCAACGAGGCAGTCAAATAAACAACAAACGACATTGAACTGAGAGCCAAGGGAGCTATTCTAAACAAAATGGCGCCCACAACGGAACAACGAATTAGTTCCATTTTTAAAGCACGCGTACAAATTAATTCATATCGTGTTTGAAAAATATTATGACAAAGCATTTCTGTTGGAGTGGAAATTAATTAATTTAATCAATGAAGTGAGTTTTGCGTGTTGTGTGTTGTTTTTAGTTTAGAATTAAATACAAAAGTTTAAATCTTTTTTTTTCTACTATATAAACAGGTTGTAGTTTTTTGTTGTAAAAAAAATTGATCAGAAAAACGTGTATTTTTAATCCTTAAAAATTTAAAAAAAAAAAACTTTGAACTTAACATCACGCCTTAAATACTCAAAAGGTTGGGCAGAAGTGTATCTATAATTAATACATTACACTGTTCATACAAATTTCATACACGTACATTACACACGATAAACGCGGTAGATGCTGTAAATTTTCCGATCAGGAACACTACTAACAATATGCTCGACCAGGGGATCGAACTCAAAAGCTCCTCAATAGTCGCGCACTTGCTGTACATACATAAATTCACGCCTTTTTCCCATAGGGGTATACAATAACTAACAGCACGCTACCTGGTACGATTCCTTCAAACTTCTTATGCCTCGACCACGTTCTTACATCTAGTCATCATCATCATCATCATCATCAGCCTATTAATGTTCCCACTGCTGGGACACAGGCCTCCTCTCTATGAGAGGGAATGGGCTATAATCCACCACGCCGGCCCAGTGCGGATTGGTAGATGTCACATGTCTTCGAATTTTTTGGTTCTAGGACATGCCGGTTTCCTCACGATGTTTTCCTTCACCGTTTTGAGAGCAGTGGTGATGAAATAAATTACACAAAGTAATACGCCTGCCTGGGTTCGAACCAACGCCTTACTGTTCGTAAGTCGGGGCCGCCACCACTGGGCCACCACTGCTCTCGTACGTATATTTTTATTATTCACTTTAGCTATTCTACAACCAAAAACTAGAGCAATCGATATTATTAGGCTACCACACAATGGGGTCGAGCACAAAACCACATCAAATATTCTCTTTTCTTTCCAAACATCTGCGTTTGAACCTTTTCATAATAAAAACCAATACTAATAAAGGGTATTTAGCTCCAAAAATAAGCTTTTAAACAAATACTTTTTTGACAACCGTAATTTGCGTTTACAACCACTCTTATTTCCATCGAAATTAGTGCTAAAATTGTTTGTGTATTGAAATTAGTATGTTTGTAATCGAACCCTCATAGAGAACCATGATTAATCAGGGCTCATCATAAAAATATGATATTCTATAGAATTTTGGGTTCACCCCTATTGTACGGCATTGTGGGACGCGGTTTGTCGATCAAGGGTTTGTGCAAGCCCTCCTATTTGCTTAGGCTATGGGGTTTCAAATAGAATATTGTTCGATATTTTTATTGTATTTGATTTTTTTTTGCCAAGTTGCGATGACAGAATAGGTAACTAAGATTTGTATTTGAATTGAGAATTTATTGACAGTTCGTTTAGTCAGAAATTTGATTGATTGCAGATCGTTTATTTAGATCATCTGCAGAAATAGAAAAGGATTAAAAGGATTAAAAACTTGAAAAGTGCTTGTTTTTTCTGCACGAGGTTGTGGATTCAAACCTGAAGAAGTACCAAACTGACTTTCTAATTTTATTTTGGACATTACTGAAACTCTAAACTCAAACTCAAAGCATTTATTTCAATTAGACCATTACGGCACTTTTGAATGTCAAAATTACAAATAAAAACAAAGCTACAGTCCCAGTCACAAGGCATAATAACTTGAAAAAGTACTGTAGTTGCTCATTCCCTAGCGTCAAATTGTTTTTTTTTTTTACATACTTATATGTTGTTTTATAATTGTAAACATAGGCTAAGTTAACGAAAATAAAGTTTATTATTATTATTCCGTAACGTCAAAATGTTGTTACAAAATCTTGGTTACATCATTAATTTTGAGATTATACATATATGTGAGAACGATGTAGAAAGACGTGCACATTAAGAGCGTCCAGAGTAAAAGATTAGATCGATAATTTAAAAATAAGGTAATTAAAATGAACCGTGGCAGCTAAGAGATGACCAGCCCCAACTGACAGCGCCCGTTCACGAACATGACGCATTTACATGCCATTCAACTCAACCATATTGAAGGGAACTAAAGGACCCGACACACCCGCCACCATCATCGAGACATTTGAGTGAGCATGACATTCTCTCAGCCACCAAGGCATATTCAAGTTATCGAAAGTTAACTAAATGTAAATGGTGGCTGAACAATACAAAGTACTATAAAAATGCAAAATAAATAATGCAAGTATATTTTTAAAATCTTCTGCAGCGTCCACAATACTGATATCGGTGAAGGACACATCAGGAGGAAACCTGGACTTAATCTTAATACTATATAATAAATGCGAAAGATTGAATCGGTGGAACGGCTGAACGTATCTGGATGAAATTTGGCACAGAGATAACCTAAAGTCTGGAATAGCACATAAGTAGGCTACATTTCAAGTGAAAACTTCTTTAGGCGCGTTGACAAGAGCACTTTTTGGGTGAACAAAAATCAAGGAACTCGCGTCATCGTCACCGAACGCTTTCATAGAACGGTTAGTCAAGCTCAACCTTATACAATTAAGATAAAGTTTATTGTGGGTTGATTAGATTTAAACTTAGTTTTCACTTATATCGGCAGTCCCCAAAGACTCTCTTACACATACAAATCTAAATTCCGCGAACAACAGCTAGCATTAATATAAATTGCCATGGAAATGCTTTTCTTTGTGAGTATTTTAACCCAGCATTGGGACAATCGGCACAAGCAAAATCGGAGACATGTCCCCAACCTTAACTCAACAAAGATCACAGTAATAAATGACCCAGTTATTACTAGTTTACAAAGATATTGCAGAAATAAAGAAAGAAGAAAATTATACACGAGGCGCACGTGTTTCGCCTACGCGTATCGACACATGTCTACATAAGTGCGAGTAACTATATCGAAGAAGTATCAAAGTAAGAAGTAACTTTGAGGAGAAAACAATAAGTGCGGAAACTAGACGATTATACGCGACTGGTAATGTTTACTTAAATAAGTTTTGGACGAAAAAGTATTATTTTTTTATTTTTTCTAAAGGTCAGAGTGAGGATCATAAAGTAAGGATTCTTTCTGAACAACATTTTTTTGTTCGAACTCGAGATGGGTACTTTTCAAGTTGGTTCGAGTTCTAAAACTATAAATTGATGGAACAAACTTCCCTAACCGAGAGCTGAGCACTAGTGCGAGAAATTAAGCAATACAAACCTGATAGTTACAGTAAAATGTACAATCAGCATCAAAAGTGTAAGTTTAGAATGACATACGATACTTTATAGTATTTATGCTATACTTATATTTATGAAATTGCAAAATTTGTCAGAAATAACTCTTCACTTTTTGAACTGAAAAATAATATTAATAAACGTACAGTTACACAGTATCTACTTACCATGCCTATACCTAGGATTGAATTATTTAGACGTCTACCTAATTTTATTACTGATCTTCCGTACAGAAATTTCTTATTTAAATGGCTTATTTCACATAGCTTTTATTCCTTAACTGAATTTCTCAAAAAATCTAATTGTCAATCTTACCATTACCGGAATGTATTATAGAGAATTACCTAAATTATAATAATATGTTGTTGTGTTTGTATATTATAAAATATAGTTTTTTTTTATTATTTTCCTTCTGTTAACAATTTATTCGTTTGGTTTTAGTGTTTAACAGCAAAATTTTGTTTTGTATTGAGTTACTTCGAACACTCTTAGTTACCTAATTTAATGTTTGTTTCACATTCAGTTTTTGTTTTCAAATTAGCATCTAATAATGTTTGAATGCCAATTTTATGGCGAAATGTGTCATTGCACTACATATTATTTTTACTATCTTTTGTACCACTTTTACTGCAAATAAATAATTTTGACTTTGACTTTGACTTTGACTTACACTTTATATTAATTATCATTCATAATACTATTTATCATCCTTTTTATTTGTTTTTATATTTACACTCAGCAAATCGATCTAAATACGATTCATTAACTCAAAAATCAGTTACTTTTTATTTCTCTTTCAGGTTTAGTCTATGATGATTATTTTTGGTTAATATAATTTAAATTATTTTTATCAACATGTTTACCTAAAATATTGTATTTTATAGATAATTACGATTGTTTATTAAATAACTTAATTTTAAATTATATTTATAAAATTCTTTACGTACTTTGGTTTTATGAAGGAAATCTGATATGTCCTGGCCGACTACACTTGTCAGATGAGATGATTATATGGCCACAGGAAGAAAAACAAATTTTTGAAAATTGGAAAGGAATACTACTTTGAAAACGAGTTGACGAACCGCTGGAAGCAGTCTACAATTGGATCTCATATGAGAAGCATCAGAAAACAGTTTAGTTCTTGGAAAGCTAACAACGCTGATGTCCTGTCGCGTACCTATAGATCAGGAGATCCTACTAAAGATTCACCTGAAACCTCTACTCACGATCTTCGGAAGCTGTCTTCGTGCCTGTCCTAGCGCTTGTCTCGCAGGGATACACTTTTTTTTTTTTTTTTTCGGGTGGGAAATCATCAAATGACTTCTCCCGCTCTGGACGGAGCAGGAGGGAGTGTCAGACTTTTACTGACTAAAACCCATCCATGTTCCTTCATCGCCCTTTGTGTTCCGGGGCCACGGTATCTCTTTCGAACAGTCCCGCAACCCCGGCAGGCATCGGTCCTTGCGGACCTCTTCCTTTTTGCTGACTCTCTTTGAGGCGCGCGTGGAACACGAACGCGCCGTCGACACGGCCTGTCGTCATGAGACGGATGGACGGCGAGCTAGCCCATAGCCCACCGTCCACAGGCCCGCGCCTACGGTGGCCGGGGGCCACACGTGGTGGCCCCCGACGCCCGGGGCGACTCCCGCGGCGGCCGGGACGCTGTGAGGTTCTCTCCCTCTCACGTTCCGCCACCTCCTTCTCTAGCATTACTCCTTCGCAGAAGGAGGTGACGGCGTCCCATTCCGTCTCGTCGCAGGGCTACCCTGACGTCTGGCCCTAAGAACTACACTGGTGCCTTCCTACAGAGCTGGCCTGGTGCGTGACTCTGAGAACTGCACGACGCCCTTCCAGCAGTTTCCCTGAAACTTGATCCTTGAAGTTCTCCTGATAACTGACCTACAGTGCTACCCTAACGCCTGTTCCTGTCTCACCTACAGTGCTGAACTGATTTGTCACCAACTAAGTGCGTGATCTATAAAACTACCACCTTCATACTTTCCATAGAGTGCGTGCTAGGATAGGTCTTTTTATAATTACCTGTATTTTATATTTTATCTGTAAATTAATTTATTTCCTTTATTAAATTTTAATTGTACAAGTCTGCTTATATACCTTTATTTTGATAGGATCAAGTAGATTTGTTACAACTTGGAAGTCACGAGCATAGGTTTGAGAATGTGTCATCTCAGAATTAAATGCAACTTTTTAAATCAACAGACACTGCAATAGAACAACTCTTCCTTTTTAGTGTCGGTTAAGAATTTAAAACAAAATTTTCCGTTTTTCTCGAGTTTCCTCCGTGCCTCGGATAGCACGTTAAGCTGTTGGTCCCGGCTGTCATTTGTAGATCTTTGGCAATCGTTACAGGTAGTCAGTGACCCAAAAAGTCTGACAATCAGTCTTACCAAGTGGTATCGTATTACCCAGTACTAACTGGGTTGTGGAGGTCAGATAGGCAGTCGCTTCATGTAAAATACTGGTATTCAGCTGCATCCGGTTAGACTGGAAGCCGACCCCAACGTAGTTGGGAAAAGGCTACGCAGATGCAGATGAGGAACAGAAGCGAGCTTCAAGCATAAAGAGTGTTAAGAGCGTGCAAGTTGGTTTCTGAGCCGGTGTGATGACATACAGAACAGTTCAATGACCGCTCGCTTCTGTATCTGAGTGTACATAATGCAAGTTAATAACACTTCACATACATAAAGAGTGTTAGGAGCACGCAAGCTGGGTATCAGCGCCGGTGAGATGACAAACGTACAAACGTTCAATGACCGCTCGCTTCCGTCCCTGACAGTACATATTGCAAGTTTAACACTTCACATACATAAAGAGTGTTAGGAGCACGCAAAGCTGGTATCTGAGCCGGTGTGATGACATACGTTCAATGCGTGGAGTAAATTCGCTTGGGATGGGGCGAGGGTAGAGTGCTTGAGAGGTAGCGATTGGCAAACACACAGCGGGTTCATTTTTTTCTGGATGGACTAAATTGTTTTTCACTTGGGTTAAATTTCTTTGTTTCTGTAATAAGTTTGTAAGCTAAGATTCCGCTTAGTACTAAAATCTGCGGGGTAAAATTGCGTATCACACTCACATGTTATTTTTTAATCATATTGATTGTGTTATTTTATTAAAATTGTGGAGCCGGCGAATTTTTCAAGTATACATATAAAGCAATGGATTACAAATTTCCTTAAAAATCCTTCGGAATGTGGATACCAAAGTTTGTTACGCAATTGAGGTCCTGAAGTTCGATTCGTCTTCTAAAACACACTGCTCGTTCAACAACAATTTTTGTGAAATATATAAAAAAATATTGCTGGACATTAACACGCAGCGCCATCTAGTGTCACACTAAGCAACGAGGCTTGTGTCGTGGACACCAGATAGTTGATATACTACATAGATACTTTTTGTTTGTAAATAAATACTTATTATACATATAAACATCCATGACTCGGAAACAAATGTCCATGCTCATCACACAAACATTTGCTCCAACCGGGATTCGAACCCAGGACCCTAAGAATGTAAGGCAGCCTCACTACCGCTGCGCCATTCGGGTAATTAATACATAATCACTAAATCAGATTGGTAAAAATTGTTCAGCGAATCGCTCAGTGGGTACAATACAATTCGGAGGAAGATGATTTTATACAGAAACCCGTTTTCATAAAAACGGATTTCGCGATCAGCACTAAGTCGCTTTAAAGAACTGTCAGTGTCATAGTTGTTCCGTTTTGCCGTCGTTTAGATGTGCTCATTTCGGTTGTGAAAATTCGCCCTAAATCGCTCACACCCCCGCTCCGTTCATCACCAAACCCGACCTTCAATAAGCTAGGGGCGTTGCGCATTACAACTCAAAGCACGCGCGCCGCTAAGCGAGGACCTTATTACTCCACACGCGATTTGCAAGCGAGGTCTGTGACAGCCCTAACACACTGGGAACTCCTAACTAGGATCTGGGAACCCAGCTGGTAGTTTATTCGTCGAAAAAGACAGATTGTTTAAAGTGGTGTTTCTCTATGTAAATTCTCTGTACAATGTTATTTAGTCTCGAAGATTATAATTTGGGAACTCTGAATTGGAATCTGGGAACTGAGAGCCGAGTCACTAGCTTGTAGTGGAATTTAAATTATTCCTCGAAAACGCCTGAATGGTTTTATGTGTTTGTGAGGATGTTGATAAACTTCGGTAAATAAGTTTTTTATTTTTAATATTATTTAGGCTCTGTTAGTAGATTACTATTTCTTGGAATTTGGAAGACGCTGTTGAGTAACAAATAAGTTAATAAGTTTGATAATCCTCCTGAAGTTTGAATCCTCAGGCAAGAGCTACCGCCGAATTAAACATATAAAATATTACAAATGTTTTCTCCAAAGGATAAGGCAGAGGTGTTTACCTACCGGCAGATGTGAATTTAAATACCATGTATTAAGAGGCGAGCCCTCTCATAGAGGGGAGGCCTGTATCCCAGCAGTGGGAACATTAAAAGGCTGATGATGATGATGATGAAGAGGCGAGCCTATTGCCATCAACTGGGTACAAATCAAAATCCAAGCATCTACTGAGAAATTCCTGACGTAATATAATAACACTTTGCCCGACGTGGGAATCGAACCAAACTTACTTCACAATATAAAACGTGCAAGATATAGATGGTGGCTTCCTTCCATCCCCTTTCGGATGAAAGGAAGGTAGCATACCAATTTAAAATCAGTACCTTTTCCACACATCGTCCCAGAGGAGTGTCAGAAAATATCCTGTTTACAACGCCCCTCAAATGGGGAGATTGGGTTCAATCAATTTTGGAAATTTTCTTTTCAAGTAGAGCTTATGATTACATACTTATTTGAAATTCAACGTGACAGTATCGTCTTTAGAAGCAATGTTTTTGAATCGAGAAAACGGGAACATTTCGGAATGGACTGACTTGTCAGCAGTTAATGATACTGTCGTTTTAACTAGCTAGGTTATTTTGCCAAATTATTTCCAGGATTACTGCCTCGTTGGTCTACTGGTTGCAAGCGCGACTGTTGAGCATGGGGGTTCTGGGTTCGATTCCCAGGTCGGGCAAAGTGTGTGCGTGTTGTTATGCTATTATTTCCTAATTTTTGCTTTTAGTGCAGTTGTAATCTACATATCTATTGGTACTAAGACCGATGAGAAAACAGATGGACCTTTGTTTTCTTCCTGTCACTGGTAAAACAATATTTCAAACTACCTTTGCCGCGGCTTCGCTCGCGTTAATTTAGAATTTGATAATCAATTCGGGTTGTACTCTGCTTGTAACAATATAATTCAGCTTGTAACATTATAAATTTATAATTCAAAAATTATTCGAAAGACATTTGTCTATTATCATAAGATCGTTATTGTTGTTTTCCTGGAGAATAGTGTTTTTTTTTCGGGATGAAAGATACTATGTCCGTTTCTGTACACTTTCAAGATGATCGGTTCAGTGGTTTAAACGTGACAAGGTAACATACAAACTTACTACCGTTACCCTAAAACATCAGAAAAGAGGGATCTATCTTTCCTGAAGCAGAACACACTTCTACATAAATAAGGCTCTATTCATTCTCCCAACATCACAATATCACAAAATATCAATTCATACATCAGCCCTCGACTGAAACTTGGCCAATATTTGTTCATTTGTGGGCCATACAGATGATTGCGCAAGATTGGGGGGTGTACGCTTGCGGAATATTAAACAAGCCCTTATTGATAGTTAACTTGCCACTAGTTAGAAGGACGGAGTTTTGGCCGTCGAGTCATTGATACAGATATTTATAGATGGAGCTAAATGATATATTTGTAGGTTGCCCACTAAGTGCCCCAAGTATCTATGCCGAAGCATAACAGACTTTTGAGGACCTAAAAATATCAACAAGTGGCCACCTACCACGCCGAAATTATTTAACATAATGAAATAAAAATATACTATCAATTCTAAAACAAGAATATTGTTGAAAGAAAAGAAAGAAAGAAAGAAAAAACATTTATTAGCCCGCACAGGACAAAACACAAATTAAAATGGTTAAATTAACAGTACAGCTAATAAAAAAAAAATAAACAGAGAAAAATGAAAAAAAAAACATGAAATTAAATTAGACTTGTACTAAGCCAAAAGGCCCGTATCTCAGCATGGTGCTGTAACATTTAAAAAAAAAACGTCACAGCGCTGGTATTCTGATAGGGCCCAGAGTGATGCCACGGTCAGGCACGGAGGAGGTTACTCTTACTAATACTTAAGAAAAATTGAGATAGGGCCAATAGGGCCCTATCTCAATTTTTCGTGTTTTCGTGTTTTGATTTCCATCGGTAACTTACTTTACTGCGGTCGGCCATGTTGAAAAATCTTATTCGTGGAGTGATACCGACCGGTAAAAAAGGTGGAAAGATGGAGAAGCTAAGAAAATATGGAAGGTGTTCATAAAATCAGTTTGTGAAATCATTGGTAAACAGTGTGATTTAAGGACGAATACATATTTGATATTAAGTATTAATTGTTTTATTGGTACACTTCTAACTATCTTATAATAAGGAGACCTGCTTGCAAAAAGGTTTGCTCGCTAAGCACTTCAAATTGAAACAACACAAAAATTGAGATAGGGCCAATAGGGCCCTATCTCAATTTTTCGTTGCAATTTCTTCTCTAGCAAGGGTGCAATCAATTAGTGTCTCAACATATGACCTTTTCAAAGCACTATAGGCGCAAAATTAGTAATAAGAAGTCAAAATAGTTACCAGAAATTTGAAGTGCTTAGCGAGCAAACCTTTTTGCAAGCAGGTCTCCTTATTATAAGATAGTTAGAAGTGTACCAATAAAACAATTAATACTTAATATCAAATATGTATTCGTCCTTAAATCACACTGTTTACCAATGATTTCACAAACTGATTTTATGAACACCTTCCATATTTTCTTAGCTTCTCCATCTTTCCACCTTTTTTACCGGTCGGTATCACTCCACGAATAAGATTTTTCAACATGGCCGACCGCAGTAAAGTAAGTTACCGATGGAAATCAAAACACGAACTATTATTCACAAATAAATGGTATTATATTATTTTTATTAAACAGTCAATTTTATACCTTGCAAATTAAATTATTCTAAATTGTTTCTGACGAAATAAATAGCAAAAGCAATCATTATTTTACCGAGAAATACACAGGAATTTAAACCACCTACATACGGATCCATATAATTCGGTAATAAGACAATACACCCATAACTTTCATACCGAGACAGCATCCAATAAAAAAGGTACTCGCCGAATGCATGACCTCCTCCTTTTTTTAAAGTCGGTTAAAAAAAGAAAACAATTAACCATCAACAGAAAAAAAATCCCAAGTACAATCGCGCACAACCTCTAACTTTTTTCTTATTATTTTTTAATTTTATTATTTCGAAGGCGCCTTGCAAGCTAACCGTATGCCATGTTGTGTAATGTTACCAGTTCAATAAATAATGAAAGGAATTTAAGGTTCGATCGTTAAAAGTGATAATTTATTGTGTGCATGCATGACTGTTTCTTTGTCCGTTGATTATCATTAAAACTAAGGACGAGGACTAATTGAAGGGGTTCTTTTATGTCATGTAAAGTTTAATTGAAAATATGGGAATAAAAGTTTTAAGTTATTGGTCTGAGTGTCTAGGGATATGTTTTAGTGCCTTGATTTAAAAATAGCAGTGGTTTACTTATTTTTCAATGACAAATAAAAAAATAAAAAAATCATTTATTTCAGGTCCGAGACCCATATTAAACAAAAAAACAAACACATATAATTGAAATATAAAAGTACAATATAGTTACAAAATATTTTTCTATTTTTTCTTCTAGGCTCGTTATTTATGCTTGCAATTACAATTTATGGTCAAGAAGATTATCAAAGTCATCATATGTTAAACCTTTTTTTTTTTTTTGGATGGGAAATCATTAAATGACTTCTCCCGCTCTGGGCGGAGCAGGAGGGAGTGTCAGACTTTTACTGACTAAAACCCATCCATGTTCCTTCATCGCCCTTTGTGTTCCGGGGCCACGGTATCTCTTTCGAACA
Organism: Xestia sexstrigata; assembly: GCA_941918905.2. Taxonomy (NCBI): domain Eukaryota; kingdom Metazoa; phylum Arthropoda; class Insecta; order Lepidoptera; family Noctuidae; genus Xestia; species Xestia sexstrigata. The sequence goes on from OW799225.2 coordinate 10,443,851, forward strand.
GTCCCGCAACCCCGGCAGGCATCGGCTCTTGTGGAAGTACACTGCTGCGTAACTCTTTAAAAAGATTACTGCCGTGATGTTGTTACTACAGAAATATTAGGATACCATAAATCTACAGAACAATAATTTTGTTTACAGATAATCATATACTAATTAGAAAGGAACCTTTTAGTTTTATGTTAGTAATTAAAATTAATAACTATTGAAGTAATTTATTTTTAAGTGTGCGTTTAAGTTTCAGTAATTAGGAAGGTCAATTGGTCAAACGAAGTACCTATGTATGTAATTACTTATTGCCTATGGGCTTGTAATTTACAATAGCTTTGGCAACGTATCTTTTAGTTAATTTGTTAAAGTATCTTATCGCGTTTGCCTAGGTCGGTATGTGGTTAGGTCCACCATTACAAGAACATCACTACTAGACCATTACGGACCAACGCCTTAAGGCGTTGGTCCCGGCTGTCATTTGTAGATCTTTGACAGTCGTTACAGTTATTCAGTGACCCCAAAGTCTGACAACCAGTCTTCCCAAGGGGTATCGTGTGACCCAGTAATAACTGGGTTGTGGAGGTCAGATAGGCAGTAAACTGATTTTATTCAGCTGCATTATATTCTATTCTTAAACGTATTCCCTGTCACCAAAACTTAATATACTTCCTTTCCCACAGAACATAACAATACAATCAAAGGTACATCAGAGCGCGACGAGTTTATATAAACACGATACTCCGAGGGATTTTTCCTTGTTTTTCGGTACATAATACATACTTGTTATCTAATACAATACATTGGCTTTACACAATAAGTAAAAGCGAACTGATCAGGAACGATATTCCGGTAAAAATATCAAATTTCACCAAAGCCCGGGCACAGAACTATTAGATTACAGGGTGATACTGTTGGAACTCGAATGGCAAGTGTGAGTCGATGAGAACTCGCTTATGTGAGTCCTTTTGACAGTTGCTGGGATTATCAACGCCGACAACGTGCGTGTATAGTTTAAGTCTCGTATGGTTAAAAATATGTATTAGTTTATTATTGTTGTTAATTATTATTTTGTGTATTTTACCTATGGGCCTTAGTTGCCTGATAATAAAATGATTATTATCTCCTTTATTTATCATAACATCTTATTATTTTTACATTTTTAAATATTAAAAAAAACAAATTCATTTAAAAATATTAAAAAAAATAGTAGTCCGCCGGTGTCGGGAGTAGGGTCCAAGCCACCGGTGGTTAGGGCTGCAGAGACAGGAACCTCCTCACAATGCGAGCCGTATCGAGGAGTACTGCCTTTTGAATCAGGCCCTTGATCCAACCGACTAAAGAGAGCTTCGATAGATGGTTATCGAAACTCTTAACGAGTATTGCAAACTTACTTAACGCTGCTACTCGCTTGTAAACCTTCAGTTTTGTTATAATGTTAGCGTATCATTTTAAGACCTATTCTGAGTACATTGACTCCTGTAACACAGGTCTCACCTCACCCAGGAGTCAGGGTTTCAAATTTATTGTTTTTTCTTGTGTAAATAATTTTTATTTTTTATTAATATGTCGATATGAATTCGTTTATTTTTCAATAGTGATCGACTGCTCGTACTTTTAATTGTTTAGTTTCAATGATTTCCGTAAGACGATGATATGGCATCATTGGCATCAATTAAATAAGAATATGCCCCTAAAAATTACATTTTATTGATGGCAGTTTAGAGATGACCCTTCATAATTATTACTTAATATAATAATTACTTGGCATCTGCGATCTTTAGAAGTATTCTCAACGCAACATACCTTGTCAAAAGTATCGAAATACTCGATCGCAACTCACATTCCAATCACGAGTAGGTACCTCCCACCAGAAATCATGGTAGCACCAATATATTCGCATAATATAGCCCCCGCGGATCTCTCGAATAAAGTATTACCAACTTATGAGCAATTCAATCGGACAGGATTATTGTTTCGGGGCATTTCGGCTTTTTTCGGCGATTTCCGACGGACAGATGGTAATCGTGGTATTACATGGATTGTGTGTACTGTCATGTTTACCATATTGATATTTATATTATGCGATGGTTTAGTATCGACTTTGCTAAATTCGATTTTGGCCTTTATTTTTGGTAGGGTTGTGTGGTTTTTTCTCCTTGAAATAGTAAAATAATTCAACAAAAAAAACTTATCGTCGTGGGTCAGTTGTTCATCATCAAGTCATGGATATTTTCCAGCTTTGTCTTTATTGAAATTTAAAAAAGATGTTAAAAAAAAGAAATATATTTACGACTACTAACTAAAAATACTCAATAATATAATACAAAAAAACTCCCAAAGTATAAAAGCTTTCTTACTGCATATTTCAAACAATGAAAACAAATTATCACAAAATATTCACTTTACCTACTTTTGCGCAAAATACTCAAAAATTAATAACATTCGTACTACATTCTCTCCGGAAACGCTACCACTCGCTCATGCAAAATATAGGCCACGTCCAACATCAGTACATCACACAAAGAAACGGAAACCACTCCCGAATTTAACATCCAAATGAAATTAGTTATATACCCAGAAATTCTAGACTCAAAACTAGGACAGTGAAGCCAGCAATATCTAGAATTCGGAGTCACAAGTAGACGGGCTAAGAGCTTTAATAACTGGGCCGAGTTGCACGCTTGGACTGAGTCCCGTGATCCCGGGATAAGCTTGCACATCCCTATGAGATCCCGGGATATTTTTGTAGCGTTTCTTTAAATGTGATATACCTTAATCTTTTCAAAGTAAAGTCTTTGGCAATGTAGATAGTTTTTACTGAAACAAAATACTTAGTTTGAATTAATGAATGATGTTTATTTGGCAAGTAGTTTTTTACAAACACTTATTTTTACACGTCATTTTTTAAAAGCTAGATGGGGCCGGTGTTTCGTACCTGACGTCTCTTTTAAAGTCTAGACATTGCTGAATTCACATAAGGACTATGCAGATTAGTGTCAGAGATGGTCTTTTGAAGACAGAACCACAAGATTTGAGTGGACCTGTCCAGTCAGTACAAGTATTTGTCAGTTATTGTGTAGCTCGACTTATAACTCAAGGAGCTGAACGAAACGACGAACCATACCAAAGAAAGTTTGTAAACTGACTGTAAAAAAATCTCAGTTGGGGATTTGGATGACTGAACATTAGGTACTCACCAATATCAAATCAACAAATTATATAATGCTTTCACATTGTAATATTGTATTATGCGGCTTCTGGCAGCAATTGTTTTACCCAATAAAATTGTAGAGCATAAAAAATCATGATGTGAGTCTGGCAAAATGATGCTGCGGGACTGTTCGAAAGAGATACCGTGGCCCCTGGCCCCGGAACACAAAGGGCGATGAAGGAACATGGATGGGTTTTAGTCACTAAAAGTCTGACACTCCTTCCTACTCCGCCCAAAGCGGGAGGAGTCATTTGATGATTTACCATCCGAAAAAAAAAAAAAGTAAGTGTCTGGGAAAATGATAGGTTTTTCAGTTCTTTTTTTTTAATAGCAGCTACAAATTTGTACCGGGCTGATGGTAATGAGCTAGCCCCAATTGCATGGGACTTAAAGTGTAATAAGTGTCGTAGGTAGTAAATAACAGGTAGCAAACTGTTAGGGAATTACAGGTGTTATGTTATTGTAAGGGAAAAAAACAAGATGCTGAAGAGGGTCACAGAACCAGATAACACGAAATATACAACAGAACAACACGAATATTACACAAAATACATTATAACACATTCACAATAAAACAGAAACATCAAAGTGTAAGTAGAATTTCCTAGTATTGAAGCTCAATGTATCAAGTTATCATCCGAACTGATCTTAGAGCGCTTCTCAGAAAATGTAACGCGAATATGGAAGAAAACGGAAGTGAATGATATTGAACACAATGGGGATAGATGGATTTGAAAATATGCAGAAGTTTTGTTGTACTCGTTGTTTATTGTGTTGTGAGTACGGTTATCAGCACATTGTTGTGTCAATAAGGGTGATTTTTGTAGTGCTAGTGTTATAAGTGTAAATGTGTGATCAGGCGGACAAGACCACGACGTACGTTCATTCTGTACGTACGTCGTGGTCTTGTGCGCCCGATCAGTTAATTTTTTTCGCTTAAATCATGCGGAGGCGCCGAGCTAAAGTTTAGGCCTATTAGGAAAGCGTAAACTTTGGCGCGCAAAATAACAATAACTCTCGTTTGGCGTGAGTCGTCAGTGCGCTCGGCCGATCGGTGTCTTTTCATTCAATATTTCTATACAACGTCAACGGGGCGGGGCTAGAGAGCGTTTCTATGTTGAGAACCACCAAAATTTATTGTTTTTTTTTTTCTATTTTTGTGTGAAAATCTTAATGCGGTTCACAGAATACATCTACTTACCAAATAATTTCGAAAAAAGTGGCTGTGACATACGGACGGACAGACAGACAGACAGATATGACGAATTCATAAGGGTTCCGTTTTTGCCATTTGGCTACGGAACCCTAAAAAAGGCCTCATCGACAATTAAAAAAAAAATGACAGCAGTGACAGCAAATTAGCGGGAAAACGCAATTTTTTACAAATACACACGAGAAAAAAGAAAAGGAACAAAAAAAGAAATGATAAACCAATAAGAAAAGATAAAATTTGACGATACAACCCCAAGATCAACTTTTATAAAAACCGAGATGTTTGTTTTCCCGCCATTTCCGATCCGCATGTTTATGTTGTACCTAAGTGCAAAAAGCTGTAACTATGTTAATCATCGTAATTTTATTTTTTTCATATTTATTGTTAGTACAAGTATCATCTTAAAAACCTAATTAAGAGGATTTTTAAATACAAATTTCTGAAAATAACTTTTACTGGTTTTTTTTTAATCTGCGTAAGTCTCCCTTCACTAAAATTATCTTCGGTATGGCTTTTGCTCTTGTCAGAGTCAGCTGTTCAAATTTCCGGCGGCCATTTTGTGACTTAGCAGGGAGATAAAGGAGGGTCAACGGTCCTCTAACGTTAGCAGAGCCTTGATGGACTGATAGCGTTAACAGACGTTTTTGAATCATGTTTTTTAGCATCGGGTCTTCAAGGAGCCTTCAAGGAGGCTCTAACTTTTTATGAATAAGGCTGTCTAACTTTAGCAGAGCCTTGATGGACTGATTAGCGTTAATAGACGTTTATGAATCATGTTTTTTAGCATCGGGCCTTCAAGGAGCCTTCAAGGAGGCTCTAACTTTTTATGAATAAGGCTGTAAGACGTGATTATTTATCACTAACTTCGGTAAAGGAAAACATCGTGAGGAAACCAGTATGCTTGAGATATATTTCTCGACGGAATGTCAAGCCAAGTCAGAGATAGGCGGCATAAACACTCAGATTCCAGGTTAGGTACTAAACACACGACGAGAAAAAGAAAGAAGTATAAAATTCAATAATATTCTCGGGACATAGTTTTGTACATTGAATGCTTTAAGTATAAAACATTTTCACAATCCTCGATTAAAACTGGCACTCCCGAAATATAACGTAAAAATATTAAAATTCTTTTTGCGAATTTAAAATATAATACAGGATAAAGCTGTGCAAAAAAGTTGAAAAAAGTGGACACACAGGTATCAAGAATGGACGCAAAGACTTAGAAGTTAGCACTAAAACCTAGACTACACTTAGATCCAGAGTGCTAAGCTAGACACACACAACATAAGCTCACTAGATAATACACTATATAGAGTGTCCGTATATCCGGATATATGGACGGTCTGAAACTGAAATCTTTCTTCGGTTTATGGAACAAAAGTCTGTATAAATTCGTGCAAATAAATAATTTGATGACATTTGAATAAATAAAGTTATTTAAACCATACGTTTCAAAAGTGGAATTGCTGTTGTGGGGAACGAGACTGCTGGGTTTAAGTGGGGTTGGGCAGGCCATGTCTAAATGCATCAGGACGGATGGGCCAGAGTTGTCACGCAGTGGGTGCCAAAAGACGGGCGTCGTCGCCGAGGAGGCCTAGAAAACGCTGGTGTCGTCACATCTGGAGACGTTTGTGACAGATTAGCCAGAGAAAACCAAATGGAGAGAAGAGTGGAAGCCTTCCACTCTTCTCTCCATTTGTAGCCCATGCGCAAGCTTCTCTCCATGTGTCCCTATAGCCTTCCACTGGAAGGCTATAGGGGAGGCCATTGCCCAGAAATGGGACAATAGACGCTAAGTAAAAAAAAAAAAACCATATCCTATCATGACATATTATGCGCTTATTATTAAAGGCTACTGGTTCTTAACATTTTTCTTCGGGTGGTTGTGGGTTTACCCAGGGGAAAGGTTTGAACTCACGATCCATCCTTAGCAGTTTCGCTTTTTTCTCTTTATATTTGAACATTATTCTCAAACTGCTTCTAAATTAATGGGCAACAACGGTATGTACGTAACTCATTAATATCGGAGTAGGTGAAACTCCAAAAACATTGAGTTCAGCTTCACGATGTGGGTACCCCCTTGAAAGCACCTACGTTCGAACCCGAGGTACTGGGGTACCTAATTGATGCAGCCTACCGTACATACGCATACTCGAACGAAGTTTTTTTTAAGGAGATACTTTGTTACGGCAGGGTATTAGGTAGATAGGCAGTCGCTCCATGTAAAATACTGGCTACGAAAGTCTAGCAGATGATAATAGTCTTCAACGATACTGAACTGAGCAAGACAATTTGTCAGAATTATTAATTACGCCCCGTAAGATAAAGAAACAGGACACAAAACTTCCTACTCCGTAATCCTGAAACTATTTACCATATTCCTCGCTCTACTAATGAATCCGAGGGTTAGCAGAATTTATCTCTAGTTAGTAGTTATAGTAACTAACCGTCGGTGAGCATAAAACTTGAAACTTTTCACTGCATAATTATATACTGGCAAAACACTGAAATTCATAATTATTATTCTATCTCGAAGGTTGTAAACATACGGGAAGGATTATGAGTCGCGGTATTTCTTAAGAAAATTTAAGAGACAAAGATTTTTTTAAATAGAAAATAAAGGAATGTTACTCACTTAATCTCAGTTGTTCTAGGGATTATTTAAAACCTAATACGGAAACTGCATCAATAGGTGAGACGACAAAAAAAAACTAATTAGTCCGTCAGTTAGATTATCAAAAAATATTTGACCCGTGTTTTTTCTTTTGTTACGTAAACCAAAATTGACGAAGATATGACGCTTTTAAAATTCTCAATACGTCACGCCTAGGTATAATTTTTAGCTAGTTCTGACGTCACGAGCCCCCACTCCCGAGTTTTGATGCGTTTTATCTTTGTCAATTTTCATTGATTCACAAAAACAAAAAATACGTGTCCATTAATTTTCAATACTCTAACTGACGGACTAAATAGATTTGCAATTTTTTGATACTGTCGTCATGCCTATTGGCACGATAGTAATAACACGACTGAATTAACGGTTTTTTAGCTGATTGTACTACCGTTTTTCCAAATCTTTGTTTTTTTTTTTTCTACGAAACAAAACGTTGCTACAGATAAAACTTTGTGATGAACTACATATTTAAGGACCTTTTTACCACGCTTTTATTAGCTTCATCTGTAACTAACTTATGTAAAAAATCTTAGAAATTATTCCAGGCTTCCGATTAAGCTGAAATTGTGCATACATTTTTAATTTTGACGACAGTACATGATTGGCTACGTCGTACGTATGTAACATCATTTTATGTATTTCCATATGGGTACCAAATGAAAAGGTTTGCTGAGAAAAATACGAGAAAGCGTATTGTTTAGTTTTTAAGACATTTTTAAGACACCGTCTAATTACATTTTAAGACACCGGCTAATTACATTTTCGTTTTGTGTTCGATTTTAACCAGTCATTACTTCTTCTTGATAACATATCCATGGCAAAAAGTTCAAATCTGTTTACCCCAAAACTCAGCCACGCGAAATCTGCTCACTGATGCAGTAAATAGATCATCAAGTGCGCATGCGGTGCAAGATGGAAGATGGGCCATTGTCTGTGGGGAGACGCCGCAACCGCACTAGATGTCTGAGCCGTCCTTAAAATTAAGGTTCTTTCTTTCTTTCTTTATCGTGTGGTTAATGCCTAACCTGGTGTCAGAGTTTTTATGCCGCTCATGGTCCTCTGACTTGGATTTACATACCGTCGAGAAATATCTCTCAGGCATGCTGGTTTCCTCACGATGTTTTCCTTCACCGAAGCAAGTGATAATTTAAGGTGGAACCGACAGGGTACCACGCGAAATTCAAATTTTCTTACGTTCTTTGTAATTTGCAGTTTCATTTCATGAAAAAGTCATTCAATAAGGTTCAATGAACAGAGAGAGTTGTATTGATGATTTTAATTATTATAATTCTGTAACTAACATACGTGCTTGCGCGACTCATTTGTCATCAACATACAATCTAGCACTGACCTGGAAATTGCAAAAAACTTAAAAAAAATGGATTTCGCGGGCTACCCTGTCGGTTCCACGTTAAACTGGAAGAGCACCCGTTCAAACTACCCACCCTTATATTTCCAGGGTAAAGCGGTCAAACAAAGTTCCATAACAAGCCCCAAGTTGCATTTCCTCACTTTTCCCAACTACTAACGCTTTTGAAGGCTCCACAGCTTCACTTAATGGATCATGCTCATTGAACATGTCTTTGCTTTATCCTTCTTTATATTTTAACGTTTATTTTCCAATTTGAATCTTGCTGACTGCCTCGTTGGTCTAGTAGTCGTAAACACGACTGCTGAGCATGAGGTCCCGGGTTCGATTCCCAGGTCGAACAAATTGGGTTTTTCATCAACAATTTCTAAGTAGCAGCAGTCTGGATTGGTGCTCGATTGATGGCATTAGGCTCGCCCCCTATTACATGGGACTCAAACATAACTGGCGAAATGTGGGTGTACTATTAAATGATAAATGATGTTTATTTTGCAAGTAGGTTTTTACAAACATTTTTACACGTCATTTAAAACTAGATGGGGCCGGTGTTTCGTACCTGACTACTCTGAGAAAAAACAGCCGAAACAAACTCAGAGGTCATAGTCTCTTTTAAAGTCCAGACATATTAGGTACACCTCTGCCTAACCCTTTGGGGATAAATTACAGGCGTGATGTTATGTTTGAACCTTGCTCAAATAACTTGGATCGCTTGACTTAAAAGTTTGTAAATCTCTTATTACTTAAAAAGAATATTCAAATTTTCTGAATTCTAGAAAATAAGTAAATTTATTAAATAAATCTTTTTAACACGTATGTGTGCTCTTCAAATCAAATCAAATCATCATTTATTTGTCAGAACACGGTCAGTATGTATATTACATGGTCTTGAGTTTATATAGATTCATTCTTCACAAACATATGTATTTTCAAAGAAAAGCGTCAGTAACACACAGTCACACCAGGGTGAAACCATTCGTGTTTCTTGATGACATTTTGACATTTATCAAAAAAAAATCATCTCTAAAGTCTCGTTACAGCTCAAACCTTAGTACTTAACTTAGGTACTAAGTATTAACTCGAAACCTAATAATGCTAACTAACTCTTACCAACTAATAATCTCGTCTACTGAAACTGAAGATCTTTTACGGTAAACCTCAGAATCGTAATAAAAGGTTAAGTTGTAAAGTTCTGATCCTCCATTATTACAAGTACTTGTATTTAATGGTTCGACGGCTAAATGTCAAGTTTCGACGAAAGTTTTGTGTACTTACGAAATACTTCGAGACTTAGGACTAGGAGATATTGAAGTGTGTTACCTGTAACAAAAATAATTGGGTCAATTTAAATAAAATAGGTGAAAAAGGCATCAGTAATGATCGATACACGTGGCGTTCTCCAGTTACTACGCTACTTTGAAGATTTATGAACAAGAAATCTCGAAGTTTAGTCAAGTCGCAAAAACCGTATGAAGCTCCATCCGCGTAGATGTCACGTAATATATAGAACTATCTTTATAGGACTAGCATATGCCCGCGACTTTGCCCACGTGGAGTTCTTTAACTGTCCCACGAGATACCGGGATAAAAAGTATGCAAAATGTCATCCGAATTCATTCAGAAGTTTTTGCGTGAAACGTGTAACAATCATCCATCCATTTATCCTCACAAAATTTCGCATTTATAATATTAGTAATAAGTAAGACACTGAAATCAGATTCCTCAAAAAAGTATCCGTTTTAAGTCAACTTCGTATCTAAAATCATAAGGATTCGAGTAACAACGTACGCACAAAAACGTCAATCTAAGAATACCGATCATCAAGCTTGCAAAATTTCAACAATATTCACGCGATCACAATAAAATCCCGATAATTTCCCGAAAAACTTTACCGATTGCCGACCGCGATGCGCCTAATAATTACCGAGTACCGAGTAATCGAATATCGATACGTATGCAAACAACTTCGCGAAAATATAGAGACGAATGAAATTTCATCGGAAACTTTACATCGGTAACGACCATCATGAATTAAAAAAGGAACGCCTTTTCGGGTCGAGATCAGAATAAAACAATCGAAAACTTGATGCCTATTGGCTGGCTGTTACACCGTTACGAACTACACTGCAGAGTGCAAAAATATTATATATTTTATATTAGATAAGAAATTAGATTAAGTTCATTCGGTTATTAACTGTTATTTTGATAAGCATTAGTTTATGAAGTCAGTTGATAGTTGTAAAAAACCGGCAAAGTGCGAGTTGGACTCGTTCCGTACCATCATAGTTCCCTCTTTAATTTTAAATTTATTTGTGTTGTTTATTTTTATAGCGGCAACAGAAATACATCATCTGTGAAAATTTCAACTGTCTAGCTATCACGGTTTATGAGATACAGCCTGGTGATAGACAGACAGACGGACAGTGATCTTAGTAATAGGGTCCCGTTTAAACCCTTTGGGTACAGACCCTTATAAGTACAGCCGTCGTCGTCGCGTTTTGGTACAAACATCCCTTAAATAAAGAAAATTAACAAAAAAGGAATCTACAGTCCTTTCAGTGTTACAGAATTTGCATCACACACATTATTGTCATTGAGAGAGATTTAAAAGACGTATAAAGCCGACATTGGGTCTTTTTTAATACAAAACTTTTGATCCGGATCATTTTTGATTTTGACACACGAAAGCTACCTGACAGTATGATATTAGACAGAATGATTTGATACAAATTAGTAACAAGTATTGGATTACGATTTTCTTGATCTTGTCCCGTCTATCGCTCGTAAATATTTGAATATTTTTGTTGTCATTAAAAAAGCAATACACTGTTTTAGACTTTCACAGTTTTTTACTAAACTTAAAGTGAAGTATGTCATAACCAGCGGCGTTGCTTCTAAGTTTAGCTGGACATCAAAAGATGCTTAAAGAACTATTTTTGTCAAATTATTATAATTTACGCGTATTTTTGTCTAGTAAATATTTTTTCAGATAGTGGTATTATTGAGGGCTTTATTAAAAAGGTTTGAAGTACATATACGAGACTTAATTACCCAATTAATTATCAAAAAACAATGCACTTATCGAAAATAAATGTACTCTAGTTAAAACAGCTTTAGCTCATTCTATTAATAGTTTATTCCCCTTTTACATTATCATTAAAAATAGATGAACTGTAACTCAAGTAGCCTATAATAACTATTATTTCAGTCGTAAATCTTTAGTAATTCCACAAAGTGTATTCGATAGTACACTTACGTTTTATGCTTATTGTTATTTCACACTAATTATAGGCATTTTTACTCAATCATTTAAATTTAGTAGTTAGTTTATAGGTAACTTGAGTATACCGTAAATTCAATGTTAAATATAATTTAGTCGACTTTTACAAGGTTGGAAATAAAATAAAATTAACTGCCGTAAAATATACTAATTAAAGAGTAGGCTGGGTTAAAGTTTTGTTTAAGTATGTAAGTAAAACTAATTTTCTTAAATAATTATGGTTCTGCTGTAGATTGGTAGTTTAAATAGTTTGTTATAAAATTATTAATTGACTCGAAGCATGCGTAGGTTTTTAATTATCTACCACCGATCTGGGTCCGCGTAGTCGCACTCTCTGACAGGAGGCCTGTGTCCCAGCAATGGGAACGTTACAGATTGATTTTGCTATACGTACCTAATTAATACATATTTTTTAATTTATCTTGTCTATAATGTCAAATTATTTATTTTAATTAGGCCATTAACAGGTACTTTTGAAAATGAAACTACAAAAATAAAAAATAAATAAAAAAAGTGTTAAGAAATATTGTTTCTAGATGTTCTCGCTGTAGGTATGCTACGGCGGTGTAACAAAATCCACGATGACGGAACCCGATACTCCCGAATCTTAATCTCGATCCGTCGATCGCATCGAGAATCGATTAACTAACGGAATGCAGAATTCGCATCGTATCCTTAAAAATTACCTTTTTTACCTTCTATAATAAATTATGGTTGAAAATATCGGATCTCGAAAATTGACCGATGACGATAGATGTGATCTGAACTTTAGTAATTAAGGGGAATTATGTAAAAAGGTCTTGATGTATGTGATCGATTTGTGTTGAGTAACAATCGATTTTGAATGAGATTACTGTTAAATATACGGAAAACTGTAAAAATAAAGTTTGCAGCTGGTGTAAATCTAATCGAATGACAAAACTAAGTAAATCATCAGAAAACTTTCTTTTGGAAGCTGTAATTTGTGTATTTGTATATCAATTACGCCGACAAAATGGTAAAATAAAATTTTGGAAAATACTATTTTTATAAATATTTTTCGTCGTCTACTCCATCGTGTGGGGTATCGTTGAATAGGTCTTTAAAGTGCAAATTGTTCCAGTAGGGCGCTAAAAGCTAAACTGCTGGCTTGAAAAATCTGAAAAAAAAAAACATGATGATATTGTATTTCATGAACTTAGTTACTAATTTTATGATAAAACTTAACGTTTTGCAGAAAATCGCGAAAACCCCGTTTTTGTGACCTTTGACCCTGTTTTTTTTTTTCAGGTATCGGATCTATGAGGACTTTTTAGATTTCATTTATGATGGTGTTTTGAACAATCCTACCAACTTTAAGCTGGGTGCGAATTATTGTACCTTTGGATGTCTAAATTGACCGGATTTTAGCGTTTGGCATGAAATTTTTACATCTTCAACTTGGTTTTTAACTTTATTTTTTTATTTTGATAATTGACATTTGATTAACTGCACTATTTTGTATGCCTTCTGGCGGGACATAGTATGGACCAACATTTATCTATATAACATCTGTATTTTTTTAACCTATGTTCACAAAATGAATAAATTAATTTAAATTTTAATTTGGACTATAATAACAAAGGTGAGAAACAAGGATGCATTTTTTTTTAATTCATCCCTTGTACATTTTAAATATAGGGATGAAAATTTGTATAGAAGTTTGTCATATTTTCCGATTGGATATATAATCAAGCACTAAGCTTCTAAAAAAAAAAGCGATTGATAAATGCTGTAAGCAATTCAAGTAGGACGAAAAGATAGAAAGAAACACAATGATTAAAAACTGTGTACATAAAAATAAACGAGTTCCGAAGAACACTTTTCGCAATTCTTTCCCACTACGGAAATAAAAGACCCAATAAAAATATACCCCACATATTTTTATATACTACTCGCAATATATGGTATATTGTATTTAAACGCAGCCGGGACTCGAATCGGCGACATTAATCGTATCAAGTGTCCCCTTTTGTTTTGTCCTAACTTTATTTATACCGCCCGATTGCGTATCTTATGTATTTAAGGGCCGGATTTGGGAGGATATTTTTGGTCCTTTTTTCGGGGAATTTCGTGAAGATGTGCTTGAGTCAATGAATTGGTTAGTGTAGCAAGTTGTATATTGGATTTTCGGAGCAGGTCAAGAGTTTGATTATGGATTGCTATATGTATTTATTTGTTATTATTCGAGTATTTTTAGGGAATGGATCTTACCCATTTTTTGTTTGTGAATGCTGCTTAGTTAACCTTTCATTGGCGACTGTGTAAGTCCAAGACTGTATAATCTTTACTTAGGATGTGTTGTACACAGAAGCTGTTCGTGAACCTTTATCACTACATATTATAAAACAATGTCCCTCGCCGCGTCTGTCTGTCTGTCTCTATGTATGCTTAGATCTTCGAAACTACGCAACGGATTTTGATGCGGGATTTTTTAATAGTTTGATTAGGAAGGTTTTAGTATATAATTTGCGGGCGGGAAAAGCCGCGGGCATCAGCTAGTTATTATATAAATACTACAATACCAAAACACAAATGTGGATAAACAGGTAAATTAAAAACGGTAATTTTGCAGTCTAGTTAGTGATTATCTGTGCAAATATGCCTAGTCTTCCCAACTATGTTGGGGTCGGCTTCCAGTCTAACCGGATGCAGCTGAATACCAGTATTTTACATGGGGCGACTGCCTATCTGACCTCCACAACACAGTTGGTACTGGGAAATACGATACCCCTTGGTAAGACTGGTTGCAAAAAGGAACATAATAATTACTCAGATAAGTACCTTTGAAATTATCTTTACAAAGCAAAAACTCACAGAAATGAAGATAAAGAATATTTTTGAGGAAAAAAAATGAGTATAAGCTCTCGGGTGAAAACAATAACAATTATAACTAGGTCAAAGCTTTAAAACTCATCAACGCAGCACTACAATTTCGGTCAAGGCCACTTTTACACCATAAGTATATATTTTTCTCGCACTTCTTATTACGTTTCAGCAACATTTTCAGTAGATTTCAATAATACATGAGATGAAGTTGTAAACAGGCTGATGCAGTAATTTTACGCTATCATAAAAGTCTTGTGAGGGGAGCATAAAATACTTGAGTTGAAGTGTGGAAGGTATGAGGAACGCAATTTTCTGTTCTGTGTATTTTCATATTGAAATTGATAAGAATCCTAAAGTAGTGATAATTCTTCTCTCACTAAAATAAGACTCAGGCAGGTCACCACTAAAACTAGGCGACGAGCAAATTAAAAAACCAAAATACTTGGAATTTCGAATCTGGGTGCTGCATGAGCAAGTGCTCAGACGAGCGAATCCAATAGAGCGTTTTTTATTTAATTTTTCACTTAGGTGTCGCCCGGGCATAAAACAAGTTTAAGAGGTCCATGCTAAGCTATTACATAGTGCTACATGATTAACGTGGAAGGAATGGTGGATGGTGATACTGCTGCTTGTTAAAGAAGATACCTGAAAAATCTGCTACGTAATTTGAAAGAGATAACTAAAAACGTAACAGTCCTCTATTTTTGACTGTTTAAGAATAACGGGTCCAAAATCTACCCTTACAAAGAGAAGAAAGCCAATTAAAAATTTAAAAAAATATTCATCTTTACCTACAGAAAATACCCAAAAAGTTACATAAAATTGTGAGACCTTCTCAAACAAAATAATTCATCTGACATTACAAACAAGTTTTCAGACACTTTTCAGACATAATTAAACAACTCCTTGCTTGAAGGTAATTAATTTAGAGTTGACGGGTTTTCTGTAACGAGATGTTTTTTTTTTACAACTGTTTCGGTGTTTCTCTTACTTTGATGTTTCATGTTGTAACTGAAAGGTGAGAGACTTATTTGCCTCTCAAAAATGGAATTTCAGCCATATCATTTATAGGATTCCCAGAAGCAGTCGTGGCTATGTCGTAATGGCCCTGACTTACCGATTTACATGTCGTGGGTTCAATCCCAGGTAGGTATTTTAATTTGAGTAATGTCCAGGAGATGGCGAGATCAGATAGGCTCCTACTTAAAGGAGTGGGTTGAAATAGTTCTAGAGAGAGAAAAATAGAAAAACGGGAGGCCTTTCTTCCATTCTTCTCTTTCTAGAGCAATGCAGCCTGCAGTGGAACACAACAGGTGCTCTTAAAACGGTAAACGAAAATATCGTGAGGAAACCAGCATGTCCTAAAACCAAAAATTCAAAGTCACATGAACCTGATGGTGGATCATCGACCTATCACTCGCATAGCGAGGTGCAGCCTGTGTCCCAGCAGTGTGAACATTAAAGGATGATTATGACTCTGTACTAAAAAAAAAAAATTAAAATGCAATTTTATTTTATTTTAAAACCTTGTTGAGTCCGCCCCTGCCTACATTCAATATAATATCTTATGAAACATGGTTCCGTGCACTTTATGTGATATTGTATGCGCATAGCCCGGCTTTTTATTTGACGTTTACGTTAACGGTTAAGTAGTCGTAAACTAAGCGAAATAACTTATTATTTTAACTGCAATACGGTCATAGCGATCAAATAGGGTAGTAAATTATACAGTAACCTAGGTCTCAGTAAAGCTTGCCGATTCAATTTGTTTTAGATGACTACTTATAGTGATAATAAATTAGTCGTTGCTTGTCGGGGAAAGTGTTATTGGGAATTTCTCAGTAGCAGTCACGGAGCCTGGATTTATGCCCGGTTGATGGTAATAGGCTCGACCAATGTTACATGGGACTTAAGTGTAACTGACGAAATGTGGGTGTACTTCATTTAGGTACACCTCTGCCTGTGCCCGATAGGAAATCGGAAAGGAATGAACACCTTACCCAAGCTTTAGAAAAAAATCATAACATCACGCCTGAAATTTCCGCAGGGTTAAGCAGAGATATACCTCCCTAAAAGTACACCCATATTCCGCCAATAGGGTAGTTGACACCATAAAACAATAATTTCAAGACACTAATCTCTAAAAAAAACCTTTTTTTTGGGCCTGAAAACCCGATTTATTTTCAATTAATTGACAAATTCGATTTTAAGTTGCTTTGAAATCAATTAATAGTTGAGTCATTGAGTTGACCAAACAGTGACGTCACAACGTGCTATTGCCATACAAAATCTATGAGAGAACCGCGTTTTGACAGCTCTTAAAAAGTATGTCAATTGATTGGTGTGTCAACTACCCCATCATGTTTAAGTCCCATTTAATAGGGGGCAAGCCTATTGCCATCCACCGGAGTCCGGGACACGAATCCAGACTCCTTAGCTGCTACTGAAAAATTCCTGATGGAAAAATCCCAATAACACTTTGCCCGACCCAGGAATCGAACCCATAGGACCTCTACTCAGCAGTCGCGATTGCGACCACTAGACCAACGACGCAGTCTTTAGGACAATCAAATTATTATTAATATCCTATCAAAACCTGGCATAATTCCCTGTAACTGAAAACCGTTGTCAAAACTGTTGGGAGTTCCATTTTGGACAGGCTTGACCTGAACGACAAATAAATCAACTCGATTTATAATGAAAAGGTTGACAAAATCGACCTGCTGCGTTTGTCAATACTGTGTCAGGAAAATGATTTATTAAATGCGCAAATTAAATACTGTATTGGTAAACTGATTGCGATGTATAGATCTTTGTAGGAATTGTGGGATGATTGTGATAAAACTATGCTCTCAAAACGGCAAAGGAAATTATGAGCAAAACCAGAATGTCTTAGATCAACAAAACTTTAAAGAAATATGACATTTAACAACCAACACGGCAGCCACGGAGGAAACTCGGTATGAAATGGTCACCCATCCACTGACTGACCTTGGCAATTGCTGCTTAACCTTGAAGACCGACCCGTGCGGCTGTTATGGTTTATCCACGAGGTCGGGCACGAGCTACAGAAATGAGTAGGTAGATAAGTAAGTAAACAAAACGGACACGCGCTTACGATACCTGACACGAAAAAAAAATTCACTTCGTGATAACAACATTGGCAACACGTGTCATGTATTCCAGGAGGAATTTCTTTTTCGTGGAGCAGGTAATCGAAATAAAAAAAAAACATATTTTATTATATTAATTCCTTTCGAATAAAATAATGTACTTAGTATTCCCATCAGTTATTGGACCGAACATTTACAAATGTGTAATTAAAGGGCGACTTAGAATGACTTAATAAAACATAATTTTTAGAGTAATTTTATAAAAATAAACAGCTATTTTATTACAATTGAACGCGTAGGTATACAAATTTTGTTATATTACTCGTCATCTCGACACGTCTTTTGAACCGACTTCTAAAAAAGGAGAAGGTTATGCATTCCAACAGCATCTTTTCATTCAATGAAACAAATGCTAAGGTTTTCTACACAGCGCCATCTAGTGCCACACTAAGCAACGAGGCTTGTGTCGTGGACACCAGATAGTTTATAAATACTACATAGATACTTTTTGTTTGTGAATACATACTTATCTACACTATTATATATAATAATAATATTATAAAGAGGAAATTTTTGTATTTTTGTGTGTGTGTGTGTGTGTGTGTATGTATGTTTGTAATGAATAAACTCATAAACTACTGCGCCGATTTCAAAAATTCTTTCACCTTTAGAAAGCTCCATTCACCCTGAGTAACATAGGCTATATTTTATTCCCGTACTCCCACGGGAACTACGCGGGTGAAACCGCGTGACGTCCGTTAGTTAGAAAAGATATAGAATCGCGAACACACAATAAATAACAGTATGTGAGTTTATGTAGTTTTCATAAATACTTCGTAAGGAACTTCCTTAATACCAGGTCGAAAACCACTCAATTCCAAGGAAAGTGGAAGACCTGTAAATCGTTTGAAGTTTGAAGGAACTCCGTTTTAATAAACATTCAGCGTTAAATTCATTCAGTGTGTCCTGTGAAAGTAAGGAGCTCAAGGTCATTCATTGGCTTTCATTTATTGACGCGGCTTTAAAGTGGAAGTAAACAATAATATCATATAGTGGGTATAAAAGTATTTCGGTTATTTTAATGCTAATATTTTACGTTAAATATCTCCACCACGACCCCTGTACTAACCATCAGCAAAATGCAAATGTTTTGAGTGCGTTACATTCAGTCTTACCGAATATTAATTTAATATTACCGAAGTGGCGGCTTAAAGAGATCATCAACATCCTTTCAGTAGAAAATGTAGGTATATTGTTACATGTTAGAAAAAATATGCAACGCTGATCCCAAATTAATTGGAAGAAAGGCAGGAGAATGATAGTGAAAACCCATAATTTCTCCGACTCTTGACCCAGGACATTATGTTCCAAAGTCGCTCATCTATCTACTAGACCAGAGACAGTCGTAAAATAAACAATATCCAAGAAACAACACAATTATAAAGTAGTTTCGCGCACAGTACGGGGACAAACTAGAAGAACGTATCTTATTTTGAACAGAAAATAAGATAGTTACGTAAGATTCAGCCAATCCCATTAAGTATACTTCACGCTGCGGAGCGAGATCATATATATTTCACTTGCTGCCCCTACTATTGGTTAAATAGTAACAAAAGTTAAAAACAAAACAAAACTTCGGTTAAATGCATGTTGAGAGGATGTATGAAAGGAGACCAACAAAAAAGTTGGTGAGTGCAAACACCGGGAGAAAATGTCCTAAAACGACATACACTGACTTGGTGATGTTCTATAAAAAGGATAGATGCGTGGTACTTGCAACCAGCGTGCGTGTATAAACGATGACAAAGCAAAAGAAGTACGTCAGGGTCACAGTAGGTACCGGAGGACACGGTGGAGCACACGGTGGAGGTGTGCCCCGCGTGGGTGGAGCACCGCCGTGTCCTCGAAGCGGCGATTGGCGGCGGCGACCTCTCGCGTCCGGCCCTGGTGCAAGCCATGGTCCGGAGCGAGACGGAACGGGACGCCGTCACCTCCTTCTGCGAAGCAGTAATGCTAGAGAAGGAGGTGGCGGAACGTGAGAGGGAGAGAACCTCACAGCGTCCCGGCCGCCGCGGGAGATGCCCCGGGCGTCGGGGGCCACCACGTGGCCCCCGGCCACCGTAGGCGCGGGCCTGTGGACGGTGGGCTATGGGCTAGCTCGCCGTCCGTCCGTCTCATGACGACAGGCCGTGTCGACGGCGCGTTCGTGTTCCACGCGCGTCTCAAAGAGAGTCAGCAATAGGAAGGGGTCCGCAAGGACCGATGCCTGCCGGGGTTGCGGGACTGTTCGAAAGAGATACCGTGGCCCCGGAACACAAAGGGCGATGAAGGAACATGGATGGGTTTTAGTCAGTAAAAGTCTGACACTCCCTCCTGCTCCGCCTAGAGCGGGAGAAGTATTTGATGATTTCCCATCCGAAAAAAAAAAAAAAAAAAAAAAGGGTCACAGTAGGTGGCGTTCTGTCGGCGTCTGTGGTTTCTGCCTATCCCTATGGGCAAATCCAGCAAGTTTTTAAGACTGTTAATCACAGCAACGAATGTTTTTTTGGCTATGGCACTTCTTGGCTGGCATTTAAAGATGATGACTGGAACAGACTGGACGCAGAAAGCCACACCAGGTGTTCGGGTATTGTAGCTTCGTCGCCTTTGGATTTCTCTCTCCCTCTCCATCTATTCACATTTACATTCGTCACTCGGAATTCAAAAACGTACCAAACTCACTTTAAAATCGAACTCGCAAAGCCAACACTCGCTGCGAGCAAACAGTACGGGTATATCAGTCAGAAACAAGGGGGAGAGTTAATAGCTCTCTACTTTATTCTCTTTATCCTAGCAGCGCTCACTTCAAGAAGCGGTTTGACATAAACATCGTATGCTACGTTATAATTACTATTTGTTTAGTTTAGATTAGCTTTGTAGATAATTAGCTAGAGTACTGACGATTATGTAGTGTGTGTTTTGTCTAAACTTGTTCATATGTTGAACTAAAAATGAATTAAAAAAACACACTTACATTTTAATGACAAATCATCATCTGCCTAGCCTTTTCGCAACTATGTTGGGGTCAGCTTCCAGTAGTTCTAGTTTAACCGGATGCAGCTGAATACCAGTTCATGGAGCTACTGCCGATCTGACCTCCACAACCCAGTTAGTATACTGGGTATTTGGGTAATACGATACTTGGTAAGACTGGTTGTCAGACTTTCGGGCCAATGACTACCTGTAACAACTGTCAAAGATCTACAAACGACAGCCGGGACCAACGGCTTAACGTGCTTTTCGAGGCACGGAGGAAACTCTCACGAAGGTCACCCATCCACGGACCAACCTAAGCAAGCACGGCTTAACCTAAAGAACGACCCAAGCGGCTGTTATTATTTAGCCACGAGCTCCTCGTGTCGTGATTGTCGTCATAAATCTAACATACAAAATAACGAGACAGACAATCATAGTTCCGAGAGAGAGAGAGAGAAAGAGAGATCGACCCCTGTCTTTTATCACTGCCGTTAACTGCTCAGCCACTTTTTAATACCTTCCCTCTACTGGTTAAAGGCATACCGTCCGTTTCCTCCCTCCCAATGGTTATAAAAACCATGTAAACATCTGTTAAGTAGAAAACCTAATAACTAAAGCAAGCCCTGGCTCTTGAAATTATGAAAGTTCATTTTAAAAACACAGTTTCAAAACTCTCATATACTAAATCAACATAGCAAGCAATCCGTCCTATAAACAAACAAGAAAGAAAATGACTCACTCTCATAAATAAATAAAATGTCCCTCAGTCACAGTATGATTACAAAAATAAGCAAACACACGCACTCATATCAAAGAATATTAAAATCCTAACATGCACCAATATTTTATGTTCTAAAGTGAAACCCGACAAACTCTGCGTCTAGAAAACCTCATAACTGAGGGAATAAACTGCAAAAGGGAAAAGATTAAAACAACATTAGGACTACATATTTTTATTTAGTGATGGTAAGAAATGATATGAAAGACCAAGGCCGTGTGACGTCTTATAGGGTGGAATGGAAGAAAAAAACGTGATGGTAAGGAATCCCAGGACTTCTTGGGGATTTAGAGAGACTTGGCACCGACTTGGAGATTTCACTAATGAAATCGAACGCGATCAGCACACCCAAACCGCGTTTAAGAGCTGTAAGTGTCAATATTCTATAGCAAAGATGAGGAGAAAACAAATCAGTCTCATAATACGAGTCTGTGCAGTAACTACAATGTTTCTAAAATTGAATTGAACTGACTTTTGGGACTGATATTTTACGCGAATCCAACTGTACTGACAGTTCGACTGTTGAGTTCCCGATCATACATGGACTGTGGTTGAAATACTACTGTGGTTGAGTACTTTCGAATCTGAATTTCACAATATAATAATAGTTGGGCATCCCCGAATCAAATTGAGTTTTGTTTCAAATCAGGGGTATGTTTGAAATCGACATTTTCGTTCAATTAATAAATGATCATTTGGACTGACTTTCACCAAGAGTAATGTTTTGAAATCCTCAGTGACTGCCAAGTCATAGATCTCAAGTTTGAACCCAAGACACGCACCTCTAATTTTTTCGGATCCTTGTGAGTATTGTATAATTATAACTTGCTTCAGTGATGAAAAACACCGTGAGGAAACCAGCATGTCTGAGAAATCGGCTTGACGGCATGTAAAGCCAAGTCATAGGCCCATGGGTGGCATAAAAACTCTGACACCAGGTTAGGCTTAGTGCCTAACCTGGTGTCAGAGTAAAGAACGCACGATAAAGAAGTGATTTCTTGAACATAAAGTAAATTAAAACAAAGAACTTGTGACTGCGTCTGTCCTTTAATAACCTTGACAATACCCCAAGAAAGCTATCCAACATTACAACATTTATTTTCTTCAGCAAAAAGAAATATCAAAAATATACTCTCCCGACCTTCAATCTTCCATAGCACTAAGAACAGAATTAGTATTCCCAATTCGTTCAAAATGGCGTCTGTGCCATAAAATCTGAATGCTTTTATAAAACATTTTGTGAAGTAGATGTGCTCGGGAGACACCGAAACAGTCCTGTAGCTGAAAATACAGGGTCTAGTGCACCGGCCATTTGACTAAGCCACTTTACTGAACTTTTGAAAGTATGACCAAAGGGGCGAAATACAGCGGGTCAAAATATAGCGGGGCGAAATTACAGGGTGAAATTGAACAGGCTATTTCAAAGGCAACGTTACATTATTTTGGGAATGTTGTGTCATGACAAACTATGAGGTTTTAGTATATTGTGCCTCATTAAATCTACGTTAGTCTTAGTTCTTATTGTGTTTAAGTCCTTTGGTGCTGAAGTTTTTATTTATTGGTTCTTGAGTCGTAGTCGCTGTTCGGCTTCTTGCTTTAGTTAATCTGTTTGATTTAAAATAAACACGTTATATGTTTTTCCCGTCATTACGATCATGTACATTCTACGTGTAACGTGAACATTGCGAGCCTGGATTTCGCATCGATTCACACCTGGAAATCTTCTGGTCACGGAGATATTGCAGATGAAAGTTACAACGTTTTATCACGAAAACTATCCCTGTTTGTACTCAAAAGCATAATGTTTTACGTAAGTTAAATTGCCCGTTGTGGGTGGCCAGGAACCATCACGTCGTCAACAAAGGCCAAGATGAAAATCTACATTTTAAACGGACCTAATCATAAACTACTCAAACAAAGTTAATAAAATTATATGGGGCCACCGTGCCTGCTTTCTCTACCAAATATAAGAATCACGTAAATCGGCCCAGTTGTTACGGAGTAATCGTTGAAAATACATAAAAAAAGATGCTGAAGGAATACATAAATAATTATTTTTTAACAATATTTCCCCCAACACAGGTATTATCACTTACCTAGGTACTGGGGATGTCTCATTAACACAATCCATGTAACTGTTTTAGGACAAACAAACATTTTTTTTATTTTTTTCACATACCTAAGCTTCTCGTTCTTTAGAAGTCGGTTCATAAAATAAGTCGTTTCCCAGCAATTATTTCTGTAATGTCTAAAGTGTTACTTAGTTTGATGTCCTAAATACGTACATGATAATGCGGTGGATTTTTGTTCACCCTGGATTTTAGAAAACGTACCGCTTCATCTTATCCCTTACAACACAACCCCGATCGTTTTGTCCGGACCAAATATTATGCAAGGGAATCAGTAACCCACACTTTAAATAAGAAATCGATTCTTCAAATGGTCTGCACTCAGTATTTGCACATTATCTTTTGATGGCCCAAACGTACTGCGGTAAAAGCTTCATGCACTTTCCGATACAGCTTTCAAGTAGTGTTGTTTAGATACACTTAGGAAGAATTTTACTGTTTTACTGCAGTAAAGGTTTTAACTGAGGTTGTTAAAGACTTTACGTATCTGTGAGTACTTTAAGGCGCTTATGTTATAATGGCTAGAGAATTTGCAGTCGTATACAATAGGGTATATGCATGATTTTTTTTATCACTCTAAACAAAGCGTATTAACATCAGAAAAAGTTATAAGTATTTGAAACTGCTGATTAGACAGAGAGTTCCGATACAGCGAATGACGTCATTGGCTGCATCGACGTACAAAATCCATACTAAATTCCGTTAATCTAGAAAGAGATAGAAACAAAAGTTTAAATGGTTATAACTTTTGTGTCGTTTGGACAACATTCATTCATTCATTTTAACATTCCGTATCGAAATAAAAAATAAAAAAAATATGCATATTCCCTATTGGGTAGTTACAAGTAGTCAGTAGTAAGTCGTGGGTTCGAACCCAGGCAGGTGCATTACTTTGTGTAATTTATTTCATCAAAAATGCTCTCAAAACGGTGAAGGAAAACATCGTGAGGAAACCGGCATGTCTTAGAACCAAAAATTCGACGACATGTGACATCTACCAATCCGCACTGGGCCCGCGTGGTGGATTATAGCCCGTTCCCTCTCATAGAGAGGAGGCCTGAGTCCCAGCAGTGGGAATATTAATAGGCCGATGATGATGACGAAACCCTATTTAATCAATTTAATTTAGCTAGCTAGCTTATTTCGAAACCCATAATAATTATGGGTTTCGTATTATTAACTGGGTTGTGGATGTCAGATAGGCAGTCGTTGCATCCGGTTAGAGTAAAAGCCGACCCCGATATCGTTGGGCAAATGCTAGGCAAATGATAATGATGAATTGAGTTTTAATAAGTAAACATTAACGATTAGCTTGTGCCCACTTTACCCAAGTGGAGTTCTGACACAATAACGTCAAACCTCCACCAGATGACACTTAAAAAAAAAAACGTATCCTATCTCCTAATCCAGCCTCTTATTACCAACATCATATGAGCCAAAACAAGTCCAATGTTTCCTCTGAGGATTCCTCAGGGGCCTATACTACCTCAAATGGCTTAGCATGATCCTCCGTTACGCCTAAAATACTGCAGCATTAATTTTGAAATAAATATATGGTAAAGTTGAGGATTAATGTTAAGTCCTATATTTGGCGAAAACACGATTCCATAAAATTTTCTCGATAGAAAAAAAAACCGAAGTTACCTCTAAACTGAACAATAAACCGCTGGCAATCATAAAATACTTCAAATTAAATCATGAAACTTTTTATACGAACTGAACTAACTATAAATCAGGTCTTATATTATTTATTTTTTTAGTCCAATCAATAGATTTTTTGTAAATCGCAAAAAACCTCTAATTTCGCACTATTTGGCCGCAGTGACTGACGTAACAACCACTTTGTAGTGCAAGCTAATTAGAACTTTATGCTAACAGTATTTCAAACGAAGTTTGAACTACCAAATATTGAGTTGCTAATTTGAGGTAGTATAGGCTCTTAAGCATACGAGACAGACAAACTTAGCATTTATAATTATTGAGATAGATACCATGTTCAAGAAATATATAGTACGCAAAAATACTATATTTTCACGGAATTCTAACAAACCAACAAATAATATTTTTAAAAAGATATTCATGAACGCTCCTTTGCTTTTAACTTTTTAGTGAGGCGTGTATCCGAATTCCGAACTGAACGTATAATCCTTGGTCTTTGGTTCTGAAATTCACAACATCAAAAGATTTTTTTTGGTCTGTTTTTTGTTCTGATTTTGGTGATTAATTTTTAAAATAGATGTTGTTCTTTCTTTTGAGAAGTTTAGGTCCGAAATATAAAAAATAGGAAAGTAAAGCTTTAAGCTGTAAGCGTTAAGTTTAGCTTTTTGCTTTTATTTTAGACAAAACATTGTTAACAAATGCAAGAAGTGCAAAAAAATATAGTTTTTATAAAAATAAATAAGTAACAAATATTTCTTTGACTATTTTTTTAATTTTTCATAAAATACTATATATTTGAAGTGTACTATATTTTTACCCGACTGCGCCAGAAGGAGGGATATTAATAGCTTATTTTGAAAAATACTATATGTGGCCTAAGAAATGTTGGCAACTCTACGTGTAACACAAGAGTAATGTCATACAAAAAGTAATAAAACTTCATCGCAACCAAGGGTCACACTCAAAACCTCAAGTGTATCGTAGTCTAGAACTGTAAAGGCCATATTTATCTTTCACGTCTTGCTTCAAAAGTCTAAAATGTGCTAAGTTCAGAATATTTCTTATCTTTTATTCACCCTAGCAATATTGTAGAAGGCCTAATGTGTGTGGTTCTTGAGCAAGAACATCAACCCTGAATGAGTGTATACTTAATCTTCTATACCTACATCTATCTACGAAGCTTGTGAGGATGTATGGATGTTTGTATTTTTGTTACTCTTTCAAGAAAAACTACTGACCGGATTTTGATGAAATTTGACACATATAACCTGGATTAACACATAGGGTACTTTTTATCCCGGTCGTACGTTGTCTGTCTGTATGAACACTTTGTTCTTCTGAACTAAGCAACAGATTTTGATGCAGAGTTCATCATAGCATAGCATAATCAGCCTATTAATATTCCCACTGCTGGGACACAGGCCTCCTCTCTAGAGAGGGAACGGGCTATAATACACCACGCGGGCCCAGTGCGGATTGGTAGATGTCACATGTCTTCGAATTTTTGGTTCTAAGACATGTCGGTTTCCTCACGATGTTTTCCTTCACCGTTTTGAGAGCAGTGATGATGAAATAAATTACACAAAGTAATGCGCATGCCTAGGTTCGAACCCACGACTTACTGCTCGTAATTCACCACCGCAGCCCTCTGCGAGTTCATCATCATCTAGAAAATTTGTTCCGGAATGTTCATGTGTATTTTACATTAGTAATAAATCATTAACTTCCTAGCCTTTTCCCAACTATGACGAGGCCGGCGACCAGTCAAATTGCAGCAACTGAATCGCAGAATTTTACATGGAGGGACTGCCTATCCGACCTCTACAACCTAGTTACTGTTACTAATACATATTAATTTACAGATTTACCTAATTTCCATGTTTTGTGAAGTCATAAAAACGTACGAATCAGGGGCGAATCGCTAGTATCTTCATAAATCAGTGAGTTCGCTCGACCTTTTAGAAATTTCTTTTTTGGTGAAAATTCTAACCATTTATTACTTGTGATATATTTTACAGCACCAGAGAGGACTTGTTACGCGTTGCTATTACAGATAATGGTTCGTTGATGTGGTAATTTTTAGGCTCTTGACATGGAAGATCGTGATACTTAATATACTTAAAAAAACGATGGAAGAAGGAAATCATAGGTTTTCCCCGGTACACCTCTGGGTGTACGTAATAATACCCATGTAATAGGAGCGAGCCAAGCCTATGTACTGGTTGTCAAACTTTCGTGTCACTGACTACTTGTAACAACTATCAAAGATCAACAAACGACTGCCGGGACTAACGGCTTAACGTGCTTTCCGAGGCATGGAGGATTGGAGGAGGCTGTATGTAATGGGTGTTCACCCATCCACGGATCAACCTAGCCAAGCGCGGCTTAACCTGAACACCGACCCGAGTGACTGTTATTATTTAGCCACAAGCTCCTCACTTGAAAAAGACTGATACCAGTTAAGTTACAAAACAGTTAAATTCAGATTTTCTAGACCAGCAATAGAAACAACTCAGGTACAAATACAAACCATTGTTATTCCGAAGCATCTCCAGTTTCGAATCGTGCTCGAAGTCGAACCAATACTTTTTGCATCCACTCCAGTTTCACAACCCATACCGACATTATAAATTCTAAATTAAGTCCGTCTGTCTGTGACTTATACTCCTCAACAGCTGAACGGATTTAGATGAAATTAGGCACACGGGTAGACCATGACCAAGACAAAGATTTAAAGTCCTGCTCTCCAAAAACCTAACACACATAACATCAAGGCTGTAATCCCGAAGGGTTAGGCAGAGGTGTATCTAATAATACACCCACATTTCGCTAGTTTTGTTTTAAGTTCCATGTAATAGGGGGCGAGACTATTGACATCAATGGGGCACAAATCCAGACTTCGTGGCTGCTACTGAGAAATTCCTCATGGAAAAACCCAATTACACTTTGCCAATCCGGGAGGTAATGTACCTTATCTACCTTTTCCTTTGGATATTTTCCGACCTAAACGCGGGAAAAACCGTAGGCAAAACCTTATACAATGCTTTTTGCATCCGGACCAGTATCCGAATGATTCATAAATTTAATTCAAGCTGTGATAAATTCGAATCAATGTCTCCTAGAAATACTGACGTTGAATCCAAAGTGCGGTGCGTGGGTTGTGCTGGAAACCTTTTGCGATTAATGAACTGGTAACCCTATATTTTTTGTTTTCTTACTTTACTAATTTTGTGTTGATGGTTGCTTGAATTTCTGCATTCTAGGGGTCATGGATGAGTGCTAGATTTTTGTTATTTTCTTTGAGAAATTAAGTATTTACTTTCCTGGATCGGAGCGGTACGATTAGCATGAGGTCCTGAGTTCGATACCGAGGTCGGGTAGACTGTTATTAGGTTTCTCCATCAGAAATTTCTCTGTTATCAGCTCGGGAGTTTGGATCTGTGTCTGGGTGATGGCAATAAGCGCGCCTTATTAGATTGGATTTAAGCATACTGGTAAAATGTGGGTCACGAACATCTTACCTAGTGTTGCTTTAAACACTTAACTGTAGCACATACTTGGCTTTTTGTCTAGTAGCTCATTGATTGTAACATTCATTTATATTGTTTCTAGTAGGTATTTTATAAAGGGTGTAAGAAACCTCTTAACGAAGCCGAAAGGCACTTGTTTTTCCCGTCATTGCGATAATTTTTTTATTCTACACCATACCTAGGAACCTTCTAGTTACGGAGATATTGGGGGACAAAGATCCAACTTTGTGACAAGTTTTTTTTTTATATACACGTACTTTAAACACCTCCACGACCCCCGTACTATTCAATCTATCCATCAGCACAATGTTTTGAGTGCGTTACATTGAGTTCTACCACAAAACATGTTTTTTCACCCCAAAAAATAAGACGTTTCCCAGGAATAATTTTTGCGTAAAGTTACTTAGTTTGATGTACAGAATGCTTGGTTGACGGCTTCGTGATCAGGTTGTTTACACCCTGTATTAATCGCCCTAATGGATTTTTCATTCATTCATTCGTTCGTTCAATAGTCCTTCACTCTTCACGTGACCGTATTTTTATAGTACAGATCGTTTCAAAGAGTTCAAAGTAAAGTCAAAGTATTTCAATTCATTCTTGATTGAAATCCTTTGAAGACTCTTTGATATTCGAGCCTTTATTTTTGAGTAAGGATTGCAAAAGAAGAGATATCTCTTACAAATTAAGGAGTAACTGTTATGGTGATACTCTTAGACCAATACAAGTTACAGTTTTACTAGTATTTGCCCGCAGTTTCGTCTGCGTGGTCTTTTTTTTTCTTTTTTCTCTAATAGTACGTTGACACGTCGACACACATATGTATACGTAAGTATAGATCTTTGAGAGTCGTTAAGTAGTCCGTGGCCCGAAAGTCTGACAACCAGTCTTACCAAGGCGTATCGAATTACCCGGTCCTAACTGGGCTGTGTAGGTCAGATAGGCAGTCGCTCCATGTGAAATACTGGCATTCAGCTGCATCTGGTTAGACTGGAAGCCGACCGCAACAGTTGGTATAATGCTAGGCGGTAATGTAAGCTTTAAGTGCTTAGTGGCAACTTTTATGACAAGGGGAAAGTCATATACAGGGTGTAAAAGACCTCATCACGAAGCCGTCAACCAAGCATTCTGTACATCAAACTAAGTAACTTTACGCAAAAATGATTGCTGGGAAACACGTTTTTTTTTTGGGTGAAAAATTATGTTTTGTGGCAGAACTCAATGTAACGCACCCAAAACATTGTGCTGATGGATGGATTGAATAGTACGGGGGTCGTGGAGGTGTTTAAAGTAAAAATCTTACATTAAAAACTTGTATTAAAAAAAACTTGTCAAAAAGTTGGAACTTTGACCCCTAATATCTCCGTAACTAGAAGGTTCCCAGGTATGGTGTAAAACAAAAAAAATATCGCAATGACGGGGAGAACAAGTGCCTTTCTACTTCGTTAAGAGGTGTTTTACACCCTTTATGAAAAACATTTATTGACAAAGCAGAGTCCCGTTTAACGTCAAAATAATAGCCGGGTAGCATGGTCATAACGCCATGATTGTACCAATTATAGCCAATTACTAACAGTTTATGTCTTGTATGAACAAAGTTATGGCTCGTAAATGTTATAAATGTCGTAAGTGTCTACTGTGGAAACAATTGTGGAGCTTTTTTATTAAATTCTTGTTAATTATATTTCTTTGGTGTTCTGTAGTAAATAGTGTGTAGTTTTACGATTCAATTATAGTTTTCAATTAGTATTTTTCAGTGGAGTGTTTGTTTTTTTTGTTAGATTTTATTGTCTCACAATTTGTTTTGTTGCGTTAGATTGTTTTCAAAACGAAACAACCCAATATTGTCACTAACTCACTTTTGCTTGCGGCTTTGCTCGTAAGCGTAGTACCGTGATAATAATGCATCCAACGTCCTTAACCAGGTCAGACTCTACCAGTCAGGCAAATTTTATCGAAATCTGTTCAGAGATAAAGTTACTTTCGAATTTATAAATTTAGTATAGAAGTAATAAAATGTACTTCTAAAAATGTATTTATTTATTTAAACTTCATGTACAATAGTGGTACATAGGCAGACTTAACGCCACAAGGTATTCTCTAACAGTAAAAAAAAATACATAAAAATTACGAATAAAAAAATAACAATAAAATTAGTGGACCTTATCGCATCGCATATGAACGCATTTTTCCACATCCATCCCACATTTTAACGAGACATTAATCAACCTACGAATCCAGTTATGAAGCCACCACAGAAATTTAATATCACAGCTTAAGTATTTCATAACATAACATTTTACGATCAAAAATTCGACTTCACAAGCATTTCGCTGTAATCATTAAAAATCCTAATTAAAAAAATTTCCCCGGAGCTGGGGGTACATCGGACCGCCTGCGAGGTTTTAATTATTTCTTCTTTGCCTTTTTAGGGTTCCGCAGTCAACTAGCAAAAAACATGAACCCTTTGTTTTGGTTCACCGTTAATGCGTTGCAATATCATGTAAATACAGTTTACACAGAAGAAGTTTCATCACAATCGGATCAATGGTTTAGGAACGCATAGAGAACAAACATACAAACATTCATTTTTATTACTCGACAAAATATGAATTAGTCCAACGATCATTTACAGTTGAACAATGCATGCTTATGGAAGTTGTATAACAACAACAACATCAGCCCATAACGTCCACTGCTGGACAAAA
Source organism: Xestia sexstrigata (assembly GCA_941918905.2). NCBI lineage: Eukaryota > Metazoa > Arthropoda > Insecta > Lepidoptera > Noctuidae > Xestia > Xestia sexstrigata. Next base: position 10,475,362 of record OW799225.2, read on the forward strand.
GCCTCTCCCATGATGGGAGGAATTTGCCGTAATCTCCACGCTTGGCAGGCGGATTGGAGATCGCAGTAATGAAAGACTAACAGAAAACGCTGCTGCCCATTCTCTGGTCTACGGAGGCGCAAGGTGTTCTGCCTCAGACATTAGTCGCCTTATACGACACCCGTGAATGTAATGGGTTGGTTCTATTCTACTCTGCCGGATACCACACGGTATCAAGTTGTATACTAAAAAAAAAAACATTTATGTTGTTTATGCATGTTATGTTCAACCGTCTGTTTGTCCGTTAATTTCACACAGCCACTTTTTCTCGGAGACTTTGGCACTATATCGATGAAAATTGGAGAGAATGTGAAAACAATGTCGTAGTGAAATAATGAAAAAAAAATATATACTCGTAAGGGAATTAATCAAAATGAATAAGGAATAAATAAAATTCCTAAGATAGTTCTAATTCAATTAAATGGAATATTAAATAAGTTGGTTGAGGGATCAAAAAGTGATAGTTAGTTAGCACACACATGTAACTGAGGAAAGAAAAAAACAATGCATATAGAAGTATAATATCATCGGAAATCAATACTGTGCACGCAAAATATTCTTACCGACTACAGAACTCTTCACTATGCGGGGTCCGACACACTTGCCCGTTTTTTTACTAGCCTTTTTATACGGAGGATTTGTTTTACGAATGACATCAGGCATCCTTTAATTTGGGCTCAAGTTTATTTGCTAGGAAAGGAGGACAACCGTCGGCGATTATCCTGTATTTGGGCACCTGTTACTAGTGGAGACGTACGGATTTCTGCCATTATTCTTTGTCTGTTTCCTTGGGTATAACTATAAAGACTAATGACTTGATATAGAAGGTTGAGTTTCAATTTGTTTGGGACTAAACATTTTTGTAGAAACTGTTTTTTATTTTTTTTATTTGTCAGGCTTAAGTATATTTAAGATCGAGTGGTTTTAAGTCAAAGGAAGTAGGTTCTTTGGGAGGAGAGATACTTGGCCGATCTTTTAGTACTTTTGAAGTAATAACAACAAAAAGACTAACTTTGTATGTCGTGCGTTCAACATAATTAATGTAGCTTCAAAATTGGGATGTTTAGAAGAAACATATTTTATAATTATGTGTATCACACAACTATGGTATATACTCGTATGTTTAAGTAAATTAATGCTTTATCTCACTAAAGTACATAGTCATCATCTGACTAGCCTTTTCCCAACTGTGTTGGGGTCGGCTTCCAGTCTAACCGGATGCAGCTGAATACCAGTATTTTACATGGAGCGACTGCCTATCTGACCTGTATCTGGTATATACTCGTATGTTTAAGTAAATTAATGCTTTATCTTACTGAATTACATAGTACTAGATTATATTTCATTCAATATTCTAAGAGCAATCACGTATATAAAGTTATGGCTCGTAAATGTTATAAATGTCGTAAGTGTCTACTGTGGAAACAATTGTGGAGCTTTTTTATTAAATTCTTGTTAATTATATTTCTTTGGTGTTCTGTAGTAAATAGTGTGTAGTTTTACGATTCAATTATAGTTTTCAATTAGTATTTTTCAGTGGAGTGTTTGTTTTTTTTGTTAGATTTTATTGTCTCACAATTTGTTTTGTTGCGTTAGATTGTTTTCAAAACGAAACAACCCAATATTGTCACTAAATTAATGCTTTATCTCACTAAAGTACATAGTCATCATCTGACTAGCCTTTTCCCAACTGTGTTGGGGTCGGCTTCCAGTCTAACCGGATGCAGCTGAATACCAGTATTTTACATGGAGCGACTGCCTATCTGACCTGTATCTGGTATATACTCGTATGTTTAAGTAAATTAATGCTTTATCTTACTGAATTACATAGTACTAGATTATATTTCATTCAATATTCTAAGAGCAATCACGTATATACAGCCACGTATTTCTTACACCCGGAAAATATTTATAATCAGAACAAGAAATACATAAATTTTCAATAAACACACAAACAGATCCACATTATAACTCAAGCTTAACAAATCAGCGAGTCAAATAACTACAGATGAGTAATGGAGCCCAATATTAAGCCGTAAATTTAATATTTACAATAAAACAATTATATTTAGAATCAAAGATGGCCGCTGAACAACGGTCGGGTCCGGAAGATCCCCGGTACGTTTTAAGGGTTGTTGTCAAATTCGGGATGGGTGTCCAAAAACAATGTTAAGATACAGTTGCGTTTGTGTGGTGGAAGTAAAAAGGGATTAGCGATTTTACTCTGTTGCTAATTAATTAGTAAACAGACGTAAAATATAGATGGTATCTAAATGCGGTCTGGAGGTTAAGTTAAATAGTAGATGATATTTATGTAAGTATTACAAGCTTTTGCCCGCGGTTTTGCAAGCGTCTGGTTTGGTTATTGTCCCACGGGATCATACTGCCGGAATAAAAATCTTATGTGTTTATCCAGGTTTTAGACTACCTCCCTGCATTTCATCCAAATTCATTCGTGACAAACATCCATCCACAAACTTTCGCATCCTTACTTCCTTCCTGACTAATATTATAAATGAAAAAGTAAGTTTATTTGTTTGATTGTTACGTTTTCACACCTAAACCACTGAACCGATCATTATGAAAATTTACAAATATGCGTTGTTGTTTTGTGTGCCCGAAAAACAATACTGTTCCCGAGGAAAACAACAATAATTAAGTTTTTACAATAATAGCTAGGCACGTAGCTCTCGAATCATGATTGAAATATATTATATAAACTTTAGAAGAGTTTAATTGTCAAATTCTAAATTAAAAAAAAAAAAACAATTACGTGTAAGTGTTTGTAAAAACCTACTTGCAAAAAAAAAAAACAAACCGCGAGCGAAGCCGCCTCCAAAAGCTAGTTATACTGTACACGCTTGCATCTCTTCACTTATACCACAACAAATACAAATAAACCCCGAATCTGAGCAACAAATTCTGCTGAACTGATTCGCGTTGGAGTTTTTGATTAAGAGTATCCGTTGCAAACAGATTGATTACGTTACCTACAGCAAACACGACTATATTGCTTTTATTTTCTTTTATTTTTGTTGCTGAGTACAGCAATCATATTTGTTTGTTTTTTTGGTAAATATGTGATTATGACACCTTTTTTTTTGAAAGCTTTCGTTGTTAAACCAACGACAGCTTTAAAAAAAAAAGATACAAAAATAAAACTACGCAGCTTTTTCGTAAAAATGGTGCAGTATTTATAACAAGTGATTTATTTAAAATTGCTCAAAGTTAAAAAAACGTTAATAAGTAACAAAATGGGTGTTTTGTTAATGCAAACGTTAACAATTACTCAACTTAAAGCAGTGTTTATGAATAAAACGCCATAAAAATAAAGAAACAGGACCACTTGAATATTATGCATTAACGAAATAAAAGAGATCTCTATAAAGAGATGCTTACATTTTTTTTTACACAATTCGTCAAATACAAAACACTTATTTCGATGTTTAAAAAAATTATACCTGCCAATACTAAAGTGCTAGGCTGTGCTAGCCAAAAAAAAAGACGTTTTTGACAGCAGCTGTCAAATGTTGAAACGTCAAAGCAAATTGAGCAATATGAAAGCGTAGTTATTTTTTCTTAAAAATAAATTAGGAGCAGACAGCTGAATGGCATTTACGAGGGTACCTTTCAATTTCAGTAAAACTACGTATTTATACTATTTGGATATAAAGTAGATTTTCTACTCGTTCTTACGTGAGTTCAAGAATAGTTTCAAATGAATGTTTCAAAGGGTTTTTCTGCAAACAAAATGGAGCGCGTAGGGCTGAAATTAAATATTGCTCACACATAGATCAAATAAATTGAGAGTGATTTTCATTCAGAAATTGAATTATCGATAATGGTACAAAAAGTGGAATTAGCAGTTTAAAAAAAAAACTATCGTACTTCCACCATCATCCATGTTATTGTGGGTATATGTGCAAAGCTATTTTGTTATCGACGTTGAATATGCATGATTCATGCATTCATTCATGATTCTCAAAAAGTCAATGACGGTGACCAGACGCCAGTAGCGAATCGTCAGTTTTTGTAAAAGGTAAGCTGGTGGTACATATCTTTAATGTGATTATACTATTTTTCTATAGAATACTGTATGCGTGCGGCATTTTTCAAAGGGAATCCGGCAGGAATCGAGTTTCATGGACCCTTCGCCACTGCCAGACGCCATTTTGTCACATACATTTTTCTCCTGCCCTTATTCCAAATTATTTGAGGTCACGGTCGGTGCAACATGTCTTCTTCCAGACTTTACTTTTAGTTATCTCATAAGTCACCCGTTTTTAAAGCCAATGTCATCTTTCACACAGTCCATCCATCGTTTCTTTAGTCAAAACTTTCCTTAAGACATTTTACCTCATTCCTCTGCATCACATGATCATACTTTTCCAACCGATTACCACACAACTTTTCGCGTCCCAAAAACCCTGTCATATTATGCGGCCTATACTTATCAGTGAAAGATAATATCGCTCTAATCCTCAAAGACACACCTGAAAGCCCAAAAAGCTCTACCTTACCAACTTATAATACCAACGCCAAATATTTTCGTCATCCAAGATAAACTCAGCCAGATTTAAATTTGAAAGTGTCCGATATTAAAGAAATGGCTCTCAATGAGGAGTCTGCGAGGCTTTATTGCAAGCGTTTTCATAAAACTTATGCAAACAGCGGGCTGAAATAATAAAGTAGGTATAGTTGCTCCAAGACTTGGAGCAGCGAGGGGTGGAATGGAAAAACAAGGGGATGGAGGCCCGAAATGAGCTGTGGTAATTGTGTATGGTAATGTGACAACGATGAGGTTAGTAATGATTTGTGATGGTTGGAGTAAAAAGTTAAACTAATATGTAATTCAGAGAATGGTCCTACTTTGGCAACTAAAGTAAATGGCTATCTTTTTTGGAGCACTAAGCAGGAACTATTCGTAACTGGAGATTTCAATTAGAATAAATATGCTCTATCTTACTTAACATTACGCCTGCTACCTCGAAAGATTAGGCAGAGGTGTACCTAATAGTACACCCACATTTAGCCAGTTACATTTAACTACCATGTAGTAGGGGGAGAGCCTATTGCCATAAATTGTGCGAAATTCCAGATTGGCTGACACTGAGAAATTCCTGACAGAAAAACCCAAAATCTCTTTGCCCGACCCGGGAATACAACAACGGGAATACACCTATTTAAGTTTTTCTAGGTGCAACGTGATCTTGGAAAGTGCACAGCTAAGTTCCCATAGAAAAAATAAAGGAAGATTTCTATTTCCATATCCTCATCCGCATACTCCAAGTTAAAGACAATGGAAACTGAAAAGCATTTACACTGTCGAGAGAAATTCATTTCGTTGTACAATACTGCAAATACTTGTCTTAATGAGGGTAGTTCCAGCTCCCTTTTGTCGGACCCTTCCTTCTCGCAAATCGATTGCTTTTTCATCGATTTTATTTCACTTTCATTGCAGTTTTTTTTGGTTCGAGATTTTTGTACTAAAGTTAAGTACTTTAGAATTATTATCTGCCTAGCTGACCTCCACAACCCTGTTAGTACTGGGTAATACGATACCTTTTGGTAAAACAGGTTTTCAGACATTCAGGCCACTGCACCTGTAGCGACTGTCAAAGATCTAAAAATGACAGCCGGAACCAACTGCTTAACGTGCTTTCCGAGGCACGGAGGAAACTCGATGTGTTATGGGTGAACACCCATCCACGGACCAACATAGGCAACCTAAACCTAACCTAAAGATCGACCCGCGCGGCTGTTATTATAGGGCCACGAGCTCCTCAAGAGATCTTAGATAATTGAATATTTATAAGTGATGAATCGACTATGAGCATAGGATAGGGCTGTCCGTTTTTTTAGTATCCTAGACAACTTGAGCATTACGTGCCTATATTAGCTTATGTGTTGTGAAGATAGGACAAAAAATATTTCAACGTTCATCAAGACGTATGATGTAAGCCGACCCCAACATAGTTAGGAAAAGGCTAGACAAGATGATGATCATAGTTGAAATCAAATAAAATAAAACTGCGACTCTAATTTTGTTATTTTCAAACAAAAATGAGATTACAAGTAATTTAGTCGAGGAGAGATACATCAGATAAAATGTGCAATCAAATTAGGTGGAATAGCATTTGTTCTGTCATAAAATTAGCAAAGTTTCAAAGTTATTAAGAGGGCGTCGTTTGTCTTATCTTGTGTTTTGTTTATATTTTCTGCTTCGTTTTGTACATTTTTATTTTTATCTTGTTTAAAATTCTGTATTGCAGATAAAGTAATTGGAAAAACGATCAATTCAAATAAAGATGATAGTGAGTGTAGTACCTACCTATTTAGACAGGAGCTTTAGCATAATAATGAAAATTCAGTTACATCCAATAATTAAATGTGGAATGGAAACATAAATTATGTAGTACTCGTAGTTACAGCACTGATGACAACATTTGTGTCACTTGGTTAGCATAGATTTTTATTATATTTTTGTAGATTCCTAGATAGCCGTGTGGTATCCGGCAGAGTAGAATAGAACCAACCCATTACACTCACGGGTGTCGTATAAGGCGACTAATATCTGAGGCAGAACACCTTGCGCCTCCGTAGACCAGAGAATGGGCAGCAGCGTTTTCTGTTAGTATTTCATAACTGCGATCTCCAATCCGCCTGCCAAGCGTGGAGATTACGGCAAATTCCTCCCATCATGGGAGAGGCTTATGTCCAGCAGTGGACGTTATGGGCTGTTGTAGTAGTAGTAGTAGATTCCTAGATGCTTGTTAACTTTTATATCGTTTTCTACGTTTTTGTTAAAAAAGGCAACGCTGTCCTCCCATACTAAATTACTAAAAACCAAATCATTTTAAAAGAGTAGGTAACCATGAAGTTTCTTGCCAGTTCTTCTCCATAGGAAACTACTAACCCGAACCGTGAACCTTTTATTGACGTTTTATAAGTGCCCATGTAGGCCTATCTGAAATAAAAATATTTTGATTTCGATTACGTATAACCTACCTATTATTTAAAAAACCGATTTCCTGTTAGCTTATTCAATGATTTTTTTGGGACTAATTTGGTGAAATTACAAATACGAAAAGTAGTTTTTGTACAAATTCCTTCAAGTTGAGTTAAATGAGTTGACAACTCATTTCACGCAACGGGCTAATAGAGCAGCGTAAAACAAAATAGGTCTAGAGGTTGCAAGCGCAACTGCTGACCATTGGATCCTAGGTTCAATTCGACCGACGGACAGTGTTATTGGGTTTTTCCATTAGGAACTTTTCAGTAGCAGCCACGGAGTCTTTCAATAGACTCACCCCTATACAACATACAAAACACACGGACACTGACACGGACTTAAACATATAAAACTGGTGAAATGTGGGTGTTATATTAGGTACACTTCTGCCCAACCCTTCGAGGATTACAGGCGTGATGTTATGTCCTCAAAAACATCAAAACCACTTAGTTCAACTTCCCAAATACTCACAACTAATGTATAAATTCAGTGCAATTCGTACATATTTAATTACCATTACCATTTCCGCTACGTTCTAAGTTGAGAGCCAAGTTAAGCGTGTTATAAGCTAATAAGAGCTTGTCAAAGCACCAGCTAAGTTGGTACAAGTTAGCCTAATATTGTTGATACGCTGCTTACTTGTGTATTCAATACTTGAAACTACTGGTTAGTGTGAGCGGGAATATTGTGTTATTAATACGGTCTCGTTGAAGATTCATTCAATTATTGAACATTAATTTGTTTGCTTAGGCTTTTCGCAACTTTGTTGGGAACTTAGTCTAATCGCATGCAGCTGAATACCAGCGTTTTACATGGAGCGACTGCCTATCTGACCTCCACAACCCAGTTAGTACTGGGTAATACGATACCGTTTGGTAAGACTGGTTAACAGACTTGCGAGCCACTACCTGTACCAACATTCAAAGATCTAAAAATGACCCCAACATAGTTGGGAAAAGCTTGGCAGATGATATTGATTTAAAAGGGTAGATAATTTTCAGTGGAAATAAGTACCTACCTACCTAATAAACACAATACAGTTGATAATTTAAGTTTAAGGCCTCATTCACGAAGTCAGCGGCGGCGGCGCAGCGGCGCTGTAATGTTCACGAAGTCAGCGGGCAGATCGCGCAGCGCTAGAGCGGCGTAGTGTTGTGTTACGAGAAATTACCTAATATCTTTATTCGCGAACGAAATGTCTAAACAGCGACGACAACATCTTTTTGTTGGATGTATTGTGGGCAAAAGAAGATATAAATTCCTACAACCGGGCGAGGAAGTAAAAAGGCGAGTTTCATCGGAATTATGAAGAACAGAGTTTCCCGATAAATTCTTTGACTATACCAGAATGAGTACAGAAACATTTGATTATATTCTTGAACAACAACACTACAATCAATCAACAATCAATTAATCAATGCAGTCTCAAGGGCACCGCTCGTTTGCCGCTCGCCGCGCGACGCCCGCTGCCCGCGCTGCCGCCGCGCCGCGCGCCGCTGACTTCGTGAACAGTTCCATTTAAATATATGCATTGGATCGCCCCGCGCCCGCGCCGCAGCCGCTGACTTCGTGAATGAGGCCTAACTCAACAAAACCAACAGTGCAAAAACTAAACAACACGCCTACACTCCACTAGTCATATCTAACCGTAGACTTACTACCCACACATACATAATACATAAGTCCTAAACATAGACGGACAGACGTCGCCGAGTTCGGGATGATCCCGTAATCCCAGGATATCGCGGTGTAAAGGTCACGCCACAACAAACAGTCCCGGGACAGAGGACGGGTTATGTGGAGGGGACTTTAGGCTGGAGATGTTTGTGCATTATTTATATCTGTGGAAGTTTTTGAAGATAAATAACTTGGTAGCAACATTACTCTGCTTTGTTTACTTATTTGAATTTCAAATTAAAAAAACGCGCGTCGACTTGAGAACATCTTCTGCCTGCTTAGTATGAACACCGTAGAAACGGGTTTCTTCAAAGAAAGATTTGTTTCTTTTGTTCATCTGTCATTTTGTCGATTCTTCGTCGACAAAACCCGTTTACACGGCGGTCATGCTGGCGTAGGCAGATGATATGGCTAGGGCATTAGGGTATATGCAAGATTTTTTTTTATCACTCTAAACAAATAAACAAAGCGTATTAACATCAGAAATAGCAAAATAAAATATATTTTTTAATATCTATAAAAAATACTAAGTTATAAACATTTGAAACTGCTGATTAGACAGAGAGATCCGATACAGCGAATGTCGTCATTCGCTGCATAGACGTACAAAATCCATACTAAATTCCGTTTATCTAGAAAGAGATAGAAACAAAAGTTTAAATGGTTATAACTTTTGTGTTGTTTGGCCGATTTATGTCTTGATTTCGCTTTTTGTCATTATTTTTATAGTACTTTAACATTCCGTATCGAAATAAAAAAAAAGAAAATGTACGCATATTCCCTTTTATTAGAATGCAGGTGACTGCTGTAGTAGACTAATAGATATAATTATGGAAAAAGAAGACATGCTGCACCGACCCCATATAAATTGGGATAAGGGGAGGTGAATGTTGACGATGACTTGAGTTGAGAACCTCTTCTTTCGTTTGTTAACGTGGAATCACCAGGGTAGCCCACGAAAGTCAATTTACAATATTTATTTATTTTTTTGCATTTTACCGGTCAGTGTCAGGCTGTACTTAAACAAGAATTTGTGCGGTATACTACTACTAAAAAAACCCGACTACTGAAAAATCACGCTCTAATGATGCCTGCCGGGGGCTGCGGGACTGTTCGAAAGAGATACCGTGGCCCCGGAACACAAAGGGCGATGAAGGAACATGGATGGGTTTTAGTCAGTAAAAGTCTGACACTCCCTCCTGCTCCGCCCAGAGCGGGAGGAGTCATTAAAATTTGATGATTTACCATCCGAAAAAAAAAAAAAAAAACGTTTTCAAGGTATAATGGACTCCTCCTTGTTGAAGTCGGTTGAAATGTAGCCAATTCCTATTGCCTATTCTTAGTCTTTGTTGCATACAACATAACAAATATAAATATAAATTGCGGAGTAACATACGTTAATAAAAACAATTACCATACATACAAGGACTGCTAAAATCACAGCCCTTTCTTTGGGCTTCGCCGTAGTCGGCTAAAACAAGTAAGTTAACTTTTCCGAAGAACATTCATCATTTAAAGAGATTATTTAAAAATTATTTAGATTTCATGTTACAACACGTTCACCCAACTAGATTTTCAGAAACCCGATGCTAATCCTAACACTAACTTTCAATATTCCTTAGATTTGTGAATATCAGTGAAGTGACCTACTGACCTAGCAGGTCCCACCACCGTAGTGGTACCCTATCCATCCATCAGCATTAGTTCTGCCTACCCTCTAGCTATAGGAGGATTATCGACGCTGACACTGATCTCCGACACTACGGGGTTGATATACGATTTCAGTGTCTGTTGAGTTTTGTATTTCTATTCCTTCCCTATACGAAATCTAAATATTTTACATGTTATTCTTCTTTTCAAGAAGTTCGTGGTATGACAAACAGGGTGGAAACGCATCCACCGTTGGAAAAAGAAACGGCCCGACGAGGGTTGTATCGAGTTTCTGTGTACAACAAGGTGACGACGATAATGCGACAATAAATGTATACACTGTTAAACAATTTCATTTCACTGTTTCAATTTCATATTAAACATCAAATAAATCCTGATATCGGAAATTAAAACGTAAAAAAAAAACGTATCCACCCTGTATGTACAGTCATGTATGTATTTTCTGCCTGATCAGTTAATTTTTTTTTCGATTAAATCATGCGGAGGCGCCGAGCCACGCCCCCTTAAAGTTTAGGCCTATTAGGAAAGCGTCAACTTTGGCGCGCAAAATAACAATAACTGTCGTTTGGCGTGCGTCGTCAGTGCGCTCGGCCGATAGGTATCTTTTCATTCATTATTTCTATACTTACTATTAAGTCAACGGGGCGGGGCTAGAGAGCGTTTCTATGTTGTAAGTGCAAGCAAATATTAGCTTAGTGGTGATCAGGCGGGAGTATCCTCGATAGTAATCTAGAGAATAACTCTGATTTCGCTATCTAGAATTCTTTAGTAGTAGCACATATATGTGTCGCTGCAGATACATAAAAATAGTCAAAAGTGATAAATCAGTTATGAGTTCTACTAAAACTTAGTAACTTTAAATATAATTGATCGATGTTGTTTCTCTGTCATATTCATAGACGTCAATTAACGCCAATTAACTATTATCTTACGATTATTCGAGAATGATAAAGTAGGTATGTTTATTTTGGTACCTACATCGACCACACACTTAAATGATATGGGTGACTGACAAGCTAGAGGTCTTAAGTTCAGACCACACTGACTGCACAAAATAAACATACAATTTAGTACTGTACATCATACATGTATTATCGAAATAGATATTCACCCACGTTTCGACACTGATGTTAAAATGTTTCAGTAACGGTCTGGCCGTTACTGAGAAGCCACGAGCTCCTGTCCAGACTACTGCACCATCATTATTATACAGACCCGATGCCAATTTATTTGAGGCCGGCGCAGCATGTCTTTTTCTACCATATTTTCTATTACTCATCATCTCATCAGTCACCTCCTTTTTTAGCCGTATCATCTCAAACTCAAAGCATTTATTTCAATTAGACCATTAGAGCATTTTTGAATGTCAAAAATACAAAAACGAAAATCAAAGCTACGTCCCAGTCACAAGGCATAATAACTTGAGAAAGTACTGTAGTTGCCCATTCCCTAGCGTAGATCTCTATGGAGAAGAACGGGCAAGAAATCCCGAGCACTGCACCAAAATACTTTCAAGAAACACAATTGCATTACATTCTTAGCGTCCCGGGTTCGAATCCCGGTAAGAGCAAACGTTTGTGTGATGAGCATGGACATTTGTTTCCGAGTCATGGATGTTTATATGTATAATAAGTATGTATTTATAAACAAAAAGTATCTCTGTAGTATATCAACTATCTGGTGTCCACGACACAAGCCTCGTTGCTTAGTGTGGCACTAGATGGCACTGTGTGTAATGTCCGGCGATATTTATTTAATTCCAAGGTCGTGCAAAGTGTTATTGGGTTTTTTCATCAGGAATTTATCTGTAGCAGCCACGGAGTCTGGATTTGTGCCCGGTTGATGGCAATAGGCTCGCCCCTTATTAGATGAGACTTAAACATAACTGGCGAAATGTGGGTGTATTATTAGGTACAGCTCTGCCTAACCCTTTGGGGAATACCAGGCGCGAAGGTATGTTTTGTATTCTATAGGTATGTTATATTGAAACCAAACAACAGTAAGTGCAATGACAAAGCTTTGTCCGGGTTTCTGTTTCGGTAGTAAAGTTTATGAACCGTGTTAATTGGCAACACCGGCCTGATTGAGATACGTCACTAAAATGCACTCGGGTTCGTAGCCCGGACTTATCACGATGGACCGGAAGTTTACGACCCTGAGCACCCTTAGTTCAAACCAGGGAAGTACGAAATCAACGAATACACAGTGATTTATTAAGGTATGTCGACATTTAAGTTATTCTAAGAAGCTACTGACAAATTTTGAGGCAGGCAGCAAGTTTCCTAAATTGACAGAAAAGCGTAACAATCTAAATACTTATTCGTTTTGTAATACTCACGCAACTAGGAAGGTATATTGTTATTGTTTTTCTCTGATTACATACCTGAAACAAAAGCAGAAAAAACATTAGAAAAAATATTTAATAATGCAAAACCATGATCTGCCTAGCCTTTTCCCAAACTATGTCGGGGTCGGCTCCAGTCTAACCGGATGCAGCTGAGTACCAGCATTTTGCATGGAGCGACTGCCTTTCTGACCTCCACAACCCAGATGATGTCAGACTTTCGGCTTCTGACTACTCGTAAAGACTGTCAAAGATCTATAAAAGACAGCCGGGATAATTCTCCGGGATTTTGTTTTTCGAAATTCACACCCAGATCCGAACCTAAACAAAAGCTTATCGAAGCAAAATTAAACCAATATCACACACAACAGTACGCCTTCTAAATCCTAACAAAATCACACCCCTTCACCCCGTTTTAAGTCAGGTGCGCAAAATATCAAAAACGACGTCTTTTTATCCCCAGAGGATCGCATTATCGGTAACACCAGTTACTGGGGATTAAAGGGGGTGTTAAGGGGTCGTTCGCGTAAATAGACGTATTTATCTTTCAAGTATTTCAAATTGAATTTGCAAGCGTGTTGCGAATGAGATGAGTGCTTAGAGCTTTAGAATTCACTTTTGAACGCAGACTGGGTTGTGATGAGATGTGGTAAAAGTTGTGTTGTGGAAGATAATATAATGTAGTATTTGGCTAGTTGTTTTATTTTGCATGTTATAGTAAACTAGACACTAAGAGCCTTATCACACTAGCGGATTGCAAGCGGATTCAAAGCGGAGCGGGCGCGCAGCGAATTCGTTGCAGATGCGCAGCGAATTCGCCGCGGATGCGCAACGAATTCGCCGCGAATAGCAGCGTGAAAGTGCACTCAATTTTCAACGTTAGACTACAAAGCCCAGTGTTGAGTTTGCGTAGCGATGCGAATGCGCAGCGAATACGTTGCGATCCGCGGCGAATTCGCTGCGTATCCGCGGCGAATTCGTGTCGCGACCGCAACAAATTCGCTGCGCGCCCGCTCCGCTTTGAATCTGCTCGCAATCCGCTAATGTGTTAAGGCTCTAACATAGCTTGCAAAATAAAACAGAAAGATGGATGGATTACTGTGAGGAATGATATGAAAGGGAAAGGAGTAATTGATGCCGTAGCATCTGACAGGGGAAAATGTAAGAAAACGTGTTGCGCCGACCCCAAATAGAACGAGACAAAAGCAGGAAGATCATGACGATTGTTACTGGTTACGCTAGTCAAAAATATTTGCATGAATAAACTGTTTTCTTTTCTTATGGTATTTTAAGACTCATGTGCTGACAATAGGGTATATGCATGATTTTTTTATCACTCTAAACAAAGCGTTTTAACATCAGAAATAGCAAAGTAAAATATCATTTTTAATATCTATAAAAAATACTAAGTTATAAACATTTGAAACTGCTGATTAGGCTGAGAGATCCGATACAGCGAATGACGTCATTCGCTGCATCGACGTACAAAATCCATACTAAATTCCGTTTATCTAGAAAGAGATAGAAACAAAAGTTTAAATGGTTACAACTTTTGTGTTGTTTGGCCGATTTATCTCTTGTTTTCGCTTTTGTCATTATTTTTATAGTACTATAACATTCCGTATCGAAATTAAAAAAAAAAATCATATTCAAGATAGGGTACCATTTTTAAGTCTTCTCTTGGAACCAAAGCAAAGATCCGCAACCGTGATAGCAAACACTAATACTAATAGAATTAATTTTGCAAGTACCCTGCAGCTATAGAATAACAACAAATATTGTAAATGCAGTATGCAGGAGGTCAGTTTTGATACCGAATGTCTTTGATACCGACGACTATTATCACCTAATTTACAGAGCAGGCACTAATCAATTAATATGCTAAATGAGATGAGTATAAAAGTAGAGGAAGACCAAACAAAAGGATGGATGGACTGTGTGAAGTATGATGTGGCAAGAAAGGTATCTGATGAGATGACGAGTAATAGAGAAGTATGGAAGAAGAAGACATGCTGCGCCGACCACAAATAAATTGGAATAAGGGCAGACGAATGATGAAACAAAACGCAGTATCTAGCTACCTAAACATACCTTTTAAATAAATTCCTTTACACCTCACCTCAATAACCACTTCCCCACAAATTCATACAATAACTTAAACATGAATTCGCACCACTTTCAGGCGATCCGAATGCATCAATAACAGCAGCGAAATCACTCAACTTGCACGTACCGACAGTTAAAGATATACTACCAGAAGTATAAGTCCTCGATCTCTCTCAAGCTTTGATGCCGAAAATTATATCGAAGTAAATCAGAAGTAATCAGCCACACTTTGATAACAAGAAAATGTCACTGTCAACTACGTTTTTGACATTTCTGTATTAGAAACTTAAGTTTAAAAAGTTTCTATGCAAACCTAGGTATACAGAAAAGCAAAGCAGAAAACGCAAAAGACCCTCTGCCAAAGCTTTTAAAAATTCTTGTAGCACTATACTAAAACCACCACAGCACACAGTTACTAAAAATCAAGCGAATAAAATGCCTAAACAATCATTCAAATCATGAAAGCCCTAATTATACTGATACAGTTAGCCTGCATAATCCCACGGCTGGGCAAACGCCTCTCCCCAAGACTTTCATTTGTTTCGATCCAGGGCCAATGTAGACCACTGGTCGCTGATCTTGTTCAGTTCGTCCCACCACTTTCTATGAGGTCTGCCGCGACGGCTTCTGGCTGTATCAAAGCTCCAGGAAGTGGCTATTTTGGCCCACAGTTCTTTGGGCATGCGGCATGCGTGGCCAGTCCAGTCCCACTTCTGAGTATTACGTAAATCTTTTCGGACCTTCTGCATTCTCTCCCAGTGAGCGCATGTTCTACAGCCGTAATCTAAATTGCTATGCATCCCCGTACCCAGTGAATATGTCATTAACGTTGTAACGGGGTTCAACTCCCGTGGGATAGCATTAACACTTACTATAGTCCGATATGGAACCCTATCTGCTATGGGGAGGGGATGAGATAAAATATTACGTTGCGAACGTTTTCAAAATATTTTTGTACTTAATCTTCTAGCTTCATAATAACAACACTGGTGTACGGAATACCTACTAGGTAAAAATCAGAACTATCCATTAAAATTGCCTCCACAACTGTTCGTACTAATTACTTATCTATTAGACACAGATATAAATTTCTGCCTGTAACCTTATAACGAACAAATTTGGCAAACACATAGATGGCTGGGTTTATATAATCGAGGGCAAAAGCTAGATTTTCTACAAAACACACGACGCAATTTGATTTTTTCAATACAATGTCACGTATTATGTTAGGCAAAATATTTAGTTTTAATTCCGGAAAAAAGATCCAGGCCTGGATGCAGGATGCAGCACAGCTCTCCCACCCTCAAAAATATACACATGCGGGAAAAGCAATAATTAGCATGCCATGCACCATGTGCATATCATTGATTTACGCATAGTAATCATCATCATCATCAGCCTATAATGTTCCCACTGCTGGGATACGGCCTCCTCTCAATGAGAGGGAATGGCTATAATCCACCACGCGGTCCCAGTGCGGATTGGTAGATGTCACATGTCTTCGATTTTTTGGTTTTAGGACATGCTGGTTTCCTCACAATGTTTTCCTTCACCGTTTTGAGAGCAGTGGTGATGAAATAAATTACACAAAGTAATGCGCCCACGACTTACTGTTCGTAAGTCGGGGCCGCTACCACTGGGCCACCGTTGCTCTCGCAAAGTAATGTCCGACTGATTCTATAACTTATTTCACGAATTATGGTTTACCATCTACGCCCTCTGCCACAGCCATTCAAGTGTCTGAAGATCCCAAGAACACTGAACCAATATTTTACACGCAACTTCTTAACTTCATAATTACACATACTAACCACAATAACAAACAATAAATCACCCAGTAAGAAGGTACGTCACCCAATTAGCCTCCTCACACCGTTGACAAACTATGCGTCTCCTAATATCTTGAGAAATTATTCAATAGCACGCCCGGCTGTGAGAATTGAGATAGATTACTGTTTCTGAGAGCACGGAAGCTCTTGACAGATCAAGCAAGACGTTATGTCTGGTTTGTAGCTGGTAAAGTTGAATTTACGGGTTTGGGTGTTTGGTGTCCTTGGTTTTTGATATGAACTTCTCGCAAAGACATTTAAGACAGGAGCAGCCTTAATGAAGAAATGGCGTGGAAATGTGATCTCAGGTGTCAGTGAGCTATAATTCAGTCTTTTGGTCTTTAGCCTAATGGACCCAGATCCCATGGACGCCAGACCTACGTCATTTCAAGCTGATTTTTTTTCTGTGGAAGTACCTTATTATAGGTAAGAACAATTGGATATCATAAGAAGTCGATCGTGGCTGCATTGTCGGAATATCAGGTATCAAAGGTGTGCTTAAAAACTGCTAAGTTACGTCATACTATTTAGCGTGATTTTTTCATAATACATATGGGCTTGGGCTAGTATGATGATTGTACCTCCTCCACTGCGACACTTTGTGAGGTGGAAAACCCACCGCCAGACACCTTTAAAGAATGATAAATTGTAATTGAACTTCAGCTTTTATAAAATGACGTAGCTCTGGCGGTCACGGCATCTCCCTCTTCGAGTATAACCATTTTCCACTGAAGTAAAAAGTCACAGCTCTATCGCCAAATATTCTACAAATCTAACAGTTCAACACGACGATCAATGACAATGACATTAACGGGTGACATCCCTGCGACACGTGTGCGCCTCGCCTTACCAATTCAAGCTAAATATCGAAGGGGGAAAGTCAATTATGAAATGGGGGTTTTCAATTAAATTAAGATGTTTGTCAATAGAAGAGTTTTGGGGGAAACTTTCACCCTAATAGGATATGATTTCGAAATAGTGTCCTGGGACAAGTAATCGTGATGTATGATGTTTGGGCTTTTTAGTGTTTGCACTGTGGATTAAAGTGAGGTTGGTTTCGTGTTTCGTAAAAATGGATGTGAAAAAGCCCCCCCACGAAGTTACTTAAAAACTAGCTTTTGTTCATGGCATTGCCCGCATGGAAATTGTCCCACAAGAACGTACTATGGTCATGGTTTAACGTAACCGTAGTCTTCTTTGCGTGTCAATGGACTCAAATACCCGACCAGTATATAGCCACCTGCATGCTTCGTTTACATCCTGGAATGTGCCACCGGTGGCTGTGCAGAAGAAAGGAATTGGGGCATATCCTGAAGAGGCGCTCCACTCATGGCATTTTAATCGGGACGGGTCGATGATACCCCATTTGCATAGGTTATTCCTCCAACGGCCAACCAGGCCAACAGTTAAAAAAAGATTTCCAGATTGGCCACTGCAGTTCCTGTCCAGAAGGAAGATGTTTTGCTGGATTGATGAAGTGAGGAGGGGTGGGATGTCTGACCCTAGTTAATTAAGGTCTACCTTGTGCTAAATTTCATCGAAATTCATTCAGCATTGTGTCGAAAGGTAAAAGACAGAGATAATTTCGCGTCACCGTGGTTTTATGTTAAGTGTATCAATGCTGATTGCATTTGATAGTATTCTGATTGTTAATTAAATATCATCTACAATTGAATTTTATACTGTATTGAAATTGACATGTTCGATCAATTTCAATCCTGCCTGTCTCAGTAGTTACAGAAGCTATGCGATTAGTCACAACGATACAAAATCAGGCGATGCTATCCATAAATGCAATTTAATCGTATTTTTACTGAGATCACGACTTACATTGAACAATTTTTTTTTGAATCCGTCTTATACCTTTTAGTAAAATGATATGAGTAACTCAATCTTTTTCGAAGAAACGTTGTAAACTAGGAACTTCCTCAGTATCGTGGGTGCTATTACAGACATATCTAAATCACGCATCAGACTCGGAACAAGATTCTGATGTTACAGTTTTATACGTTATCATCATCTTTATTACTCATGAAAGTAATCCTGCCTGACTGTTACCTTTTCACGTCTTAACGGCTGAACAGATTTGGATGTTTGGCACAGGAATAGATCACAACTTGGTTCTGAGGGGTGGGTAGTGGTAGGTTAATTAAGGTACTTGAGGTGCTGCGTCCCCGTAGGGCCAATTCCGTGGTTAAAACTGCAGCCAAAATATAATTAAAACATAGATTTTTGTTTCGTACTAGAATATAACCCGTGCGATTCCTAACGCTTAACAATATTATTTACACCAAATACAAACTACAACTCTGAAATAGTAATAAAAATATGTCAAGTATCAAAACGGTTAGAGGGCGTCAAAAAATTCGTCCACATCACTGTTAACAGGAAAAGTGCCCAGAAGCAGGTGGCAGTGCTGGCAGCATTGCCACGTTGGATGGCAATGCTGATTCTTTGGCCAAAAAATAGCCCCGCTCTTTGGTCACGTGAAGAGTCGACCAACCGCTTGGCGATTAAGTCAACAATTGAGTCAAAGAAGAATTAAGTCATGGAAGTGAAAGTACCTACATCTGTTTATGAACTTAAACTCTTGAAAAGGAAGGATGTACAAGACAAAAACTTTGTTTTGCATATTTTACTCGCTGCACAAAGCTGGGTGGGAAGCTATTGACTAAAGCTTTGTTACTTATTGTAAAGTGCTGCTGCTAGGAAGTGATTTTAGGAAATTTATACTTCAGTTTCTAGTTCAGGTTTGTTTAGGATTGAAAAGCATTGCAGTCCTGGAGAGGAGGAGATGGATCAAAGTCCTTAAAAACTCGGCTAGGACAGACTGGATAAGCAATGTGAAAGACAGGGTGTTGTGGCGCAGCTTGGGAGCGGCCTATGCCCAGCGTTGGACTACGATAGGTTGCGTTGATTGACCGATCAGAACCTTGAACCTTGGTTTAATCATAACCTGCAAGCCCTGACACCTGCGCACCTGACGATCTTATGACTGCATCAGCGAGTAAAGTTCGCATAGCTGAATTTTGAGCCATATACTCGTATATTAATGATTTGCCATTGACACGCTAAGAAGACCATAACGTCCATATCATGAACTGTCCACCCGACCGATTCGGTCGGGACGCCATTGTTTAACTGATGTGTCTACTTCGTGGACAGATCAAGAGCAAAGGTTTTTGCCTTCAAAATTTCATGACTGTAGTCCTATTTATTTGTTAATATATAAATCGAACTACACACATTTTAACAGAAAATGATTCATGTCATGTCTCCTTTATTCTTTTATCAGTCGAAGCAATTCCAATACTAGTATTATTTTTATTTTTACGAGACAATTTACATATATTTCAATACAGTTTTATTGGTACGTGTTTTATTGCCAATATATTTGTCCGATATTTGATACTAGAGAACAATTTAGTTCTAGATATTGTTTGTTATTTTATTGATGTTTTGTTTCTCTCGAAATAAAAACCTGTACTGTTTTCTTAATATTGTTAAGGTTACATTGCCAAGTGGTGAGTCGACTCTTCACGTGAACAGGGTTCTTGGAAAATTTTTGGACAAAGAATAGGCATTGCCATTGAATTTTTTTTTCATAAGTTTTCCTGTGTTTTTCTGATGCCATCTTCTTCAACCTTTGGCCAACGAATGCTGAGTGTAGGTCTCTTCTAAATCTCTCCACTTTTGGGGGTTTTGTGTCATGGCTAACCAGTTTCTTCCGGCCATTTTAATGATCCGCCTTTTAACAGACTTCTAAAAATGCAGGAGGTTGTGTATTTGGCGATTATGCTTTTTTTATTCACGTATATTTTAAGCTTAAAAAATTAGTAACATCATAATCATTTCAGCCGAAATACGTCCACTGCTGGACATGGGCCTCCCCCAAGTGTCGCCACATTGACCGGTCCCGTGCGACTCGCATCCAGCGGGTCCCCGCAACCTTCACCAGGTCATCGGTCCACATAGTCGCCACATTTTCTACATTTCAATGTAAATAAGAACTTTAAGAGGTCATCCTTTTTATATACTATTATATATACTATGCTGAGCTCAGTTGAGCACACTGCTCAAGAAAACATAGTTTTACATACAAAAGGCACCGGGTACATTAGCAATACAAAATGGCTCAATAGCTCGTCCGGGCGAGCTCTTTGACTATCGGCTGGAATACCGAAGAATCGAGGACGTACAGTTGGTTTAGTGGTCAAAGCGTTAGGTTGTAGGTGGGTATACAACATAAAGTGTGTGATTTTGTGTTACTGTCAAAATTAAAGTTATGTTTTATTTTCTTTGTTGCTATAAGGTTTCTAACACTGAGAAGTCTGGTAAAATCAGTTATTTAGGCTCTCCCTTCAAACAGGCTAAGTCGCCACTCTTAGAAGTAAAGTAGGTAACGGCAAAAACACATAACATCACGCCTATAATCCCCGTAGGTTTAAACAGATGTGTAACCTAACAGTACACCGACATTTCGCCAGTTATGTTTTTAAGTCCCATGTAATAGAGGGCGAGCTTAGCTTGCCATCCTAATACCGGGCACAAATCCAGATTCCATGGCTGCTACTGAGAAAAAAAAACCCACAAACAATTTACCCGACCCGGTATTCGAACCCAGGACATCATTCTCAGCAGTTGCGCTTGCCACCACTAGACCAACGAGGCACTCAAAAATAAAATAACTACAAAGACACTAAATTTTTTTCCTATGAATTTATTTAAATAGAACGGCCGAAGCCAATTACTATTTAATTATCATATATATATAATTTATTTAACACATTCTTCTCACAAAAATTCAAACATTCTGACAGTATCACCTTCCATTCATTCGCAAACAAATAAAAGTTCTATTTGCTTCGTCACACTATTGGTTAAACACCGGTCTTGTAAGATCTTTTAAGGACCCTTAAAAGATCTTACAAGGACCCTTACCCTTGTTTTGAGTTAGTAGGTAAACTTTAAAGAGTTATCCCATGCTCCTGGGTTAAAAGGTGTTAAACTATCCCAAATAGGGTTGAGGTTTTATTAATTGAAGGTATTAAATAAAACTTACTATACAACACATCTAACAAAACACCCTTTTAGGCTGCGGTTCCACTGAGGAGGAGCGAGGCTGCGGAGCGGAGAAACGGAGAAATATTAACCAATAGGATCGCATAAAAACTCAGCTCCGCTCCAGTATGCAATCCTATTGGTTGGTTTGAATATTTCTCCGTTTCTCCGCTCCGCAGCCTCGCTCCGCCTCAGTGGAACCGCAGCCTTAAGGCTGTACTTAGTTAGAACTACAGGCTGTACTTGGTTACAAGTGCGACCACTGAACATGGGATCCTGGGTTGATTCCCAGATCGCGTATTCGTATTGAGCTTCTTTATCAAGAACTTCACAGTAGGATGGAGTCTAGATTTGTGTCTGGTTGATGGCAATGGGCTCGCCTTTTATTACATGGAACTTAAACATTACTGGCGAAATTTGGGTCTATTTGATTATTTGTTAATATCGATCACCAACAGTTTCTTTTTACAAAAAAAGACTACTATAGATACACCTCTGCCTACCTATTTAAGGATAACAGGCGTGATGATATATGATCTAACTAATCAGTCCCACTCAGATTGTCCAGTGAATAACAAGGCACAAACACCATATTTAGGACTTAAACTCAGTGAGGTGGTTAAAATACTCGTACACTTCGCTGGTCTAAAGGCTTTGGGTAGTACTGTTGAAAACATTTACACTGAGTAAACAATAATACCTACACTGACCTATGTCTTATCTTAAAATAGATTCCATGACACTGACCCCCGAATACTGAAACGTCACTCAAAATTTAAGTAGCACTTATATTTAACAGATACTCAAAAGTGACGTTTGGCCATACGAAATTTAAAGTTTAGGAGCTGCTCAAATGGTAAGCAGCCCTTAAATTTTGAGTGACGTTTCAGTATTCGGGGGTAAGTCTACGTCCGGTGTAACTTGCTGTCAAAACTTGTTGACTGGCTACTATTTTCAATTTTGAATGCATAAATGTTCCCACTACTGGGAGCAAGAGAGAGAGACTGGACCGAAAAGGAGAAGGACACCTGGACACACCTGGACACCTACCTAGGTCATGCTGCGGTGTTTTTCTTCATGGCTTTTTTTAACCTTGGTGAATGTGAAAATTATATGGAGGAGCTCGTGGCTAAATAATAACAGCCGCTCGGGTCGATCTTCAGGTTAACCCGCGCTTGTCTAGGTTGGTCCGTGGATGGGTGGGTGACCACCCATTACATACCGAGTTTCCTCCGTGCCTCGGAAAGCATGTTAAGCCCTTGGTCCAGGTTGACAATTGTAGATCATTGATGGTCGTTAAATTAATAGTCAGTGGCCTGAAAGTCTGACAAACAGTCTTACCAAGGGGTATCGTACTATCGTATTACTCAGTCCTAACTGGGTAATGGAGGTCAGATAGGCAGTCGCTTTGGTAGCGGTACTCATTAAAGATTTATAAGGCAGAAATCCTGTGCGGTATCAAGTAATATCTAATAATAGAAATTGACTACACCCTACAGGATTCTGAGGAGTCAATACTTATTATCATGTAAAATAGTGGTATTCAGCTGCATCCGTTTAGACAGGAAGCCGACCCTCAAATAACAGATGATGATATGCTTTTCTCAAAAATCTCAGGCCAAAAGAAGAGGCGAAAAATCCGTAAAAATATTTTCCGTAATGTTGCCATAATTATGTAGCATTAACATTTTTCCCACAAACAAATTAAATTGAAAATGTCAAGGACAAAAACTTGCAATCAACAAAACATACTCGTATGTGATGATGTTAAAAGACACGCCTCCTGTCATAACTTGAATGACACAAGTTGTACTGAATGCCATTCATCATGGCTGACCTTCGTATGGATGAGTGTTGCGACATTGATGACAGTTAAAAAGATGAGCTTTATACGGCGAGATGTACGGTTGATTGTTGAGAGGATTGTGTCGATTTTGGTCAGGGTCAGTAGGTATGTGACCCGTTTCGTCAACTCCAATTATGGAAAAGTAATTTTGAAGATAATTTCATAAAATCTATATTTTTAAAATTGATTTAATACATATACCTAGTTAGTTTCAGACACTCTAAAACTTTCTGCTAATTTAATTTCTGAACTTTATGGATAAGTAGGTATTGTTGCTGTGATGAATTCTGGAAGCGCTCCGCTTAGAATTTTTTCTTTTTTATTCCTTAGGCTATATTGTCCCACTGCTGGGCAAAGGCCTCCCCCATAGCCTTCCACTCTTATCTCCGTGCGGTTTTCTCTCGTCAATCTCTCACTCAAATTAAAGGTTTGCCAAAGGGTGATGGAGCGTATAGCGTATTTGACAGAATTCGCAATACCACAGTTGGTTTACATCCGGAAAAATCAATGCGCGGAATGTTCACGCACACGGCACAATGGTCCACTTTTAGGACTAAGTGCGGAAACCTAAACCCTATGATAGATAAGCCCGGAATGTAACATATAGATACTCGTATTGTTGTATAATCTACAGAACTAGATCAGTACGGATTGGTGAACGTCACATGACTTCAAAATTTCGGTTCGAAGTGAGATTCCTCACGGTGTTTACTTCCACAGTTTTGAAAGCAGTGGTGATAAAATATTTAACACAAAGGCCTGAGAGTTGATATCTACTAACTCGTGAGAAATGTTAAATGAAATTAATAGTTTGAAATTGACAACACGCAACGGGCAAGCATAGTGATTTATGGTGGTTTCCTCAAGAAAAAGAGGTCATTGCCCTACTGTCTTGTATTTATTATAGAAGGCGCCACAACCACACTGTGGACAAATAAACACCTCAGTTATTCCACCTCTCGACTGTTGACAGGATCCTAACACTACACCCACGTGGCATCAAAGTCAACAGCACTGATTACCATAAGTCTTCGTACAACAAATACATAGAGGCCTAAGAACTGGTTATTAGTAAGGAACGGCTTAAATTTAGGTATTCATTAATGTAGGTACTCTTTTTTTTTTTTTTTGAGTATTATGGGATGTGGGTTTTATGATATTAGATATTAGTGTACAAGTTCAACATTAGCGTTTAGTTCGGATAGTCATCCTCTCAGATAGACCATGGAAAAAAATATTGGTCACTTTGTGGTAAATGCAAATTTGATTGTCCTATGGATTTGATTTTGTACGCAGAAATACGAAGCCGTGCTATTGTAGCAGCACTACAATTTTAAAAGTAGTACGTACAGCAGCATAGAGCGCCATCTATACCACAAATGAAGAACTAACATGAAATGCCTAAATCGCGCAGTTTACGTTATCCGCGAATTAAGACTATATAAAAAAATGGTTGTCTGTACCGTCAGTTTACGGACGATAATTTTATGTGATAACGTAATTTTTCATGATATTAGTGATTTTAACTTAAAAAAACAAAATTCCATCCCCATTTTTAACCCCATAAGATTGAAATTCTAACAACACGGTTGCGTTAGCTTACAACCATAAGCCTAGATAATAAATTTTGTGATTTTTCTTCGAAAATTAAGGCCCATACACAACTTCATCCCCTTTTTTTAACCCTTATGGGGCGGAATTATCAAAAACGCTGAAACACGTATAAATTAATTTTCAATCGTCAGCCTAAACACAAAATTTTAAGATCCTAACTTTAAAATGGCGGTCTTTCATATAAACTTTCATCCCCTATTTAACTCCCTGGGGTTTAATTTCGAAACTCATTCCTTAATCCTTGTCTAAACTACAAAGGGAACCACTGTGCAAAATTTCAGTTTTCTAGGTCCAAGGGTTTGGGCTGGGCGTTGATCGACTGGTGACGACTGGTCACGTCAAAAAACCAACAACAACAGATTCTCGGCTAGTAGTCCACCAGATACAACACCCGTCTGTTCGGAGGATCCTTCCTTTTCTATGGCGGATGAAGAAGTTTACGCCTTGTTCTTCAAATATACTATCAGCATTTGTGCATATTCAGTCAGACCGTTAAGTCTAGATTTACTTGTACATTATTTTCTTGGTCTCGCGCCATCTGAGGAAGCCATGTCTTATAAGGTAGTGAAGATTTGCAAGTTTCGTGCGTGGTATATATAACTAACCAGAGGGGCACAAAGTAATGTATAGGAATGGAACTGATATACAAAAGAACTTATGTTGTTGCAAGTCTGAGAAATAAGAATAGTTTTTAAGCTTTTGTCATTTGTCTAGGTAACTAGGCCCTTTGTGCCTTGTTTTGTTCTGTCTCCCGCTGATATTTAGGGAAGTGAAAATAATGTGTTTCCTACTCTTCCGCTATTCTTTTTTGATTAATTTCGTTGTGGGATCCAAGACAGTCAAATTGTTTCTCTGAGTTTTCGTCGACCTTCATTCTCTCGGCGCTTTTCTGGTGGTTGCCACTGTTGATTCTGGAAGTTGCAGTGGTTTGGGAATAGTGTGGCGGGTCCCAAAAACAAAATAGATAGGCTCTCTTTGAGAAACAACTCTAGGTGAGTACAAAGTTTTTTTTTTCATACGATTATATCATCTATTTTCGTTTTCTATTCAAGTGTCGGTTCGTTCTAGGAGTGACAGAAGAGTCAACATCAGTGATTAACATAAATCATAACACAACAAATAAGTTAAAGGTGTGTTCAAACCGGTTGGAGGAACCCGCTCGGGGAGACGTCTGCTGGGATAGTTGGGGGGCGGGTATGTTGATGAGCGGTAGCGATTTTATGAAGGCGTACTGTCTTATGGTACTTGATGATGGGATAAAGCTCTTATATTGATTATGGACTAGCATGTTTATTTTCAGCGAAAACAGCCACTTTTTAAAGGAAAACGTGGAATTAAATTATTCAACCTTAAACTATTCCTTTTACAGATTGCAGTGAGATTCCGATAAGAGTGAAAGATTTTCAGGGAATATGTGGACGGTTATATATTTTAAAATCGGAACACGACAAAACAAATCGAAAAGGAAGACAAGATGACTAATAGATATGTTTGGAAGAACAAGACATGCGCTTTGAGTGCTCTGACCCTAAATAAATTAGAGTAAACACTATTTTACCTTAAATCTGGTTTGATCAAACACAAACTACTACAAGAGGTTCTTGTTAGCGCTACAAGGCTTTATCGCACACCAGTAATGCGCTTGTGAAGACATCGAGTCTCATACAAAGAAACCCAGTTAAACAGACCACGATCAGATTCCATCCAAAAAGATGGCATTTCTTCTGATTTCTAACGTGACAATACACTTTGTGGTTGGTAAGATTGCCATTTTCACAAGCACTAGGAATTACATTAATAATGTAACCCCGCTACCCGCTCCCGCTTCCGCTTACTAACATGCCCGCTACCAAACACCGGCGGTGTCAGTGACACGGCGCGCGCGCAGCCTTCGTCCGTCCGTGCTTCAGATACACGCACCTCACTAGATCACAAGTACAATACTTTTATGTTCTTAGATTTTAACTTGGCCAGGCATAGCTTCGTAACTAAATATGTAGAATATTAGATAAATCCTTTTAATGACGTATTATTTTGAAACTTAAGGTACTTACCTACTTATTAATTTTTAAGATCGTATTCTGTTAACATTTGCGCATTGTTGCCATCGCGGAAATATCCTGGCTGAGGCTGGTACAAGAACGTGGAGCTTAGCACAAGCAAAGAGAGGCTTATACCCAGGTGTGGGTGATGTCGGTTTGTTGATGATGATGATGATGATGTGCCCGCAAAAGCGCAAGAGTTTGAGTTAACACCAATAATTAATTAATTTCCCGTGACCCAAAGGCTAGCTTTTACCCTGGTCAGAGGCAAAGTGTTACCATACAACGTGGCAACACCGCCAGTCTCTTGGGCACATTACCAGCTGACAGCGTTGAGGAGGAATTTTTCGATGCCCTTTTCTAGTATGTTGTTAGTTTATTTATTTTAGTTTATTTAATAGTTTTTTATTAATAATGTAAAATTGTAAAAAAATATCACTATTTCGTAGTAAATGTTCGCAATTTCTTACAGACCAATCATAGTTCACTACGCAATCTACTGATGACTTTGTATCGAAGTGCTACCGCACACTTGAGACAAAACTGTCTTGAGACCGACTATTTCCCTACTAGTGCGAACGAGACAGACTATATTTTATCTCTCGCTCGCGCTAGTAGGGAAATAGTCTGTCTCAAGACAGTTTTGTCTTAAGTGTGCGGTAGCCCTTAATGGACGACTCTGCCTTGATAATATCGATATTATTAATTAATGCTACTCATTAAAAAAAATAAAAAAGTTTGTGCGTATATAAATTTTTACTCAATCACAGAACGGCTGAACGGATTCGAATGTGCCACACAGATAGTTTATAAAGTGGATTGACACAAGAATCTCAGCAATAATAGAGCGTTTGACAAAACTTACAAACGTCACATCCTTTGCCCGACCTGGGAAGCGAACCAAGGACCTCATGCTACGCAGTCACGCTTGCGACTACGAAACCAACGAGGCAGTCAGACAACACATTCTACATTATAAAATCTTCTTTTAATTAATTTCAGTGGTCCACCAGCATAATTTTATACTTTAAAAATAATATAATTTATAAATATAATAAGTATATATAATAATATATAAAGGGTGTAAAAAACCTCTTAACGAAGTCGAAAGGCACTTGTTCTACCCGTCATTGCGATATTTTTGTTCTACACCATACCCGGGAACCTTCTAGTTACGGAGATATTGGGGGTCAAAGTTCCAACTTTTTGACAAGTTTGGTTTTAAATACAGGTTTTTTGTAAGATTTTTACTTTTAACACCTCTATGATCCCGGTACTATTCAGTCCACCCACCAGCAAGTGCGTGCAAGTGCGTGTTTTGAGTGCGTGTAGTGAGTTCTATTTATTCGTATGAAAGCAGCGGCCAAAGGTTGCTTTTAAATCAACAATGCTCAGCGTTTTAATGGTTGCACTTTTTATTTACCCACCTTAAATTCAGTACAAATCCAAACTTCCTAATCCTAATTTCTCCTTCCTAAGTAATATTTATGAAAAGTAAGTTTGTTTGTTACCTTTTCACACGTAAACCTCTGAACCGGTCATCCTAAAATTTTGCATATACATTGTCAGGTGTACAGAAACGATGGGTACCTTTCAAATCGAAAAAAAGTACTGTTCACGAGGAAAACAACTATAACGCTCTTTTGATAATAGATGGCGTCACATGTCTTTCGAATCATAATTGAATTACAAGCAGAGTACAACCCGAATTGATTGTCAAATTCTAAATTAACGAGAGCGAAGCCGCGTGCAAAAGCTTGTCAATTAATAAAATGAAAAACCATTTCACATTTAAAGAATCCTCCCCCTTCTAAAACACGTTTAATTCCCAGAAAACAAAAACCTTCTATCTATTGTTCTCTGCAAGTAACTAACCGACCAGTTTCCCGGATACCGCTACCCAAGATTATCGTATAGCTCCGGGCATCAAACGGGGTTCGAACGTAAACCTTTGGTCGTGCAGTCCACTTCACCTAGGGGGGCTGTGTCATATTTAATATTGTTTCTGTGGTTGATAGCGGAAGGTCTGATTGTGATATCTTTTTGAAACAATTTACTTTTAATGAAGAAGTGGTTTCAATGCTACTGTCTAACTTTGTTCGTAAGTAAATAACAAAAAAAAGTAGTTATTAGACTCACACAGAACAAACAATAAAAATAAAAATGTGAAAAAGAAAACAAAAAAATAAGAACTAGGTATTCAAAAATGAGACTAAAAAAAAACTAAAAGTCATTTAATAAGATTTCGACACGATACAGGTACATATTTTTCAACTTATCCAGTTTGAATTTGAGCCTTATCCTAAGTTTACTCATAAAGTTTAAGTTTAAAACTTATAATTCCTCACAATTTCTTAAAAAAAAGCATCTCCAATCAGAACGTATTACAAGTACATGCGCGCGCGCAGGCCTCGCCGCATTCCCGATGGTAGCCGAGATTATCCGATTGTTCTTATAGATATCGTAACGGTAAAATAAATTGTATTATAGCGGGCTTATGGCGTGTATTGTGGATATAAACAATGTATTGTATAGCTTAATTATAATTTCTAAAGGGATTTAATTTCAAGCTTTTTTGTTAATATTAAAATAAATTTCATGCAGCAACTATTTAATCTAAAATATTTGTGCTAAGAGACACAATACACGATACATGTCTAAGGAAGGACGCGCCGCCGAGGCGAAAGAGGTGACGAGATGATCTGAGTCTAGAACTCTAGACGCGCATCACGAAGGCTGGTTTGAGGTGGCGCTGGAGAAGAGTACCTGGAAGGATATGGGGACACCTTTGACCAGCAGTGGGACATACAAAGCTATAAAAAAAAGAGTACAGTAGCTTCACGTTAGGTACTGGTTCTTAAGGGTCCAACAGATAGAGTTTAAACTTTCAATCGTAACATAAGCCTAGTTATAGTTTTGTGTCGTTTGGAGTAGAATGCTCGGGTCATGGGGCCTAAGTGCGCGTCTCCTTTTCATAAGGAAATTTCTCGCTAACTGGTTGACACTTCACGTGACCAGAGGGCTCTTTGGCCAAAGAATTAGCATTGCCATTCGACGTAGCGATGCTGCCAATCTTCTGGTTACCGTTTCCGGTAAAAGCGATGGGGAGACGTACATATACAGGGTGTGGCGTAAGTAGTGGTCCACCGTTCAGGATTCGATGAACCAGATAATTAACTATAACAATAAAAAATTTAAACCATTTATACCCAAGGGTTCAGAAAATATTTCCTTTTTGTCTTTTATTTACGAAATTTCTACCTTTTATTACAAATTTGGTTGTAGTTTCAACAAACGTCATTATTCTTTCATTTTGACTTCTGTTAATTACTGCTGAATACTAGAGCTACCATGACAAATTATGATTTTTTATGTAAATTCAGCTCTTTTGAAGAAAAAGTTGGTTCTTCTCTAATTTTAACTCAAATTTTTAACACACCATCAAGTTCAAGAGCGATTTTTGTAAAAAAAACGTACCACATTGTCAGTGCCCATGTATTTAATAATATGCCTACTAAATGCCGATTTCAAAATGATATCATTATAACAGATCCAATAATTTAACAAAAAGATATTCAATTTTAATTGAAGAAAAGAAGATTTTCATTAAACTACTTTTTTAAACTTTATTGCGTTAATACTTACGATATTTGCTAAAAAATGCACTACAGTGTCAATGCCCATTTGTTTTTAAAAAAACTACTATAACAGACTATGTATATACTATGTAGACCTAACTTGTTGTGCAAACTGTGCAGACTTTTTCTTTTAGGCAACCCCAATAAAAGAAATCTAGGGGATTTAGATCTGGCGAGCGTGGTGGCCACAATATTGGACCTAAGCGCCCAATCCACCTATTTGGATACGCTGTATCAAGGTGCTCTCGTACTCTAACAGCATAGTGAGCGGGACAGCCATCGTTCTGCAGCCACATGTCTTCTTGGACTTCAGGAACGACACCTTCCAGAAGCAAGGGCAAGTCAATTTGCAAAAAACTTAAATATCTTTCTGCATTTAATGTTTCTGGCAGCTCGTGTGGACCGATTATCTGTCCGTTAATGGTACCGGTCCAAAGGTTTATTTTAAATTGATACTGTGATCTGTCTTGCCTTATGAGATTATGAGATTTTTACAAAAATCGCTTGATGGTGTGTTAAAAATTTGAGTTAAAATTAGAGAAGAACCAACTTTTTCTTCAAAAGAGCTGAATTTACATAAAAAATCATAATTTATTGTGGTAGCTCTAGTATTCAGCAGTAATTAACAGAAATCAAAATGAAAGATTAATGACTTTTGTTGAAATTACAACCAAATTTGTAATAAAGGGTAGAAATTTCGTAAATAAAAGACAAAAAGGAAATATTTTCGGAATAAATGGTTGGGTATAAATGGTTTAAATTTTTAATTGTTATAGTTAATTATCTGGTTCATCGAATCCTGAACGGTGGACCACTACTTACGCCACACCCTGTATACGCCTAAGCGTCCTGTTGTTTATTTAGTTAGTTTATATATTTAGTTTTAATAACACTCACACACACACTACATGATGCCACTGCTGGGACACAAGCCTTCTCTATGAGGGAGTAGGCAGTATTCGTCTTCGATTTTTTTGTTCTGGGATATGCCGGTTTCCTCACATTTATTTAGGAACAGTCAATTTTGTGAAATTATAGTCAGTGCAACTTGACACTGAATAAATTTCAATTATAATAAAAAATATGAAAGAAACTGAATGAAGTCGTTAAAAATAAACCGTCTGAAGTGTTACTTTCAATTAACAAAGCCCTCTGGGGTATTGACGGAGGGAAGTAAGTCTATTAAAAATGTCAACCAAAGAGAAACGTGGCAAGTTTCTTCTTAATTGTTTTTATCTAATCTGCCTTTCAGATTTTTTGGCTTGTTTTATTGCATCCGACAGTGTACACAATGTAACAAAATTTAAGATTTTAAATAGATATTACAGCCAGACCCGCCAGGGGGGTTAGGCAGAGTTGTAGCTAAAACAAAAAAACAAGAATTTGTGTGGTTTACTACAACTAAAAAATAAACGACTACTGATAAATCACGCTCTAATTAGATTCGGCTTATACAAGGTAAAATCGACTGCCGTTTCGACGGCGCGTTCGTGTTCCACGCGCCTCAAAGAGAGTCAGCAAAAAGGAGGACCCCTTCCTTTTTGCTGACTCTCTTAGAGACACGCGTGGCCCGATGCCTGCTGGGGCTGCGGGACTGTTCGAAAGAGATACCGTGGCCCCGGAACACAAAGGGCGATGAAGGAACATGGATGGGTTTTAGACAGTAAAAGTCTGAGACTCCCTCCTGCTCCGCCCAGAGAGGGAGGAGTCATTTGATGATTTCCCATCCGGAAATAAAAGGTAAAATCGACTTCTATTGTTGAAGTTGGTTCAAATGTAGCCTATGTTACCCGGACCATTATAACGAATCGATTGACACCTTTTCATCAAAATCGGATGAATAGTTTAGGCGCTACGGAGTAACATACGTAAATACGAACATACATTCAGTCAAAAAAGTATCGGGAATGGATGATATGTTTATGGTTCCAAATTAAAATTTTTGTTTTTTTGTAGTTGTTAGATTGGCACAACTGTTTTCCATTTTGGCGCGGAGTTTGAGTTGCATCTGTTATTTATATTAAATACAGTGCTGGTTTTAGTAATATCATATATAGTGTGTATTGCGAATTTCATAATGGACAAAAATATCGAACAAAGAGTTTGTCTTAAATTTTGCATCGCCAATGGAATTTCGTGTTCGGAGTCACTGAAAATGTTACAGAAGGCTTACGGTGAATCGACTTTATCAAAAACTCGTGCTTATGAGTGGTTCAAAGCGTTCAAAAGCGGTCGAGATGTGATGGAAGATTTGCCTCGCTCTGGTAGGCCGTCAACGTCTGCAACTGAAGTTAACATCGCAAAAGTGAAGAAAATAGTGACTGAAAATCCCCATTCAACTCTGAGAGAGATAGCCGCCGAACTTTCTGTATCTCACGAGTCGATCCGTACCATTTTAACTAATCATTTGGGTATGAAACATGTTGCTGCTCGGCTAGTCCCAAAAAATCAGAATTTTCTCCAAAAACTCAATCGCATGAAAGCCGCTGAGGACATGCTAGAACGAGTCAGTTCGGACCCAACATTCATGAAACGCATTGTTACTGGTGACGAGACGTGGGTTTACGAGTTTGACATGCAAACTAGTCAACAAGCTTCGGAGTGGCGCCTTCCAACTGAACCGAAACCGAAAAAACCACGCCAAAGTCGATCAAAAGTCAAAGTCATGTTGACTGTTTTCTTTGACTATCGCGGTGTTGTGCACTCTGAATTCTTACCGGAAGGTCTAACGGTAAATAAAGAATATTATTTGAGCGTTATGCGGCGTTTAAGAGAGCAAATTCGACGAAAAAGGCCAGATTTGTGGAAAGAAAATTCTTGGATTTTGCACCACGACAATGAGCCTTCGCAAGGCTATCATTGTGAACGAATTTTTGACCAAACACTCAACAAATACCATCCAGCAACCACCATATTCACCAGATATGGCTCCTGCTGACTTTTTTCTTTTTCCTAAACTCAAATTACCACTTCGTGGCACCCGTTTTCAATCGATAGAAGACATAAAGGAGAATTCGCGGCGAGAACTGAACTCAATTCCGGAAGCAGCGTTTAAAAAATGTTTTGATGAATGGATTATTCGTTGGCGCAAGTGTATCGTTTCTAAAGGAGCATACTTTGAAGGTGATAAAATAAATTTGGATGAATAACAGACATTTTGTGTATTATTGATCTTTTCCCGGTACTTTCTTGACAGAGTAGTACATACATGGACTGTAAAAACCATAACCCTTTTTTTTTTTCGGATGGGAAATCATAAACCATAACCCTTCCTTTTGGCTTCGCCGTAGTCGGGTAATAACGCAAAGGACAGTTAGTAGCTTAGTGCATTATAAACCCATAAACCCATAAAGAAGCCACAACACTTTGAACAGGACCTCTATCTATCGTCCCAACACAGTGGGACATGCATGGCTTGATATGGCGTTATCATCCGTCCACTATGGCCCATGAGCGAGCCACTACGCTCGCCCACTGTTACTTAGTAATGCGGTATTAACGCCCTCCACAAGGATGTAGCATCGCTTCTAATTCGAATAGCCTGAGCTGATAGGCAGATGAATGTGGGCATAGAGTAGGTAGGGACAGAGGTGGCAGAATTTTGTGAGCTGGAAAAAGCATATATTTATTAACTGCCTTAAAAAGAGGAGGTACTCAATTCGGTTGTATTTTTATTTTTATATTTGGTCCTCATAACTCAGTCACATTTATGTACAGATTTGAAAAATTCTTTTTTTTAATGAAATGATATACTTCCCGATTGGTCTCATAGAAATTTCATCATAATCGGTTCAGTAATTTGGTTTTATTTTTCATTATATACCTACGTTTTTTTTTTCCCGCGCTATGTTGATGACAAATGATGATCCCTTAATAACTTTTTTAAATTAATTTTTGGCAAGAATTTCTTGTCATAAGTTGTAGTATAGATATAGACCTATACTACTACTAAAAAGAGTAAAATAAAGGTCGGCTTCCAGTCTAACCAGATGCACCAGTATTTACATGAATCGCCTGAAGTTTAAATAAATGAGTACGAAGAAAAAATCGCTCTACGTTTCGGAAGTATTTCGGATTCGTTTTCCTAAGATACTTTATTATTAAAAACACGCGCCACCTCTACACCTCCATAATCTATGACAATTTACAAACCTCATCCGTTGTCAATGTAAAAAGGCATTATATGAGGCTCATATCAGTAACAACCGCTCACAGAATTAACAAGTACAGTCCAGTCCATTCACAGTGAATTTACCCATGACAGCTATAACACAAAAGTAACTTTCTTGGAAGGCGAATAAAAATCACTATCATCATGACTGACTGGTCAGTAGAAGCAATACCAACTTTATTGCAACGTGCATAAGGCTTACTTTTATTTTGAATTTTTGACAATGATGCAACACCAGGGGTTGCTACCACTGGCTAGTCTGACGAGGTGATAATTATATTTATTCTACTTGCGATAAGGTTTGTGTTGGGCTTGGGTTACAGAGCTGTCAGAGGTAAGGTAATATACATGTGAAAGGACTATAGGATTAACATTATGAACGCAAGATACAGATGCAATTAGATATGGTTGTGTATGTATATTTTTAGACGCATGGTGCATACTAATTTTGTTTAGTTGAGTTTGATAGGCGTGTTTGTAGATATCGTGGATGTTTTATTTAGTTTTTAGGACTATAGCGATAATAGACGGTATGGTTGGTGTCTAACATAACATCACGCCTGTAATCCCCGAATGGTAAGGCAGAGGTGTACCTAATAGTACACCCACATTTCGCCAGTTACGTTGTTAGTCATAGGGGGCAAGCCTATTACCATCAACCGGGCACAGATCCTGACTCCGTGGCTGCTACTGAGAAATTCTTGATGGAAAAACCCAATACCTACTTTGCCCGACCTAGGAATCGAGTCCAGGATCTCATGTTCAGTATTTGCGCTTCCGACCACTAAATGTACATACTGAATTCAAATAAACCAGTATACTACGAGTACACACGGGAAAACAATAAATTGGAGGAAGAAAACATGTAATACCTCTGATGTTACAGTTTTTACAACTAAAAAAAGAAAAGAAAGAAAGACAAAGCATTTATTACTAAAACAAAACCATCGTTCTACAATATCTCCTCTCTTGTTTTAACATCCCCAACTTTGATTAACCGACCTTAAAACACCCTAAAAGGCTAACTCAATGAGATTAAACCCCGTTTCCCTTAAAATGATGTCCTAAAAATAGTTCCATCCTAAAATGATGTCCCCGAAACCGGTTTTCAGGATGAAATACAGCATATTAAGTTGACACAAGGCGGGTAATGACGTCAAAGCTGAATTTTATCGGTACGTAGGAACCCAATTTTGCTAATAGCTCTTTTAGGAAGTTTTTGCAAAGTCATATCGAGGCCTCTCTACATGTTTGACCTGGATTTGAAGGCTTTTGTTCCAAGCCTTGTAAAATGAAGTATAGTAAGTTTTGTTAACAGGCTGAGTCCTGAAAGTTTTCAGTCAGATTACAATGGTTGTCATGACAACCTTAACACTGTGTTTCTTTGTCAGTGTTGCTTCATAAGAAGAAATAAATCCTCTTGTAAGATTGTTGCCATGACAACTAATATTTCCTGTTTGTGTGATAAAAGAAAATGCGTTGGAACTAGTGCAAACCAGCTTACTTGAACTGTTACAATAACCTGTTTAAGAGGAATACCTAAATGCTTTTGGAAACCCTTTAGAAACAAGCCGTGCGCCGTCAGGTTTCTCAACGCCAAAAATACCGAACTTAAATTCACTTCCTTTATGGGATGAATTTTCTATGATTCCTTCATTAGTAATTTGTTATAAGCTTTTATTCAAA
Source organism: Xestia sexstrigata (assembly GCA_941918905.2). Lineage (NCBI taxonomy): Eukaryota > Metazoa > Arthropoda > Insecta > Lepidoptera > Noctuidae > Xestia > Xestia sexstrigata. The sequence goes on from OW799225.2 coordinate 10,512,098, forward strand.
TAGCCATGTTAGTTAGTATGTGTGGGTTAAATCTTGCAACTGAATTTCAGTTCCCCCAAACCGATTTAGGTGAATTTTTTTATAAACATGACACTGTTCACTATCACTACATATTATAAAACAAAGTCGCCCGCCGCGTCTGTCCCTATGTGTGCTTAGATCTTTAAAATTACGCAACGGATTTTGATGCGGGTTTTTTTAAAAGATAGAGTGATTCAAGAGGAAGGTTTTAGTATATAATTTGAGGGCGGGCATCAGCTAGTGTAATATTACAAGCCAAACACTGCGTTTAACACTGTACCTTGTCTAATTGTTTCTAAGTAGATTTTTCACCGCTCGCCAAAATATAGATTAGGTCCTACCGAGTTCACTGACAGTCGACCAACCTTATTGCGTAATACTTCTTGCAAATAATTTGGATAAGTCAATGCTACCACAATAGACCAAGCTATGAAGATTGTAGAACAACCATTTAAATACTACTTTAGACAGGACGTCAAGCTAAAGTTCAGCTACATAAGGCTACTTAGCTTCGTAATGCATATCTCGCTTAGCAGCTGATTTAGTTAAGCACCTATGTTTGTGGATATCAAGAGATTTAAGATGCAACTTGGTAGGTGATGAGTGTTTGGCAAATTAACATTAGAGTTCTCACTAAGTAGAAGTTTTGAAGTATTTCAGTGATAGGCTAATGAAACGGGGGGTTGTGTCATAAGCAGTTCACATGGTGTAAACGGACCCTTCACAAAGTCGTCAACCAAGCATTCAAGCATACAAATTTGTTGGTTAAACTGTGTATCAAATGTATAAAGTTTAACCAACAAATTACATGGTAAAATGTAAACCATATAGCTTGTTCGACCGTACATTAACCTAAGTAACTCTAAGCTAAAATTATTGCTGGCAGACGACTTTTTTTGGGGTGAAACCTCACGTCTTACGGTTGGGCTCAAAGTAACGCACTCAAAACATTTTCATGACGACTACACGACTTCTGTTAACTTGTATATTAAATGTTGTCTTTTCTATCATCATTTCCGCTGATAACGTCACTTTGTCTAGCCCCTATGAACTTTGTTTGATTCCGAAACTAGACGACAAAATCACTAAACTTGCAAGATTGAATCCAGAAACAAAATCCGATCGGATTGGAGTTGACTAGGTCGCAACTCGCAAAACACCGACCCAATAATGTCCCAAAGAATCTCCTTAAAGACCTTGCTAACGATACTTGGGAAAGTAAAATAAAACCTTGGGAGTAGCATATTAAGGTAACTCTTGGCGTATAAATTATCGGGAAGCGATGTACAGCCGCGTGTAATGGGCGAGTCGAGGATTATTTATCGCTGGAGCGTGGGGATTGGCGGGGTGGGGATTTGGTGAGAGCGGGGAGCGGAGGAGAGAGCGGATTAAAGGAGCTATGTATCATTACCATCATCTACCTGAAGATTGACCTTAGCGGCTATTATTAAATTAATTCGCGTTTGCCTAGATCGGTCTGTGGAAGAGATGAGAGACCATGACATACCGAGTTTCTTTCGTGACTCTTAACGTTGGTCCCGGCTGTCTTTTGAAGAACTTTGATAGTAGATACAGGTAGCCAGTGGCCGGAAAGTCTGACAAACAGTCTTACCAAGGGGTATTCAGCTGTATCCGATTAAACTGGAAGCCTTAGAAGAAGAAGGTTTAGGCAGATGATGATGAAAACCTTCGGGAAGAAAAAAAAATCTACTTAAACACTTCCCGCTCGCTTAAGCACCAAGACTTAACCCTTACCAGCTTTAACAGCGTTAAGCTAAAGAGCGTCGGTAATGACGATATTGATGTGCATTAATTATGTATACACTGCACGTGTGATGTGGTCGGTGAAAGTGATACTTACAGAAGCCGGATTATAACCACTTTGATGAGAGGCTGCAGCATCATGATGCTATGATGCATTAGGCCTTCTGTACCTTGGTGGCCTAAACATGGTACTCTAGGCCTGTGTGACCTTGATGCTGCAACCTAAGAAGATTACTTCACGTCAAGGGAATTACGATCATCAGAAAGTAAATGAGGATCAGATCGGTCTAGGCCCTAGACCAAGTGACGTCCTATCAGCGATACTACCTCCCAAACTTGTGTCGTGTTCCTCATTTTCTTACTGTTGGTCGTAATTACCTCAACGAGAAGTAATCTTCTCTTTAAATAAATCCTACTCTTCCTACCAATATTATAAATGCGAAAGTTTGTGAGTATGGATATATGGATGTTTGTTACTCTTTCACGCAAAAACGACTAAACAGATTTGGATGAAATTTTGCACACAGATAGTTTATAACCTGGATTAACCCATTTTATCCTGGTAGTAAGATCCCGTGAGACAATTATCAAACTTCACGCGGGCGAAACCGCTGGCAGAAGCCAGTAAATAATATGTTTATTTCTCATCACAAACGCTACTAACAGTGAACAGGCATTATTTAATCTAATATAACATCGCGCGGTATAGTCCTCCTGACAGTTTTTCCGTGACAGCGGCAAATCTCAACGGAGATTAGCCATCGGCGCGGGAGTGAACCAAATAAAGGGTGTAAAAAGACTCTTAACGCAGCCGAAAGGCACTTGTTCTTCCCGTCATTGCGATAATTTTTTTGTTCTAGACCATACCTGGGAACCTTCTAGTTACGGAGATATTGGGGGTCAAAGTTCCAACATTTTCACAAGTTTTTTTTTATACATTTAATGTAAGTTTTTTACTTTGAACACCTTCACTACCCCCGTACTATTCAATCTATCCATCAGCACAATGTTTTAAGTGCGTTACATTGAGTGCTACCGAAAATTTCATTACCCAGTAAACATTTTTGCGAAGAGTTACTTAGTTTGATGTACAGAGTGCTTAGTGAAGAATCTGTTTACAAGGTTAACAACATACAAACAGCCAGTTAGCGGTAAGTTTGGTAGCAATGTCTGCCTACCCAGTGCTGACTTATTGGCTGGTGAAGACAGAACAACCCATATACAAACAAACAGACATATTGTTATCCTCTGTTATGTAACAAAGGACTTAATTTGCTCTTTGTATTATCGTTATAACTGTCACAAACAGAAAACATACATTCCGTAGCTGTTTGCTTGAATACTCCCACTTTTGGGCAAGGGCCTTTGATATCAGATATTCCGATGGTTGATAATATTTTTTCTGAGAATCTGGGAATCGGTACACCTCCGATTAATAATGTTGTTATAATTCTAAGAATTCCTCTTTGGATCGAGAAGTTTGGCATTGGGTAATAATAAAATGTTATCGGCAGAAATTTAATCTGACTGGATAATACACGTGCCCCGAAGATAGTTCAGAATAACATTACGTCGGTTTTTAGGGTTCCGTACCTCAAAAGGTAGTTCCCGTTAACCTATAAACACGAAATATGGCAAAAAGCAAGGTGGAACATGTAAAGGGAAACATCTGAAAACCGTAAGTATGTAGAAAAAAAAGCGATTTTACTATTACAAACTTATTATTTGTGGTTGGTGCAATAGCCGTTTCTAGGGATCGAGCAGCAAGGTTAAGTTTGTCCTTAAAAAAGTTTGTACGGAACCCTCGGTGCGCGAGTTTGACTCGCTCTTGGCCGGTTTTTTGGTGGGTCATCCATCCGCAGACCAACCTAGCAAGCGCGGCTTAACCTAAAGAACGACCTGAGCGGCTGTTATTATTTACCCACGAGCCATACGATATCGCCAACAAATAACCAATACTTTTGTAACAGGCAAAAGACTTTAACCTCAATGATAACGTAATGATAATGTACTGCAGGTACATTCAGATTCCAAAGCTTAAAATACGACTATACAGCCAAAGCCTACGTTAATAACCACCGCAGTACAACAAAAAGACGACCACAGCCTAAACCAGACTACAGAGCAACAGTTAATCCATAACACAGTACAAATCCGACGCATACTATAACAGACAAAATATACGTCTACCCTCTCTACTCGTAGCCCGTGTTTTACCTTTAAGGAGAGGCGCATATCACACTCTACTGAAAGTATTATTTAAAATTAGGAAACTGAGCACGATCTAACACATTTTAACTGCGTTCAACTAGAGCTGTCAAGTTTATCTATTATTTATTAATTAATTCAAAATGTGTGTAACAATAACGTATAAAAAGTCTGCCGAATTGCAAAACAGTTTGTCGCTAGTTTTATGTGTGGGAATATTGACACTATTCATTAATAACAATACCGTCCATTTGCATTGGTGATATGGATGTGATGACTACTCGTCCCATTGGCTATTTCGTCGCTATTCCTACTAAGTAACAATCACTAATACGTCTCATTGTGCAGTTGGTCAGTTTCCCAACTCGTTTCATGTTCTATTTCGTCTCATTCCCAGCTCGCCCGACGCATATGTACAATGTACGTACAGCCAGCGACAAAAATATCGAGACGAACCGACTGTTCACAAAGGGATCTGGGACTTTCACGCGAAAGACATTTTCGCGAAAGACACTTGCGATAATGAAAGACAGATTATGGCGCCGACGAAAGTTTTCGGTTTTTCTATAATGGGTGTCGTTTTCATGGTTTTCGGGGTCGCTGATAACGAAAACAAAGGTTTTTGTAATTTGTTCGCTTTTGGCGACTTTCTAAACTCTCAATCGAGAACCACTATGAGACAACACAACATGAGCTGATGATGACAAATGAGATGCAGAATTCCAGCAATTTCTATTGGTCTATTAGACAGCTAGAGCTGATTATCGTAGGCCTACAAATACCTGGTTCTTTGATATTGTATATCCGGCGTTTTAAAACATCATCATCATCATCTACTGTCTGAATTCACCCAGGGCTGGGTGGGCTTCACTTTTCTTGAGTCCACGTTTCTGTGCCAGCCTCACTGCCTCATTCATCGTTTTACCCCCGATGACAACATTTCTTTTCCCCGATCTTAGACGCCATTCGTTTAGTCGCAGTTTCAAAACCGCTGTGACTGAAAATCGCACATGTGCGCCTTTCACAAAGTTTCAGTAGCAAAGTATCCATTGTGCGTGCAGGCTTACAGGCGGGACATAGCAGAGGATTTGCTTCAACAATAACATGAAACCGTTGAACATTCTAACGTAATACCCGACACATTCTCTGAGGACCGAGATCTAGAGATGCTGGATTGGTTTATTTTTCTATTAGAATATTGAAGATTTTTGTATGCTAAAATGTCATCATCTGCCTAGCCTTTTCCCAACTATGTTGTGGTCGGCTTCCAGTCTAACCGGATGCAGCTGAATACCAGTATTTTACATGGAGCGACTGCCTATCTGACCTCCACAACCCAGTTAGTGCTGGGTAATACGATACCCCTTGGTAAGACAGGTTGTCAGACTTTTTGGGCCACTGACTACCTGTAACGACTTTCAAAGATCACAAATGACAGCCGGGACCAACTTCTTAACATGCTTTCCGAGGCACGGAGGAAACTCGGTATGCAATGGGTGGTCACCCATCCACAGACCAACCTAGGCAAGCACGGCTTAACTTAAAGATCGACCCGAGCAGCTGTTATTATTTAGCCACGAGTTTTAGTATGCTAAAATGTGATTTTTAAATAGGACGACTCGTGTTTCTTTGGATCGGTGCAACACTGTTTTTTCTTCCATTCTCCTTTGTCAACCGTCAGAGGAAAAGGGAAGAAAATACGACGAAATCATAGATTTCATTTGGACAAAATAGTAAATAATATAGACTGCTGACGGTGAGGGCTTTTCTATTAAATTAGACCATTTCTCAATCATAACACCGGAGCGCCAGTTTTCATTTCATTCCATGTTTTAAAGACGCCCGAAAGGGGGACGGTGACAAGTTTGTTTCACAGCCGACCCACTCAAAAACTTAACCTTTAAACTTTGTAAAAACTTCCTAAAAATCAATACTCAAAATAAGTAATCCCTTCAAAAGTGACGGGGATACAGCATTCGAATTTTCTTTATTTAAAACTATGTTCTTCGAAACTACATACTTATCCTTCTGAAGCCAGTAGATTCCACATTTAAAATTTCATAACCAAATAAAAATAAAAAATATCAGCCATGGCTCTTCCACCACTCATATCCACGTACAGTTTACATACAATAAAATGATACAAAGAAACACAATGAGATTCATAAGGAAAACATACAATGTCGCTAAACAAGGTACTTACACAAAAATAATATCTACCTACCCGCCACAAAATAATGTACTCGGTACAGCTTCACTGAGTTATTGCCTAAAATAATGATCAATTTGTCTGATACAGGCATTTTTTTGGAAATATGTCTTAACGTCTTATTATGAAAGGGCAAAAGGTTTTTTTTTTGATAATTTATGTTGTGTTAAAGTTATTTTTGGGGTAGAAAGGTTCATGACCTGATTTTCAATGAAAGGTTCAGGGACAGGGTATGAACATGGCAAATTATGTAGTTATTCTTGGACATCCCTGAATTAAAATCGATGATCTTACTGTGATTTGAAGTTCCTGAAAAACATCAGCGGGCCTAAAATGGCCGCTTAAGCAGAACCATAATGGGATAATACGGGGTGTAAAAGACCTCATCACGAAGCCGTCAACCAAGCATTCTGTACATCAAACTAAGTAACTTTACACAAAAATTATTGCTGGGAAACAACATTTTTTGGAGTGAAAAATCATGTTTTGTGGTAGAACTCAATGTAACGCACTTAAAAAATTGTGCTGATGGATGGATTGATAGTACGGGGGTCGTGGGGGTGTTTTAAGTAAAAATCATACATTTAAAACTTGTATTTTAAAAAAACTTTTCATAAAGTTGGAACTTTGACCCTCAATATCTCCGTAACTAGAAGGTTCCCAGGTGTGGTGTAGAACAAAAAAATTATCGCAATGAAGAAAAGAACAAGTGCCTTTCGGCTTCGTTAAGAGGTGTTTTACACCCTTAATATAAAATACGTTACAATTCGTAAAATGGTCACAAAGTGACAATTCATAATATTAACTGCGTCCGTGATCATTTTAAGAATTTTAACGTGATTCTTCTATCGTTACGGCCATTTTAGGCCCACTGTACTCGTTTTTTTTTTCAATTTAACTAGTCTCTTAGAATTTATTTGTAAACATTATTCGTAAATAACAATAGGTAATAGGCCCGGAAAGTACTATTTCATTTTTATAACGAGAAAAACAACTGTTACACAGTCGGTTACAGAATAGTAATTGGGCATTGAACATGTTTTCTATTACAATAAACACATTTTTCTACCGAAAATACACATTGTAATTTGTAAATATGAATTATTATTTTGTGAAGAAATTTCTTGTGGGAACATATTGTTATTATGTTCAACAGCTAACAAAATAAAATGTTACAAAACAAAGTGTATTTTTTTTTCAACATTTTTACTGGCTTTTCCATTGAAGTACTTAGGAGTCAGGATCGGAAGCAATATAAGCCAAATTCTCATTAAACTAAACCAAACAGATTCAAAACATACTTTCCAACTCCTTAACACAAACACTACATACCAAAAACTACTATCGAATTCAAACTTTCAAACCTAACCCCCCCACTGCAGTACTGGGGTATGAAAGTCACAAAACGGTGTTATGTTTATTGTTCACTGTAGTCGGGTTACTAGGCGGCACATTAACAACGTCATACACTTTCCGGGGTTTCCGAGGTGGGTAATTACCCGGGTAAGGCAAAAAGTGCAATTAAAATGGTCCCACGCTGGGCGCCATTTGGTTGGCGGGTATTCGGGCACCAACAACACAGTAATGCAATTGTAACGCAATATAATTTTCGCAGAATGCCGGCTGGTTTGTGAATAAGTTTTGCTTATTCGCAGTTTTGAAGATTGAAATAATGTTTTGCAGTTTGTCGCGGTTAATTTTGTGGGCAGAAAGTTTTGGTGGCGTATGATTAAACTAGTATGGTGTTTACGGTGCACTTCATAGTCTTAAGTCATTTGTTAGCCGCTCATAGCAATAAGTTGCCTAGTAAAACTGTAAAGCGATTTAGAAAATTTCACATCCATCACAAAGCATTATTTAAAAAAATACCTAACATCAAAAAACTAAAATGCTACACCACAAATTCCTTGCAACATAAACTATTTACATAAAAATCTTAATGCCAAGAGCAATCCATCTTCTTTAAAAGGCGTTCTCAAAGCAACTTAAAATTTTCAACCCGTAAATGCGAACAGCGGTCGACGCGGCCCCTAGCGGTGACGGCGCACAACTTTTAGTGTTCACATTAAAACTGATAAACCCTTAATGCAAATTGAAAGCGTGCGGGCGTGAAACACGCCGCGGTGGTCCGACGAGTCTGTTCGGGAAAAATAGGTGTTTGGTTTTGAGACGAGCGGATAAAGGGTTGTATAAATTGCGAGGGTAGTTTTAATTAAACATCTGCTTGTGTGGTTTTGAGTTAGCGTTTTTCTGGTCTGTTGAGTCTGCTTATACAGGGTGTAAACATCCTCATCACGAAGCCGTCAACCAAGCTTTCTGTACATCAAACTAAGTAACTTTACGCAAAAAATATTACTGGGAAACAACTTTTTTTTTTGGGGTGAAAAATCATGTTTTGTGGTAGAACTCAATGTTAAGCACCAAAAACATTGTGCTGATGGATGGATTAAATAGTTCAGAGGTCGTAGAGGTGTTTAAAATCTTACAATAAAAACTTGTATTTAAAAAAAAACTTGTCAAATAAAGTTGGAACTTTGACCCCCAAATATCTTCGTAACTAGAAGGTATGGTGTAGAACAAATAATAATCGCAATGACGGGGAGAACAAGTGCCTTTAGGTTTCGTATTTAAGATGTTTTTCATACCCTTTAGATTGATGGTATGTCAGACGAGTCTTGAGATAGCCACGTCAATTTTTAGTTAGTTATCATCACAATTGAATTGGCATTAAAATATCTTTCTCCTCACTTTTAGTGTTTTTTTTTTAAACCTATGGCATTTTGTACCTATTTCCTCAAGGAGCTTTAACAAAGAAACAACAACATATCTATCAAGACCACAAACTCCACAAATATTTAATCGGATAATTTCCTTAAAATATTTCATAATACTCCATTCAATCATCCTACAATTTGGTCTCCGCTCTCAATATCCGCGCTCACATTCATGGCGTGGACCGCACTGGAAGCGGGCGGTTATCCCGAACTAAAGGTTATTATGAGCGCAGCACGGCAAGCCTCTATGCGGATATTCGGATAGATAGGCCACTTAGCGAGATATTGCCGACGAATTTGGTTAATGCACTCGCTCCTGGAATATTTCACTTAAAATATTTTGCAGTGTTTTGTTTGCCGTTGTTAAAATAACACTGTTCTTTGTAAATATGCAGTGAATTTTCTTATTAACAAACCAGGAGTCTTGGTTTTTTTTTTATTACAATAATTTAAGGTAAGTAATTTAAAACAAAAAATACGAATTGGTTAAACAAACAATGAAAATGTTCGTGTTACATTATTTGACTTTGATGGACATCAACAGTTATCAGTTAATGAAAAAACCTTTTAACATGACAACCACAAAAACACCTGCCTATTCTTTAGCGCTTCATCACGAGATAATAAATTAACCCAAACAACGAAACCGTATAAAATTAATCAATCAACTGCATTCGACACGTTTTTAAATATATCATCGTTCGGTGCTTTCGACCGGCAAGGGTTAATTATCTGTAAATCGTGGCAGCAACATCTGACCGCCGAGCGGTGTCGTATGCGAAATTAAAATTTCAATGTTGATATGTTAATTGATGCGGATATTTTTTTATTTAAGTTGTTCATTGCGACCCGGCCAGCGTTGAAGGGTTGATTGAGCGGAATTGTATCCGAATAAATTGTTTATGAATTTAAAATTCAGTTTCTTTTTGTATGGCAACCGTGACACTGCTGACAACTTAATATGTTTGTAAAGAAAAACAAAAGATATTAGATTTGAAATGTAAAATCACTTTCTCTTTATAAATGTAGCGTCTCATAACTGTCATAAAATTATAGTTCAAACTTTTTTAGTGGCTACAAAGGATGATTTGTAAAAAAGTTAAATCTAATGGCGATATTTTGCTTGCGAAGTTTTACAAAATGAGCCAAGTTTACAAGAGTGCACATACATTATGCATAGTATCGGAATGATTGATCGCTTATAAATAAAAGAATTAGCATGAATACACTTTTTATTTCATGCTAAAAAATGATGACTAGCATTCATAGTTTTGTAACTATTGGTCTGTTATTACAAACATTTTAAATAATAGAAATCTTGAACGTTTTATGTCTAGGTGCAGTTCTTCAGGAAGGTTAGGTGCGTAGTTCTCGCTACCAGCGTGCGTCTATGAGCATATAAACTCGTATGAACGTGGACGAGAACGCAAGCGTTGGAGAAATGTCTGTATTCGATAGACGATGACATATCCACATATTTTTTTTTTTATATCAGTTAATAATATTATTAGTATTAATATTGGTACGTCGTTGATTTTTGATTTTTTGCTTGTAATGTTATTGAATTTTTTTTTTTTTTATCTTTGTAATATTTTCTATAATGTATTGAATTGTACCATGAATGTGTTAGTTTTATAATTTTAATGAACATGATTTTATTATTTATTTAGATATGGATTTATAATTTCATACACAATGTGAATTGTTCCTGAAATAAATTTAACTGAATTGAATTAAGGACTATGTAAGGATCGTAGCAGTTGGCGTTCTGTAATTTCTGCCTACCCTTTTTTTTTCGGATGGGAAATCATCAAATGACTCCTCCCGCTCTGGGCGGAGCAGGAGGGAGTGTCAGACTTTTACTGACTAAAACCCATCCATGTTCCTTCTTCGCCCTTTGTGTTCCCGGGCCACGGTATCTCTTTCGAACAGTCCCACAGTCCCGGTAGGTATCGGCCCTTGCGGACCCCTTCCTGTCTGCTGACATCTCTTTGAGGCTGCATTTCCACCAGTGCGTGGTTGCGTAGCGAGGGATGTGTGTGAAACTAACCAACAATATCGCTTCATACCTTTTTTTTTAAATGTTACAGCACCATGCTGAGATGCCTTTTGGCTTAGTACAGGACCAATTTCATTTCATGTTTTTTTTTTCATTTTTGTCTTTGTTTTTTTTTTTTATTAGTTGTACTGTTAATTTAACCATTTTAATTTGTGTTTTGTCCTGTACGGGCTAATAAATGCTTTTTCTTTGTTTCTTTCTTTCATATTCACAGCTTGAGGTAATCTAGTAGTGATTGGTTATTAGTACCACACACATCCCTTAGCTACGCATCCTCGCTCATCTATGGTAGAAAACGCAGCCTTACAGGGAAAATGCGTGTTTTAAGTCTGTTTGGTAAACAAATAATAGAGATCATTTTCAACGTATTCTTTACCCGGATTCGCCTTTATTTTTCATGTAATTTTCCAGGTTTTTGCCCTTTTTTCCACGTGCTTCTTAAAAGAACAATACCACTTATCTCCTATTCTCATTTCCCACGACTTCAAGAGTTAAGGTGTTAGTATTTACTCGTATTTTATTAACTAGCTCACGAATCAGATACGAGGCGGGCTAAAAGCTTTCGTATGTCTATTTAGAGCACTGTACGGTGTTAGAATAATTACTACGTTTATGGAAGATATGCCTAAGGGGGAAGAGAGAATAAAAATGGCTGCTGTAAATAAAATGTTTTTACTATGCGAATTGAACCAATTTTAGGAATATCTTACTTGAATTCAAAATAGTGGTGGGTATTAGGTACTTATAGATACCTAATACTCGAAAATCTTTCCAGAGGAGCTCGTGGCTATTTGGCTAAATATATAAAAACAGCCGCTCGGGTCAATCTTTAGATTTCCTAGGTCGGTCCGTGTCCGGTCCGAAAATAGTTAGAAGAACTGGAAAGACTTTTGAGTCATGATCTGCCTAGCCTTATCCCAACTGTCTGTGTTGGGGACGGCTTCCAGTCTAACCGGATGCAGCTGAATACCAATATTGTATAGTGGAGCGACTGCCTATCTGACCTCCACAACCCTATTAATCCTAGTTAATACGATACCCCTTGGTAAGACTGGTTGTCATACTTTCGGGCTACTGACTACCTTTAACGACTGTCAAGGCTCAACAAGTGACAGCCGGGGCCAACGGCTTGACGTATGTGGTATATAGATAGGTATGTTAGTGAAAAAACATTACAAAAACGGTTTTATAAACATAGGTACGTACGGGTTGATTACAGAAACTCGTATTTTTAAGACGGCTAGGAAAACATTAACAGCAAAAGCATTCTCTTATAATTTCCTTCCATAAATAACTGGGAGATATCATAAATATCATTCAGCATGACTGGGGACAGAGCGCCCTGTATAGCGGTGGAAGAAAATGTCGCTGTAGCTCGAGTGTTCAACAATTATTATCATTATTGTTGTAGTCTGCAGGTGTTTTTGTTGGTAGTCTAATTTAGGAGTTACCAGCGATTTAATAAGGACTAAAATGGAAAAACATCAGCAGGCTAAAGTAGAATTGGACGGGTCATATCGAATTCATCATTATCATTTCCATTATCATGATGCTATAGCCACTGTCCAGAAAAGCAGATGATAATAACAGCCAAAACGTGTTTACGTATTGGAAAAAAATAAAGAAAACATATTTATTTGGCACATGCCGCAAGTGCACACAACAAAACAAAAATAAGGATAAAATTAAAAAACTTAAAACTACACAATTAAAAAAAAACCGACTTCAAAAACACAAAAAAGTGAAAAATAACTTTAGCTTCAGAACTTTTGTTAGTTTGATTCAGTACTTTTCGCGCCACTTTTTTTAAAGTGGGTTTTATTTTTTGCAAAAAAGTTTTTTATTTTTCCATTTTTAGTTGTAATATCCCGTACAAATATTTGTTATGCATTTATTTTACATTGTTAACAAAACAATACATGTCATGGTAATAGACTTATCCCAATAAACGGCACAATTCACCAGCTATGTTTAAGTCCCATGTAATAGGGACAAACGTAATGCCACCAACCGGGCACAAATCCAGACTCAGTCGCTGCTACTGAGAAATTCCTGATAGAAAAACCCAATAACACTTTGCCCGACCCGGGAATCAAACCCAGGACCTCTTGCTCAACAGTCGTGCTTGCGACTGCTAGACCAACGAGGCAAATAAATACATTTTTTTTTAATTATTGTGAAATTTTCTTAATAATTTCTATAACTGTACCACATATTCGAAGCAGCATTGAAATTAAACTAATTAGCAGCATTTGCGTGAAGAAAAGACGGCGACGGTAGTATTTATTTGTAACTAAAAGTATTTTTTTGGAATTAAGTATAATCATTACTTGCCAGCTTAGTTTTGATGAGGGTAGTTTTATAAAAAAGTTGCTGAGACTACGGTTCGAGTCGAGTCGGGTTGTCTGTGTCTCTCTGTCTGTGTGCGAGTTTTTTTTTTATCGCCAAAACAAGTTGGAAGGTGAAGAAAACATATGAAACACGCTTGGTATTTAACATAACATAACATAACATCACGCCTGTAATCCCCGAAAGGTAAGGCAGAGGCACACATAATAGTACATCCACATTTCGCTAGTTATGTTTAAGTCACATTTAATAATTGCCATCAAACAGGCACAAATCGAGACTCCGGCTGCTACTGAGAAATTCCTAAAGCCAAAACCTAATAACAATTTTCCCAACCCGGGAATCGAACCCAGGATCTCATGCTCCTCAGCAGTCGCGTTTGCGACACATCATTTCCAGTATAACATGACCTCGATTTATAAAGTTTAAGTAAAAGATCCGCACAAACTGTTATTGTATAGCTTGATTGGTCGCCGTACGTGAAACATGAAAAGCCTCAAAATCTTACAAGAAAAATAAATAAAACTTTAATCAGGATTGAAATATTTAATTTATTTATTGGCCTTAGATTTCAGACATATGGTTAATGTACCCATGATCCTGCAAAGTTGGTCCCGGCAGTCATTTGTAGATGTTTCACAATCGTTACAGGTAGTCGGTGACCCGAAAGACTGATAATCACTCTTACCAAGGGGTATCTATAGTTTTTGGAATGTGGAGGTCAGATAGGCAGACATTAGGTAAAAAGCGGGTATTCAGCTTCATCCGGTTGGTCTGGAAGCTACCTCCAACATAATTAGGTAAATACTAGGCAGATGATGGGGTACTCATGTTCCACAGTCACGACCCCACGCACAAAATACTTGGGTTCATTATTTTGCCACATAACCCTAAACTGTCGATGTGAATCTATGTTATTAAGAACGTCAAATGTGACAGAAATAGGTTGAAATGAGGTTTCAACCCTGACACTACTTGCACGGTTTTGACATTAAATATTATTGTACTAAGCTTTAACATAATATACAATTGGAAGGTTAAGAAGTACTACTGGTTCTTCGAGTAGGTAAAGACAAGTGTTGGGAGAATCTATTTAGTAATAAGTTATTTCGTATATAACTGTAGATGCTACTGATATATACTTGAACATACTTGAGTTACCTGATTAGGGTTAGTTTGTTCACTATGTTTAAGTTATCAGGAAACCTAGACATACTTAGCTCCATAGGCATGACGACAGTATCAAAAAATTGCAAATCTATTTAGTCCGTCAGTTAGAGTATTGGAAATTAATGGACACGTATTTTTTGTTTTTGTAAATCAATGAATATTGACAAAGATAAAACGCATCAAAGTGGGGGCTCGTGACGTCAGAACTAGCTAAAAATTATACCAAGGCGTGACGTATTGAGAATTTTAAAAGCGTCATATCTTCGTCAATTTTGGTTTACGTAACAAAAGAAAAAACACGGGTCAAATATTTTTTGTTAATCTTACTGGTGGACTAATTCATTTTTTTTCTCTGATGAAAATCATTGGAAATATAACAATATCTGGGACACTTGTGATGAACTTTGTATTAATGTTACTGTTCGTATTCGTTATTTTCATGGGCGTCGTCATCTACCTACCATTTTTCCCCGATTTATTGGGGTCGGCTTCTAGCCTTGTCGGATGCAGCTCAATACTAGTATTTTACATGAAACTCTGCCTATCAGACCACTACAACCCCGTTAGTACCTACTGGGTAATACGATACCCCATGGTAAGACTGGTTGTCAGACATTCGGGAAACTAACTACTTAACGACTGTCAAAGATCTATAATTGACAGCCGGGAACAACGGCCTAACGTGCTTTCCGAGGCACGGATGAAAGTATGTACTGGGTGGTCACCCATCGACGGACCAACCTTGTTAAATAAAATGGTATGGTAATGAGTAAATCCTATCCAAAATTATTCATTAGTACTTGCTCCTATATCTATAGCAAGTATTAATGAATACAAATCACACATCTAGCAACCAACATTAAGTAGGTACATTACCGGGACATGTTCATGCAAATAGGGCCATGTTCGCTTAGTTTAACCACGGGGGAGACAATTAGTGGTTGCTCAGATACCTGGTTGCCTGGTTGGTAGTGTAACCTGGGAGCATGTTGGTTGTTGTTGAAAATGTGCGCTTATACAGTATTGATGCAATAACTTAGGGGATTTCATCC
The DNA here is from genome assembly GCA_941918905.2 of Xestia sexstrigata. Classification (NCBI taxonomy): domain Eukaryota; kingdom Metazoa; phylum Arthropoda; class Insecta; order Lepidoptera; family Noctuidae; genus Xestia; species Xestia sexstrigata. Next base: position 10,527,704 of record OW799225.2, read on the forward strand.
GTGATTTTAAATTTTCGTGAGCTCCCGATATTTCGACGCCTGTTACAAGCGCCATGATCGCGGGATGATCCAGAATATGATGTCGAAATATCGGGAGCTCACAATAATTGAAAAGAACGGAAGATATCCTGTAAGTGACAGTGTGAGACGTGTGAGTTTAGTTATTAACCGTGAAAGCTTAAAACTGTTTGATGCAATACGTTTTTATTTTGGGGAATATAATGGCGGATAGTTTGTACTTGCAAAACAAATATGAGACTTATATACTGCTATTCTTTTTGAAGAAGTAAAACAAGTAAAAATTATGTGTAGAAAAGCGCTTTTGGATGGGCTTCTAATGAACAGAAAGCATTTCTCGTAAAAAATTAGATAACTAGGCATTCTCAAAAGTACAGTTAAACAGGCGATTACATGAGCTAAACGCGAGTTTTATAATGCAAAAAAGCATATGATTCACTGCAATAAACAAAACCAGAAAAATATATGATATTCTTCAGGATATATGCTAGTACGATAGTGTTTTGAAAACATAATACAACAAATTTTATTCGATAGAAAAAAATCACGAACTTATAGCTCTAAAAATTTCTTTTAACGAGTAAAAACCATACTAAAATATATGCGATCAATCTGATTTTTTGGCGAAAACACACTGATACTAGTATTTTGACACAAAACACTATGATACTAGTATTTTGCTTGTAGAATACAACCAAAATACTAGTATCAGTAGTGTTTCACTTTTTTAGACCAATCAATAGATTTTTTTGTAAATCGCAAAAACCTGACGTAACAACCACTTTGTCGTGCAAGCTGATTAGAACTTTATTCTAACTGTATTTCAAACGAAGTTTGAACCAACACAAATACAGTTGCTTATTTAGCTCATGTAATCGCCTTAAGCTCATACTCATAGCATTAGGCGTATAAACATGGGATCGAATTGACATCACCTCAACTCATTTTTACTGGCTGAAATCGATCCGAAGAGATGCATTTACGATGTTTACAAGTGTGTGTTGCAATAGGTATGGAGTTTCAAAGAAATAATGGCGAACGACTCGTGTTAGGCGGTGCAGATAGTGCAGTGCTATAGTTAAGGTTGAAAAGACGGGTTTGACACAGAATGTTCACAAAGCAAAATGTGCACTTCGCAAATAATTATTAATAACCATTTTTTTTTGCACGATTTTGGAATCATGTCATGCTAAAATCGTGCAAAATTAAAAAAATACAGTAGGCAAACGTTGTTATTTTTGCATTGCTCATTTTGAGAAGTGCTATTTTGAGACGCAGAATGTGCACTTGACGCAAAATGTGCATTCTGCGTCAAACCCAAAATTGTTTTATGGTTATTTACTATCATAACAGCACGCCTGTAATCCTCAAAGGGTTGGGCAGACGCGTACTTAAGTACAGCTCTTCCTATCCCTCCGACTCCGTGAATGCTACCGAGAAATTCCTGACGAAAAAACCCAATAGCAATTTGTCCGACGACGGTTGTTGTCGCCGTTGTTGTTTTTGTCTATTTGTTGTTGTTTGATTTTGGCCGGGGTGGGTTCGATTTCCGGGTAGTCTGGTAGACTAGTATAAACTAAGTAGTCGCGATTGTGATCAACGGGGTAGTTAATTACTATTTCTTTCATATTGAAAAGTTTGTTGAAAAAATTTTTGGTAATGATAATTTAATGGTTATCAGTACTTCCCATAAATTAATTGAATTACCAATATACTTAGACAATGGTGTCGATTCGGTTGTGCACAAACTAAACTTAATTTAGGCTATTGCTATCTTTTTCTCTCTAATAGGTAAAACGAGAAAGAGACGGACGTAATTTAGAGCTGTCAAATTTAGTTGGAACTATTATTTCCATACAATGAAGGGTGCACGTAAAAACATGTCACATAAACTAGTCCCTGCCGGGGTTGCGGGACTATTCGAAAGAGATACCGTGGCCCCGGAACACAAAGGGCGATGAAGGAACATGGGTGGGTTTTAGTCAGTAAAAGTCTGACACTCCCTCCTGCTCCACCCAGAGCGGGAGAAGTCATTTGATGATTTCCCATCCGGTAAAAAAAAAAAAAAAAAAGTCATAAATTAGTTTGACATCTGTAACTTGGTTCATAGCTATAGCCGTCCTTTTCTCGCACTGCCTTTTAGTAAAAGATAGCAATAGCCTAAATTAAGTTTAGTTTGTGCACAACAGAATCGACACCAACGATAACAATCTCTCTCCTAACAAGTAGGGCATGTATTCCCAAAGGATCACTTGATAACAATTACAATTCTATCTAATCCCTTGTCGATATCAATTCCGTTTAATACAATATTCTATAATTAGTAATTAAGCACCACGTTGGTCTCTGGTGGTCGCTAGCGTTTCTGCTGAGCATAAACTCCTGGGTTCGACTCCCAGGTGAGGTAGTGACATTGGGTTTTGTCCATCAGGAATTTCTCAGCAGCAGCCACAGATTGTGGAATTATGCCCGCTTGATGGCAATAGGCTCGAGCCTTATTTATTTATGTACACACAAAACACATAAAGGGTAAAAAGACTGTTAACGAAGCCGAAAGGCATTTGTTCTCCCCGTCATTGCGATCATTTTTTGTTAAGATACCTTTTGGGGGTCAAACTTTTTCAAAAGTTTTTTTTTCATATACTCGTAAGTATCTAGTTTTAAAGGTTATAACTTTACTTTAAATACTTCCACAACCCATTTACTATTAAATGCTTCCATAAGCAAAATGTTTTGAATGCGTTTACATTGAGTTTTACCGTAAAACGTGATATTTCACCCCCAAAAAAAAATCGTTTCCCAGCAATAATTTTTGCGTAAAGTTACTTAGTTTGATTTAAAGAATGCTTGGTTGACGGCTTCGTAAAGAGACTGTTTACACTCTGTATACAAGAAATAACATACCTACACACAAAAGAGCACAAAGGTACCTTTATAAAATGGGACTGAAAAGTCGAAACATAACCCTCAAATTCCTCAAAATGTGGGTGTACTATTAGGAACACCTCTACCCAACCTTTTAGGGATTAAAGGAGTGATGTTATGTTAGATACATCTCTAACAAGTATAGGGTATGTGTTCCCAAGAGATCACTTTACACCAGTAACCATACATCTTAACCGGGCGGCGTGGTGGCGTCGATATTAATTCGGTAATACAAGCTTCTATAATTAGTTCTACAATGTTTATGATACAAATAAATTAATTGTTTAAGGCGTGATTGGGTGTGGTTAACGTTAATTAACCATGGCGTTTCTAATTAGTTTTTTGTTACGTCATTTTTGGGTGGAGTCTATAGCGATGTGTTTTGAAGGGAAGGGTTAGTTTGTGTGCTATTTTTACGTCGTCGTGAAATACGCTAGTTTCCACCATCAATAAATTGCAAATTTATTTAGTCCGTCAGTTTAAAGTATTGGAAAATAATCGACACGGTTTTTTTGTTTTTGTAAATCAATGAATATTGACAAAGATAAAACGCATCAAAACTCAGGAGTGGGGCTCGTGACGTCAGAACGCACAAAAAATTATACCACGGCCGGCGTGACGTATTGAGAATTTTAAAAGCGTCGTAACTTTGTCAATTTTGGTTTACGTAACAAAAAAAAATACGTATCAAATATTTTTTGATAATCTGACGGACTAATTAGATTTTCTCAGTACACAAGCCTATTATAACGTAAGATTCGGGACGCCCTCATGCTCGGTGGAGTGACGATCTTCGCAGGGTGGCTGCTAGCAACTGGATGAGAATTTCTGAGAATCGAGTTGAGTGGCATGCTATTGAGGAGGCCTATGCCCAGCAGTGGACTTACGGCAGACCACTATGACGAATTATGATATAACATAGCGTAAGTAGGTAGGTATCATGGCGCCTGTTTTCGAAAATGAATGGGGTTGTTCTTGGGTACAGTCAGCACCAAAGCAAGCAAGTTAATTTCAAGCCCATTAAATAACAGCTATTTCATGAAAGTCATTGGATGGGGTTTAATGAATATCGAGGGTTGTATGATTTTAAATAATATTAATTCGTAAATAGCCGCTCGGGCCGATCTTTAGGTTAAGCCGTGCTTGCCTAGTTTGGTCTGTAAATGGGTGACCACCCTTACATACCGAGTTTCCTCTGTGCCTCGGAAAGCACGTTAAGCTGTTGGTCCCGGCTGTCATTTGTAGATCTTTGACAGTCGTTACAGGTAGTCCGTGGCTAAAAAGTCTGACAACCAGTCTTACCAAGGGGTATCGTATTACCCAGTACTAACTGGGTTGTGGAGGTCAGATAGGCAGTCGCTCCATGTAAAATACTGGTATTCAGCTGCATCCGGTTAGACTGGAAGCCGACCCCAACATAGTTGGGAAAAGGCTAGGCAGATGATGATGAATTCTGTAACTACATACGTGTTACAGACGTGAATCATATTCTCATCAACATACAACGTGGCAATGCAAATTGCCAAAAACGTGAGAAAATTTGAATTTCGCGGGCTATTCTGGCGCTCTTCATACGTAGCAAAATGTCACGTTCAAAATACCTGCACAGCCACTAGGTATGTCTACAAGGAAACAGCGCAACCAGTACAAAAACAGCAAAAATTAAAGAAAAATATCGATAAAGCACACACAGCCCTTCAAAGCAAAATTAAAAAATATTTCACGCAATTATGAAAACAAAAATGTTCACGTACAAAATTAAAATTGTTGTCAACCTTAAAGTGGGGTTGCCAGTGTAAAAAAAAGTTATCTAAACAACGAACGGCCACCCCAACACTTTGGAAACTCGTAAAAAAATAAATTCGCTTGTATAACAATACTAAAATTATGACGATAAATTTTAAGGGGATCAACTATTGAGGGGAAAATAGGACAACGGGAAAAAACGTGACAAAGGTGATTTATTGATTGGGAAAAATGATTTATTAGAAATTGCCGACTTCTTTCGCAATTTCGCAAAACATTTGAATAATTAGAAAAAAACTACGTAACCTTTTTGATGGAAACCTTATTAACACTTTACTTTTAATTAGTCCCAGATTTCCTAGTAACAGAATACTTTTAAAAACTAAAATGAAACCTCAATGTTATCACTTACTAGCTATTGCCCGCGTCTTCGCCCGCCCGCAAATTATATACTAAAACCTTCCTCTTGAATCACTCTATATATTAAAAAAACACGCATCAGAATCCGTTTCGTAGTTTTAAAGATCTAAGCATACATAGGGACAGACAGCGAGAAGCGACTTTGTTTTATACTATGTAGTGATAGCGACAGTGATGAACATTAAAAAAAAATTAAATAATAATTTAAAGAAAAACAAAAAACCCGACTGCGTAAAAACTAATTTTAAAAAATACGTGAAAGAATTAACATAAATAAAAACTAAAAAGAAAGAAACAAGCCCAGTAGTTTAGAATTCTGTTATGTAATACTAAATAACTACACAATTGAAATAGTTTTATAATCGATACACACCTATAACAAATCATAAATTCTAATGCAGAACAGAACGACTCACAGTCGGGGCCCATTTAAATTTTACCAATCAAATCTTCCCAAATCAATAAGTAAGAATTAGCGAGAATGATTGCTTTGTTAAACCACTTTAAATCGTTATATATCCTAAACTATTATTTATAATGAAAAATGATAAAAGGAACCTAAAAATGATTTTAAAATACCTATTCAACGACACCCCACTTGACATAGTTCATCAACTTTTTTTTTTTTTTTTGACAATATGGCGTCTGGTTGTCGCTGTGGTGAATTTTGATTACTGTTATGTCTTTAGTGACACTTGCAAGGTTAAGACGAATCGATTGACGTAAGAATTATCAAAATCGCCCTACGCATTTGGTCTCTAGAACGCCACATAGAAACAAACATACATACATACATAGACTGATAAACACATTACCCTCCTTTGCGTCGCGCAGTCGGGTAAAAAGCAGTGATACCCTTTTGGTGTAACCATCGGAATGCCAGGTGCTAGGTCTCACGCACCTCTGATTTTTTGGATTCAGCGTATTGTATAATTATCACTTGCTTCGGTGAAGGAAAAACATCGTGAGGAAACCAGAACGCTTGAGAGATATTTCTCGACTGTATGTAAAGCCAAGTCCATGCCCCATGGGTGGCATAAAAACTCTGACACCAGGTTAGGCATTAACAACACGCTAAAAAAAGAATATCGCTTATAGAATGTAATTTTTTCTTTGGAATAATAAACTTAGAACATTGCCAAAAATCTCAATTTTCAGTTGTAAGCCGTTTCACGCAACGAGTAAAGTTTAGAATATTTTTAGAAATGTCAAGTTCACCATTTTCAAATTAACGTGCCTTTTCATATTATCTGGTTCTGACACGAAATAATATTAATAAGAAAGTTTTGTTACTTAAAGTTGAGACATTGGTTTAATATTGGTAGGTCTTAAACTTTAGGGTTAACCTGGTGACTGCCCGATATTTTAATTAAAAACTTAGTTACCTAAGATTTAGGTAAATATTACTATGATTAAAGTCTAGACAATTTAGATTAAGTAATTAAAGTAACTTATATTAAATAATAATAAATCGTCTCACTTCGAAACGAAAATAGCCAACAGAACTTCTAAAATATATTATATTGTTGAATTTCAAATAAGCAAGAAAACAAAATAACGTAATTATTTCAAAAATAGTGAGGCAAAATCCTTAAAATAATTTCGTATTAAAATTATTGTAACCTGCAAGAATGAATCAAATACGAAATGAGTACATAAGAGGAAGTGTGAAAGTTTGTAGTAATCGGTTATTGTGGTATGGATGTCGGTGTCATATTGTAAAACCCATCATTTTGTAATCTGCCTAGTCAGATTGTAAACTGTCGAAGTGAAACCGTCAAATTGTCAAATGCATGCGAAGGAGCTCACCTCCAGCGCTGCGGAGGAGGGGAGGGAGGGTGGTCCCCCTACCCCCTGGTTCCACTTCCATGAAAAGATAATGCACCATTCCTGAGAAAAACCGATTAATGTAACTTAACATCAAAACAGGTTTAAAGGAACCTAACTAACCTAACGTGGGGGTGCCCAAAGTCCCGATTATTGGGGCAGAGATACTTTCATCGCATGCATTTGACAATTTGACGGTTTCACTTCGTTTACAATCTTACTAAGCAGATTACAAAATTACGGGTTTTACAATAAGACGGCCGACATGGACATGTGATGCGGAAGAATGAGGAAATTGTAGTGACGAAGATTTTGAGTATGAATGTAATTTGGATAAGAGTAGAGGAAGACCAAAGAAACGATGGATGGACTGTGTGAAAAATGATATGGCAGGAAAGGAGGTGTCTGCTGAGATGACGAGTAGAAGAAGACACACGGCGACCTAAAATAAATTGGGATAAGGGCAGGAAGTGACAACTGTGACCAACTAATTAGTCCTAAAGTGACATACTTTCATTGCAAAGTGTCACATTTGAACGTCGTACAAATATAAATCAGCAATAAATCGGACAGAAACTACATATTTGATAGCTTTAAAAGACAAACTATTTGATGGTTCAGTCAAAATAAGTTATTCAACACAGAAAACGAAATCACTGAAGGAAACCCTAACGAAATAGACCACACCAAAATTAATTTATTACACTAGTACAGTATGACTGATACAGAACCACAATTACATAGTGTTGCCATAAATTCAATCAATGCTGCCACTTCGACACAGCACGGCATTGAATAGGAAGCTTTTCATTAACACCGTAAGTTATGTGACAAGTGGGGGAGTGAATGGCCATCCTTACTGAGTAGTAGGGGCGAGAATAGCCAGCCCTAAGTAAGCGCCGTTCTTTTATAATATCAAGGAATTATGGTGAAGGTGTGTTTGTGTATTGGAAGTATTAAAAGGGGCTGCTTAAACGTACCTAAGGCGCGGTTCATACGTGGCGAGGGCGTGTGGCGGTGGCGGATAATCAAACTAAACCTAAAATGAACCTAATAGTTATGTCGCATAGCGTCGTTTTTGTCGGTGGCGAGTCACCTGGTTGCGGTGATTTCACCTGGAAGCGCGGGCAAAAACGACGCTACGCGACATAACTATTAGGTTCGTTTTAGGTTTCTTTGATTATCCGCCGCCGCCACACGCCGCAGCTCTTCTGTATAAATCGTGTTTGGAAGTCATCATCTACCAAGCCCTTTTACCAACTATGTTGAGGTCGGCTTCCAGTCTCACCCGATGCCACTGAATACAGTATTTTACATTTACCGATTGCCTGCCTGAGCTGACCGGGTTTTTGTTTCTTGTAATCATAAAGTAAAGAGGATTTGTTTAAATATTAAGGTACAGTTTGAGCCTAAAACACCTAATGATACCCCGGAATCGGTTAGGTTTTAAAAAGATAGAATAATATTAGATTTTCTTCAGAAAACACATTGCACAGTGCGACAACTTCCGCAAGCATCGAGTCCAAATCCTAATAAATAAAAGGATTACTCAACCATAACTTGCAATTTGCACTGCAATATTGGATTTAGCTACTAAAAGTCAGCTTTGAGTTTACTGTGAAAAGACCGAGAAAATATGTTTTATTATGCGCAGTTAAACTGAATAGCGTATAACTTATTTATAAGTTTAGTAGTACTAAAGGTACTGTGCAGTAAAAAATTTTTTTTTCTTAAAGTCGGGTGATCGTCGAGTGGTCGATAACCGGTGAAGCAAAACATCACGAAGAAATCGGCATGTGTTAGAACCAGTATTTTGAAGCCATGTGACATCTAGAAAACCTCACAGGTCCCTCGACATGGATGATGGCCAATTCCCTCCTCTCACAAAGGGCTTGTGTGTGCTATCCGTTAGTTAATTTATAAGAATACGAATAATTTATTTAAAAAGTTTAAAAAAAGTGTAAATTTAGGTGCAGTAGTGTTATTTCTCAAACAATAGTATAATTAGTGCTTATAAGTAAACTGTAACTAAAATATATGAAACAGTTGCAAGTAAAGATAATGTTGAATTCAAATATTTGGTCGCGACCTGTACCGCCCATCTAGGTTTATTTATCATGCTAATTTGATGATTGTCGTTCAAATTCTCATTGTTTTGTTATTGTATTTAATCATGCTATCAACGATTATTGACATTAACCATATTTATCGCTTTACAAATTAGTTTTGTGAGTACTTATATCGTTTTATGTAGGTACCTATTGTTTTTTACTTACCTACGATGTAGGGTCCCGAAAGCCATTCGTCTACAATCCACCAAACTTCCCCAATTTGTATTTGTATTGAGCCGTAATAATTTATTTGTTGAAAAGTTTAACAACGTGTTGTATAAAGAAGTACATTTGCATACCTACCCTATTTTTGGGGAACAAAAAAATATATAAATTACAAGGGAAAACACGGTTGCTCAAAGTTTTCGAGTTATAATCGTTAATTAAAACCCCCGGAATCCCCTGTGAGTTATTACATAAATCCCTCCCCTTGACATTTAAATAATGTGATCGCATACAAATTAGCGTTGCATTTTATTACGAAAAACAAACAAAATAATGTCTTTTGTCTTTCTTGTAGGGGACGAAAAAAAATGCGGGTGGTACCTGTTAGGTATGAAAAGAAATATAATTCCTCATTTTTAACTGAATTGACGTCTTAGTGCTTAAATTACGTGATAAAAAAATACTTAACGTTTTTTGTAGTTTTGATATTAATTTAATCTTATTACAGAATGCACTCAGATAAAAACCATTCTTTTTGTAGCATACATTTTTAACAGCTAGAAAACTCACATGAAGTTCAAAAAAGAAAAAAACGTTTGAAATACCTATAATAATAGCAAACACACAACGTTGTTTCGTAGCTCCAGAGGTAAATACCCTGGGCTTTTGCGCGTGCATTTATATTCTATGCAAATAAGGGAATTCCTTTAATGCCACTGCGAATGCAATTAACTAATAAGTTAAAAGATAAATTTCGAATTAAATGCGAAAAACAGACGCGTTAATTTCATCCACATAAATCGTTGGACCGAGCACTGGGGATTTTATCTGTCAAATTAATTTAGAGACTTTTTTAATGACTATTGTGACAGTGCAAGTTTTAAATAGGTTTACATAGGTTTGTTAAAGTTTTAATTCAAACTCGAATAGAAATCATAAAATGTAGAATTAATTTCAAACTCACTCATTTCATTCTAAAAAAGATTATTCGCTCTAACTTTGGCCAACTTTTCTTAGTAAGTAAAAATGAGAAAGAAATTGAAATTTTTTAAACTAGGTTCACAGTACAAAACCACCGAAGGCAATACCTACTCTAGTTTTTAATAATTTCACGAGAAGTTCTAATTTTAATAAGAAGGATTTTAAAATGAAAAAAACTTTCACACAGCTGGCTGGTTGGTTGCATGATTACTTTTTAAGTTACAAGTTATAGCTAACACTTTTTTTTTTATAATTTAAAAAAAAACACACACTGCCATGGTTGTTTGCATCAATTTCATACAACCTTCCATTCATAATTTTACATTTAAAAGTTGAAGTTTTTGCTTGGATGACCAAATCCGAAACTATGGGAAATTACGAAAAATACTCAAATGTGTCTTGGGTCCGATTTTGATGAAAACTAAAACTGCATCATTGTTTTTTTTTTTTAATCAATGGAAATCAATCGAAACCGTTGATTTTGAAAAAAAAAAACACTATTATAACATCTTTCGATAGCGTGATAAGTAATAAACATACGGCAAACTTGTGAATTATCTCTGTTTGTTTTACTTTTTTTTTCAAAACTTTGAATATGTGTTGTAACAGTTTTAAGCATCAAAACAGCATTTAAAAGATTCCCCAAGTCTTTTATTTTATAACTGAAACTAAACTAAATGATTCAATGTAACGATATATAGCAATTTGCAACGTTACCAACTTTCAGACTTAATCTCTGCTTACCCCAAAATCAAATCAACACACCAACCAAACTTCCGGTTATATTTACTCAGTACACACTGTTTTCATACCATTACATGAACATAGTGTACAAGTATGTACGTAACTACATTAGATCGGTAAGCTAGCAAAATCGAATGTCAACATCGTGTACTAAATAGCTTTGTTTGTATGTGTGTATAGTCTGGTGTGACTTACTCTTACTGGGGCACTCGAAACTTAGTTTTCAGTAATGATGATGAGGCTTTTCAGCTTTTTTTTGGGATGGTAACCAGATTCATAAAAAACATTTCTGTAAAAAAAAAAAAAAACCTGACGTCAAAAAAAGGAATACCTGTTTTGTTTTTTTTTTCTTTGACCAACTGAAAAGTGAATACTTAAATCGTAACAGTGATAACGGAGAAATTGGTGAACATAAATAAAAATAAAAAGAAAATGCTTGTCGAAAACATAACCTCCTCCTGTTTTAAAAGTCGGTTGAAAACGACGAAATAGAATCGTCGACGGTTACGTTTCAAATTTTTTGCTGACATCTGAATATTATTTTCTTAATCTCATATAAAACTGAAAATCGTGTCTTTTCTTTTATAACAGGCTGCAGGAGCTCTAGCAATACCTATGCTATATGTAGGACAGTAGTTTTTTTTTTAACATTTAATAGTGACAAAATTATTTTGATAAACTCTAACTCAATTAACTTAGAACTAAACACATAATTGTTACACGAAAATATTTGCGTCAGCACAATTTATTTTAAACTAGGTTGCAAAACATTTGAGGCGCTCTTGTACTCTTTTACATTCTACTTTTATTTTACTTTTTCAACTCTTGGCATTGCTTTTGATGTATATTGCAGGATAGGAGATATCCCTAGAGTAGGGCAGTTTAAAAAAAAAAACTTTATGGTGTTTCACCTAAAGAAGAATAAGCAGGAAATTTAATCTCAACAAACCAAGCTCCTTTAATGACCAAATTGTAACATACAACAATGCTGTATGTTAATCAAAGTCGGACGCAGATGTAAATTCACTCTATTGTCCACCTACTCCTAATTAATATTAGATACTTACTTCATTCAAATTGTACTCGTGACTAACAAATTCTCTAACATTTGCATAATAATTATACCAAATAAAAAACATTAACAACCATTGTATTTTTTTTCATCAATCAAAACTGTCAACTGTCATTGTGACAGCAAAAAATTAGTGACACACGAATTTTTTTCTGTTTTTTATTTTAATAATGTAACTTGCTAATAATTTTAATTGTTTGCTACGGAACCCTAATTATTTTTCCAAATTAAAAGTAACCTAAGTTAGACCTTATCAGCTATCTGCCAGTAAAAGTCCCGGCAAAATCGGTACAGCATTTTCGGAGATTACGGAACAAACAGACAAGCAGATAGTCAACAATTGAAAAAAAAAATAGTTTTTGCTATAACTTAAAAGTTATATGTTATTTACTTTCATAATGCAATCAGTAAAAAACTGTTGTTTTGATATTACAAACAGACAATTCAATTTTATTTAGTTGTATAGATGAGTAGGTATATCAGCATACGATGGTATTGCTATTATTAAGGCGCCTCCCCGAGCAAATGACCTTGAACGAGAAGTTTTTTGGAGCCTACTCCTCTTTATCCAAAAGAAATACCAACTAATAAAAAATACATTAAATTACTACATATTCTTGACTCCAAAATTGTCGTTTCATTTTTTTTTTAACTAGCTTAATGTTTGATAAATCCCCTCACAACGAAACCACAGAAATGAGAAATAATGATTTATAAAATGCTACTCCTCGTAAAGTAACCATTATTTTGATTTGCTACTTATACTAATGGATAGACAATTTAATAATGAACATAATTGTCGTTTTATTTTTTCCAAAAGACGTAAATTTGATTTTATAAAGAATAAAAACCACTCATATCGCACTATTTGGCCTGCAGTGACTGACGTAACAATCACTTTGTAGTGCAAGCTGATTAGAACTTTATTCTAACAGTATTTCAAACGAAGTTTGAACCACCACAAATAGAGTTGCTAATTTTGCTCGGGGAACCGCCTTAAAATTATCGGTGATTGATAGATGCGAAAAAACGAGAGCTTATATTTTTAGTTCACTCACTACCTATGTGGGTATAAATTATCATTCAGTGGTTCTTGTTGACGTATAGTGAAGTGACTGGTATGATAATGTAAGATGACAGGCACTGCCTCATGAATATGACACAAAAAAATGTATATCCTATTGCAGACTATCTCTACATATAGAGAGGAACGTGTATGATCAATGACCCTGGTGCGAGTATTGCGAGGTGCGAAACTTAATTTGTATGAAAAATTGTGTTCCTTAACTTTGTCACCAGTTGACGCTAGTGTAGTTTTAGTATCGTATAGTTGCCAGTACAGCAAATTACCACAAACTGTCACATTTCTCCAAATTATTTTAAACCATAATCCGTTGATGGTTAAGTTCAAAACCGAATGAGAATTTTTTTGACATTTTGCGGTAACTTGATGCGCTGGCAACTGTACAAGTTTATATAAATGCGATGGAATAGAGCAGCGGTGGCCCAGTGGTGGCGGCCCCGACTTACGAACAGAAAGTCGTGGGTTCGAACCCAGACAGGCGCATTACTTTGTGTAATTTATTTCATCACCACTGCTCTCAAAACGGTGAAGGAAAACATCGTGAGGGAAACGGGATGTCCTAGAATCAAAAATTCGAAGACATGTGACATCTACCAATCCGCACTGGGCCCGCGTGGTGGATTACAGCCCATTCCCTCTCGTTGAGAGGAGGCCGTGTCCCAGCAGTGGGAACATTATAGGCTGATAATGGTGATGATGATGGAATAGGTATAAAAACTTCCACTAACTAACTAAGCCCTAAGTTGAATGAATGCCAAAGGAAACTGCGGGCACTGATTCTGTCGTTTCTGCCAACCCCGAAAAGGATAAGGCATAAGAACCTAATAAGTAGGTTACTTGCCAGTAATCATCATCATCTGTCTAGCCTTCTCCCAACTATGTTGGGGTCGGCTTCCAGTCTAACCGGATGCAGCTGAATTCCCGTATTTTACATGGAGCAACTGCCTGTCTCCACAACCCAGTAAGTACTGGTAATACGATACCTCTTGGGCCCCTAGTAGTTAGACTTTCGGGTCACTGACTACCTGTAACGACTGTCAAAGGTCTACAAATAACAGCCGGGACCAACGGTTTAACGTGGTTTTTGAGGCACGGAGGAAACTCGGTATGTTATGGGCGGTCACTCATCAACAGACCAACCTAGGCAAGCGCAGCTTAACCTGAAGATTGATCCGAGCGGCTGTTATGATTTCAGCAATCACAGATCCGAATAAAGTCCATCTGTTCCAATAAAAAAAAAATAATTTACCAAAAACAAACTTCCTAAAAAAATACTCCATAGTAAAACTCGAAAATTAATAAGAAAATTTCCGTTCGGAACCTTTCCTGAAACACTTGAACATCTTATTAAAGTTCTACGGGCAAATTATCCTGTCGGGCCTAATCCAGGAACCTCATTAAAAACTCCACCGGTCTGACCTCTCCGGGAGGTCTTACTGCCGACTTCAATATTACCTGAAAAAGAGAAAAATATGTAATTAATATCATTGGACTTTGTATTCGTATTGTAAATGGGAAAGTTATGGGTTTTGCGCTATTAAGTACGTACCTAATTGGTCTTGAGTGTGATAAATGTTTATAGAAAGCAAAGCAAAATAGCAACGTTCTGCTTTCACGGCTTCATTGGCGTTATCGCCTATAGCACTCGAGGATAATGTACTTCAGAGAAAGATTTTTCGGAATCGGATCAGTAGTTCCTAAGATTACCCCTACATCGAAACTTACAAACAACCTACATCTTCATAATTCAAACTCAAAGCATTTATTTCAATTAGACCATTACGGCACTTTTGAATGTCAAAATTACAAATAAAAAACAAAGCTACAGTCCCAGCCACAAGGCATAATAACTTGAGAAAGTACTGTAGTTGCCCATTCCCTAGCGTAGATCTCTATGGAGAAGAACTCCATGTAAACTCCAAATATTGTTACAAAATCTTGGTTACATCATTCATTAATTTAGATTTTTTAGTTTTTTTTTTTTTTTTCATTTTTTGTTTCAGTCTAGATATTATCTACAGAAGTAGGCAGTATGACCGAAGTCAGACACTTCACCATTTGTAATTTATTCGACCACCTCTGCTCTTAAAAACGGTAAAGGGAAATCATCCATCCTCGTGCACAGAATTCTAAGACCCGACCCGCAATGGGCTCGCGTGGTGAATTATGACCGACTCACAGACAGACACCTAACAGGCCTGTGTCCGAGCAGTGGGAACATAATAGGTTCAGTCGCTGATTTATGAGTAGAACTACACAGCTACAACATTCCTCAGATTCATACAATTAGGTACATCTTCGATCAACAATTGTTGCTAATTGTTGATCGAAGAATTACATGCACGGATATCAAGTATCTAATAACTTACATATTCAGTACTCAACTATAACTTTTACTTTCTCATAAAAAACACATAAAAAGATAAAATAAACACACACAAACATAACCAAATTTAATATAACAACAAAGTCAAAGACTGTCGCATCACTAAAAAATTTATAACTTCATAAAAAGTCGGGCAATGTTCAGTTTAGTTTTCATTTAACTTGCTAAGTTATTACATAAAGAGTTGACGTATATAGCAATGATATTTGCCAACTTGTCAGCTAGTAGAAGTAATAGGATTGCTTTGAAAACTGCTGAATGTAAGTTAAATTCAGTTTAATTAAAGTGTAATTCATGAATAGCCTTGTGAAGCAACTTTGTTAGTAAGAAAATATACAGGGTTAATTTTCAATGACCGGCCAAATTTTCAGAGATGGTTTAGAATCGATAATATTTTCGAAATAATGCATAAAAAAAATAACATTTTTTTAAATAAATTTTCATTTCTGTCCTCCACTAAAAAGCGAACGTGTGGATATTGCAACAGCACAATTCAATTCAACAACCTAGATAGGTAGCAGTTAGCACACACATAAATTTGTTAGTGCATGCACGCACACAAACGCATTGATTCCCACTAGGTTTATGATTTAGGACATTTTCAAAAGAATGCTATTTTTTTTTCTATTTTTGGACAATAATATTTAAAATGCACTTTTGGTTTGATATCTAGATCTTAATTATAAATTTTGGTTGGTCCTTGAAAACTAACCCTGTATAGCTAAGTGAAAATATTTCAATCAGTAAGATGAAACATCTTTATCATCATCTGCCTAGCCTTTTCCCAACTATGTTGGCGTGGGCTTCTAGTCTAGCCGGATGCAGCTGAATACCAGTATTTTACATGAAGCGACGTCTATCTGACCTCCACACCCCGGTTAGTATTGGTTAATACGATACCTCATACTTGAAATACTGGACGATAATATATGCTCCTAAATGTACCTAGAGGATAAAAACATGTCTCCCATTTGCTAATCTGCGTAACTTTTTAACTAGCCTTCTTTGATGTACAATTTTAAGGAAAGAAACCTCCCTATAAATTACTAAATATTACTCAAAACATACAAAAGTCGACACTTCTATGTTAACGTTAACACTAAAAACGAGATATTTACTACGTTTAATGTTTGTTTTGAGTTCCCAATATTTCGGCGCAATTGCAAGCACGGGGTCACGGTTAAACCACGACTATGTTACGAAACTGTTTCACTAAATATTCCTGACTTCGTCAACAATTTTCCCATCCAACATTTTAGCGAAAGGCCGCATCCACTCCACTCCTGTTGCCTCTTTTTTCAGCTCACAAAGAGGCCCGTTACCCAATATAAACTTGGCTTCACTAGGGTAACCCGCAGTTAACCCAATCTTTTTACTCGTTCAACGGATATTAAATTTAACTGTAGTACGCTCATAACTTTTATAATCGTCGGTCTTTTTGTAACTTGAAACTTGTGAAGTGAGAGGAAAATTGTCCCAGTTATGAAGCTATGTCAAAATGAAGAAGAAGATTTTGAAATCAGATAGTGTTTGAGAAACTGGATACGGCTTTTCACGGGACTTGGCGCCATTGGTGGGTCGTAAAGGACACAGAAATATTCAGGTTTTTTATTATTGTTTTTCTTTTTTATATTTTACTTTTTATGGCATACGGAACTGCTGAGCTGACATTACAGTTCAGTAGCGCTTTTATTTTTTTACTTCTTCATGCATTTTCGACTTTTAGGAGAAAATAAACAATATTTGATTTCTTTACTTGTAATAAAACAACAGTAACCACATGGCCACAAGTTTCACATTCATCTAACACCACTGTTGGGGCGGCGACTGTGTAGAAAACACAAATGAAAGAAATCGTATAGTGCATTCTACGAGTCACCGTGGCGACTGACGATGATGCGACGCGACGGTGCTCACGTGAAGGAATCGAGTGATACTTTCACGTGTCGGATGACGCTAGTCGAATCACTCGAGGTCGTGACCAGGCCATTATTACTGAATATCATTCATATTCCCGCCGTAAACCGTCACATCGGCCATTTTGCCACGACATTTCATTTCATTTTCAAAACTAATACCATTCACAACGACATAAAAACTAATATACACATAGAATTTTAATTAAAACACATCAAATGGCGCGGGAATAATTAACATTCCAATTAAATTAATAATCTAGACCCAAAATTGTAGAACAGAGCAACAAATTGGCCCTCAAAACTATTTTAGGTCAAACTTCTAAAATTCAAACTAGAATGAGTCAAGATATCCCAATTAACGAAATTACTAGCACAATATCTAACTAATAACGTGAAATAATTAATATGTTTACTAACTAAGAGAATTCAAGGACGTCGTAAGTGGGTTTTTGTGAATTTTTAAACACCCAAATGTAGGGTGGGATCGATTTTCTTAAGTGTGATTACTCCACCTACTAACCTATTTGGACTTTGCTTGGGTATTATTTTACTGAAGTAATTAGTTCCTATCTGACTACCTACCAACCACCAGCTGCATTTGTCAAGTGCAATGGTAAAGTTATACTGGATGACTTTTTACAGTTTCGTGAACTAACCAAAATACTTAAGTGGAACTTATACCGTCACTTATATCTTTCGTGATTATTCATTATTTTGAGCACCCGATATTTTGACGCTGTTGCAAGCGCCATGATCGCGACATGACTGGTGAATGGGTGATGGTCGAAATATTGGTAGTTTAATATAATGAATTATCACGGAAGATATCCCGTGAGACAGCAAAAGTTTAGTTTCAAAGCGTGAAAGCTTAAAACAGTATTTGATACTTATGTGGGACAAAATATCAGATGATGGTTTCCCAAAAACCCAGCCCATCACAACAAAACAATAATTAACAAGAAAATATCAAAACAAGAACACAAACTAATATGAAAATTATCATTCCGTCGCCCTGTTCCGACGATAAATTAGAAACAGGATGAAATCTGCCTTCCCTTGGGAGAGTCGGATGTAGTAACGAGACAAGGATCCTTGGAGGTCATAGTGCTTAGTTTACACTACGAATAAGTGGGGTAAATATTGTGTGAGTAAACAATTTGACTTGTATTTTTCTTAGAAGTTTTCTTTGACAAATTTTGCAGTTAATACCTGCAGGTATAAATAAACATAGACGAAGTAGACGTGTTCTTTAGAGGAGACCGTGAATCGGCCAACTTGAGGTGGGAAGCCCTTTTTTTTTTTTTTTTTCGGGTGGGAAATCATCAAATGACTTCTCCCGCTCTGGACGGAGCAGGAGGGAGTGTCAGACTTTTACTGACTAAAACCCATCCATGTTCCTTCTTCGCCCTTTGTGTTCTGGGGCCACGGTATCTCTTTCGAACGGTCCCGCAACCCCGGCAGGCATCGGTCCTTGCGGACCCCTTCCTTTTTGCTGACTCTCTTTGAGGCGCGCGTGGAACACGAACGCGCCGTCGACACGGCCTGTCGTCATGAGACGGACGGACGGCGAGCTAGCCCATAGCCCACCGTCCACAAGCCCGCGCCTACGGTGGCCGGGGGCCACCTGGTGGCCCCCGACGCCCGGGGCGTCTCCCGCGGCGGCCGGGACGCTGTGAGGTTCTCTCCCTCTCACGTTCCGCCACCCATAGCCCACCGTCCACAGGAGGTGTCTCGTTGAAGCGACGATCTTCGCAGGGTGGCTGCTAGCAACTGGAGGAGAGTTGCTGAGAATCGAGTTTAGTGGATTGAGGAGGCCTATGCCCAGCAGTGGTCTGCTGTAGGCTGATGACGATGATAATAAATAAACTTTAGATTCCTGATGAACTAAATCTTTTCAGGGCTGTGGCAGAACTCTTGTCTATAAATATACGAAAAAGTGTTTGTGTGGTTTATTAGATTGTTTCCGTCGACCTAATTCATCACTTGTTGCTTTTAGATTTTCCGGGTGTTTATGGAATTATTAAAGGTTCTTAAATTGATTTTGATTTTGATCGCTTAAACTTGAAGCTGCATTTTGACGTCTGAAAATTAAAACGCCCGTTTAAAAATGACTTAATTGAAAACACGTCTCTTTAAATTCAAACACTTAAAAAAGCCATAAAATCCAATCCAGACTTTCCAAGTATAAATCTATACCCTTTTTAATTTAATTAACTCATTCCCGGCCCCTCAATTTACAGCGTCAGGCAGCGCCATACTTCATTCGGCACGCAGCAACGTAATGTCGCTAAAAGCCCGTAGATCACGCGAGATGGCGCTACTAGTCAAAACAAACAAATCACAGCCAGTCGGACGGCGACCTCCGCCGGGGCCGCACGTTATTTATGTAACGCTCTTAAATGGCGATTGACACGCAAACGCTGTTACAGTTTAGGATTTTTTTGGAAATACCGCGAGCGTTTGGTTCTAAAAGTGGGCTCGGAATTGGGCTGGTTTCAGAATTGATTCTATTGTTTCGACAGATTCGGAAAAAGTATTGACTGACTCATATCATATTGCATCTCCTGAAAACAAATTATTGCGTTTTTCTTATAAAGGTGACTTCTTCCACTTTTTCTGATGTCGTTGTCGATGACTGATACTTTGTCTGACCAGTAACTACGTAGCGACCTGAGGACCACGACAAGTAGCAATCTCTTTAAAAGCGATTCATATTTATTGCTACAACGATTCTCAACAGGATTGATATAGACTATCGGTAGCTTAACTAACTTCAGTCCTATATGTTTTGACTAACGAAGTGATTTTCTAGCGAGTCACTTTGTCTAGCACCTTTGCGACAGCTTCTAGGTCGTTACTTTTCGTGCTTTACTTCGTTCGTGTTTAAAATAGATCCTAAATCATGCATCATTCATCATCACCTTATCCCAATTTATTTGGGGTCGGCGCAGCATGTCTTCTTCTTCTATTTTTCTTTTACACATAATTATATGTACGGTCGAACAAGCTATTTGGTTTACAGTTTAACTCAGAAATTACATTGTAAAATGTAAACCAAATAGCTTGTTCGACCGTAGATTTTATCGCAGGATATCCATAATTTTCATCGAATCGGATTAATCCAACGTTGCCGTAAAACGTTCGTACTATCAGCTCCAATATTAAAGCAATTCCATTACATAAACAACTAAATCACAAACGTAAATACATGGAAGCCTTGTGTTAACTAGTGATTGGCACTTAATTAGCAAATCTGTATTGTTCTCTGCAGGAATCTGGTAGCAATTGTGTTTTGGTGTAACAAAGCCGATACTGCGGTGTTTCGTGTAGTTTCCGTACAATGTTAAGCCACCCCTCGCTGTAGTCTTTGTCGTGAAACATGAAGATATGACGGTTAGAGGATTGGCAGGACCGTGTCCTTATCTGCTTAGAACTTGTATCTAGTAATCCGTTGTTAACCATGGTTATTGTTGTGTATTTCCTTTGGCAGTTAGGTGTAGCAGGCGTGCCACATATGGGTGTTATTTTCAGTTCTTTAAAAATTGCATCAAATGAGCTGAACTGAGGCAGAGGACAGGATATACGAGTCGGTAGTGGTTTAGGTTGGGAGATGTATTATGTCCAAAACTGTACTGCGATAGGTTGAGTTGACAAATTGAGGTGCCATCGTTGACTAGTGATATTAACTATGTTGGTAAATCCTGGCAATGAGCCTGTGAGTTATAGTTGCTAGGACTATTATGGGTACTAAAGTGTCCAATGTTTTTTCGTTGCAAAAGGAAACCCTGCTACCAATTTCGCTGATTGACTTAAATTATCTTTCAGACAGACCAGCTGCGTGAGCTATTCCCATAGTTCCTTTATCCCATTGAAGACATGAAGAGATTACCAACTTTAATCTTAAAACAGAATTACGCTACTATCCACAAAATATTTCTTTAAATAATATTTTTATGAAATGACGAGTTGAGTAGGTAGGACCTCAACCTTTTTTTATGTTCAGTAAAAAGATAATGTACTCGAGATGTCTGTTCAGACGGGGCTCAAAAGTTTTAAGTAGAATATAAAAGTGAAGTGGGACAAATTCTTGGCGATTTGTTATACTAAGAAACTTGCCCTATAAACGGCGCCGTGGAGTCATTACGTTATGTTTTTGGAGCGGCTCCGAAGGACGGGATTGGGGTTTTGAAGTTCGGGGACCAAAAAAGTTGATCAATTGCTTAACTTTTTTCCCCATTTGCAAATCATCATCTGCCTAGCCTTTTCCCAACTATGTTGGGGTCGGCTTTCAGTATAACCATATGGAGCTGGATTTCAGTATTTTACAGCGAGCGACTACCCATCTGACCTCAACAACTCAGTTAATACTGGATAATACGGTACCCCTTGAAAAGACTGGTTATCAGACTTTCGTGTCACTTTACCTGTAACGACTGTCAAAGATCTACAAATGACAGCCGGGACCAACAGCTTAACATGCTTTCCGAGACTCGGAGGAAACCCCGTACGTTATGATGGTCACCTATCCACAGACCGACCGAGGCAAGCGTGGCTTTCTGAAGGTGTTTGCAGAGAGGCTGGATGGGCCTACAATGGGGAGGTTTATCAAGCTACACCTTGGCAACAAAGCCAAAGATGTAATACTAACACCCTATGGGCCTTGATGTCTGACAATCATTTTTTTTTTTAACCTTGAAGATCAACATACATACAACAGATTTCATAAGTCATAAGTCATTTAATCATTTGTTAACACAGGTACCATAAATAGTTGTTACAAAAGATAACAAGCGCGCTCTGCTATGCCCGAAGGCGTACAAATATTCAAAGAGGTCATTGACATTAAAATTGATAACCTTTAAAATTATATTAGTGGAATGCAAGTATTAATTGATTTTAACAAAAAATAAAAACAGAAAAATATATAAATGTCAAAAGTAAGTGAAGCTTTACTACGTCAAAATACACATAATGTTTAGACAAAATAAAAAAATAATAATAATACAGAATGTCACGTACAAAAATGTCAAAAATTTCAAGTGGAATTGAACTTAATTAAAGATATGCTACGAGTATGTCAATGAGTACCGACTATGGTCAAAAACAGTAATTACATTTTGTCTGTTAAAAAATCCGAAATGCTGTAATATGCTTTATTCAACAGCAAAGATTTAAGCCTTTTCTTAAATAAGATTATGTTCAAATCCTTAATTGAACTTGGTATGTGGTAGTATACGATTGGTGCCATTCAAAAAACACTTTTTTGCATCAACAATTTCATTAGACAGTTTTTCCAAATGTATCACGCTACAACCGGCTTTTACTCCGCCGCTGTTGTCACAGCCCCACACGCCACCACGCCATCAACGCTCTGCCCTCAGATCTTTTATGACAAATGTATAACGTCGCCGAATACTGAATAACTAACTTTTGACGAAAACTTGTGAGTTAGTAGCTGAGAATCATTTCATTACTATCACTTTACTATTTCAAGTAATTTGTTAATGTAATAACTAGGGATTTTGTGAATGGTTTGGAATATTGGGATTTTCTAAG
Organism: Xestia sexstrigata; assembly: GCA_941918905.2. Taxonomy (NCBI): domain Eukaryota; kingdom Metazoa; phylum Arthropoda; class Insecta; order Lepidoptera; family Noctuidae; genus Xestia; species Xestia sexstrigata. The sequence goes on from OW799225.2 coordinate 10,550,658, forward strand.
GGATGATTAAAAAGAATGATGTTACCTAGCCTTTTATGATTAAATATTTAATTTAATAAGATTATTGTCTAATTCTGTTGTGTCAAGCTACAAAGACGGAATTTAAACAGCAAACTCGATTTGAGGTTACCTTTTTTTTTTTTTTTTTTTTTCGGATGGTATTTTTTTTATTTTTTTTTTTTTCGCTGTTGTCATAGCCCCACACGCCACCACGCCCATCTCAACGCTCTGCCCTCAGATCTTTTATGACAAATGTATAACGTCGCCGAATACTGAATAACTAACTTTTGACGAAAACTTGTGAGTTAGTAGCTGAGAATCGTTTCATTACTATCACTTTACTATTTCAAGTAATTTGTTAATGTAATAACTAGGGATTTTGTGAATGGTTTGGAATATTGGGATTTTCTAAGGGATGATTAAAAAGAATGATGTTACCTAGCCTTTTATGATTAAATATTTAATTTAATAAGATTATTGTCTAATTCAGTTGTGTCAAGCTTCAAAGACGGAATTTAAACAGCAAACTCGATTTGAGGTTACCTCAAACAAAAAACACATTAGACCGTTTTGGCGACCGGATTTAACAGACAGATAAAAAAAATCTCTATTTTACGTTTAGGATTAAACCCACAATACTTAAACATCCCTGCAACATGCAAGTATACGCACAACTTCTGACAGAAGTTAAAGAATACCGCATTCCCATCAGTAGGTCCTTGAAAAGGACAATCTCTCATGATCTTTACATAATCAAAAGACAAGGTTCCTCATACCAAAAAGTTTTATAAGTATACCTATTTAAATAAACTCACGCCTTTTTCCCATGGGGGTAGGCAGAAACCACAGAACGCCACCTGCTATATACGATCCTTACATACTCCTTCTAATCGTCCACCTTCATACATCTAGCTTTTAGATAACTAGCGGACGTCACGCGGTTTCGCCCGCGTAGTTCCCGTTCCCGTGGGAGTACGGGGATAAAATATAGCCTATGTTATTCAGGGTGAATGTAGCTTTCTAATGGTGAAAGAATTTGAAATCGACGCAGGAGTTTTTGAGTTTATTCATTACAAACATACAAAAATAAAAATCTTCCCTCTTTATAATATTAGTGTAGATAATTAAAACAATCTAAAATAAAACCAAATCACCCCAACCTTAATAACGTGTCACCTACCCTTAAATATATGTGTCTCTCCTTAAAATTCAATAAATTCTAGACCTAAGAGAATTTCATTAGTATTAAACCTAGGTTTCAATTAACATAAAAAGCAATGACCTAGGCTTAATTGTATTTCTTAATTCGCTATTTCTACATATACAGGCCTTTTTGTAGGGGTTTGTTTGTTTAAATAGAAGACATTAAGAAAATATCAGGTTTCTATTGTTCCATTCTGGGTTAATGCCTGTTTTTATGTGTATAAAACCAGGTTCTCAGAGCTCCTACATATAAAGGAAACATTTGTTTAAATTAGGTTTGTGTGTTTTGTTGATAATCATTAACTAAATTTAATATAGTTATGAGTTATCTATACAACAAAAGCTTTTACTAAATGCATTTGTAAGTATACACGGCACTGATAACAAAAAAAACAGTTCTTTGATTTATTGTCTGCCTGTCTGTCTGTTTGTTCCGGCTAATCTCCGAAACGGCTGCATCGATTTTGACGGGATTTTAACTGGCAGGCCACTGATGTTATATTGAGTATCTTAGGCTCTTATATAGATAAAGAATTGGGGTCCCGCCCGAAAAAAATTTAAACCCTTGAAATTGGTAACAAAATTCGAATAAATTAAATATTTGTTTATTTATGGCAACTAGGCCCAATTGTTAGTAACATAACATTTTTTCTAAAAACTATTGTTAGTAAGCAAAACACAGAAACCCAAACAAATACAAAAAGAAAATTGTAAGGTTAGATGTGGGGTCTTCTGACCAGCACCTCCACAGCGTGCGATAACCAAGGTACGTCGAACTCAGTGTATCAACATACTTGCTACTACTAAAAAAATAAGTAATATTTAATAATAATTTCACGCAGACGCCGTAACTTCGTACCTTACGAAAGTACGGACGGGCAACAGCTAATTTTCAATAAGTCTGACAGGAGAAGATCTCCAGGTTTCCTTATGATGTGTACAACTTTAGTCAAGCACGCGCTTGTCTTAGAATTGGAAGACATGTGACATCTATCAACCCACACTGTTTGACACATACAGTATGACCACTATTTAGTGTGCAGTTAAAGGTGGCACTATTTGTCAAGATGAAAAATGCATCGATATTTGTATTAAGATGACAATGAAATGTAAGAGAGAAGTATGGAAGAAAAAGACATGACGACACGACCACAAATGAATTGGGATAAGGGAAGATAATGATGTTGATGCCGGGGTGTTATAAGTATGACGTGTCTGTGTGTGTCTGTGGCATCGTACGGATGAAACGATTTTGATTTTGTTTTTTTTTGTTTGACAGGTGAATTAGTCGGGAGTGTTCTTAGCTATGTTTGATGAAAATCGGTCCAAGATGGCCGCCACCACAAAATGGCGAATTTCATTTTTTTTCACTATGGGTATCAAAATGAAAGGGCTTGACTAGTAGAAGTTATTTCTACATTATTATTACCTTTATTTTTTCAATAAAACCGTTTCACTTAAAAAAATTGTTTTGTGTCGGGGGTTTTTAGATTTAATTTGTTTAGTTTTGATTTTAGAAGTGTATAACGAGCCAACCTCTCTCACATAGCAGAAGAGACCTAAGCCCCAGAAGTGGGAAAATAACAAGGCTGATTATACTTTACGAAGACAAAAGAGGTCCTCAAACCTACCTGGCCGACAGACCTCTTTATTTCTTCCATTACTAAAGATTCATAAACATAAAAGTCGAAACTATTGAAGCAAAACCTTCATCTAATTAAACAAACACGCAACACAGCAACATCGGAATTAACATCAAAACAAAACATAATCCGCAAAAGTTTTTTTATAAACAACAAAAATAAACTTAATGTATTCGGTGGTAAGCCTAAGGCCCATGGTGGGGCTCCGCTTTAATGTAGTCTTTACAACATTAAACACTGAATATTAGGATGTGGTCACAGTTATAGCGTTTTAAAAGACTGGAAATGTAACATGAGTCTAAATATGTGTGTGGTCTATGTTTTTAACAACGATACAGGAGAAATAGGATAAGGAAAAGTTATAAAAAATAAAATTGTATAAAAATATCAGCCTCATACCAAGAACCACCAGTTACTCGTTTAATCAATGCGGATTACCTAGTAAATGGGTTGTAGCGGTCAAGTAGGTAGTGGCTGCATGTAAAATTCTAATATTCAGCTGTATGCGTTAAGACCGCCGACATCGATAGTCTGGAAATGGCTAAGCAGATGACGATGGATGTGTACGAAACATAAACATTCACGATCTTCACTGAGTTGGTAACAACTTAGTGAAGATCGTCGCTCGGTGTAAACTTTCAAGAAACATAAGGTCTTGCTGGATATCAAAGTGACATAAAATATAAAACCCTCCATAGGGGATCAATCTATTTATCGGTCAATAATAAGGATAACTCTATGAATATTTTCTTTTGTCATTAAAAAAAAACTTACCTATTTGTAGGTATCGCTCCCCGCTAACAGTAGCACCCACCTTATTATGAAACAATAGCCACCCCAGCATTTATTTATGAAAATACCCTTGTAGAGGTACAAACGTAATATTTTATTTACCGTAAATTTCACCTTCCAGTGTTCAATGATCTATAAACTTTTATGATAGTCGGTGTCTTTTCGTTAACGAATATAAAATAATACGATCGGCTGTCTCAATGTGCTTCAGTAACTATTTGGAGGAGAACGGATATTATTTTTTCTTTGTAGTATTTTTATCACCTTGAGATTTTTTTGTATTATTTTTATAATGGACTAGCACTACGCTCGTGACTTCGTCCACAAGAGTAGTAATAGCTCGTCTAATTTGCATGATTAAAATATATGTTAATTTAGCTTTCTATTGGCGAAAAAATGGTTAAATCGGTCCAGTAGTTACGGAGCTTATTCGGTACAAACAAAAAAAATCTTTCCTCTTTATAATATTAATATAGATGAGACTATTCCAAAATTAAATTCAACCAACTGAAAATCTTAACCAATCGACTCAAAATTTCAAACATCGAACCACACCTAACCCTGAAAACGCCGCGCGGAACTTTTAGATAAAATTAATACTATTATTATTTTATTATCTACCCACATTTACCGAAGGACAGAATACGTAATGGAAGCGTACAGAAATTCAACCACTTAGTTGATTAAAATACGAATTAATTAAGTGAGTTGTTGAATGGTATTTTAGATACGATTAATACGGGAGTAGAATATTTGAGGAGTTCCTGTGGAAATCATAATGAAATGGTGATAATAATAATAATTTTAATAATTATTATTTTATTTTCTATAACTTCAGAACACATTACATTAGTGTGGACCGTCAACCCCTGAACTTGGACAACCTGTATGACAGGGTTTGAGGTTTTGCCGGTTACAAAGATCTGAGTGTGGAAGCTTAGACTGCTTACTGCAACTACTGTAAAAATTAACTAAAACTGAAATTATATCTATTGTAGAAAATTGACTTTATATAACAACAAATGACATAAGCTAACAGAAAATAAAATAGAAGGAAGATTAGATAAAATAAAACAAGGCACATTTTCATAAATATGGAATGGAGGTAGTGTGTGGTGAGATGTATGTTGGTATGTGTGTGTGTGTGTTTTATGTGTATTTATGTCGCGAACAATATTTTAATCAACATACAACTTAGCACTGGCCTGCAAATAGCAAGAAAACGTAAGAAAATCTGAATTTCGCGGGCTACCCTGGAGCATCCACCTTAACTCACTTTCACAAACATGTGAAAACCCGAGACTCATCTAAAGCATGAACGATCCAAAATTTAACCAATTTAGGTCAAACTATAATGATGGGCGCTAATCAGAACCTCCTAAGAAACTTTCGACTCCAACAACTAGTAAACAATACTTCCAAATTAATAGGACAATAGAAGGAGCACTGGAGTGTGTCTGACCATTAAAAATGAAGATATAAATCGGGGGTCTTAATGACCCCTGTGTAATGGTGCGTTGTGGGTAGGGTTACCATTTCGAAATTTGAAAAGTCCTGACATAAAGCCCGACATTAGCAAAAAAAATATGTTCAGACAGTTAACATTTTTTTTCCTTTTTTGGACTGCCTCGTTGGTCCAGTGGTCGCAGGCGCGACTGCTGAGTATGAGGTCCTAGGTTCGATTCCCGGGTCGGGCAGTAGTATTGGGTTTTTCCAGTATCAGGAATGTCTCTGCCTTACCCTGCGGGAATTACGGGCGTGCTGTTATGTAATGTTATTTAACTTTTTAACCTATCGTCTTTCAGCACTTATTTTTTCGTTTTTTTACTTAAAAATTAAAACACTTACAGTCGAAAACTTCTGAAAAATTACAATTCTGGATAGAGTATTGAAAAAGCCGGACATATTCGGACAAATATAGAAGAATGGTAGCCCTAGTCTGTTGTGGGCGCGCCGTTTGAGGGTTGAATTTGACGTTCCCAGTATAAAAGTTGGTTAAAAGGTTTAATTTCCACTGCGGGGTGTAGTTATAAGCTAAAAATGTATTCGCCTATATTTCCCAAAGGCCTTATAGGCAGGAACGTTGTATGTTTCGCAAGAATAGCTGAATAAGCTGATGCATATATTCAATGTGTTAAAAAACTAGTGCTATTTCGAAGTCCTATTTTCCAATAGCCAAAGCCAATAACGAAATCAGAGGAGGAGAAAACCAAAGATAAAATAGGATAGATTAGATAACAAAAATGTTAAAAGGGCTATTTTTTAATTTCCCAATATAGAGATAAAACATTACGCCTGTAATCCCAGATGGGTTAAGGCAGAGGTGCACTTAGTTTTGCCAGTGATGTTTGAGTTCCATGTAATAGGGGGCGAGCCTATAAGCATCAACCGGGCACAGATCCAGACTCCGTGGCAATTAAGAGAAATTCCTGATGGAAAAACCCATTACCACGTTACCGGACCTGGGAATCGAACCCAGACCAATGAGGCAGACGAAGAAACTTCACTACACAAAAAAACATATTTGTAACTACCATCCGAAACTGACTTAGTATTCTAAATGCATAAGTTTGTGAGGATGGATGGATGGATGTTTGTTACTGTTTCACGCAAAAACTACAGGACGGATTTGGATAAAGTTTACAACTGAGACAGTTTATAAACTGGATTAACACATAGGATACTTTTTATCCCGGTAGTAAGATCCCGCGGGCATTAGCTAGTTACCTATAGATACAAAATTACATTACAAAACCAACTTCAAACGTAACCAACAGATACATGAAACGTAATTCAGACACCAGCTAAGTAGACAATAAGAAACCTGTTTAACAGCAAAGTGGGGGTCTTGAGACGTTGAATAGTACTCAGAGCTCTTGAGAAATGGGAACTATGTATGTGATCTGAGACACGTGATGTTTATATGCCTGAAAACATAGTTGAGAGGTTTAAAGTTCAAGGAGTCTGTTGTGCGTAACAGGTAATAGGAAAATAATGTCTTCTTTATAACCGACTGTGGCGAAGCCCAAAATAATGGTTATGTATTTGATCTGTATGTACATGTATGGCTGTTTCTTTGTTTCCTCGTAGCTCATTAAGGGATGAACTGATTTTAATGATTTTCTATTTATTGGGGTCGGGTTTTCTTCGCTAAGACAATCTGCCTAGGTTGTCGGTTCAGGCAATCGAGCAAGCAAAAGGTCTACCGTTATAATTATTTGAACACCAAGTTTGAACACCAACCCCAGTCGTCTTCTTCATTCCGTCAGATTTGAGGAAACTCGGATCACAATATGATCTTCAGGATACGGTAGGTACTACCATCATCTGTGTCGATTTTGCCGAAATTTTTGGCTACATGACATGTATAGTAAAATTCTTATCTGCTGGTTACTACTCTATTTGGATATCTGAAATTGCAGAACAAAGCAATTGACACAGCTGAAATTGGCTAATGTGTCATAGAAACAAAACGGTACTTGGTGACAATAAATGGTATGACAGTGGTAATATTTTTTCGAAAAAGCTCCTAAAAACCTCAATGAGCTCTCTAGAACTAGTCAAAGGAAATCCCATATTTCATCAATCCAATCCCATAATCTAGCCAAGAACATTCATTTAAAAACCGATACAGAATAGCAATAAAACAGTACAACACACTTGAGCAATTTAAAACAACATCGGGCAATAATTGTCACGGACTATGGGCTACGGCGCTAACCGTCCCGGGCTAAAGATTAAACGGAAACATTTGTGTTTAATAGTATTCGGGTTATACATAGGTATCAATTTGGGAATGTCCCGAAAAGTTTGGAGTCTATTGGGCAATCTCCTTTTGTCTGAGTTTTGAAGTTCTTTTTTTTGTGTTTGATAGATGATTGAAGCAACAAGCAAGTGGACGCCTTGTTGGAGTAGTGGTTGCAAACGCTACTGAAAGCTGAACGTGAAGTCTTACGGACGTCGTCGTCGTGTCGTCTTGGGACGTGGAGGTCCCTCAGATCTCTCTGCATGCTTTTCACCATTATGAATGATCCATGTGCTCCCGAGTACCTAAAAACTTTTTACAAGGTGTTGGGCAGTTCGCACAGTCGCAACCTTCGAGCTTCCAAAAACCTAATTCTTCAAATTCCCTCTCACCGTACTGGTTTTATGTCCTCTTCTTATGCTATCTCATCTATAAAACTCTGGAACGCGCTACCCCTTGGCATTAAAAAAGCTGAAAGCAAATTGGCTTTCAAAGGAGCAGTTCGGAAGTTCTATTTAAAGTCAGTTTATATTACTTTCTAGTCATTACTAGTGTCGTAGTAATTATTATAAGGTTTCTCGTATTTCGACTATCTGTATGTATTTTAGTATATATTAGTTTATTTTAGCACAAATATTATTGTATTGTATTTATGTACCCATTTATGGTTTTTAATTGATGCTTGCAAAATGGTATTTTTCTTATTTATTTTTGTTGTACTCTATCACAATACTATCCTATTTGACCGAAAGGTTGACTGGTAGAGAATGCCTTGTGGCATTAAGTCCGCTTATGTACCACCCTTGTACATGAAGTTTAAATAAATAAATAAATAAGTCTTTGGTTCGATTCCTAGGTCAGGCAATGTTTTATTGTATCGCGTTTTATTATCCGGAATTTCTCAATAACTGCCCGGAGTCAAATTGTGCCCAGTGGATGGCTATAGGCTGGCCCCCTTTTAAGAGGGTCTTGAACGTATGTGTATGTGGGTGTTCTTAATACAGGTACTCGTATATTCCTATTAGGAATGTAGGTCAGTTTTTATTATTATTTATTTAGTACATTATTTAAAACCATTAACACTAAATTAAATACCTAATCCTTTTACTCGGTCTTCTCGCAGAACCACAAGCATTATAACATTATCGTCTTCCACTCATCAGCAAACAAGTCCAATCCAGGGTTGGTCTCCACGAGCGCGTTGAGCATCGTAAGCATACGCGGTATAGGGGAAGTGGATCGAGCTACAGTGCGACTAAATGGGACATTAAACAATTTATTGGATATTGAGATAATTATTATGATATTAAAAGAAACCTAGAATTCTAACAATCAGTATTACGTTTGACTCAGTTACTGAGTCGTGGAGACTAGAGATAGGCAGTTGCTCCATCTAAAATACTGGTATTCAGCTGCATCCGGTTAGACTGGTATTCGACCCTAACATAGTTGGGAAAAGGCTAAGACGAACCAACTCGACTAAGTGTGTGATATGTTAAAGTTATCTAAAACATATTAAGAAAACTAGCACTTCGCCCGCGACTTTGTCCGCGAAAATTGTGATAGCTCGGCTAATTTTAGCCTTTGTTACTCGGTATAGACGTAGCTTTCGAATGGTGAAAGAATTTTTCAAATCGGTCCAGTATTTTATATGTTTATTCGTTACATACAAAAACACAAATCTTTCCTCTTCACAATATTAGTATAGACTGATATTCAGCTGCATCCGGTTAGACTGGATATGTTTTCGATAAATGTTAAGTTATCGAAAACATATTTAGAAAACATAGCGTACATCCACGCAATATAAAAGCAGTTGTTAAATTCAACAGTCAAATTCCTATGGTCGTAATAAAATACAGATACATTTTATGTCGTACTAAACGGTGCTATGTTAGTTCAACTTGTATTTATATTGCTGTTCTGACTTTTATGCCATATAAATTCCACCAAAGAACTACACATTTTTTCGCTACTACATACGTTTTTTTTTAGTTTTAATAAAGCCACCTCACTATTAACCCCTCGTATGCCGTAAAAGGCTAGTTTCCACCATCAATAAATTGCAAATATACATATTTAGTCTGTCACTTAGAGCATTGGAAAATAACGGACACGTATTTTTTGTTTTGTAAATCAACGAATATTGACAAAGATAAAACCCATCAAAACTCGGGAGTGGGGGCTCGTGACGTCAGAACGCACTAAATATTATACCACGCCGCGCCGTGACGTATTGAGAATTTTAAAAGCGTCGTATCTTCGCCAATTTTTATTTACGTAACAAAAGATACGGATCAAATATTTTTGATAAACGGACGGACGTAATTTGATTTTATTAGTACACAAGCCTACAGACACAATTAAAAAGCTATTGTGTCATGTCGAGTAGATCTACGTTCCGGATATACTTCTAATGTTGTCTACCATTTGTTTTCACCGCTCACCGCTTGCCGCGCCTCAGGGCTTATTTAGGGCTACCTTAGGGCACACTTGAAACAAAACTGTCTTGAGACCGACTATTTCCCTACTAGTGCGAACGAGACAGACTGTTTATCTCTCGCTCGCGCTAGTAGGGAAATAGTCTGTCTCGAGACAGTTTTGTCTCAAATTTGCGGTAGCCCTTACGGAGACGCGGTGCGTCGCACGTCGCGTCGGGCGGCGCGGGCCGCTTAAAATTCAAACATAATTATGGCAATGTATGAGAGCGTTTACGGAGAAGCGTTTTTACGCGCGTTTGCTTGAGATGCAGCGTCGAACGCCGCGTCGGACGCGGCGGTGCACGCGGCGTCCACACATAAACACTAGATAACAATGTTATTTGTAAGTTGCACTGACAGAAGTATTTATTTAATAAACTTATGCGAAATAGACTGGTATTTTTATTTATTCCCGAGAAGAACACAAAGAGCTTTTTGACATCCGTTACGTGTCATAATGACATAACGCCGCGTGTACCGCCGTAAACAACATCGTACTGTGCCATATGTTTGTGTTTGGGCGTGTGATAACGCGGGCCGCTGCACGCACTGCCTCTCCGTAAACGGAAAAAACGCACAACGCGTCGCGCGACGCGCCGCCCGACGCGCCGGTCTTGGCTTTGCCCAGGCCGCACGAAGGGTTAATAAAAACCAACTAATTTCCTTTATTTTAAATACGTTAGTTACAGTATTATCAAAGTCTTCGCAGAAGATCAGTTATTCAGATAGATTCATCATCAGCCTCAATCGCACTCACGTCAACTCCATTCTCAGCAACTCTCATCCAGTTGCTATCAACCACCCAGCGAAGAACGTCGCTCCACCGAGCCTGAGGGGCGTCCCGTCTTACGCTTACCGATTCGCGGTCTCCACTCAAGAACACATCTACCCCACCTGTCATCGGTTCAAAGACTAATATGGTCGGCCCATTGCGATTTCAGCTTACTTTTTCAGATATTTTTTATTCAGATAGATTTATTAACCTAATAAATGATAAAGTGTAAACGATGCGATGATAGTGTAACCCTTTATTTTAAACCTTTAAACTTTTAGAGAAACTGCGTAATACATTACTTTGAAGCACAAGTTTCTCTACTTTGTAATAATGAGAATGTATCGTATGTGAGTGTTTACTGCTCACAATATTTTGAAGTCGTAAAATCGGTACTTGTTATTTTATTTACCTATTTCACTACTATGAGGTGGGTAGATAAAGATGAGTTCAATTTACGAATCGATCGTTTGACTATGAATTTCTACCTATTAGGAAAAAGGTTTTGAGATACAACTGCAAATTGGTATCATGATTTTCATTTTTTTTTATTTAATAATTTTAAACGCCTATAATCACCGAAGAGTTACGCAAATATATATATATCGCTGGACATTAACACACAGCGCCATCCAGTGCCACACTAAGCAACGACGCTTGTGTCGTGGACACCAGATAGTTGATATACCAAAATAATGAAATGATGATGTAAATGTGTACCTAATAGTGCACCCACATTTTGCCAGTTATGTTTAAGTCTCATGTAAAAGGGGCGAGCCTATTGCCATCAACTGGGCACAAATCCAGACTCCGTGGCTGTTACTCAAAAATTCCTTATGGAAAAACCCAATAACACTTTGCCCGACCCGGGAATCGAACCCGGGAGCTCATGCTTAGCAGTCGCGCTTGCCACCACTAGACCAACAAATAAATAAACTACAAAATACTACAAATACTTTAAGCCTATCGTCTTTTAGGAATGGTTAATCCAACGGTAACCAAGATAGGGTTGGTTTATCTTGGTAACTTAAAACAACAGCGGTCACGAACATTTCGAAAACTGATAACCAAAACTCTAATTAACTATTCGATTTCCATTCGAACCCGTCTCAAATCGATCCATAATCGTCGATAACCCGATTCGAAAACATTACCATTTTCCCTCATTGACAGCTCAGATAAGATCGGTAAAACACTGTTATATTATGCGAATAAAAACATGTAAACTTGGTATCGATATCGGTATCGGTATCGAGTAATCGGTTACCAAAGCTCGCACGTCATCGGTACGACTTATCGCTATGTAGCGCCCCGGGTCGTAAAGTGAGTACACTTGCGGCCGAAGTGATGTGTAAACATGTTTCTGGGTTGATATTGTCGTGTTTGAGGATGTTATGAATGTTCTAAGCTGGATTTTGTAGATGTAATAAAATGGACTGGAATCTTTTTTGATACTTGTTTTTTGATGTGGTGAATTTAAGGGTACTTACTTAATATTATGTCGTCCTAAAAATATGCTATGATTTATGTCAGGAAAAGCCTTGGGTTTTTCGTCTTTGTAGGTACTTATTAATGAAGTCTTCATAAAACAAGAATTAATTAATTCAGTTCACTAAAAAGTAAAAATAGCGATGAACTTACAATTACTGTACGTAACTATTTACTTTTAATCAAAACTATAGCGTACGTAATTACCAATTGCTTTTTCAGTTGATTGGGATTTAACTAAAAAAATATAGGTCCACCAAAATGTGTAAACAATTTTTAAAAATTCACACGACCATCGAAAATAAATACGCAACAAAAAACAAAATGCGCTCGAAAAGTTTTATCGAATCCGAATATTCCGAAACGGTTAAACTCTGTCGTTAAATGTGTCCTCGAGTGTAAAAAGCACATTATAAAATATTCAACTTGATGTTGCCATACGTTTTCACGTGGCAATCGGCTCTTTACGCCTGGGGTTGCCAGCCTAGCTCGGGTTTTTAACGGCGTTTCGCTGCCAAGTTGCCAGCTCTTAAAATATGACGCCAGTTGAGATGTTTGAACATAATTGTGAGTAAATAATGGGAGTATTTGAGAAGGTGGGAGTTAAGCGCCCTCTTAGAGGGAAAGTGTTGGATTGTTAGCTGAGACCTTATTGCTAATATGGTAGGAGTTTACCTATGTAAATAAACAGTTTGGGTGACTTGCTTATAGCATACATACATAAGGACGATGCCTAATAGCTTTAACGTAAAGCTCTATAATCTATGCGTGCGGATATCCCTTCTGCTAGGCTAGATGAACCTCAGAAAGGTCATCATCATCATCGACAGTCCAACTTTACCCATTGCTGGGTATATACTAGGCCTCTCGTTGCAGCAGCCTTATCCAGGATATTCCAGCGATGGCAACAATGTCGTCTGATCAGAAAGGTGGCTGGAATCAATTCTATGCAGAGGACAGGGTGATTGTGGCAAAGCCTGGATTGGCTAAGGTAATATTGACTTCATGATGATTTTTTTTTTCTGATGGGAAATCATCAAATGACTCCTCCCGCTCTGAGAGTTCCTTCTTAGCACTTTGTGTACCAAGGCCGCGGAATCTCAAACAGTCCCGGCGCAGCCCTGGCAGGCGGACTTCATGACTCAATTAATTACGGGTCGGTCTAGCATGCTTGTTTCAGCAACCATTTCAATAGTAATCCTCTCTTTATCTGCATACTCTTTCAAAACACAATTAGCAGTAAACGGTGATAGAGACACTGCTTGCGATTTGTAAATTCTTTGTATGAGAAGGCAAAGAAAAGTACCGTGTTACCTATTAACTGGATTGAGGAGGTAGGCAGTAAACTCCATGAAAAATACTTATATTCAGCTACACTCAGCTATAAGAGTAGAGGAAGACCAAAGAAACGATGAATGGACTGTGTCAAGGATGATAATTATGGTTAGTAAGAATGTGACTGCTGAGATGTCGAATAATGGCGAAGAATGGAAGAAGAAGACATGCTGCGCCGACCCCAAATAAAATGGGATAAGAGCCGAGAATGATGAGCTGCACCCAGTTAGACTGGAAGCCGACCTCAACAGCAAAGTACCGATAGGTTCCTATCATAAAGAGAAAACTCCAACAGTCCAGAAAATATTATCTAGATAAAACAAACTACTTTTGACTGGGACCCAACGAAGTAAAATGGCTAAGTTAGTTCATGCCTTTTGTGTTTGACGTTAGAGAATGAATAACAATATCAAAGAGCGGAGTAGTAATTATACCCGCCCTTGTAATGAATACACACGGTTGAGAAAGTTCGTGAACGTAATTAATAGTTTGCTGTACTTGACTGAGTTTGAAATGAAATTAAAAGAGGGTTGGACGTTCAACTACATAGTGTTTTTAGGTTTTGTAACCGTATTGGTACCGTAATAATACAATAGTTTATGAATCGTGAAGATCTGAACGCGCATCACGAAAGCTGGTTCGAAGTGGCGCAGGAGAAGAGTGCCTTGAAGGATATCGGTGAGACATTTGTACAGCAGTTAGAAATACAAGTCGACAAAATAAAATAGCTAAACAGATTGATAATACGACAGTTATGTTTTTTTTTTTATCTTTACTACTTTTTTTTTCAGCAGGAATCTTAGCCAGTTGCGTGAAGCCATATCATGAATATTGAAGCATTTCATAACCCTACCATATTGAGCTGGTATTACTCGGCTGAATGACAACAAATATTCTAGAAAAACTTTCACCGACATGAAAATAAAGAGGTAATGGTAGTTGGCTAGTTTATGAAGTTCGAATATTTTTCAAGAATGCTTTAAGGTTCAACCGTACAGGTTCGGACAAATTGCGGACGTGGCTCGCGATAGAGACACCCGCATACAATACCAACTAAAATATTTGTCAGTGTCCACAGCTAGGAAATATGCATGTATTTGTTTCTTCGCTTAAATCAATAAAGTACTGTACTATCAACCCAAGAAAATAATTAAAAGTTAAGCTCAAAGACTGCTTGAAAAAAATCTAAAATTTTCTACGACAGTTAAAACGTCCGTGACTGTCGCGGCCGTTCCTGTCAAAGCGGTTGACGTCATTTCCCTCTATCTGCCTTATTTACATCTTGTTTTTTACCCTTAATATAATAATTTAACTAAATGTATGTGCTTTATTCAAGCAAACATTGCAATAACAATATTATAATAACATCTTCGTAAAACTTTAAGTAGTTTTCAAATAAAAATTGTTTCTTTGACATAAAGCGTTTAACCAAAAACACGCTACATGAAATATTAAATTGTAAAATAAGTGTTGTATTAGAAAGTTAAACAAGTGTAAGTACCACATTGTTTATATGGATTTTTAAGGAATAAAAAAGTTTTAAATTTAATGCATATTCCCTATTCGTCTGCACTAGTTCGACTGATCATTATACTGTAGCTACTAAAAAGGTACGGACAGCGTTCTTTTTCTAACATCCATTCAAAACACGACACTCAAGTCTGAGTGAAACAAAATCTAGTATCTCTTTCTAGCAATCTCCGGCAAAGTTGTCCAAACTCTCCTACCGTATGTATACCGCGCGGCACAAAGTGCGCACTCTGAATTATATATTAAATGCTCAATCGAAACGGCTTTTATCTCCGCTGGGGGGTAATTGTTACCTTACTAGTTACATTTTAATCCTTTATGTATATGTGTCTGTTATTCTTGTCCTTCTGTCTTTATGTTTATGTATTTTCGGGGCCGGAACTCGACCTACGCAGTTTTCTAGTGTCTATATATAGTACACATGTCTCAGGTCTCAGTTACCAATATTACAAGAACTAACACTTCCCCGCAACTTCGTCTGCAAAAATTGTGATAGGTCGGCCAATATGCATGATATAAATATAATTTATAGCATGATATAAATATAATTTATTGCACTCATGCAAAATATAGCTTTCTACCAGTGATTTTTTTTTAGAATTTGATCATAAGTTCCGAAGATTACCCCCTACATAAAAACTTACATACTTTTGACCAACCTATATAATGTTAGTATGGATTACGATTTGTCTGGTTAGGATGTACCTACTTGCTTTAAGTTGTGTGACAATCCTGAACTTGAATGTTAGTGGGACATTAGCCTCCACTACTTATGTCGAAATCCACAATGCGGGCCCAGTTCGTCTCAATGTTTAATCAGAGCAATGCTAATAAAATAAGTTGCTGCAAGTTAAGTGCCTTGCCTAGGTTTAAACCCACACCCTACGACACGTGAGTCCGGCCACAACAGTTCATTCACACACCACAAACCCAAGACAGGCAACTTATAATAATCTCTCAATCTCTGGCTTCAGGGAATACAAGCTACACCAGGACACAGAAGATAATCTATTTAGTCCAACCTACATGTGTAGGTATAGAATTATCATCCTGTTATGTTCCCACAGCTGAGATACTGGCGTTATCTCTGTGAGATGGGAATACGCTATATAATCTACCACGCAGAAAGTCTCATGTCTTCGAATGTTTGGTTCTAGGACCTGTCGGTTCCCTCAGCAACATTTATGAAGATCAAAATAGTTACGAGTTGGCACATTTTTTTCCTTGTTTGGCACGTCTTTTGTTTAGTTGTCGAAAGTTACGAGATGGGACGGAGCCTTTTTATTCACCATTTTAAGAGCAATGGTGATGGTGTTCGAACCCATGATCTGAGAAACGTAAGTCGGGCGAGGTTTTTACTGGATCACTACTATTGACAGACAAAATGTAATACATATCTCTGTCTGTCCCTCCAGGTAATACAAGCTAGATTTTCCCAGTACATCGAGGACACCAGCTAGTAAGATAATCCATTCAGTCCAACCTACATATGTGTTTCGTCCTACATTTCTTTGTGTTCTCTGTCTCCAGCCTCTGTTTCTGAACTGGAACGCGTCTCAGTCGTCACGGCTTAGTTTTCTAGGCCTTTCGTCACCGCCTGAGCATACATAATAAATTGCTAGACGCTCAAGAGTGCCCTAAATTCATAATTTCTCTAGAGACACTTAAAAAGAGATTCGATAAAGAAGCAGTAATGGTATCAGAATCTAATCTGAGATTAAAGTCTAAGGGGATTTTGTCTGGTATTGAATATGTTAAGGAAAATGGGGTCGATTTTTTGTAAGAACTGGTGCTACTTCTTCACTAAGAACAGCCGTACGGGTCGATCTTAAAGGTAAAGACGACGCTTGCCGAGGTCAATCTATACATTCTGAGGTGACGTGCCGCAAAACCCGTTGGGCCCAGCTGTAGTCAGAAGCCAGAAAGTCTAACAACCAGTCTTACCAAGTACTATGCAGAAACTGGGTTGTGGATGTCTGATAGGCCATTGCTACATGTAAATTCAGCTGCACCCGGCTACACTGAAAGCCGACCCCAATATAGTTGGGAAAGGCGACACGTAAAAACGCCTGCAAAGTAGATACAACAAAAAAAAAAAACATTCAACTACCATTAACACTTTACTTCCCATTACCCATTCAACTCATTTAAAATTAATCGACAGGAAACAACGGAACCCATTGACGTCAAACATCATTGCGGAACACTTTACAGGAACTTCCGTCGACTGAAAAACACACTCACAGATTTCCGTTACAAACAGAGACATACTATATTGCCCCATTGCCCTTTTGAACGGCGGCAACATCAAAAAACAATTTCGACCAATCACATAGCAGTTAGTCACAAACGATGCACTCTTGTAAATTGAAAGCGCATTCGACACCATTTTTAATTTGATTGCACGATTTAAATCGTAGGCGTAGATTAATGTAATAAGTTTAAATTGAATTATTTTACTGATTTCCTGATGTGGGTGGGACGAGCTTTTACCTTTAATTGGATAAATACGAATGACAAATGAAATCAATAAAAATCTGGCTGTCTGTAATTTAGTATCAGGAAGATGTGATATATTAATTTTATATTGAAATTAGTTATCTTGTTTCGTTTAAGTGTATGTCGTTAATTAAAGTCACAGAAATGGTTGGTGTAATGCGAGGCCATTATTTATAGTTTCTTTAAACGTTTTCTATTTTTCGGCTATTTGTTTCTAACCCATTTAGGGATCCGTTTAATTGTATAATCAGTGTGTTTATTGCATAAATAGTTTTACAGTGCGCAAAGTCCCGAAGGTATTCTAGAAAACTTTAAGTTTTTAGTAGAAGTTTATTTGATTTGCGACAAGATTTTGAATCTGGACTGAGTTATCTTCTTTCTTCTGTTTAAGATTTTAGAAAATTATAGAATTTTAGATAAAAAACCTAAATGCTGCACCGTTTATTAATTATGTGTCATTCTCTTTACAAAACTTCATTGGCATTCTTGCTAAAACAGCAGCGAAAACGGCTAAAAGCTAAATGAAAAACAATTGCCACATCAATAAAATAAATTACAACAACGATTACCAAATTTCCACATTACAATAGTCGCTAATAAAAACTGCCAATCCATGTCTTATCTAGATCAAGGAACGAACAATAAAAAAATAACTCAAATAATTTACTTAGGGGCGAATTCGATCGGCGAAACGCGATAAAGATTTTGAGGGGTAAGTAAGTACAAGGGAAATAAGTCATTAATAGAAATAACATGATATCATTTTGTGGGGATCGGAACAAGATGACGGGGTAGATAAGGGGTGGAGGGGACAGCGTATCACCCCCTCTTAATAGTGAAATTTCACCCCCGTGTGGCGAAATTAATGATTGTTGTTTTTAGTGAATTGTTAATGCAACTGTTCAGTTATTGTCGCTAGAATGTACTATCGGGGTCTTTTCCGCCTGACCAGTTTATTTTTTTTTTCGCTTAAATCACGCGGAGGCGCCGAGCCACGCCCCCTTAAAGTTTGGGCCTATTAGGAAAGCGTCAACTTTGGCACGCAAAATAACAATAACTCTCGTTTGGCGTGCGTCGTCAGTGCGCTCGGCCGATTCGGTATTTTTTCATTCATTATTTCCATACAAAGACAACGGGGCGGGGCTAGAGAGCGTTTCTATTTTGCGAGTACAAGCAAAAATTTGCTTAGTGGTGGTCAGGCGGGAGTGTCCTCGATAGTACGTTAGCTAGGCTTATTGTTACTGAGAGGGTTTTTAAATATATGGTTATTATTCGTTATGTGGTAATGTCGAGGAAAACAACTACTTAGGTCAGTTGGAATTTATAAATTATAAAAATGCTTGAGTATTTATTTCTCATTATAAGATAAAACTTACTCAGGAGAAAAAAAGTTATTTTTTACTATAATAATAACCAAAAAGTCATTAAAAAAAAGCAACTAAAGCCGTTTATAGTCAGACTAGTTTCGTTAGAGCTGTACCCACAGAAATCTTAAAAAATAAGGCAAAAGACTTCTGTGGCTGTACCTAATATACACCCACATTTCGCCAGCTGTCCGATGTAATAGGGGGCGAACCTATTGCCATTAACCGGGCACAGATCTAGACTCCATGACTAATAAAAACTGTCAAACCATGTCATACTCATCAACTCAATCAAGAAACTAACAATTTTTTTTTTACATAAATTACTTTAACACTTTTAACTATTAATTAATTAAACTTATAAAGCTTACATGAACTTCTCATAAAGGGGTGAAATAAAACACATAAGTATCTCTCAACAGAAAAGCTTAGCGTCACCACCACCTGGGTATTTGCCACCCCAAAACATACAACATCTAGATCAAAAGATACAACAATCAAATATTTTAATTAACGCTAAACTAATTGATGATACTTATCTTACTAATAACAGTTATTAGTATAATTAAAATAAGTGTTTATAGGGGTTCATTATTGCTTTATCATTCAGGTTAAGGAGGGTTAATGAGGTCAATATTTGGATGGGCTGCGATTTCCATTGTACTAAAATGACCGGTATTTAGAGGGTTTTAATGATTAGTGTTCCCCGAAGTTGATCTTGCAGTTGTGTGACTGAAATGGACATGCTGAAACCAAATTATGTAGTCATGTCACCCGACGCCTGTTATCCCCAATGGTAGGGAAGAAATTTACCATGGTACACCCACATTCCTATGTGATAGCGGTCTATTCCCATCTACCGGGCGCAAATCTGTTTCCAGACTACTCCTGAGAAATTGCTGATGGAAGAATCCAATATGACACATTGTCCGACCCAGGAATTGAGTCCAGGATAAACGCAAAGTTTAGGAACAGCGTCTATGCTTGCGCGACTACTAGTCGAGCGAGGCAGTTATCATCATATACTTGTTGTAATAAAGATTCCAGTTAAGACCCTTCTAACCCTAAAATTAGCAACTCTATTTGTGGTGGTTCAAACTTCGTTTAAAATACTGTTGGAATAAAGTTCTGATCAGCTTGCACTACGAAGGGGTTGTTACGTCAGTCACTGCGGCCGAATAAAATGAGTGGTTTTTTTGCGATTTACAAAAAATCTATTGATTGGACTAAAAAAAAAAACACATAAGACCTGCTTTATAGTTACTTCAGTTAGTATGCAAAGTTTCATGATCTAATTTCAAGTACTTTTTCAATACCAGCGGTTTATTGTTCGATTTGGAGGTAACTTTGGTTTTTTTTTCTATCGAGAAAAGTTTATAAAATCGTGTTTTCGTCACACATAGGACTTAGCATTAATCCTCAACTTTACCATATATTTATTTCAAAATTAATGCTGCAGTATTTTAGGAGTAACGGAGGATCACGCTAGCCATTTGAGGGATATATAGCCCTTAATTTGGGATGAGCGCATGGCGGGATATAATCTTCTTCTTCCATGTATGAAAACAGGCATGCAATTTTTTGTTGATGAGCTCTCTATTTCTGTTGCTCTATCAATGGCGTCGCATAAACCCGAACTATAATAACAACTTTACTATGAGTTATTCCACATAAAGCTTCTAATACCTAGTTACCAAACCACGATTGAGCCAATCAGGTCCCCACACGTGACAATTAGAGGTAAATTACCACCATTTCAAATATTAATCAAATGTATTAGAACCACCATTTTATCTTGAACCCTTTACAAGTACCTATGTAAATTCATACAAACTTATTAGTACCACAGTAGAAATTACGTTCAGTATTACAACGCGGAACAAATGGTCGGAATCGGCTCATACACAAATGCAAAGCATCATCATTCTCCTGCCCTTATCCCAATTTATTTGGAGTCGGCGCAGCATATCTTCTTCTATACTTCTCTATTACTCGCCATCTTAATAGACATTCTAAGCAAAAATATACAAACAAAGCGTTTAAACAAAGTCTAAGCATGCTTCAGGTAGCAGGTTCCCCGTGAGTAGGTAAGTCGAGACAAGTGGTTACGTTTTATATGTGTAGTAGAAGATAACAGTGCGTTTATTTGACAATGCTTACACCCGCATTTTATCATCATCTACCTAGCCTTTTCCTCATCAATTTGAGGTCAGCTTCCAATCTAACCAGAATACCAGTATTTTACATGGACCGACTGTTGATCCTCCACAACCCAGTTCCTGGGTTGACTTTCGGGCTTCTACTCGTAACGACTGTTACCGTAACCGCGTTTGGTTCCACGAAAAGGGCTTTGGTTTACTGGTTATCTTTGCACTGTGTAAGTTCTACTGGTTACTGTGTAGTCCTAATCAGGCTGGTTACACAAACCAATCGATCACCGTGTCGGCGCCGATTTGGTTCCTTCTAATTGGCCCAACGAGATCGGAATTTGATTTAGATTTGATTTGTTCATCTATTTTGGGGGTAAGTGTACTTTTGACGGTTTTGGATTTAACTGCGGTTTAGTAATTGTGGTTTAGTTGTTGGAGTAGTCGTCAATCAATGAACTGAGTTTGAGTGACTGCCTCGTTAGTCTAGTGGTCGCAATCGCGACTGCTGAGCACAAGGTCCTGGGTTCGATTCCCGGGTCGGGCAATTTGTTATTGGGTTTTTTCCATCAGGAATGTCTCAGTAACAGCCACCGAGTCTGGAATTGTGCCCCGTTGATGCCAATAGGCTCGCCCCCTATTACATGGGACTTAAACATAACTGCCGAAATGTGGGTGTAATAATAGGTACACTTCTGCCTAACCCTTCGGGGATTACAGGCGTGATGTTATGTTATTTCGCAGAGAGATCACTTGTGCTGCGAATGACTATTTCAAAGTGTGGAGACTGGCGTCACGCTTTGTCAACTTCTTCAATGATGCGTCAATGATAAGACGGATATAATAATTCACACATTCCACAGACTATGTTTACATAGCCTGAAACGACTATTACACCTCAATTACTTACTTTTATTTAATTACCTCAATTTATTTCGGGTCGATAAAGCATATTTCTGAAAATAAGCTTGGCAATGAAAGAGTAAATTGGAAGTTGCTATAATCAGCACGATTCGCTGTCGAATTAGATTCATCATCATCATCTGCCTAGCCTTTTCCCAACTATGTTGGGGTCGGCTTCCAGTCTTACCGGATGCAGCTGAATACCAGTATTTTACATGGAGCGACTGCCTATCTGACCATCATTCATCATTATCCCATGCTTTATGATTAAAACCAAGTCTGCAAGAGTTACTAATATTCTCTTCAGAAACTCCAAGAAACGAACAAGGAAAATTGTTTTCCCATTCCACTCAAACTTGATTAAAACGACACCGAAAATTGACAATCCTTGTCAAACCAATTACACGACGCGCCATGTTAAAAAGTTCAGGGTACATCAATCAAACCGCGATTTTCCCGTTACAATTAAAATCTTATTCCGGAGGACCCATCGGCGTTTTAAAAACGAATTACTGTCGGGAACCCCTACTTGTGTATGCATCAGGGGACCCGAAAGTTCAAGGAGATTCGAGAAAAATTGGGTACCGCAAGATGATTTTAATTCTGAAGATGTGACAATAGTCCGGGGTTGCGGGCCTGTTCGAAAGAGATACCGTGGCCCCGGAACACAAAGGGCGATGAAGGAACATGGATGGGTTTTAGTCAGTAAAAGTCTGACACTCCCTCCTGCTCCGCACAGAGCGGGAGAAGTCATTTGATGATTTCCTAGCCGAAAAAAAAAAAAAAAAGATGTGACAATAGTCTTGTAATTTTGCGCAATGAACATTTTCATGCATAATGAGCTGTCTTGCTTTTTGGAAAACAAAGTAAGGTGGGAGGCATGATATTAACAAACGTAGCATGTCAATTTATTGTAAACTAGCGGACGTCACGTGGTTTCACCCTCGTAGTTCCCGTTCCCGTGAGAGTAGGGGGATAAAATATAGCCTATGTTACTCGCTGATAATGTAGCTATCCATTAATGAAAGAATTTTTCAAATCAGTCCAGTAGTTTTTTAGGTCAATTCGTTACATACAAAAATAAAAATCTTTCCTCTTTATAATATCAGCATAGATATTAATGCCCGTGGCTTTGCCCGCATGGAGTTCGGAAGTTGTCCCACGGGATCGTACTACCGGGATAAAAAGTATCCTATGTGGTAATCTAGGTTATAAACTATCTGTGTGCCAAATTTCATATAAATCCGTTAAGAAGTTTTCGCGTGAAAGAGTAACTAACATCGATCCATCAATCCTCACAAACATTCACATTTATAATATCAGTCGGATTAGTAGGATAATGTAATTTAAAAAGCGATTATTCACAAAACATAGTCTCAAATGTTTTTAAATAGAAAAAGCAACACAAGAAGAAGTATGGAACCGTAGGTGCTAGCACTGTCCCAAATTGCTTTTTCCTAAGAAGAAAACCTGGCAAGAAACTTGTGGGTTCTCCTTAAAGGATATCTAAGTACAGAGGGCAAAGGTAATAAGTAACCATGGTCGTCAGATTTATTGTTGCAGTTTTTTTAGAAACTAACGTCTTCAGATGAAATTTAATTATATTAACAAATTTGAATATAACTATCAATTTCATTTCATTTCATTCGAAAACATCCATCGGTTTCTAAAAAAACTACAACAAAATATTTCGACCCTGGTTACTTATTTGCTTTGCCCTCTGTACATTCATTTAATCGTTTGTTCACTATCATATTAGTAAACCAGTTTAAAATTAATTAACATTTAAGTATTGAAACTCGAAAATCATCCGACACGCATATATTTCAAAAGTAATTTAAAATCAAATCTAACCTACAGGACCACGAAGCTTCCCACTCCGATTTTTTCGCAAGAAGTCCCGGGTAACCCTCACTTGCGGTGGGTGACAAGTTTAATTTAAACTTCCCGGGTCAAATAGGCCCGCGGTCGACTTTCAACGATTATAACTTTCAAGTGTTATTTTTAATGAGTTTTTGTGGATTTTCATATTATTAATGCATTGGATATCAAAGTGCTAACTTACATAATTCAGTGACTTAGCGCTTTAAGTAAACAAAAGTAATTTCCGGGCGTAGTAGTCACCTGAGGTTTGGCAGAAGGCATTATATTTCATGAGGATAACGAAATAAGAAGAAAAATACTTTAAATGAAATATTCAGTTTTATTTCGAGGTGTTTTGAAAAGAAAAATGTTTTTTGCTGTTACTAAAAAAACAAGACAAGGCAATAAGTCCGCCTTTATACGGTTATTTTAACTAGCTTTCGCCTGCGGTTTCACCATATTTTTTTTACACAATGTCTTTATAATTTAAGTATATCCTGTGTTTTATTTTCATGTATAATCTATAACATTTTTACACTTTAATACAAAAGCATTTAGTAGTTTTTCTAGAAATAGTAACAAATCACCACCCATCCATCCCCACAAACTTTCGCATTATTAATATTGGTTATAAATGAAATATTAGTAAGATAAGATTGAGCATAAATAAAGTTTTAATAAATAAACAACTGTTTTTTATTAGGCGTTACTACATCAAATCTATTAAACGACAAAATATTCAACAGACGTTGTTAAACATACAGAAACTATTAATTTAACAAATTATAATATGTAGTTACATACTATATGAATGACTAATTACCTACAAAACGTGTAACTCTTATGTTAATCTCAATCATTTAACTTACCGCATCAACAGTGAATAATAATTAATATCTTTCATTCCTTACGTACACCAGATGTCCCATTGATTCTTAATGCAACTACAAATATCACTTTTATCTCGAAGAAATAAGGATGGTTTTTGTTTGGAAAATGTTTGTGAAAAGCTGAATTAAATCGTGTTGGGGTCAATAATACCGTAGGCAAGTAGTGATAGGGTTAATATGATGGTAATAAAAAATCTGTACGGTTGTTTAGATTATTATTTTAACAGATGTACGTACTACTGGTAACGTGTTATTTTTTTTAATAACATCATCTGGCGCTTTTTGATTAAAAGCCATTCCATTGCAAAAAAACATAGCAGGTTTTCTCCAATTTATTTTACAGTTCATCACCTGCCTAGCCTTTTCCCAATAGGGTAGATGACAAAAAAACTCTAATTAGTCCGTCAAATAGAATTCCAAAAAATATAGGACACATATTTTTTCTTTTTTCACGGAAACAAAAAATGAAGACGATACAGTGCATCGAAAACTCGTGTGACGTCACATTTGAGTATATTTTTACTCAAATGTGACGTCACAAGCTCCCACTCATGATGTTTGACGCGTTTTATCTTCGTCAATTTTTATTAATTTGATAAAACAAAAAACACATGTCCAATATTTTTCGATAATCTAACTGGCGGACTAAACAGAATCATATTTTTTTTAGTCTGTCTTCATCCCTATTGTGTTGGTGTCGGCTTCCATTCTAGCCGGATGGAGCTGAAAAACAGAGTTTCAAAAAAAGCGATTGTCTTTACTGACAGAACAAACGTTTTGCCATTTATGTTTAAGTCCCATTTGCCAGGGCTGGGCTTATTGCCATCAAACGGCCAAAATTCAGACTCCGGGCTGCTATTGAGTAATTCCTGATGGAATAAATTGCTCTCTCGTTCAGAGTGTTTCATATTTTTCTACAACGAATATCAACCGGATTACTCTAAGCTTTTGCTGAAGCGGTAGCTCAATTCTATGCTTTCTAGATTTTTCCATTATCGCTGTCGCTGGTCAGATAAAATCTTCGTCTAAGCACTCAGGAGTTTACGTCCAACAGCAGCGCTAGACCAACGAGGTTGCATATTAAAAAATCAAAACTTTCTCGAGCAAATTTCAAAAGAACAATAAACGAAATAACAAAATTTAAATGACCAAATGTTTTATTTAGAAAAATTTTAGAATACCAATGTATGTGACATCAAATGAACGACTGATCAAAAGTTAGAGCATTCAATAAAAAAAAATATTATCTAAGTTCTACCCGCATTAGTATGACGCCTATATAATTTTATTATCTAAGTTCTACCCGCATTAGTATAACGCCTATATTATTTGTATTAATTTATCCAGTAATCCATTTTGACCTTTAAACGATTTGGTCAATAGTGTAATAAATAATATAAACATTGATATTCCAGACTTTGGTCAGCTGAACTTTTGACCAAATGACCATCGTTACTCGTATTTTAAGCTTTGTTCTTCTTTTGAAATTTGCTCAGAAAAGTTTTGATTTTCTAATATGCAACCACCAACAAGATAGGTATAATGAAGTTGCCATGGCTGACCTGCAAGTCTTTGAAAAGACTTCGAACACAGGTAGCCTGAAGCAAGGAAAACCTGTTCAGGTTTAAGAGATTCATAGATGACTCAGCCCAGGAGTGTAAATGTGGTGTTGCCCCACAAACGGACACTTGATATAGTGTCCTGCCTGTCTTGTTGCTTGCACATCACAGGAGATGATGGATGCTACTGAAAGTACCAAGCTCACTATGCTGAGCCTGTAGTAAGACACCCAGTGGGTCACCAACTGCCATGGCCCACCTGGAAGACACTAAATCCACTTTGAAGCCAGGTGGGCCGCTGCAGGTACAATTTGGTCCGGTGGGGGTATTCCAATAAAGCTGAGTGCTAAGTCTCTCTCTTTCTAAGTGTGAAGTCTCATCCTAATCCATGGCCCACCTCCTGACGTGCTCTTTGCCTAACTCCACCTGCACTTTAAGGGACCTGTCCGAAGCCACATCCAACGCCGTCGATATGGCTGAGTTCTGGTCGAAACCAATTTAAAACTATGGGAATCATCGACATGAAGAAAAAGTCTCCAAATTTCGGGCTGACTCAGTTTAAATTGTCAGCGCCACGCTAAGAACAAGAACATATAAATTACCCAAGTATTTTACCTCTTTACCATGCTACTCAGTTCCAGTACAAAATCCCAGGATTACCCAGTTGCCAGGTGAAAAAAGCAAGAGTATCGTGTAGAAAAGTTTAAAAAGAAGTTTTATCTGCAGTATGCGGGACTCGCTGAGTTAAGACGCCTGTCGGCACTGAAGTTAGATTTAACTGCATAAGTTGGCAATGTAGAATATGTTTTGGAGTACCTACTTAGGTAGTTAGATTTTATGTTGACATGGATTGGTTTAAATGTTAGTGGATACTGTTGTTTTTTTTTTGCAAGTAATTTAATGTAGTTAGAATAATGCATACGAATGTTTCTCCATCTTTCTGTGATATTTAACGGTTTTCGAAAGCAGTGATAGCCTAGTGGTGTGACTGTCGGACTACCAAGTCATAGGTCTCAAGTTCGAAACCAAGACCTCTGATTTTTCGGATTTATGTACGTATTGTATAATTATCATTTACTTCGGTAAAGGAAAACATCGTAAGGAAACCAGCATGCCTGAGAAATTTCGAGACGCGCGACGGCATGTAAAGCCAAGTCAGAGGACAATGGGCGGCATAAAAACCGGTCAGGATAGGCACTAACCACATGATAAAGAAACGGTTTTCGAAAATTACAGGTAGACCATGATCTGAATAGGGTATATGCATGATTTTTTTTATCACTCTAAACAAAGCCTATTAACATCAGAAAGAAATAGCAAAGTGAAATTATTTTTTTAATATCTATAATAAATACTAAGTTATAAGCATTTGAAACTGCTGATTAGACGGAATTTAGTATGGATTGTGTACGTCAATGCAGCGAATGGCGTCATTCGCTGCATCGACGTACAAAATCCATACTAAATTCCGTTTATCTAGAAAGAGATAGAAACAAAAGTTTAAATATGGTTATAAGTTTTGTGTTGTTTGGCCGATTTATGTCTTGTTTTCGCTTTTTGTCATTATTTTTTTAGTACTTTAACATTCCGTATCGAAATAAAAAAAATAAAAAATTATGCATATTCCTATATAGGAGGCTTTTCTGTTCTGGCAGTCTGTTCTCGTACCTCTGGATACCTTCTGACCTCCACACGGGTGAACCAGTGCCAAAAGCTATTAAGAGATGAAGAAATCGTACAAAAATGGTAAATGGTTTGAATGATGGTCTAGGAAATGGATGGTCTAAAAAACAAGGATTTGGGTAATTTTTATTAGGTTAATAAATGCTTCCTGGGCAGTTGGTGTTGATCCCTTATTTACAAAAGAAGATGCTTTTGTCTAAAATAACTTTGTTGGATACGACATGTTTGATGTCCTTCCAAAAAAACATGTTTTACATGAAGAAAACAAGCGAGTGCCAAATGACGTAAAAATGTGGGTGAACTGAAATTTTAATATCAGCTTAGAATAAGACGGATGGCAGATTGATTGTGTTCCAGTTGGAAATTCAGATACTTACGAGATATCGAAGACTTAATAAAAAATAGGACTTAGACTGAACTTTGGTGGAAAATTGGGTACAGCCCAATTTTCCACCAAAGTTCTTCTTCTTCTAATCTTTTCCTTTTCGCTTTAGTTATGAAGAAAGAATATCATATTGCTTTATACCGTGGTGTGTAGATTAGAATGTGAGAAAGATTGAGAAGCGGGCCTGTTCGAATCTATTGCAGGGACACAGTTTTCCGCTTTGTGAGACGAAGACTACCATTAATCCACCACGCGGGTCTAGTGCAGGTTAGTGGACGTCACAAATGCCTTCGAATTTCGTGTCGTATTTTGAAGGTTGAAACACTGGCAATCACCCATTACGGAGCAATGGTTTCTCTTTTCCAATTCTCTCTATTTCGGGTAGCACTTTACTTTGGGTAATTTATTTCATCATCACTGCTCTCAAAACGGTGATGAATAATATCGTTGAATAGTTTCGTTGAGGTCCTTGAGTTATAAGTCGAGCTACACGATAACTGACAAATGCTTGCACTGACTGGACAGGTCCACTCAAATCTGTGTGGTTCTTTCTTCAAAAGACCATCTCAGACACTAATCTGCATAGTCCTCATGTGAATTAAGCTAGATTATGTCAGGACTTCAAAAGAGACTATGAATTCTGAGTTTGTTTCGGCTGTTTCTTCTCAGAGTAGTCAGGTACCAAACAACGGCCCCATCCGCCCCATCTAGTTTTAAAAAAAAATGAAGTGTAAAAGTGTTTGTAAAAACCTACTTGCAAAAATAAACGTCATTTCATTTCATTTCATCGCGAGGAAGCCTGTCGAACTGGAAGTAGGGGCGATTACACAGAATAGTAAATCAACCTTTAGGATTTTTTTTTAACTGTATATTAAAACATAATCCAAACCCAATAGCGAAACCCACAACACCTTACGTCTACAATACAAATAAACCAATACTGTTTCCAAAATCAATAGGGTTGCCGCTAACCAAAGCACATCAAATACTGGCACACATAGACTATTACCGGCAGTAATGATAACCCGGTTACTGACTGTGGCGACCCTAACTAAGTTAGTTGGGAGTTCATCAATCAACCGAGACCCATTGGAGTGGAACAGAGTTAGGTCGGAAAAAGAGTTCGTAAATCTAATCAATTTTGGTAGGAATTTGATCGATTTTAGATAGACTGGAAATTATGATGAGGACATAGATGTAATATTTAAAAATCTGAATCCGAAGGATCCGGGAATAGAAAAAAAAATGTATGCTAGTCGAGGTTTTGCCGTTGTTAACACTATGTTACTTTTAAATGTAGACGACCAAGAAATACCACAATTCTTAGCTTCTAAACATGGGCTACATTATGTGTTTTAAAAGATGGCAAACGCCTCCTCATTTACCTTCCAATCCCTGCTATCTTTCGCAATTCCTGAGTCGCCAAAACTGCCTTGCAAAAATATCCAGACCAGCTTTCAGATTAACAATAAAACGTAGCTCACATAATGGGCTCTAATCTCCGTAACAAAATGAAATGTAACAAGAGCTTTAAACCAGAACATAATGCTCTGTAAGCCAAATAGGTGCTAATGCATCTCATCTCAAAGAACTGAAAGAATCCACAAATCATATCCCTCACCCAATGCAGACAACCGACGAACTAAAAATCTCCACCAAGATAAAAACCGTCCAACTGAGTGTCGGATCACGGACAGTGAAGGTTCTGTAGGATGAATATTTTTGTTTGCGTATGCACAATACTGATTTTATCGGTTACTAAAATAAGTTGGTAGGTTTTAACCCGAAAAATCCCATAAGTCGAAGAAGCTATTGGGTTAAATTGCAACCATTGGAATGATGAGGTCTAACAATAGTCTACATCATTTTAATATCATCTTCCTGGCCTTGTTCCATTCTACATTGGGGTCGGCGCAACACGTTTTTTCTTCCATTCTCTTCTATCAACCGTCACGCTATCATTGACTCCTTTTTCTTTAATGTCATTCCTTACACAATCCATCCATCTATCATTAATCCATCCAGCATTCAATCCTTGGTCTTCCTCTCCCTCTCCATCCATCAACATTTATATACATCACTCTTTTAGTCATATGCGAATCGTCCCTGCATATCACACGCCCAATAGTACAATACTCTACATTTTTACAATTTTGTTTAGCGGTGTACAAAAATACACCATTCCAATTTCTATGGTCAATAGTCACTGCGTAAAATGGCTCTCTGACATCCAGACAGAAGGACAGTCGGTCAGACGGTTAGACGGTTGGACATGACGAAAATATAACACTTCCATTTATTTGCCTTTTCACTACGGAACCCCAAACCCGTCACAAAAGAGAACTTACAAAACCGAAATCCACACTTTCAGCTCGAGTAAAACTTATCTATTCATTTTTCACTTCCAGTATAATGGTAAACTAGTTAGGGAGCCTTTGCGACCCCTAGCTAAGTTAGTGGAGTCTTTGTAACATCTATCTGAATCGAATTATACGCCGGGACGGTCGTGTACCTCGGGGCACTGGACTGGACTGGAGTGTGGGTTATAAGATGAGGGCGGGATTCGGGAATGTTTTGTGTGTTAATTAATCAGCAGGATAACACAAAGGGCGATGAAGGAACATCGATGGATTTTAGTCAGTCACTCCCTCCTGTTCTGCCCAGAGCGGGAGGAATCATTTGATGATTTCCCATCCGAAAAAAAAAAAAACAAAAGGGGCAAATGTTTTTTTTAAATTTGACATTCTTGTTTTCTGCCAAGACGTTTAATTTTGGAGTCATTTTATGTCTGATAGCAGCAATTCAAATGCAACCTTATTGTATCGAGAGTAATAATCACTGTGATTTTAACAGCGATGCAAAATCAGATGTATCTAGTGTTACGGGCAATCAGGGGTACAAAAGGTATGTAATTTTTAAATGAAAAAGGTCGCCCGGGACCGGTCAATGTGGCGACGCTTGGTCCCGAGGCCTATGTCCAGCAGTGGACGTCTTTCGGCTGAAATGATGATGAAAAAGGCATTACGTATGGATGTGGGATCAAGTAGTCGCCATTTGCTTCAAACGAAAGTCGGCTACGTTGACTTTTATCTTCTTACTCAACTGCCTTCTAACAAAAAGTTGCAAATTTTGCATTCTTTTTAAAGAAACATCTATTCTTATCTTCCAATTCCTCTACTAAACGTTACGGAACAGCTGCCATATTCCCTAAATCTTCTAACTTACACCACCACCCAAAAATGTTTGTAACAACACTTGTAAAGCTATTTTCATTATATCTTCGGCAAGTGGTTACTACATTTCCACGTGTTTAGCCCGGCGTGTATTCAGTGGGGCATGTTTTAGTTTAGAGTTAAACTAACTAATTTTAATTAACTTCGAACCGCGGGTAGTATGAGTTTTACTCACTAATTTAGTTTTGCTAAAGGATATGTGTGGCTTTTTAAAGTTTTAAGGATGGTTGCTTTGTATGAATATGTTTTATAAGACTACCGAATAGTTTGTTTCCATTTTCGTTTTGTGCTTCTTGCATTTAATATTATAATCTTTCTGCCCTTGGTCCCATGTTACTTGTGGTCGGCGCAACACGTTTTTTTCTTCCATTCTCCCCTGTCAACCGTCACGCTGTCATTTACTCATTTTTCTTTTTATATCATTCCTCACACAATCCATACATCATTTCCATGATCTACCTCACCCTCTCCATTCATCAACTTTTATATTCTCGCATCATTCTTGCATTATTTGAGACAAATGTCAAGTCAAACCTTTGACCTTTATTTCAATGTTTGCGGATTCGCGACCGCGTGAACAAGTAATACACAAAAATAAGTTGTAAATAAGTAACGATTAAATTTATTAAAATATCAAGTAACTAAAGCTAGCAGTTACAGTAAATTTAAATAACGTTATATGAAAGGTAAAAATGAGATAAACAAGATCAGGGCGAGCTTCGGCGAGTAAAAATGATCTGGGTCAGAAAAGGACGCACGATCTTAGTTGAAAACAGACTGACTTCCTCGTCCGAAGCTCGGAACCACTTCCCAAATCTGCAGTTTACTAAACAAAGAACGCGGCAAAATGATTGAATTTTAAAAGTATAATAAAACTTAGGAAATACAAATATACAAATGGGTACAATAAAAGATAACTAAAAATAATAGAACAATGAACCTCAACTAAAGATAAAGTATCATAAAAGACAATAGTACCTATACTATAACTTCAATTGCTTTGCAGATGTGGGAACGTGGGGAAAACACAAAATTAAACTTTCGTAAATAATTACAATAAGTACTTCTAGTAAAATATTACATGCTTAATAACTACGCAAGGGATAGTAGCCACAAATGTATGCCCCTATCTCAATTTATTTGGGTTTCGCGTAGCATCTCTTCTTTCATACTGTTCTTCACAGTAATCACGCTCATTCTAGCCGTATTATCTTAACACACTGCATCCATCGTTTCTTCAGTCTACCGTACTTTCATAGCCATCTAGTTTTGCTGTCGTAAACTTTTCTCAAGATATTAACTCATTGGTAACAAGTCTATGCAATTGAACAGCTCCAAGCAGATAAAGATAAGGCAGCAAGCATAACCAACGATTATCATTTCTTTGCCGTTATCTCAATTTGTTTGGCACAGCATAAGACATGCTACTCTTCCATACTTCTCTATTACTCGCTATCTCATCAGACACCTCTTTCCTAGCCAAGTAATGTAACTGAAACAAAATTCCCCATTCTCGCTCCTCTCCCCTAAAAAACACTCATTCCAACTCTCATTCCAAAAACCAACATTGTCCTACAATTTTCCCTCACATACCAACATATCGTCGGATCTACACCGACACGAACCTAAAACGGTTCGTCGTATCTACCATCACCTGTTCGTGGCGCGCTCTGAATTAGAATGGCTCTTGACAGTTAAAAAAACGCCCGATCTCAGATTGTGGTAAAAAGGTGTAAGAAAAGTCCTTGGGTTTTAAAGCAGGGTTAAATTTTGCTGCTTGTTTAAGGCAATGTTTGGCTTCGTTTCTTCAAATGAGATGGTTTTGCTGATGAGATAAATACAAGCATAGTTTAGACATTTGGTAGGTAAGAAAAAAAATTGAAAGGAAGTCGTCTGTCTGGGTATGGACATTTCTGAGGAAGGATGAAATGAAACGCATGTTATTAAAAAATGATGGATTTTAAGGCGACTACAGGAGCTAAATCAGCAACTCTATTTGTGGTGGTTCAAACTTCGTTTGAAATACTGTTAGAATAAAGTTCTAATCAGCTTGCACTACAAAGTGGTTGTTAAGTCAGTCACTGCGGGCCGAATAATGCGAAATGAATGGGTTTTTGCGATTTACAAAAAATCTATTGATTGGACTAAAATGTTGCTTGTAGAATTATTTGCCAAAAAAATCAGAATTATCGCAAGTATTTTAGTATGGGTTTTACTCGTTAAAAGAAACTTTTAGAGATAAGTTCGTGATTTTTTTATCGAGCAAAATTAGTTGTATTATGTATTCAAAACACTATCATACTAGCAATCCTGAAGAATATCATATACACACATCAAAAATGTCTAGGGATCAAGCATTTTTATGCGGATTTCTTGAGATTGAGATGTGGCTTTGTAATAAATTTATGATTTTATAAATTTATATGGATCCTTTTTGGTGCATTTCATAATTTGAATCAGGAACTCTCAATCAAATTCGAGTAAAAGATGAAAATAAGCTGTCAATATTTTCCCTATAAAAACATACAACGCATTGAAGACATTATTAGTGCTACTGTTTCCCTACTACTGATTAAAACCAACGTTATTATGGAGCGGCGACGTCATTTAAGCAGGGAAGAAATGCTCAGAGCCGTGGGAATGATAGAAGCTGGTTCCCGGCAACGTACTGTAGCTTTAGCTCTGAATACAAGTCAGAGTGTTATCAGTCGACTTTGGACACGTTACCGAAGCACTGGTACCGTGGCTGAGCGCCATGGAGGACGGTATCGCTGCACCACACGGAGACAAGACCGATACATTCAAATCTTAACTCGAAGAGCTCCAACAATAACCGCCATGATGTTAGCCGTGAGGCTTCATCACTCTTCAGGGAACTTAATTAGCGACCAAACAGTCAGAAACCGCTTGCATGAAGTGAACCTTCATTCCCGAAGACCGCTACGGGTACCACCTATAGCAATGCACAATCGTAGGATTCGATATCAATGGGCTCTTGAACACAGAAATTGGGCAGAAGAACAATGGCGTTTCGTGTGCTTTTCTGATGAGTCTCGTTTTGGTATGAGACCGGATACAAGACGTATACGACACTGGAGAACCCCTGGACGCCAACAGCGATTAAAATCCTGCCAGGAAGTCCATCCTTATAGTGGTGGAACCATCATGGTATGGGCGGGTATTTGGATCGGCGGAAGAACTGAGTTGATTTGGATCAGAGGCAACCTCAACGCTCAAATTTATGCTGAGACGATTGTATCAGACGTCATCGTTCCTCTACAAGTGCAAATCGGTCCCTTATTTCAGTTAATGCATGATAATGCACGACCGCACACCGCAAGAGTTGTAAGACAGACTCTCGCCGCAGCTAACATCAATGTCCTGCCCTGGCCTGCTCAGTCGCCAGACTTGAACCCGATTGAGCATGCATGGGATATGCTACAGAGAAGAGCTCTGCCGAATATGGAGGGTATCCAGTCGCAAGAAGACCTTTTTTTGTTGTTGCAACGAACATGGGCGGCCATTCCACAGCGTGATTTGGATGAACTCATTTTGAGTATGCCAAACCGATGTTCTTGTGTTGTTAGTGTTCGCGGTAGAAACACGGATTATTAATTGTTTAAGTTACCCAATAAAATTTTAAAGAAAACTGTTATTTCAGTCTTTTTTTCGAACTTTAATGTTAGTGGTTCAAATGTCAAAAATCCCTTTATTAGGAAAATGGCAAATTTCTTTATTAATGCAAAGGTGATTTGGTTTATCGTTACTGTGACAAACGAAAACACTTTATTTGATGAATCCTTAAAGAAAATTTTAATTAATATCAATCAGGAGAAAAGTTATTGCAAAAATATATGTTGATCCCTAGATACTTTTGATGTGTGTATTTTTCGGGTTTTGTTTATTGCAGTGAATCATGTGCTTTTTTGCATTATAAAACTCGCATTTAGCTTCTATAGGCCCCTTAATGTTGATGGATGGAGAGAGAGAGGAAGACCAAAGAAAAGATGGATGAATTGTGTAAGGAATAATAAAAAAAGCGAAAGGTGTAAATGATGCTGTGACGTCTGACAGGGGAGAATAAGAATAAGAATAATTTATTTAAAAAAGACAAAAATGTACATTTAGGTGCCTACTGCACCTAAATGTACATTTTTGTCTTTTATTTCTGAAACATATAATTAGTGCATAAAAGTAAACTATAACTAAAATATATTTAACAATTGCAAGAAACGATAATGTGGAATTCAAATGTTTGTTAGCGACCTGCCCGATCTAGGTTTATTTAAACCTGTGTTTCAGGCCATCACTTTTCATGCCACAAATTAACTAGGGCAGTCAATATTATAAAATAAAAAAAAACTATTAACAACTATAAGAATAATCAAATTCGTACAATAAATATTAAACATTAAAACTAAATTAAGTAAATACATAATTATGTACAATTAGAGACGAGGGAATAACATAATCAAACCAGGACTTCTAGAAGTTTTTCGGTGTCCGTGTAATTAAGTATCGCTAAATAATCAAAAAAACATTTCCTATAACTTAGACTATAGAAGTTAAGTTTCTTGTTGAGTCTATTATACAGAAAAGGTCCTAAAAACACATAAAATCGACTAGTAAAAGCATGTCTAGTTTTGGGCTTTGTGCAAACCAGGTCCTTCCTTCTCCTAACGGAAGGAACTTCGTCATAGGGAAGGGTAGAGTGCTGCTGTAGTACTTATAGTGTGTAAAATAAATAATTGCCGTACTGTGAGCACATTACAAGCTCTATAGAGCAGGTGTGTAGGAAATCTAAACGGACGAAAGGTAGCAACCTTTAGAATTGCTCTTTGAGCACGTTCTAGAGGGAGAAGAATCGAATTCCCCCCCCCCTCCCCCAGGATGTTATGCAATAGGTTAGAATCTTAGAATAGACTAACACAACGCTAAATAAACCTGTTTAATTAATTTATAGTCGGCTACATTACGTAAATACTTAAAAACCAATATTAGTTTGCGCACTCTAGCACATAGAGTAGGGCAAGAACATGTAGTGTCAGCGTACGTGCTACAGGGACAGAATGGGAGAAGAAAACGTGTTGCGCCGACCACAAGTAACATGGGACAAGGGAAAGATGGTGATGAAGATGATGGTAGGTAAGTACCTAGTGAGGAAGAAAGACCGGACGTGTTAACACTTTGAGAGGTATATGTCTGAGGACAGGTTTCGGCTGATACCGTATCAAACGAAACCTGTCCTCAGACAGATGATGACGAAGTTCACATCTACTACAAAATTCCCTGAGGCCGTAGGGCCTCAGCGAATTTTCTCACACGCACTCAACTGCAGACGTGCGCGAGAGAGACGGATAGATCCGAATATACGGACGAAGCATTATGAAGTAGGGGCCCTGGTTTTAAGTAAATTAAGTAATATGGCAGTTTCCGGGGAAACAATACTTAAATCCTAACTAATATTATTAACTGTGAAAGAAAGTTTGTTTGTTACTTCTTCACGCTTAAACCACTGGACCGATCATCCTGAAATTTCGCAATTACGTTGTTAGGTATACAGAAACGGGCATAAACCTTTCATCCCGAAAAAAGTACTGTTCCCGAGGAAAACAACAATAATGTTCTTATGATAATAGATGACGCCACGAATCTTTTGAATCATGATTGAATTATAGCATTACAAGCAGAGTACAACCCGAACTGATTGTCAAATTCTATAATTAACGCGAGCAAAGTCATGAAAGTTAGTCTTCTAAGAAAGAGTATAGAACCTCTAATCTCATGGGAGCCGTACACAGAGCTTAAAGAACTTAGTCGTAAAAAGATGGATTTTAACGACTTTAGTTTGACCATTAGTTGCACTTACGTTTTGAATAATCAGAATACTCTATAATGTGCGTTCAAAGATTTTGGAATGCCTTAGGTTTCATATAAAGCCTGCGTATTTCATTCACCAAATTACCAAAAGAAATAAACCAGTAACAAGAAACGTACCGTACACTTAATACCATAAAATTTTTAGGACCCGAATTCTCATTTCAGATCAGAATATGTTGTTTATCCAAGACAGGGATACAAATAAATCAATAGAAACCGTTACTTCTGATGCAAAACACGTTTATATGCTCTTAAACTTCGCTTGACGTCCAGTTGGAGACATGAAAGTGCAATTGAGATCTGCTTTGGCTTATTTACCGGCCGGATCGCCGTTGTTCCAGCGTTTTTCCTCTATAAACATTGACCGGGTCTACTCTTAGTCGAGGCACAAGTTATGAGCGAAAATTGCGCAAGATTTTGTCCTGATAAGCCAATTGTGTTCGGTGATTCAGAAGGAGTATACGATAAGAATCCTGAATAGGTAGCGGGTTTATGAATACTTGAGAAGTAAATTATATTTTTGTGTACGATTTGTAAGCGTTTTGTAAATAGAGTTAACGATGTATTGAGTCTATTGACGCAATTGGAGTAGTATTTATTTTCGAAAAGGTTATTTTATTTCGGCTTATTTGTACTACTGAATGGCCTGACGGCTAGTGAATGAGATTACGTCATTCATGTTTATGGTTTCTTTAAAAATACCCTTATGAAAGATCTCGGTTTCCTATGGCTGTAATAATTAATTTTGGCTTAGAGGCTGGACTAATGGACTTTCATAGTCAGTTTTTTTAAGTTCCTAAGGGGACTGTATGTACCTCAGTTTGGCTTACATCGACGAGGAGAAGAACCTCGTCTAAGTAGAATATCTTGTTATCTATATCGGGCTGTTATCCGCAACTGCTCATTAAAAGTGTATTATATGCATTCAATTTCCAAATCAACGGCTTTGATACAGAGTCCTAGGCCCACATATTTCTTCCGAGGTTCAGGTTTGAAAGGAACATTACTATAACCGCTAATCCACCGCTTCCTCCTTTACCTTGAAACTACCCTCCATCGTATTAGAAAGAGGGGAGGTAGAATGTAAAAAAACGGAAGCCCCCAGCGGTAAGGGGAATACAAATCGAAGTATCGGATTCTGTTATTTTTTACCATAAAATCCTTCTCGGGACGTAAGGTGAAACTGTATTGAATAAAGGAAATCATTTATTTTTATGTTATTTTTACGAGAACCCCCTATTATATTGTTTTGTCGCAATAACTAGGGCGCAGTTGTTGTCTCTTCATTTTTATGTGATTACAAGTCACGTATGAGTATTTGCTATTTCCTTTGAAATTTTTCATGTGTATTTTTATTTGTATTCTTAAAGTCATTAACATTCGGTTCCGGAAGTGAGAATTTGTTAAACTGACTTTAAAACTTTTGGTTATAATACCTTTAATGTTACCCGCAAATCAAAGTTAGCTGAAGTAGAATTTAGTAAGTTTTCAACTTAAACTATCAGTTCTTTTGATCCAAGTGTAAAAATATTAAAATTACTTTCATTATATTCAAAAGGAAAAACATTTGAAACTTATTCAGAAACGTATCTATATCTGTAAGTTCCTGTGTGGACTTAATGAATTTTAATGACGCTGTTTACAATTTCCGCTCAATTTTGAAGTACACTTTAAATTAAACCTAATAAAATTAAAATGTAACAGCAAAAAGCTTCACTCCCCTTACGCATACGCATATCAATTTCAAACCTACCCGTCAAAACGCCCGAAGATGCACGAACTAACCCAAACTGACACGATCCTGACACGAACGCGCTGTGTCATCACGGGAACTTGCCGTCTGTTTATTTACAAGACACGGGAAGCAAAATGGATTTAGAATTGTAGACGTTGTGCGAGGTTTTGTTCTTCTTGGTATCTTTGTATTGTATGAAAAAAAAACTTGCTTTTGCCTGCGGCTTCGCTTCCGTTATAGATGGAAAATTATCCTACAGGAAGGTTTTATGGTGGTTGCACTTTCGCCAAGACACTCCTGGACAGGGCCAATACGAGAGTAAGGGCTACCGCACACTATAGACAAGACTGTCTTTAGACAGACATGTCTATAGTAGGGTAATTGTTTGTCTAAAGACAGTCTTGTCTATAGTGTGCGGTAGCCCTAAGACAACAACATAAGTCTGAAATTGTTAACCTATCTTGAGCAAGCGTGGTGAACTGCTGACTGTTGATCAATGCTCGTGCCCTCTCGTGAACTTTGCCCAGCAGTGGGACAGCAATAAGTTGGTATTATTATTATGTATAATCGTTATACAATACCTTAGATAATACTAATAGTTCCACTTTAGTAACTTTATCCTGTCACTCCCAGAATACTAGGGAATATACATATGTTCATAATAACTGATTTCTCCACAGAAATTAGTGACGTAAGTCTGTTCGCGACAAACAAAGGGTGCTCATAATCCGAGATTAGGGAGTTCCAACAGTATACATGTGTAGTTATTTACGTTCACATTGAGTTAATCGTACCCAGCGCGAGACCTAGGCTGGATTAGCTTTAGATTCTGGGTGAAAAGGAAGCTTTTACATAGCATTTTTTTGCAATTAGTAATTATAGAAAAAAACCCAGTAGTTTTTAAACGCATTCCTGAGAAATAACTAAGCTATAAATAAATAGAAATAAATAACGAGAAGAAGACTTAGCTGAAACTCGTGTATTCTCTTAAAGGCGTTCCAAGGTAAGGTATAACGATGCCCCTTGGTCTTTATTAAGACTGCATGTAATACTTTGGGGCTCCTGCTCCTATAACGATTATTAAACATCCAGGAATGAACATGCTTTTCGAGGCACGGAGGAAACTAGATTAGTAATGGATGGTCACCCATCCACGGACCGACCTTAGCAAGCGCTGCTTAACCTTGAAGATCGACTCTAATGGCGTTTATTATTTTGCCACGAGGACATTACACCCTGTCCTTCATAAAACAATTCCTAAGCTAAAATGTGTAACAAACTCCAAGTCGCAAGTGGAGCAAACCGTCCGTATTCGTGCAACACTCTTGTTCTCAATGACACGATTGTTTTGTTCTCTCCAACGAAACGTTATTTACGTGAGTACACGTAAAACTCACGACATGCAACGTTTCCGATTACCGCCGTTTTGTATGCACATTTTGTGATTATTATATTCTTTGTTTCTCTCTCGGGTTTTCTTACGACCTTCTTTCTTTATCGTGTGGTTAGTGCCTAAACTGGTGTCAGAGTTTCTATACCGCCCATCGGCCTCTGACTTGGCTATACATGCCGCCGAGAAATATCTCTCAGGCATGCTGGTTTCCTCTGTCGTATTTAAAAATTCTTAGGAGTTTACAGGATTTGTCTTCTTTAATTTCATTTATTAGCGGTCATCTCAGTGGTCGAGACGAGGCCTTTTCCCTCAAGTGCATTAACATTTCAATTGACAGCAGCAAGTAATAACGCTGAAGTTTATGTTGTACTGAAGTAAATAGTCTTTAAATATCTAATAATGAGACTGTTATTATACCGAAGGAGACAAATCTTTTATTGGCTCTAAATTTCTGGGAATTTGAGTCAATAAATTAGTGGTGTGCTAGAGAAAATCTATGAATTTTGAGTTGTCAGAACTACAAGACTAGTCTTATTGACTATCGGCTAAAATAAACTTGGGATTTCGAAGAAACCTAGGTCGTAACTAAGTGATGCGCTAACAAGAACTTATTAATTGGATTAAACTAGACGCTAGACAGAGTGCGAATGGCTATTATTTATTCAAAGCTAGGTAGGTACATTCAACAAACCAAATAAGTCGGGTCGGGTCGGGTCGGTATGTATAGTTGAAGTTTTCTTAGAAACCGATGGTTGTTTTCGAATGAAATTAAATTAAATTCATGATGAAAACATGAAACAGTTTCTAAAAAAACTGCAACTGTATCTGACGACCGTGGTAACTTATTCATTTTGTTGACCGTACGTACATTTTTAAAAATTGGTAACATTTTAATACAAAAAGAAACGAGATTCTGGACCCGCATATCGCGAGTAATAAAACATAACATCATGCCTGTTATCGAAGGCAGAGGTAAACCTGGCCTCCTTTATCTTTGCGAGGATCGACCGGAGAACAAGGTGGAGCCCACTGTGGAGGTGTGCCCCGCTTGGGAGGAGTACCGCCGAAGTGTCCTCGTAGCGGCGATCGGCGGCGGCGACCTCTTGCGTCCGGCCCTGGTTCAATCCATGGTCCGCAGCGAGACGGAATGGGACGCCGTCACCTCCTTCTGCGAAGCAGTCATGCTAGCGAAGGAGGGCGCGGAACGTGAGAGGGAGAGAACCTCACGTCCCAGCCGCCGCGGTAGATGCACCGGGCGCGGCCACCGTATAGGCGCGGGCCTGTGGACGGAGAGGTATGGGCTGGCTCGCCGTCCGTCCGTCTCATGACGACAGGCCATGTCGACGGCGCGTTCGTGTTACACGCGCGCCTCAAAGAGAGTCGGCAAAAGGAAGGGGTCCGCAAGGGCCGATGCCTGCCGGGGTTGCGGGACTGTTCGAAAGAGATACCGCAGCCCTGGAACAAAAAGGGCTAAGAAGGAACATGGATGGGTTTTAGTCAATAAAAGTCTGACACTGCCTTCAGCTCCGCCCAGAGCAAAAGGGGTAAATTGATGATTTCCCATCCAAAAAAAAAAGGTAAATCTACACCCACATGTCGCCAGTTATGTAGTGACCCTATTATCATCAGCCAGGCTGCTACTGGGAAACTCTTAATAGAAAATCCAAAAACAATTTCCCAGACGTGGGAATCGAATGCAGTACGAAGGCGAAGCGAAATAAAAATCGCTCTACATTACACACACCGCCATCTAGTGTCACACTAAGCAACGAGGCTTGTCGTGGACACCATATAGTTTATATACTACATGGATCCTTTTTTTCTAAATACTTACTTATTTTAAAAATAAACATCCATGACTCGGAAACAAATGTCCATGCTCATCACACAAATATTTGCCCCTACTGGGATTCGAACCCGTAACCCTAAGAACGTAAAGCAGCCTCACTACCATCAATATTAGTCACTAACCACACGATAAAGAAGAAGAAAGAAAAATACCATGAAAATAAAATGGTAACATATTAGGAATTTATACATTTAAATTCAAGATGATAAATGACTGTATATCATTAACAATTCATTAAGCAAGCTTTCATCTAGTTTAAAAACTAAAGAGCTGAAACTAGGCCTAAAAAGCTTAGCCTAATTATTTATTTAATTTTATCTCCGCATAACTCGATTGTCTTGCCCAATTACTTTTGAAAACAT
The DNA here is from genome assembly GCA_941918905.2 of Xestia sexstrigata. Lineage (NCBI taxonomy): Eukaryota > Metazoa > Arthropoda > Insecta > Lepidoptera > Noctuidae > Xestia > Xestia sexstrigata. Next base: position 10,593,391 of record OW799225.2, read on the forward strand.
TATGTAAAGAACTAAAATCATGTTACAAAAATTCTGACGCGAATAATTTGAAAGGTAAAAAAAGAACAGAAAATTTTGAACGAAATTCAATTTATCTAACTAAACCTAATAATATTGGTACGGCCAACTTTGATTAAATATTATTTTTACGGACTACTATTTTAATCAAGAACGGAGGCGTTCATGATTGGCGAGGTAAAGAAGAAAGAGAATTTTGTTTGATTTTTTAGTGAATGTAGTTTTGGTTCTGAATTTATTCAGGACTCATTGAATAAGGTCACAATAAGATTTAAAACATTGAATTTTGAATTTTTTGATCACCTGGTCAAGAATCCTTTTAACTTTCCTGTGAGTAGCAGAACTCATCAATCTTGATATTCATAAAGAAACAAAGTCTTACCAAGAACTATCGAGTAGCCTAGCAGTAGCCAAGGGTTAATTATGCTCCGTAATCTCATCCTCATTTAGTACTTGTAGTTTGCACTTCTTGCTAACTCGCTATCACATTTTTTTAAAGATGAATCGATTTCATCAAAACGAATATGTTATCTGTGGTCCGGTCTTGGCACGTTGTCTGGACATCTGTCAACTCACTCATTGTACTTTTTTGTGAAGCGCGCAGGTCACGGTTCCGATAACAAAGTTCTGATAATTTTGTAATTACCAAACCGAAATGGGAAAACATCGAAGAAAACGAGGCGTAAATATGAGAGAACTCAACGAACGTCTGCGAGAATTAGAAAATCGGTCGAACAAGCGAAAACGGAGTCGTCATCGAAAATCTGGTAAGCTTTTTTGTTTAAGTACCTACACTTGTCTTTTCCTAGAAGTACCTGGCATAAGATGCACATGTCTCTAGAGTTTTCACGAGAGGTTACCCATGAGAACACCAATTGTGCCAACCTATTATTAAGACATCATTAGAGCTTTCACGAGAGGTTAGCCGACGATCTTAGCCATCTAACAATAGAACGAAATCACAAGAGCTTTCACGAGAGGTCAGCCGATGGTGTACACGTTCAGTTGTTCGCACATGTCTCTAGAGTTTTCACGAGAGGTTAACTATGAGAACACCAACTGTGCCAACAATTAGTAAGACATCGCTAGAGCTTTGACGAGAGGTTAGCCGATGATCTTAGCCATCTAACAATAGAACGGCATCACAAGAGCTTTCACGAGAGGTCAGCCGATGGTGTACACGTTCAGTTGTTCGCACATGTCTCTAGAGTTTTCACGAGAGGTTAACCATGAGAACACCAATTGTGCCAACAATCAGTAAGACATCGCTAGAGCTTTCACGAGAGTTTAGCCGATGATCTAAGCCATCCTACAGTAGAACGACATCACAAGAGCTTTCACGAGAGGTCAGCCGATGGTGTACCTACACATTCAGTTGTTCATAATTGCGTCCCTACTGCATCCCTTGAACTATCACGAGAGGTTAGCCGTGGATTTAAACTCGACCAGTCAGAGGCCTAACTCTAACTATTCTTTCTAGACGAGTATGAAATCCGCTCCAGGCGAACACGTTCGAGAAGCTGTGGGTATCGCGACCGAAGTTGTGAGACACGTGATAAATTCCGTCGCAGCCTGACTCGCCGCGACAGCTATTCCCCATAACGCCACTTACCATTTACTCCTTGCCATCAATTATCACCTATTCCGCCACTTCTGACTACAGACAGTTTTCCTGTATCACCTAATGAAGGAAATATTTAAAAACTAAATGAAGAAGTGACAGCCGCCCTGAGGATGGTGGAGTAAAAAGGGACCAACGAATCAGGGGGCAGCAGATCACCTCGGCTGCTGCCATTACATCAATAGGCAAAGTTTTTTTTTCTTGATTGTTAAACAATCTAATCACCAAATAAGAGAGTAGTGATTAAATTTTAACTCTTAAGTGATGCAGCCAGCCTACTTTGTCACATTTATCATGCAAATGCATCACCAGACGCTCCCTAATCCAGCCTGGCCTCAGTATGGAAATGAAGAAGCTAATGGGGCAGACTCCAATATCTGAGTACCTGTTCGGGGATAAGCTACAGGACAAGTTACACTCACCACAGAGGCGCCAGCCGCGACGTCGGGGGCAGGAATACGTCTAGCTCAGGTAGACTGGTACATTTCAGTATTTCACTGAAGTCTGGAATAATGTTATCACCTATCCAACAATACAACGATTGGATCAAGGGTTATAAACTACACTTTTATGAAATTCCAGTTCAAACTTCAATTCCTAAAAACAATAACTTCAGTCAGAAAGAAAGCAATCTTATTTAACGGAAATTAATAAACTCCTACAGTTATGGTGCTATTGAATGATGTTTATCAATCAATTTTTATCCAGCATAGTTTTGCATCCAAAATCAGATGGCATTTGGATTTATATTAAATTTCAAAAAACTTAATAAATATATTAATACCCATCACTTCAAGCTAGAAGACTTAAGGACAGCAACCAAACTCATGACCAAACCCAGGTTGTTTTATGGCAACTATAGATTTTAAAAAAGCTTAAATACTTATTACCCATACAAAATATGATAGAATTCTCTGGTTTCAGTTTCAAGATACATTGTTTGAGTTTACATGCCTTCCATTTGGGCTTAATATAGCACCATTTGTGTTCACAAAGATTGTGAAGCCAGTTATGTGTCACCTGAGGTCAATGGGGTTGCTTTTCTATAATATATCTGGGTGATATTTTGTGCCTTGGTGATTCACATGATAAGTGTTTGAAAAATGTGTCGACAAATCAAATTTTCTAAAAAAAAAAAAAAAAAAAATAGGGTTCGTTGTCAATACCAAAAGGAGTGCCTTAGAACCCAGACAGTGCTGTCAATTTATATAGGTTTTCTGTTAGATACAGTTCAGTATTATCTCACTTCATCAGAAGAAGATAGATTAAATTTCATCCCTAACTTATTAAATAATATTAAATCTAAAATATTTATGCAAAATAGTAGAATTTGCTCAGTTGCTAGGTATACTTGTTGCTGCATGCCCAACAGTGGAATATGGTTGGCCTTACACCAAGGTTATGGAAATTAACAAAACAACAATAAAAATTACAAGGCTCTGCTACCTATCACAAAAGGAATTTGGATAGGACTAGATTAGTGGTTGTCTCACATTCCAACAACCTACAACAGTATAAAACTATTTGACTTTGTTCTAGAAATGTTTTCTGATGCTTGACAAACTGGCTGGGGTCTGGTATATAATGATGTCAGAAGCCATGGGCACTGGACAACTGATGATAAAAAGTTTCGTATAAATTACCTTGAACTATTAACAGCATTTAGAGGGCTGAAAACATTTGCAAGCACACCCAGACACTGTGAAGTTTTACTTAGAATTAAATAGATAACACAACTGCCATAGCCTACATCAATAAAATGGTGGCACTCGTTTTCCCCACCATAATAATTTAGCCAGAAAGTTGTGGCAACGGTGTGAGGAAAGACACATTTGGATCTAGGCATCCAAACACAGAAATTGAATAGAAATTATGTGATGTAGCTTACAAGAACCTCAGATTGACTTGTTGGCAAACAAGTTTAACACTAATTGTCAGAATTATACATAATAATAAATTCATTTATTTCAGACATATAATAAAAATAATAATAAATAATGCACAAAATAATAATAATAATGCTAATATATCATGCACTGTCAAATGGTATGGTGATTTCTTTTATACATTCCCACCATTTGCGCTTATTAGTAAGATGTTACAGAAAATAAAAAGGGAAGGGGCAACAGGCATTGTGGTGGCCCTCACAACCATGGTTTCCCTAATTTGAACCCAAGGTTATTTCTGAAGAAATAATAATGGAACCCCATCATAAAAGTGATACGAATCTGCTCTGAATCAGGGATTTCTTATTGTCAGAACCAAGATATTGACCCTCTCCTAGACTCAGTTCCCACTGTGATATCTTTTCTGACTAAAATTCTAATGAGGGACTATCATAAATAGCTCACTCAATACCATTAAGTTAGCTATTTCTCTAGTTCTAGGGCCCCAAATTGGCCTAGATGACCGACTGTCAAGGTTCTTCAGGGATATATTTAGGTTAAGACCTAAGAACCCCAAATATGAAGTAGTATGGAATCTCAGTATCGTTTTGAATTATTTGTGTAAACTATTTCCTAATGAAACCCTTAGTTTAGAACTAATAACCAAAAATTAAATTACCATAATAGCCCTTGCACACAGAATTCGAACCTTGTCTCTCATAAGTATACTGATAACATTTCTTGTAATCAGGATAATTATTACCATAAACATTCCAGAAATTATTTAAACCTTTGAACCTGGTAGATATCAACCCAATTTGATACTACCATCTTTTAAGGAGAATACGTCTGTGTGTTCTGCTACTACCCTTTTGTTCTATCTAGATATTACAAAAAATACCTTTAAGACAAGATTGTAAATCACCAATTATAACTATAAGAAAACCATATCGTGCCGCCACTACTGCAACTATTAGTAGGTGGATGAAACAAATTCTAACGAATAGTGGAATAAATACTCCCAAATTCACATCACACAGCACAAGGCATGCTTCTGCATAAAAAAAAAAAAAAAAAAAAACCTCTGAAGTGGTTTTTAATTTTGAAGTTATAAGAAAAGCAGCTGGTTGGACCACAAATTCCTCAACTTTGCTTGCTTTTATTATGAGACCTAGATATATGAGATGAGATAGTTCATCATTATCATCATCAGCCTATTAATGTTCCCACTGCTGGGACACAGGCCTCCTCTTTATGAGGAGTGATTCTAAATTCTAGTGCTTTTGCACAAGCAGTGTTTTCTATAGTCTCTGTAATATAGAACACACTGCTTCTTATTGTTGGTTGATTAAATTTAATGTCTGATTAAAGTAATTAAGGTCATTATAGGATTATCATGACACAGATTGTTGAGTTAGAGAAGATTTATGTTATGTTACCTTTTATTTAAATAAATGTGTAATTAGTACCTAAGTAATGATAATCAGAATAGTATGTTATGGGCAATGATTATAAGATGTTGACTAGATTACCAACACAACTTTCTTATTTGAACATCTACAAGTACTAAATGAGGACGAGATTACGGAGCATAATTATATAGATCGGACTAACTTACCTAGTGACGTCCGATCCTTAATTATGTGAAGTAATCTCGTCCTCATTGTATCCCAACCCTTCCCAGAAGATCAGCCTACTTATATGTGTTTTAAAGTGTCTTATCTACACCCCTTTATAAAGTTGTGTTGACTAATATATCGGGACTACGATAGATAACCGTATCGGTCATCTTGAAGTCCCGATCATATGCTTTGAAAGAATGAGTTGACAGATGTCCAGACAACGTGCCAAGACCGGACCACAGATAACATATTCGTTTTGATGAAATCGATTCATCTTTAAAAAAATGTGATAGCGAGTTAGCAAGAAGTGCAAACTGCAAGTACTAAATGAGGACGAGATTACTTCACATAATTAAGGATCGGACGTCACTAGGTAAGTTAGTCCGATCTATATAATTTTTGTACGAGGTAAGCCGGAGTACGTATACTTAATGTGATTATATTATTTGTCTATAGAATACTGACTGTGCCATTTTTCAAAGGGAATCCGGTAGGAATCGAGTTGTATGGATCCTTCGCCACTGAAGCCTAGGTAACAAATTAGTTTTGAACTTTTGAACAATCGCAACGGCTTCACATCAGGCGAGTTGCGGCCAAACGCATGCGTATAATGTACATGTAGTACTATAAGTAAAACATACAATATACCCCGTTAATTTTAGGTCGTTCTGGAACCGAAAGCCATTAATTAAGTCGATCATCGAACTCGGAACGTTTGGGACTAAAAAATTAAAAGTTTGAAAAAAAAAACACGACAATTAAATCTGCCAATATTTTTTTTGTTATTTAAAAAAAACAGTCCCAATCGTTCCGAGTTCGATGATCGAGTTTATGGCTTTCGGTTCCAGGACGACCTAAAAATAAGCGTGTATTAGCAATTAAGTACACTAATAACCCGACCAAGAAATCGAATAGAAGAACTGAAGATTACTCTTCAGTAGTCTATGCCACTTATTCCTTAAACATTTTAGAGGCGATAATGCCATTTTACCTTATCACAAAACCAACACTCCATCCATAATTATTTTAGCTACTAAATACGTTTACCTATCTTATTGTTTGAAATCAAGGACAGACCTTTAAAAACTTTGAAGGAAAACGCTTAATGTTAACGGTCCATCGTTAAAAGAACCTTTGGGATTAATCTGGTATCCTTCAAAGAGCAGTTTAGAAGTTTAATAGTTACTAAACAATACAAAATACGAGGAATAATTTTATCGTCATTTTTAATAGCTGTAAAGAACTGTTCGCTGAGGGAATGATGATATGGCTAGAAAGGAGGTGACTGCTGAGATGACGAGTAATAGAGAAGTATGGAACGCATGAGGTTTGATTCCCGGGTTGGCAACGTGGCCAACGTGTCATTGGGTTTTTCGATCAGGAATTTTCAGTAACATCCACGGGATTTACATGGAGCGATAGGTTTGGATTTGAGCCCGATTGATGGGAATAGGCTCGCCCCCTATTACAATGAAAACAAAATGTCGAAATGTGGGTGTACTATTAAGTACAACTATGTTTCAGAAATTCAGACCTCTTTGAAGTTTAAAAAACTCCATGAACAACTATTCTCATCAACAACAACTCTACAATCAAATCAACAGGTCTAAAGAACCGATAGTCCCTGTTTCCTAATACGATTTGTAAGCGGGACCCGACAAGGCAATAAAATGGACCCGTTGACCACAGGGTGACCACCGAACACGCCTACTGTATTGAGAAAAGGGTGTGATTCTGACCTAAATTGGAGGGAAAACCGAAGAAAATGTTTGAGGTATTTTTTGTGCTGTCTGGTGTAACGCAAGTGGATAAAATAAGGAATCCTAATCCTAACTAATAAGTTTATAAAAACGATGTAAGTTTGTTTCTTACCTTTTCTGAAATTTTGAATCTGTGTTGTCAGGTGTACAGAAACGGACATACCACCTTTCATCCCGAAAAAAGTACTGTTCCCGAGGAAAACAACAATAATAAGCAGAGTAAAAACCGAAGTGATAGTCCATAAATTAACGCGAGCGAAGCCATGGGTAGAAGCTAGTGAGTAAATAAGGGGGACTCTGAAAGTGCGCCGGTGACTGAAAAGTTGTGTGTCGGAGACGGGAGACGGTTATCGTGGTATGGACATGTGATGCGGAGAAATGAGGAATATGTTGGGTATGAATGAAGATAATAGGCATGATGACAGTATCAAAAAATTGCAAATCTATTTAGTCCGTCAGTTAGAGTATTGGAAATTAATGGACACGTATTTTTTGTTTTTGTAAATCAATGAATATTGACAAAGATAAAACGCATCAAAACTCGGGAGTGGGGGCTCGTGACGTCAAAACTAGGTAAAATTATACCTAGGCGTGACGTATTGAGAATTTTAAAAGCGTCATATCCTCGTCAATTTTGGTTTACGTAACAAAAGAAAAAACACGGGTCAAATATTTTTTGATAATCTAACTGACGGACTACGGATTTTTTTTGTCATCTCGCCTATTGTCTATAAAAGTTGAGGACGACCAAAGAAACGATGGATGGACTGTGTTAAGGATGATATGGCTAGAAAGGAGGTGACTGATGAGATGACGAGTAATAGAGAAGTATGGGAGAAGAAGACATGCTGCGCCGACCACAAATAGATTGGGATAAGGGTAGAAGAATCATAATGACGGCAATGAGCTCACCCCATATTAAACTGAACAGCCAAAATATGGAAGTACTATAGCGTACACCTCTCCCTATCCTTTGCGGATTTCAGGCGTTATGATGTTACGTTCTTTTATTTTTAACGATGGTATTGTAAAAATTAACCGTTTTCCTTCAAAGTTTTAAAAGCTGTCCTGGATTTTTAACGAAGATAAGACAAAATTATAGCCATTTTTCCTTGTCGTTAAAGTCAAGGAAGATTGTGATGTAATCTTTGAAGATTTTTTTTGAGTAGCGCTGAATGTCCCCCTGGGACATGTCAGCCTGGGCAAAGGCTTCTCCCAAATTTTTGCAGGTGCTCTTTTCTGAAGTAAATTAGGTTGTCAACAAAAGGCTTAGGGCGAGTAACACCAAGTTACACCGATGAACTGAACGCGACCAGCACTTTTGATCAGTGTCCAAGGCCTGACACAGCCAGAAGGCGGCGCAGTAGACCTCGAAGGAGATGGCGGGACAAGCAGGACAGAACTAACGACCAGTGGTCCACAATGGCCCTGGATCGAAGGATTTGTAAGTCATGGGGAGAGGCGGGGGCGGCTGGGGGGGCATCCCTCCCAGCGTTGCCATTCACATCTGCCTTGTACATCTACACCTATGCTATAAATCCTCTATAAAAGTATTTGAAACAGCTTATTGCCAACATTAAAACAGCCAGTGTCATAATAACCAGTTTATCATCCAAACGGGTGTTATAATGTTGTACTAAATTTCATTATGGCAACTCGTTTTAAAAAATAACATTGTCATGCACGTGCTATTCAATACCACAGCGCCTTAATTAAAAAAACTAATAGGTTAATTCGAACTCACGTCGTATCCCGCCATTTTTGTTCGATATTAGTATTGCATTATGTACGTATATTTTGTTGTTTACAAAAAATGAGTGATACAAGCTTTGTGCATTTTAATAATTAGGTATTAAAACACTCATGTAATACTATTATCATAAACCCACATTCGTGTTTTAATACCCCTCATTATATAACAGTTGCATAAATAACTATTTGTTAATCACGTCCGTCCCTTTCCACGTATGCCACTCATTCATCCTCGCAACATGACCAAAGGGCTAATTCACGTCCGTCACGGGTTGCGGGACTGTTCGAAAGAGATACCGTGGCCCCGGAACACGAAGGGCGATGAAGGAACATGGATGGGTTTTAGTCAGTAAAAGTCTGACACTCCCTCCTGCTCCGCCCAGAGCGGGAGAAGTCACTTGATAATTTCCCATCCGAAAAAAAAAAAGGGCTAATTCACGTAATTTTATGACGCGCCGATAAAGTTGTAGTGCAGTTGCAGTCAAGTTCAAGTTAGAGTGATAAACGGTATTCTTGTAATCTTTGAACTGCGCGTAAGCTGCGCGTAAACTGCACGTCAACTGTACGACAACCAAACTCTACCAAACTTACCTACGGTGTGGCCATATGAGAGAATAAATATTACTCACAAAATAATCGAATAAAATCGATTACATTTCAATGAATATGATGTTATTAAAATATTAAAATAATACCCCAGCACAGATTTTAGTGCTTTTTCTTACTTAGTTGAATACCGATCATGTTGCGTTCCGAAGCACGCACCAAAGATGCGCAACAGTAGAATGCCGTTATTGCGCTCACATGGCGCGAACTTGACGCGAGCGTGTCTGACAGCTGTAGAGAATACGAAAAGCGTTGTTTTGATCGAAACTTAACTGGAACTGCACTGCAACAGCACTTATTTAGTTACGTGATTTAGCCCGCAAACCACCTAAGCACATTATTTTTATTAAATTATTCGTCACTACTTCTTTTCTACCGTAACGTTCTCGTATCATCATTTGCCGTTATCCCAATCTATTTGTGGTCGGCGCAGCATGTCTTCTTCTTCCATACTTCTCTATTCCTCGTCATCTCAGCAGACACCTCCTTCCTAGCCATAACATCCTTCACACAGTCCATCCGTCGTTCATCATCGCAACGTTCTTAAATAACAAAAATATTTTCAAATTCGTTTTTATCACGTTATCACAACAGACTGCATAAAACAAGTAAACTATCATAATTAACATTAAAACGACATAATCGGGAACAGTATGTAACAAGTTAATTAGTGATCCAATTAATATATAATAGCAATTAATACAGATACGTTTTGATAATAATTGGTGCGAACCGCAAGCTCTCAAGCAATATATCGCTTCAATGAATGCTTAAACTATTGTTGACCATGATAGTAAATTAGTAACTAGAGACTGATGTAGCAGCCGGTTGCAATTCGACTATGTCGCCATATTTGTAGTCGGCGAATAGTCGGCAAACAGCGCCGACTTACCGGCTCAAGTCATTGATATATAGGGTCTAAACAGACCCTTCACGAATCCCAACAACAAAAAATTATTGCTGAGAAACTACTTCTTTTTTGGGGTGAAAATTCACGTTTTACGCGAAAACGCACTCAAAACATTGTGCTGATGCGTGCATTGAATAAATAGTAAGCGGGTTATTGAGGTATTTAAAGTAAAGTTACGACCATAAAAGCTAGTATTCAACAAAAAAAAAACTTATAAAAGCTTGGAACTTTGACCTCCAATATCTCCGTCACTAGAAGGTTCCCAGGTGTGGTCCAGAACGCGGGCCTGTGGACGGTGGGCTATGGGCTAGCTCGCCGTCCGTCCGTCTCATGACGGCAGGCCGTGTCGACGGCGCGTTCGTGTTCCACACGCGCCTCAAAGAGAGTCAGCAAAAAGGAAGGGGTCCGCAAGGACCGATGCCTGCCGGGGTTGCGGGACTGTTCGAAAGAGATACCGTGGCCCCGGAACACAAAGGGCGATGAAGGAACATGGATGGGTTCATGGGTTTTAGTCAGTAAAAGTCTGACACTCCCTCCTGCTCCGCCCAGAGCGGGAGAAGTCATTTGATGATTTCCCATCAGAAAAAAAAAAAAAAAAAAAAACAACATTGGTCCAGAACAAAAAAAATGTCGCAATGACGGGGAGAACAAGTGCCTTTCGGCTTCGTTACGGGTCTATTTACAACCTTTATAAATTAAATGATGACCTTCATTGTTTATATTTTAAAGCAGCCTTGCAGTTTGTTTGACATAATTCTTGTTTAATCAAGAAAAAAAAATGTTATAGACAGCGGATGCAAGTGAGTCAATGATGTACTCAAAGCGAGGGACAAGTTGTACATGCAATGATTGGTCATTACCGATGCCCCCCCCTGAACTCCACTGAAAGCAACGATCGGTTTCGCTAACTAGTCGGCCTTTTTGCAGCCGATTAGTCGGCCAGTCGGCTATTGAGCCAAATTCATAATAGGATACTCTAATAATAACTCCGTCCACGGCCCGGATGTTGCAACTTGCTTCATGCGACATGCGCGCTCGTCACTTGTTTACTTGTCAAAAGTGACGATAGGCAAATCGCGTCGCAGTGACTCATGGTATTGCTAAAAAAACTTCTTTCATTGGTCTTGGCCGCAGTAGCTGTCGTTGGAACGTGGCCAAGAGGTTATAGAGAAGAAACAGCTGCGATTTACTAATTGTAGGTCATAAGTTCGAACTTTGGCAGACCTTTGAGTAGTTTAGTTTCCTACTTCAAGTAGGTAAATAAATATAAATATCGCTGGACATGAACACACAGCGCCATCTAGTGTCACATTAAGCAACGAGGCTTGTGTCGTGGACACCAGATAGTTGATATACTACATAGATACTTTTTTGTTTGTAAATACATACTTATTATACATATTTAAACATCCATGACTCGGAAACAAATGTCCATGCTCATCACACAAACATTTGCTCCAACCGGGACTCGAACCCGGGACTCGAACCCGGGACCCTAAGAACGTAAGGCAGCCTCACCACCACTACGCCATTCGGGTCGTCGCAAAGAGACTTGTCCTTTTTAAAAGATCTTGACTGTAGCTTTGATTCGGATCCTTGGTGTACGTACCTGAAAAAAGAGAAATTATGGTTAGAAAAAAATATTGAAATAAGTAAAATATTGATCGCCCTATAGCTACCTACTAATGAAGTACAAATCATAGTTAAGTTCAATGTAACAATTAACATTTTAGCGCCTTTACAGAGTAGACTGGAAAGTAATTTCCTCAAGAGAGATACTTAAGCTATAAATATTATTTTCAACAAATATCTTAAAATTCGAAAATTCCAGAAGAATAACTTCCTTAAACTTAGTTTGGACAAAGCTATCGAAGACAGAACAAATATTTATGTATTTAAATAAACTTACTCTTAAATTCAACTTCCAATACCTAAATAATATCGCAAAACGTTGATATAATAACAGATTCCAATAATAAATCAGGCTTAAATTAATGAATGGCCATAAAATTACCATATTATTATAATTACAGATTCAATCTGAAAATAAAAACGAAACTGGCCGAATAAAAACGGCGTTAGTCATACACAAAAAAGAATTTAATAACAAAAACACAATTTAAAGAAACTAATTTGTAGAAATCTAATCAAAACCGGCATTACGGCACGCCCCCTAACGGGCATGGGATGAGACCCGCCCATGGTGTTCCAAGTCATAAAAGGAAGCGGAGCCATTTGTTAACGTCTCGGTAGGTTTATGAGAAGTATATTTAGAAACTAGGTAGCTGTGCCCGCTGATTTAATAATATTATTGACTATTTGAATCGGATTTTGTAGTCAATTTTAAGGGTTTAATTTTTTGTGCACGGAACCCTAATCCTTCTTTTAAAATAAAAGTAACCCAAGTTATTCCTTATAACATCGTAGTAACTTATAGTTATAGTCCTGTCAAAATCGGTCCAACCGTTCTGGAGATTAGCCGGAACTAACAGACAGACAAAAATAAAATTGTTATTTCTTAGGTTAATCGAAACAGCGAACTACAACAACGCTATTAGAGAGCGCAGCGACAGTCGACACTACTCATTTCTATTTAACTTTAAGCTAAAAAGGCGACAATGGTGTCGATTCTGTTGTGCACAAGCTAAACTTAATTTAGGCTATTGCTATCTTTTATAAACACAGTTTTTTTTTGTATAAACTAGTTTGACACCTCTAACTTAGTTCATCTAAGTTAGAGATGTCAAACTAGTTTATGCCTTGCGCTTCACCGTGTTTTTAGTCGACATGTTTTTTGGTGCACCCTTCATTTGTATAGAAATATTAGTTCCAACTAAATTTGACAGCTCTAAATTACTTCCGTCTCTTTCTCGTTTTATTAGAGAGTAAAAGATAGCAATAGCCTAAATTAAGTTTAATTTGTGCACAACAGAATCGACACCATTGTCTGCCATCTACGGAATTTATCGAAAGTAGCTATTAGAATTTAGAATATAGCTTTTAAAAAAAACGGCTTGCTGTCCATATAGCAATATAATAACAGAAGATACTGGCCAACCAAGTATCGTATGGTTGCATATTCAAATGTCAGGCAAAAAGGATACATGGAAAATAAGAGTGTTGGCCAAATGCAGGTCATTTGATTGGGGAGGTAACGGTTTCGAAGCCAAAATCACCACATAATTATAAAACAAAGTCCCCCGCCGCGTCTGTCTGTCCCTATGTATGCTTAGATTTTTAAAACTACGCAACGGATTTTGATACAGGGTTTTTTAATAGATAGAGAGTGATTCAAGAGGAAGGTTTTAGTAAATACTTATAAAATTTGTCAAGTGGGCAAAGCCGCGGGCATCAGATAGTACTCAATAAATTAATTATTGTTGTTAAATTGTATTGGTCGTAAGCAATCGCCACCTCTTCCAACGTAACCCAAACAAAATTCACTGTACCATAAAATATGAACGAAAAAGTCTACCCCGTAGCAATTACAAGCAAGACATGTGAAACCATTATATATAGATTAAGGCAACAGTTGTTTATGAAAAAGATGGTTCTGATAGATAACATGAATGCGGACACCTTGGTAATGAACTAAATAATGTTTAACATCTTAACAGATTATTTTAAGGTGGCAATGAATTCGCTGATCGAAAACGCCTACGCGGCTCTGCCCTTCTTTTCACATGGGAACCATGTAGAGAATATTGGTATAATGAAAAAGTGCATGGTTTTCGGCAATAGAGAATATGCATAAATTTTCTTATTTTTATTTCGATACTGAATGTTAAAGTACAAATGGGCAAATAAACTAAATGGGGCCGAAAAGTTCTGGAGTGGCGATTGCGAACCGGAAGACGTTGCGTTGGAAGGCCTTTCACTAGGTGGACCGATGACCTGGTGAAGGTTGCGGGAATCCGCTGGATGTGAGTCGCACGGGACCGGTCAATGTGGCGACACTTGGGGGAGGCCTATGTCCAGCAGTGGACGTCTTTTGGCTGAAATAATGATGATGATGATGAATAAATAATAAATTTTATTAAAAGTTAAAATTGGTACAATACAACATAAATCTTAGAAATAATGTAGGTATTACGACGCCTGTACTTTTTTTTTTTTTTTTTTTTCGGATGGGAAATCATCAAATGACTTCTCCCGCTCTGGGCGGAGCAGGACGGAGTGTCAGACTTTTACTGACTAAAACCCATCCATGTTCCTTCATCGCCCTTTGTGTTCCGGGTCACGGTATCTCTTTCGAACAGTCCCGCAACCCCGGCAGGCTTCGGTCCTTACGGACCCCTTCCTATTGCTGACTCTCTTTGAGGCGCGCGTGGAACACGAACGCGCCGTCGACACGGCCTGTCGTCATGAGACGGACGGACGGCGAGCTAGCCCATAGCCCACCGTCCACAGGCCCGCGCCTACGGTGGCCGGGGGCCACGTGGTGGCCCCCGACGCCCGGGGCGTCTCCCGCGGCGGCCGGGACGCTGTGAGGTTCTCTCCCTCTCACGTTCCGCCACCTCCTTCTCTAGCATTACTGCTTCGCAGAAGGAGGTGACGGCGTCCCATTCCGTCTCGCTCCGGACCATGGCTTGCACCAGGGCCGGACGCGAGAGGTCGCCGCCGCCAATCGCCGCTTCGAGGACACGGCGGTGCTCCGCCCACGCGGGGCACACCGCCACCGTGTGCTCCACCGTGTCCTAAGGTCGATCCTCGCAATGGAAACACCCGGGCGTTTCCTCCCGCCCGATTCGGTGCAGGAACCTCCCGAAACAACCGTGTCCGGTGAGGACCTGCGTCAGGCGGAAGGTAAGGACGCCGTGGCGTCTCTCAAGCCACTCCTCAAAGAGAGGACTTACCGCCACTATCGTGGCGTGCCCTGCACGGGGTTGCGACAGTCGCTCTCTCCATGTCGCCATGAGATCATGCCGGAAGTCTGTCCGCTGCGCGACAATTTGCCGCGGCAGCGGAGTTTCCCCCCGGCGTAGCACCTCCGCGCGCCATTCGTGCAGGCGCGCGAGGATTATTGCCTCCAGATCCCATGGCGGCAATCCGGCAAGGAGGCACGCCGCCTCACGGGAGATCGTGCGGTACCCACGGGCCAGCCTTACGGCTACCACCTTTTGGGGCGCGTTCAGGTAGTGGGCGGCTCGCCGCCTCAATGAACGCGCCCACACCGGGGCCCCGTAATGGGCCATGGACCGCACGACTCCCGCGTAGAGCTTCCGGCAGGAGGCGTTTGGCCCCCCCAGGTTGGGCAGAAGCCGCCTGAAGGCAGCCCCGGTCCGTTCCAGTTTGGGGGCCAAACGTCGGAAATGCTCCACGAAGTTCCATCGGCTGTCGAGGACGAGTCCCAGGTACTTCAGCGTCGACTCGACGCCGACGGATACCCCTCCTACCGTCAGTGAGGATCCCGGAGGTGGCGCATTCCGAGGCCCATGAAAGCACATGGCCTCGGACTTGTGCAATGCCACCTCGAGACCCAGTTGCCGGATCCTCTCGACGACTATCGCAACCCCGCGTGTCATTATTTCAGCCGCCGCCTCGTGCGACCCCCCTTGTGCCAGCACCAGCGTGTCGTCTGCATAGCAGACCACGCTGACGCCGCTAGGGAGGTCGGCGCGCAGCACCCAGTCGTACCCGATGTTCCACAAGGAAGGCCCTAGAACCGATCCCTGTGGAACACCGCACGACATCTCTCGCCGTTTCCATTCTCCGCTGCGACCGGGGTAGATGACGGCTCTGTCCGTCAAGTAATCCCCGACCACACGACGGAGGTAGGTCGGCACCCGGTGATACCGGAGTGCCTCTCTAATGCAGCTCCAGGGCATGGAGTTGAAGGCATTGGCGATGTCTAGAGACACCGCCAAGACAACCCCACCCCGGGACACCGCATCCCCCGTCGTGAGGGCTCTCACGCGCATGATGGCGTCCACCGTAGAGCGCCCCTTGCGGAAACCAAATTGGTGTTTCGCAAGATCCGGCCCCGTCCCCGCAAGGTGCTCGGCGAGGCGGTTTGCAATTACTCTTTCAAAGAGCTTGCCCACCTCGTCGAGCAACACTATGGGCCGGTATGCGGACGGAGAGTCCGCAGGGCGCCCCGG
The DNA here is from genome assembly GCA_941918905.2 of Xestia sexstrigata. Lineage (NCBI taxonomy): Eukaryota > Metazoa > Arthropoda > Insecta > Lepidoptera > Noctuidae > Xestia > Xestia sexstrigata. Next base: position 10,609,667 of record OW799225.2, read on the forward strand.
CTTCCGAATGAGGACCAGCTTCCCCGTCTTCCAACGAAGCGGGAACTGGCCCCTCTCCAAGCATGCGCTTAGGAGCCCCTCCAGTCGGGGCCCGAGAGCCTCCGAGGCCAGGACCCAGGCTTTGCCAGGCAAGCCGTCGGGTCCCGGGGCGGTATTTTTGGCACTGAGCCTGCGTACCGCCACTCTCAGGTCTAACCCAGTCACTTCCGGTGTGTCGTCGTCGTCATCCTGGTGGTCCGCTTCCAGCACCGCAGGTGGCGGAGCCATAGGCGGGGGGGGAAGTTCTCCCCGCGTGGGGAACAGAGTGCTCACCACGTCCTCCACGAGCTCAGGCCGGAGACTCTGCGTCAGTAGGGGGGCCCAGGTGCGGAGTTTATCCCGCACCATCTTATAAGGCCGCCCCCACGGATCTCTGTCGAGAGTCCCCAGCATCTCCTCGCGGGTTAGAGCCCTGGCCCGCAGGACAGCCTCGCGAAGGGCGGTCTTCGCCGCTCTGTACCCTTCATAAGCTCCGCCTCGATGGCTGCCGCATTCAGTGGGCGAATGCGGAGCCTGCGATGCCTGGCGTACAGGTGTCGCGCAGCCACGCATGCCTCGCGCAGAGACGTCAGCTCTCGCGACCACCAGTACACCTGACGTCGGGCGCTTCCTGGCCGGACTCGGGGCATTGCCACGTCGCATATATCGGACATGGCCTCCTGGAACCACCCTACCTCATTGTTAATGTCGGCAGGCCTGTCTGGTGATGTCACCCAGGCCTGCACGCTCGAGGCTTCCAGGAGGAGCTCCCGGTCCAGCTGCTTCAGCGCCCAACGCGGACCACTCGGGGCCTGTTGGACCGGCGCGCTTGAGGTCTGGGTGGAGACGTCAAACCGGATGTACCGGTGGTCGGAATAGGTCTCCACCCCCTCCATGACACGCCAGTCAACGACACGCGGCGACAGAGCGGGGCTAGCGAACGAAATGTCCACCACCGACTCGCCCCGCATCCGCACACACGTGGGAACAGAACCCCGATTTAGGACGACTAGGCCCTTCTCCAGAGCCCAGTCCTCCACCATCCTTCCCCGCACGTCTGTACAACGAGAACCCCAAGCCAAGTTCTTGGCATTGAAGTCCCCGAGGACAAGCACGGGGAGGGAATGGTTTCCGACGACAACACTCAACTCTGCGAGAGAGTTGTGGAACTCGGCGAGAGTTCGGTTCGGGGAGAAGTAGACTCCCACCACTACGATCTCCCCGTACCGTGCTGCTACGCACCCCCGACCCCTCCTGACACCTTCAAGGGTCGGGGTACCGGCGGCGGCTGCCGACACTATGGTCACTGAGCCGCTAAGGTCCGCCACCCAGTCTTCCCTAGGCTGGACGAAATACGGCTCAGCGACCACAGCGATGTTTATCGACCACTGCGCCATGCTCTGGAGCAACAGATCCTGAGCACAGGCGCAGTGGTTGATATTCGCTTGGAGGAAGCGTAATGGGGCCGTTATTGGCACTCCATTACCGCTTCCTCCTCCCTGGCCCCTTGTGAGGGCCCCACTGTGGCGGCGACAGCGGCAGCGACGGCAGTTGCGGCTGCGGCGGAGGCAACGATGGTGGTAGCGGCGGAGGACGACGCCTGTACTAGGATAAACCTGTATCACAGGCGGCATTTTACTACACTACGGCATTTTACGGCACTAGATTATCTAACAATATTTAACAAAAGATTTTTTTAAGTCGTGAAATAAATGATTAATTTATTATGATAATTCACCTAAATTAAAATACTCGATTTCTTAATTAATTACACTATTACAATCGTATCAGCAGTAGGTACTAATAAACAGGTTAGGCTCGGTCAAGTAAGAATTGCAAAAATCATTGTCATGGCATTTTTGTAGCGGTCGTGAATTTGCTTAGACAGCGACAAACCTAGCGCAGTGGTGTCGTACAGGTATCGCCGAGTTAGCAACAAATTTATGAAAGTCTGGTCTTGTATGACGTACTAGGCGCCCTCATAATCAGTCAAGTTTATATTTCTTTGCTCTGCAATTTTCCTAGCAGGACATTCAGCGTCTCCGGTGAAAGTACTATAAAAATAATGACAAAAACCGAAAACAAGACATAAATCGGTCAAACAACACAAAAGTTATAACCATTTAAACTTTTGTTTCTATCTCTTTCTAGATTAACGGAATTTAGTATGGATGTTTTGTCTAATCAGCAGTTTCAAATGCTTATAACTTAGTATTTTTATAGAAATTAAAAAAAAAAAACACTTTGCTATTTCTGATGTCATTATGCTTTGTTTAGAGTGAAAAAAAACATCATGCTTATATCCTATTAGCAAATGACTCTATTCTTAACACTCATCATCTACCTAGCTCTTTCCCAACTATCTTGCAAATGGTGATGGTGATGGAAGAAGAAGACATTATGCGATGAACTCTAATAAGGGAACGAATATAATGACTGTCGTAAATTGAACCAACTTGAGACAGAGTAAAGTTTAAAATCCATAGTCCTGTACACAAGACCTCGAAGAACACATTGCAAAGAAGAAAGACGGTTTTTTCTGGTGAAACAAAAAACAATTGCCTTCTACAATCGTCAAAGAACCTCATTGAGCACAAAGCATAAAGACTGACGTCACAGTGTGTTTTTGTTCAGCGCACGCGTTCAAGTCACAACTGTCATTTGTTTCAAAACAAGGGCTTAGTTGTGACTGCGCTGTCAATCGTACGCAATATTATGATTCAAGTGTAGTTGTTGAGCAGTTTATACAAGTTTTGTTTGGATGAGTCAGATGTAAGGGCTGATGTCTGTTATTATAGTTAAGTTCACTGGCAATTTGCAATAAACATAATAAGATTTACGGCTGAAGTTTTTAGAAACACAATTCTGGCATACCTATTTGTTATAAAGATGCAGCAAAGCGCTTCGTACGAATTTGTGGAACATCGACAAGGTATTATAGGCGAGACGACAAAAAAAAAACTAATTAGTCCTTCTGTTAAATCATCAAAAAATATTTGACAGGTGTATTTTCTTGTGTTTTGTTTCGCTTTTAAAATTATCAATACGTCACGCCTAGGTATAATTTTTAGCTAGTTCTGACGTCACGAGCCCCCACTCCCGAGTTTTGATGCGTTTTATCTTTGTCATTTTTTATTGATTCACAAAAACAAAAAATACGTGTCCATAAATTTCCAATACTCTAACTGACGGACTAAATAGATTTGCAATTTTGTGATACTGTCGTCATGCCTATTGGTGATAACCCGCTGTACGTCTAGATTCCCGATGGAAGAAGGGAGATGGTAGAATAAGCTCGTGGAGCGCTTGGACACAATCCACCGAAGTACAGTCTGTAAATTACCGACAAGCATGCAACTTTGCGGTGGTGGGCCAGACTATGAAGCTCCGTACCCACCAGCTTATCGTCACCAATGAGCGTCTTAGTTTTGCGAGTCGAGTGTGGCTATTTGGTATTTGGCTGAGCCATCTCAAAGGTGACATCATTAATATTCCCTTGACCTTGTCCTAATTTATGTCTTCTTCTTCCACACTTCTCTAATACTCGTCATCTCATCAAACACATCTTTTCGGGGCATATCATCCTTCACACAGTCCATCCATCGTTTCTTTGGTCTTCCTCTACTCTTAATACCCCACGACAACCGATTACCACACAACATTTCAGTCACCGGCGCCACTTGCAAACTTCCTCTTATGTACACATTTCTTATTATATCCATTCGCATAACACCACACATCCCCCTTAACATTCTTATCACAGCAAAGGTAACAGTATAACAATACTCCACATAATACACATGTCACAACCGTAAATGATGCCTTTGCAAAAAAGACAGTTCACAATAGGCGAGACGACTAAAAAAATCGAATTAGTCCGTCAGTTAGATTTTCAAAAAATATTTGACCAGTGTTTTTTCTTTTGTTACGTAAACCAAAATTGACGAAGCTATGACGCTTTTAAAATTCTCAATACGTCACGCCTAGGTATAAGTTTTAGCTAGTTCTGACGTCACGAGCCACCACTCCTGAGTTTTGATGCGTTTTATCTTTGTCAATATTCATTGATTTACAAAAACATAAAATACGTGTCCATAAATTTCCAATACTCTAACTGACGGACTAAATAGATTTGCAATTTTTTGATACTGTCGTCATGCCTATTATACTTAAGATCACCAATTCACCATGAATGGCAAACCAAGGTATGTATAATAGACAGAAAATTACAAGCCCATGGCCCACATAGCGTAATGACTAAGATTCCCATAATTAACTCCTACTTGATGACCAGAAGCTCAGCGGGACATTAAGTCATCAGCGGTCAAGTTGGGTTCGAATACAGTTAAAATAATTGTGAAGTAAGATCGTCATTAGGGAAATGTAGAAATTCTATAAATATTTATCTTACGAATGATATACAAGGAGGGACACTGACGCACGGTTTCCACGTATTCAGTAATGGCCGTTTTCTATAACTTACTTACACGTAATATGCCAACTTCCGTAGCTATCTGTGTTTCTATAAACAAAGAATATCCTATCCGCGTCACCTATCTGTCACTTGATTCATAGAAAAATCAAAGAAAGCTTTTCTGCGACGTTTTGTTTCTTACCGGTCAGTAAGCAAAATGTCAAACAGACAGAGATAGCAACCTACCGAAACCGGCTTGTAAGTTATTGAAAATGGCCGTAAATGATTCTCCATGTAGAAAATTTTAATCGGTATTTTTTTTAAAGGCATTTGCCCAGCAGTGGGTCAGTATAGGCTAAAGAAAAATCAGCTTTATGTACATCGGAAGTTAAAAATCATTTCAGGATTTTATAGGGAGGTGATATTCACATATTACTTTCTTCCTCGAAGTTTAAGTTATACAATCATGATAAATATAACACCACATGTTTTATTGAGCTTATGTGTCATAATTAGCGTTTCAAAACTAATTTTCGTGTTTTTAAATCTTTTAGATCACAAAGGTCAACAGATTCTATTAGATAATTACATTTTTTACAACACGACCGTGTCCAACGTCTTATTCAGCTATAACATCTTAAATTACCAATAGACAAAAAATTAATCGAATAGGTACCATATTTTCTTAGTCACCTAATCATCTACCATACCAATCTAAGATTTCTAATATTACTTCCGCGATACCGAATGTTTGTATAAACAAAAACTTTAATTTTAATGTACTTGAAGAAAAAATGTCTAGCTCCCGGACTAATGGCATCATCAGGCTTTGAATTAGTCTCGGAGACGGGGTCGAGTTATTATCGTCGCATACTCGTAGATTTGATGGAATACATTAAGAGGGACTGTGTATGTGAGGTCAAACCATAAGCTATCGTTAGTTATTCGTAACATAATACTGTCCAAAAACAAAAGAAGCATACTTGGATTTCGTGCAGCTAAGATAGGCAATTCTAGAAAGTTTATCGTGGATTTCTCAGGTTGATGACAAAAGGCTCACCCTACTATATAGGACCTGTCTGTCTCTCTCTCTCTCTTCTTAAATTTTTGGCCACCCAATGCTGAGTGTACACACATCAAAAACAGTTTGTGATCACTAGCATAGGCAGATATAATTTTTTAAATTGAACTTTATCAAGTTAAATTCTTTGTTGTGTGTTTTTTTTACTGTTTTATTGTTTTACATTCTAAATCCATATTTTTAAATAAAGAGTCTAAAAATACGAAGAAATCATAATTTAATCTACCGCGTAATAAAAAAGATTTCGATTTTTCAAAGTGCTGATCGCAAACTTTTTTTGATGTGTGTAAGGTCTTTTTCAAACCTCTCCACTTTTGGCGGTTTTGTGTCATGGGACCTAAATATGACTGGCGAAATTTGGGTTTACTAAAGGTACACCGCTTCCTAATACTTCGGAGATTATAAGCGTCAAGCTTTTGCATGACCCGATTGCTCAGATGCCATTGTAATTTTAATTGCTCTACATGAATTCCTAAACCAGAGAAGCTCGTGGCTAAATAATAACAGCCGGTCGGGTCGGTCTTTAGGTTAAGCCGTGCTTGCCTAGGTCTGTAGATGGGTGACCACCCTTACATACCGAGTTTCCTTCGTGCCCCGGAAAGCACGTTAAGCTGTTGGTCCCGGCTGTCATTTGTAGATATTTGACAGTTGTTACAGGTAGTCAGTGGCCCAAAAAGTCTGACAACCAGTCTTACCAAGGGGTTTCGTAATACCCAGTACTAACTGGGTGGTCAGATAGGCAGTCGCTCCATGTAAAATACTGGTATTTCAGCTGCATCCGGTTAGATTGGAAGCCGACCCCAACATATTTGGGAAAAGGCTAGGCAGATGTAATATGAATTCCGTAACCACAAAGACTTATTAGATTGACCCTACCGATCATCAGTATTAAAAAATCCAAAACTAAATTCCCCGGCTCCATCAATTTTCGAAACAAAAAAGAGATCGCACTTTTTCTCAAAAAGAAAGTTTCGCCCACTGGAAATACTGAAAAACTATCGCATAGCAGCGTCCGCTTTTGACACATTTCAAGCACAATAACGGACGTTGAATTTTTATTCTGTTCTCAAACAAAGACGCGAATGGCCCGGCTATGCATAACGCCGTCCAAAGCATAGTTATGCATTTTTCACGGTAGCTGTCATATCAAATGAGTAATTTGTACATACCAGGTTATTATTCAGACACCTTCGGGTTTTTCCCACAATTTGCTCCCTATTTTACTACAAAACACGTTTTTTTTCTGACTACCCTCTTAATAAAAACTTTTATTACTGGGAGTTAAGAGTGGTATTTGATTAGCATGCATTTGAGTTACGGCAAAAACAATGGTTGCATTTATGAATGACACTGATAGATCTGCTTAATTCTTTTGTTCGAAGTTTTGGGGTTCTAACGTCGAAAATGGAATTCACGTTTGATGGTTTTCTAGTGGAGTACGTTTCAATAGTAGGAAATGTTTCTGAACTTTGTTAGGAGTGGTCTAACTGTCTGAATTTCTGACGACTAAATTCATTTGAACTAACACGGGAAACTGTCAGGAAGTTAAAATCGAAATGTCGCAAATTTAGAACATCGGTAAGCTCCGCGTGCACTAGTTTAGATTTTTGGTTGTTGTTTCTGTTAATTGCTTTCCCTACCTTTTTATTTGTTTTCCGAACTTGGAATCCAAACGCAAAGTGAGATTTCCTTTCGCATAAAAACATGATTGATATAATTAAGTACGTTAAAGTATTTTACGGTTCAATAAGATATGTTTATCTACCGTGGGTCACATTTTTATTCTTTTTTTGCTTTTTTTCCCACAACTGTCTGGCAGTTTGAGTTCTATAAGCGACGTTCGTAGTTTCGTTGAGCTCCTTGAGTTATAAGTCGAGATACACGATAACCGACAAATGCTTGCACTGACTGGACAGGTCCACTCAAATCTGTGTGGTTCTTTCTTCAAAAGACCATCTCAGACACTAATCTGCATAGTCCTCATCTGAATTGAACAAGATTATGTCTGGACTTCAAAAGAGACTATGACCTCTGAGTTTGTTTCGGCTGTTTCTTCTGAGAGTAGTCAGGTACGAAACACCGGCCCCAACTAGTTTAAAAAAAAAATTACGTGTAAAAGTGTTTGTAAAAACCTACTTGCAAAATAAACATCATTTATCATTTACCGGATTTCTCTGATTTTTTGGTGACAATAAATATGCATAAATTTTCTTTTAATTATTTCGATATGGAATGTAAAATTACCATAAAAGTAATGACAAAAACTTAAAACAAGACCAAAATCGGCCAAACAACACAAAAATCATAACCAATCAAACTTTTGTGTCTCTCTTTCTAGGCGGAATTTAGTATGGATTTTGTACGTAGATATGTCAAAAGACGTCACAAAAGGAATCGGATTTCTCTGTCTATTCAGCAGTTCCAAATAACCCTTGGATAACTTAGTATATTTTATAAATATTTAAAAAATAATTTCACTTTGCTATTTCTAAAGTTAATACGCTTGTTTACAGTGATAAAAAATCATGCATTATAATTTTTAGTTGACCTGCCGGTTTCCTAACGATGTTACACCTTCACATGTATAAAGGATTTCAATGAAAAGACTATAACCTGGGCTAGAATATAGGATACTTCTTCTCAACTCGTACGTTCCTAAGGGCTGATGAAACCCAGCAAATGATAGTTGTCAAATAAAGTAGACCTACGGAACAGTCAATTCAAAGATTACACCTACTTAATGAGATTTCTCAATTCGACCGTATATATATATTTAAGATAACAGACTACTAACACTAATGAAACATACATTAGGATGAAATTACATATTCTTTTTTAGTGTTTTATAAGAGATACCTAATTGATATTGATGTGAGATGTTATTATTTTTTTGCTTCACACTCATTAACGGAATTACCTAGGAATTTAATGAACTGTTTTAGATGCTTATAAATTAAGTGTGAATAAAAAATAACTGTGTACCGTCGTTTTTTTTCGTTACCAACATTTGTTTTTTTTTCAACGAACAATTTATTTGTATTAACAGCGCCACATAATTACTGCTATTTCATGAGTGGATGTAATATCCTGTATATTAATAATCGGTCGCTCATCAGGTTAATCCTCGCTTGCCTAGGTTGGTCCGTGGATGGGTGACTACAGACCGTGTTGTCTCCGTGCTTCAGAAAGCACGTTATGCCGTTAGGCCCGGGTGTCAATTGTTTATATCCTTGACAGTCACCCGAAAATCTGACAACCAGTCTCATCAAAGGGTATCGTATTACCCAGTACTAACTAGGTTGTGGAGGTCACATAGGCAGTCGCTCCATGTAAAATACTGGGATTCAGCTGCTTCTGGTTAGAACGGAAGCCGACCCCAAGAAAGTTGGGAAAAGGCTAGACAGATGATGAATAATCAGCCCAATAACGTTATTGGGCTGATTATTCATCATCTCAGTCATCATGTCTCATCTGTTCAGTTTTGGGAACGTTCCCAAAACTGAGATTCAGGCCTCCTCTTTATGATTAGGGAGCGGCCTGTAATCCACCATTTGGGCCCAGTGCTGGGGGTCTTCTAATTTTTAGTTCTAGGATATGTCAGTTTTCTAAGTCGTATACCATAGAGAGCAGTGGTGATGAAATAAATTTACAGAAAGTAAATTGCCTGCCTGAGTTCGAACTCATATGTATGTAAGTCGGTCGTGGAGTGGTAACACCCTTTACCATTGGGTCACCATAGCTCTTAAAGTCCCATGTCAATAACAATTGTTTTACGGAAAAGATTTAAAAATAAAGTCGCAGAAAATAAAACGCCAGTAAAACAAAGTCAATAAAATATACGAAATATTAAAAGATTCTTTCATATCCTTTAAAAATTCTGATATCAGTATAATTTTACTGTTGGGAACAGATCGGAATGGCTATACTTTTTGCTGGGTAACACTGTTTTTATTACTTTTGCACATATGGTAATGCTTTTTGTAAGTTTTATAGTTTTAGGTTTTACGAGGGCCGTTGGAAGTGTCTTTAAGTTATTTTAAAGATGGCCGCACAGTTCAAGTATTTATTGTGGAATGTAATTTGATAATCGGCCGTAAAGGCGGTTATGTGTATTATTTTACAATACCTGAATGTAATTTTAATACATCGTTACAAGGTTATTTACTTACAACGTATTATAAACCTCTTAGAATATGTTCAAATTTTGAAGGAGAAAAAAAACACAGGGCGTCAAAAAATTCGTCAGATCGCTGTCAACGAGAAAATTGCCCAGGAAACTGTCGAATGGCAATGCTGATTATTTGGCTAAAGCAAGCCTTCTTCAGGTCACGTGAAGAAACGACCTAGGTCAAGTTTTCTTCGTGTCTTTAGTGCCTTAAACCTGGTGTCAGAGTTTTGGTACCGCCCATGAGTCTCTGATTTGTCTTTAGATGCCGTCGAGAAATATCTGTAGACATGCTGGTTTGGTTTCTTCACGATGTTTTCTTTCACCGAAGCAAGTGATAATTATACAATACGCACATGAATCCGAGAAATTAGAAGTGCGCTTCTTGGGTTCGAACTCGAGACCTATGACTGTCAGTCCGACGGTCACTCCACTAGGCTCTAGGTATTGCTAGGTAAGGTAGAAAGTAACCTAAATTCAATAGAGATTGTTCTAAGTTATTAACAGTGTTGGTGTGTTTAATGAAGCAGTTAAATACTACACTTTGAAGTTTTGTTAACTTTAGAAACTTCTTGTTATTGCCAAGGAGTTTCCGTGTTAAATAAGTTTGTGTTTGAACAATATCTAGTACTTATAGAAAGAAAGAAAAATGTTTACTTATTTGACGTCAGTACCTACCACACACACACAATAATAAAAAAAAAGTTACAAAAAAAGAGGAAATACATAATACGTGCTGTGTGCCTCACGGCTGCGCCAAAAAGGAGCATTTCAGCATTCATGCCAGACAGGTGATGCTGTCTGACGCTGGTCTTCCAATCAACCTAAATACTCTAAAGTACTGCAATTGATTGAAAACGATGCCAAAATTCTAGACCTAAAAAATAGATTTGCTAGGTCTAGAATTTTGGAATTTTGGAGTCCTACTCGCACTTAGCCGGTTTTCGAACATAGATCTATGTTCAAAAACCGGCTAAGTGCGAGTTGAACTCGCGCATGAAGGGTTCCGTACCATCGTAATAGAGGAGTCCCCTTTAAATTTAAATTTATTTGCTGTTATAGCGGCAAGTGAAATACACATTCTGTGAAAATTTAAACTGTCTACCTATTACGGATCATGACTGTAAGCCCCGCTGACAGGCAGACAGACGGACGGACGGACAGCCGAGGCTTAGTAGTAATAAGGTCCAGTTGGTTAACCTTCGGGTACGGAACCCTAAAAATTGATAAGTACTGCAAATAAAACGTAAAGCTCTGGTTAAACTGAAGCGTGCGGGACGCGGGATGAAATTTGCTCGCATTAATTTTGTTAACTTACTTGTATTGAGGTGTTCAGAGTTCAGACTGACGCGAACAATCACGTGACTTCCTAACATTGAGCTATTACTACTACGTATAGAGAAGACAGCGCGAACTGAATGAGACGAAATTTAAAACATGCATCAAACGCACACTATGTAAGCAAGCTTATTACAAGTTGGGCGATTTTATCGCTGATAAAAATGCGTGGCTCAATGCTGGTCCTGCTCCACGTGGACAGGGGCGCATAAATTGATAGATAAAATTGTTGGAGCTGCTGAAGATTGTACAACTGTCTTTGCATTGTATAGAATCAATCTCTAGTATTATATAATCGCATAGCCCATATTGTGTGAGTACTATGTACTAGAAAGCTATTATTCACTGAAATCCTACGTCTTTTCTTGACTTGAATGTGCCCTGGCGGTTGAGAGTATGTCACGCTCACTCTAATGTCTCGCTGATGGTGGCGCGTGTGTTGGATCATTCAGTTCCCTTCAAAATGGTTGAGTTGAATGGTGCTGATCCATGCGTCATGTTCGTGAACGGGCGCTGTCAGTTGTGACTGGTCATCTCTTAGTTGCCATGGCTTATTTGTATGTTTATTTCTGAATTGTATTTTTTGTTTTTACTATGGACACTTTTAACGTGCACATCTTGCTACATTGTTCTCACATAATATACCATCTCAACATGAATGATGTAACCAAGATTTTGTAACAATATTTTGATTTAAAAGAGTGTCCATGGAGTTTCTTGCCCGTTCTTCTCCATAGAGAGCTACGCTAGGGAATGGGCATCTACAGTACTTTCACAGTTTTTATGTCTTGTGACTGGGACTGTAGCTACATGTAATTTACATCTTTGTTTCGACAATTCAAAAGTGCCTGTAACTGGCCTACTTGAAATAAATGCTTTGATTTTGATTTTGAACAAAATCTGTGTAACAAGCGCGGCAGTGCGGGGCGCGCGGGGGGCGGCTAACCACGTATAAAGGGTGTAAAACACCTCTTAACGAAGCCGAAAGGCCTTGTTCTCCTCGTCATTGCGATAATTTTTATACCTGGGAACCTTCTAGTTACGGAGATATTGGTAGAGTCAAAGTTCCAACTTTTTGACAAGTTTTTTTTTTAAATACAAGTTTTTAATGTAAGATTTTAAATACCTCCACGACCCCCGTACTATTCAATCCATCCATCAGCACAATGTTTTGAGTACGTTACATTGAGTTCTATCACAAAACATGATTTTTCACCCCAAAAAAAAAAACGTCGGTTCCCAGCAATAATTTTTGTATAAAGTTACTTAGTTTGATGGACAGAATGCTTGGTTGACGGCTTCGTGATGAGGCCTTTTACACCTGGATATAGAAGCTGTGGCGAGCAAACGACTGAGTGAACTGCAGCCAGCCGACAGCAGTTGAACGGAGCACAGATTTTGTTCGCGCAGTCTTCTCTATACGTAGTAGTAATAAGTCAATGCTTCCTAATTATAATTTAAAAAATCGATTCTCACAGGCATCACGCGGCGGATTCGCCTCAGTTTGCATAGTAACATAACATCACGGTTTGTATTCCCCGAAGGATCAGGTAGAAGTGTATCTAATAGTACACACTTTAAGCCGGTTATGTTTAACTTTAAGTCCCCTGTAATGGGGGTAAGCCTACTGCCAACAACCGGGCGCGTTTCTACGATTAAGAAAATCCTGGTGAAAACCCCCAATAACACTTTACCAAACCAGGGAATCGAAGCCAAGACAGAAGCCGACGAGCTGAGGACCGCCTCATTGTGGTCAGAGCCTAAAACTTGTTTGTTTTATTACTCAGCCAAATCTGACCCTAAGATCTAATCAAGGTAGACTAGATCGTAAAGTCTTTGATAGCCAATCCTCTCATATGATCTTAATTTAAGATAATAAGAATGGTTTTGGATTGATTTAGCAGAATTTTATTGTGTCTGCCTGTCTGCCAAATTATCGATTTTATGAGTTGTAAAGTTTTAGTGTGACATACATTTTATGACATAAGCGTTCGAGAGGTTTATTTTATTACATGTTAGAGTATCTAGGCTTTACTTATAACTAGTTTTTATTTTATTTACATCACTGGCTCGTTGGTCCAGCGGTCATCAAGCGTGACAGCTGAACTTGAGGTGCTGGGTTCGATTCTCAGGTCGGGTAAAATGTTAGAGGGTTTTTTCATCAGGTATTTCTCAGTAGCACCCACAATCTGGATTTGCTTCTGATTGATGGCAATGGGCTCACGCCCTAAATATTACATAGGACCTTAAGGGCCTAACATGCCTCAAATGGCTTAGCATGATCCTCCGTTACGCCTAAAATACTGCAGTATTAATTTTGAAATAAATATATGGTAAAGTTGAGGATTAATACTAGGTACTATGTGTGACGAAAATACGGTTCCATAAACTTTTCTCGATAGAAAAAAAATCCAAAGTTACCTCCAAATCGAACAATAAACCGCTGGTATTCAAAAAGTACTTCAAATTAGATCACGAAACTTTGCATACTAACTGAACTAACTATAAAGCAGGTCTTATGTGTTTTATTTTTTTAGTCCAATCAATAGATTTTTTGTAAATCGCAAAAAACCACTCATTTCACACTATTCGGCCGCAGTGACTGACGTAACAACCGCTTTGTAGTGCAAGCTAATTAGAACTTTATTCTAACAGTATTTCAAACGAAGTTTGAACCACTACAAATGGAGGTGCTAGTTTTAGGGATAGAAGGGCCTTATTATAGGTGTATTATTAAGTTCACCTCTGTCATTCCCTTCGGGGTTTACAGGCAGCATGTTTTGTTACGTAAAAGAACTATTAGTAATCTAGCGTGCCTCCATCCACCTCACTCTTTTTAGAACTGCCAAGGATAAATGTAAGATTGAGAGTTCAGCTCATTCTACAGCTTGGCGAAGGGTTCATACAACTCGATTCTAACCGGATCCCCTTTGAAAAATGGCACAGTCAGTATTCTATAACCACATTAAATATAATGTAGGTACTCCAGCTAACGTCTTACAAAAATTGACCTTTCGCTACTGTCATCCTACCTATTTCATCTAGACCTGCTGCTTGTCATTAAGGACGACCCTCTGGGTCGTGAGTTAGCCCATTTATCGTTTAACATGCGGCAGATATCATCGACCTGAGGTGTTTTTTTAGCGTCACGCTCTTACCTACCTACCTAGAAATCCCGAAAAAATAAATAAATTTGCCTCTAAACCCTTCTAGAGTACCGATGACTTTCAGAAATGAAAGGGCAATTTAGAAAGCTATTGGAAAGGCTTCAGCTTTAACAATGACGTAATCAGTTTATCTGGGGAACTACCGTTCGTCCCCATCCGTCCTAATGTAAAGATAAAATGAAAAAAAAAAAAAGAATTCGCGCCTAAATTCAGTTGAGATACCACGTGTAACACTATCACTATACCGCCGCTTGCCTTTTAGTTGTCATAACATCACGCTTGGATTACGCTGAAGGATTAGGCAGAAGTGTACCTATGTCAACCATAATTTCATGTACGAGCGATCCCATTGCCATCTACCGGGCACAAGTCGTGATAGCATATAAGCAGAGAAACAGCTATCCAATTATCAAGACACTTCTTTAATTTTGCTTCTACCGAATAATTGCTCTTATTATTTTTCGGATGGGAAATCATTAAATGACTCCTCCCGCTCTGGGCGGAGCAGGAGGGAGTGTCAGACTTTTACTGACTAAAACCCATACATGTTCCTTCATCGCCCTTTGTGTTCCGGGGCCACGGTATCTCTTTCTAACAGTCCCGCATTGCCTTTTTTTTTTTTTTTTTTTTTTTTTTCGGATGGGAAATCATCAAATGACTTCTCCCGCTCTGGGCGGAGCAGGAGGGAGTGTCAGACTTTTACTGACTAAAACCCATCCATGTTCCTTCATCGCCCTTTGTGTTCCGGGGCCGCGGTATCTCTTTCGAACAGTCCCGCAACCCCGGCAGGCATCGGTCCTTGCGGACCCCTTCCTTTTTGCTGACTCTCTTTGAGGCGCGCGTGGAACACGAACGCGCCGTCGACACGGCCTGTCGTCATCAGACGGACGGACGGCGAGCTAGCCCATAGCCCACCGTCCACAGGCCCGCGCCTACGGTGGCCGGGGGCCACGTGGTGGCCCCCGACGCCCGGGGCGTCTCCCGCGGCGGCCGGGACGCTGTGAGGTTCTCTCCCTCTCACGTTCCGCCACCTCCTTCTCTAGCATTACTGCTTCGCAGAAGGAGGTGACGGCGTCCCATTCCGTCTCGCTCCGGACCATGGCTTGCACCAGGGCCGGACGCGAGAGGTCGCCGCCGCCAATCGCCGCTTCGAGGACACGGCGGTGCTCTGCCCACGCGGGGCACACCTCCACCGTGTGCTCCACCGTGTCCTCCGGTCGATCCTCGCAGTGGAAACACCCGGGCGTTTCCTCCCGCCCGATTCGGTGCAGGAACCTCCCGAAAACACCGTGTCCGGTGAGGACCTGCGTCAGGCGGAAGGTGAGGACGCCGTGGCGTCTCTCCAGCCACTCCTCAAAGAGGGGACTTATCGCCACTATCGTGGCGTGCCCTGCACGGGGTTGCGACAGTCGCTCTCTCCATGTCGCCATGAGATCCCGCCGGAAGTCTGTCCGCTGAGCGACAATTTGTCGCGGCAGCGGAGTTTCCCCCCGGCGAAGCGCCTCCGCGCGCCATTCATGCAGGCGCGCGAGGACTATCGCCTCCAGATCCCATGGCGGCAATCCGGCAAGGAGGCACGCCGCCTCGCGGGCGATCGTGCGGTACCCACGGGCCAGCCTTACGGCTACCACCTTTTGGGGCGCGTTCAGGTAGTGGGCTGCACGCAGCCTCAAGGAACGCGCCCACACCGGGGCCCCGTAAAGGGCCATGGACCGCACGACTCCCGCGTAGAGCCTCCGGCAGGAGGCGTTTGGCCCCCCCAAGTTGGGCAGGAGCCGCCTGAAGGCAGCCCCAGTCCGTTCCAGTTTGGGGGCCAAACGTCGGAAGTGCTCCACGAAGTTCCACCGGCTGTCGAGGACGAGTCCTAGGTACTTCAAAGTCGACTCGACACCGATGGATACCCCTCCTACCGTGAGTAAGGATCCCGGAGGTGGCGCATTCCGAGGCCCATGAAAGCACATGGCCTCAGACTTGTGCAATGCCACCTCGAGACCCAGTTGCCGGATCCTCTCAACGACAATCGCAACCCCGCGTGTCATGATTTCGGCCGCCGCCTCGTGCGACCCCCCCTGTGCCAGCACCAGCGTGTCGTCTGCATAGCAGACCACGCTGACGCCGCTAGGGAGGTCGGCGCGCAGCACCCAGTCGTACCCGATGTTCCACAAGGACGGCCCTAGGACCGATCCCTGCGGAACACCGCACGACATCTCTCGCCGGTTCCATTCTCCGCTGCGACCGGGGTAGATGACGGCTCTATCCGTCAGGTAGTCCCCGACCACACGACGAAGGTAGGTCGGCACCCGGTGATACCGGAGTGCCTCCCTAATGCAGCTCCAGGGCATGGAGTTGAAGGCATTGGCGATGTCTAGAGACACCGCCAAGACAACCCCACCCCGGGACACTGCATCCCCCGTCGTGAGGGCTCTCACGCGCATGATGGCGTCCACCGTAGAGCGCCCCTTGCGGAAACCAAACTGGTGTTCCGCAAGATCCGGCCCCGTCCCCGCAAGGTGCTCGGCGAGGCGGTTTGCAATTACTCTTTCAAAGAGCTTGCCCACCTCGTCGAGCAACACTATGGGCCGGTATGCGGACGGAGAGTCCGCAGGGCGCCCCGGCTTCCGAATGAGGACCAGCTTCCCCGTCTTCCAACGAAGCGGGAACTGGCCTCTCTCCAAACATGCGCTTAAGAAGCCCTCCAGTCGGGGCCCGAGAGCCTCCGAGGCCAGGACCCAGGCTTTGCCAGGCAAGCCGTCGGGTCCCGGGGCGGTATTTTTGGCACTGAGCCTGCGTACCGCCACTCTCAGGTCTACCCCAGTCACTACCGGAGTGTCGTCGTCGTCGTCCTGGTGGTCCGCTTCCAGCACCGCAGGTGGCGGAGCCATAGGCGGGGGGGGATGTTCCCCCCGCGTAGGGAACAGAGTGCTCACTACGTCCTCCACGAGCTCAGGCCGGAGACTCTGCGTCAGTGGGGGGGCCCAGGTGCGGAGTTTATCCCGCACCATCTTGTAAGGGCGCCCCCACGGATCTCTGTCGAGAGTCCCCAGCAATTCCTCGCGGGCCTGATCCCTGGCCCGCAGGACAGCTTCGCGGAGGGCGGTCTTCGCCGCTCTGTACCCCTCATATAGCTCCGCCTCAATGGCTGCCGCATCCGATGGGCGGATGCGGAGCCTGCGATGCCTGGCGTACAGGTGTCGCGCAGCCACGCACGCCTCTCGCAGAGACGTCAGCTCTCGCGACCACCAGTACACCTGACGTCGGGCGCTTCCTGGCCGGACTCGGGGCATTGCCACGTCGCATATATCGGACATGGCCTCCTGGAACCACCCTGCCTCATTGTTAATGTCGGCAGGCCTGTCTGGTGATGTCACCCAGGCCTGCACGATCGAGGCTTCCAGGAGGAGCTCCCGGTCCAGCTGCTTCAGCGCCCAACGCGGACCACTCGGGGCTTGTTGGACCGGCGCGCTCGAGGTCTGGGTGGAGACGTCAAACCGGATGTACCGGTGGTCGGAATAGGTCTCCACCCCCTCCATGACACGCCAGTCAACGACACGCGGCGACAGAGCGGGGCTAGCGAACGAAATGTCCACCACCGACTCGCCCCGCATCCGCACACACGTGGCGACAGAACCCCGATTTAGGACGACCAGGCCCTTCTCCAGAGCCCAGTCCTCCACCATCCGTCCCCGCACGTCTGTGCAACGAGAACCCCAAGCCAAGTTCTTGGCATTGAAGTCCCCGAGGACAAGCACGGGGAGGGAATGGTTTCCGACGACAACACTCAACTCTGCGAGAGAGTTGTGGAACTCGGCGAGAGTTCGGCTCGGGGAGAAGTAGACTCCCACCACTACGATCTCCCCGAACCGTGCTGCTACGCACCCCCGACCCCTCCTGACACCTTCAAGGGTCGGGGTACCGGCGGCGGCCGACGACACTATGGTCACTGAGCCGCTAATGTCCGCCACCCAGTCTTCCCTGGGCAGGACAAAATACGGCTCAGCGACCACAGCGATGTTTATCGACCACTGCGCCATGCTCTGGAGCAACAGATCCTGAGCGCAGGCGCAGTGGTTGATATTCGCTTGGAGGAAGCGTAATGGAGCCGTTATTGGCATTCCATTACCGCTTCCTCCACTCGGGCCCCCTGTGAGGGCCCCGCTGCATGTGCAACTGTCGCGACGGCGGTGGCGGCGACAGCGGTAGCGGCGGCGGTTGCGGCAGCGGCGGTGGCGACGGTGACGGTGGTGGTGGCGGTGGAAGGCCCTCCCCTGCCTCTGGCCTTGGCCTTGGCGGGTGCAGCGCAGGCCCTGCTGCCAGCCCGGTGATCAGCCGGCTTGCCAGACGCCGCGCATGCAGCGCAGTGCGGCGTGGCGCAGCAAGTCGAGGATGTGTGACCGGGCTGACTGCAACGGAAGCAGAGGCCGCTGCGGTCGACCTCCGAGGCGCATTGCACCGACACATGGTGTCCCACATGGCAGCGGTAGCACCTCAGAGGTCTGGGCTCCAGCAGCTTCACCTGCGCTGACACCCAGCCCACCAGTAGCCTACGGCCCTCCACAATTGCCTTGGCCGCCGTCACAGGGCAGCTTACCGTAACGGTTCGCATGCCTGTGGAGTCCGGACGAAGGGCGCCTGCCCTGACCTGATCGGCAGGGCACCCTCCGGACCTGGCAACGGCGGCCACTACCTCCTCCTCGGTCACTGAGTCGTCCAGACCCAGGACGCGCAGGTCTGCGCATCTAACGGGCCTGGAAACTCGGGCGTCGTCCGCGTTTAGGGACGCTCTGAGCTTTTCAGCCAGAGCGTCAGCGGACGAGCCACTGGTTTCACCGGGGATCTCCAGCAACCGAGCTCCCGTCGCGGTTACTTTAAGCCGGAGGCCCCCGGTGATCCCGAGCTCCCCGAGATCCACCGTCTCCTTTGCCTTCGCCAGCAGGTCGCGGTAGGACACGCCCCTCTTTTCCGCGTCCGGCTGTAGTGTAATCACTACAGCTGCGGTCTTCGGGGCGCGGAGCCTAGCCGCGATCTTTCGCGCCCTGTGCTGGCGCTGCCGCTCCTCATTTCGGGCCTTTTTGGCCGCCTTTCGCCCCTTCCGCTTCTCCCCGACCACCTGCCATCCGGCTTCAGCCGCGGGAGGGGTAGGGGGCTGGGGGGGCGGTAGCGGCGGCGGCAGC
The DNA here is from genome assembly GCA_941918905.2 of Xestia sexstrigata. Taxonomy (NCBI): domain Eukaryota; kingdom Metazoa; phylum Arthropoda; class Insecta; order Lepidoptera; family Noctuidae; genus Xestia; species Xestia sexstrigata. The sequence continues at coordinate 10,629,021 of OW799225.2, forward strand.
TGCTGTGCCGCAGGTGCTGGCCCACTTGCCGCTGGCACTGTCACCGGCACAGTCACCGCCTGTGGGGCTGCCTTGCCCTTCCTCCTCCTGGACGCCTTCTTAGCCGGCGCCGGTGTCGCCGGAGTCGGCTTTCCAGGGGAGGGCGCCATTGCCCTACCGGAGGACTGACTCGACGGCCCAGGTCCGGGCGCGGCAGCCACAGCAGCCGCGTACGACACCGTGGTCGGCATCGTACTCGGGCCCGCGGCATTCTTGTTTGAACCCAGGGCGGGGCGCAGAACAATTCCCTCCAGGACAGAAAACCGCGCCTGGAAGGAAGCCAGCTCCCGCCGCACCAGGTTCAGAACCTGATTTTCAGCCGGCACCGGTTCGGCTTGTCGCTGCTGCTGGTGGCCCCCATTTGGAGGCGCCACGCGGGTGCTAACCTCACGCAGACTGGCCAGGTCTGCGTGGAGCTTGGCGTTCTCCCTTTGGAGAGCCTCCATCGCAGCCGTCAGGCGGGCCAACTCCGCCCGCAGTTTGGCCACCTCATCTCCACCTATCGGAGGAGGATGGGAAGGCCCCGCAAAGTTGGCCTCCGCTGCTGCCATGATGGAGGCGGAAGCCGCGGGTATGGCCTTGAGTTTGGACGATGTCTTTATCTTCAAGGCCACGCCCCTTATAGCGGCTTCCACCTCCTTTGCGAACCTGGCCTTACGCTCCACCTCGGAGCTGCCAGGTGCACCCGCCTCGTCGCCAGACCCGCGAGCAGTCATGCCTGGGTGACGCCCCTCTTCGGCCAGTTTCGCCGACCTCTCGGAGGCAGCAAGCCCCCCCCTCTTGCCTCGGATCCCACCTCGCTTACTGGTAGGGATCTTTCGGGCCGAGGCCATCTCTTCTTCGGATGACGACCCTCGGTCGCCATCTTTCCTGGACCGCTTGCGGAAAAACTTGCTGTTCTCCGCAGCAGTCCCGGCCCTCACGCGGTGCGAGCTCTCTGAGCCTCGCGCACTAATCTCGCTGGATGCGACGTCGGACTCCGACTCCGCATCCCTCCTCTCCTCTCCTATGCCGTTACCGGCGGTGTTTTTGGTTTTGTTTTGATTATTATCCATATTTGAACCCACGAGTATGGGGGAAATAAAATCAGTCTAGGCAGAGACCCCTGTACCTAGAAGGGCAGATTTTAAGTATTTATTACTCGCCAGAGGGTCTGCAGGTACCCTGGCGAGGAGCGCACTAACGACTGATTTGTTCCATGGAACACCCGTCAGCCATACATCCCCTCGCGGTGCGTCGCCGCTTGGGATTCGGGGTAACTTTTTATAGAGGTTTTCTACCTCGCGATCCGGGCAGTTAAGCCAAGACCCTCGGTCCCTATCGAAGCCGCGAGACGTGATCCACAGCATTCGATATTGGGATTACGAGATTGGCGGTGACAGAGGAGGACGCATCCTTCTCTGTCTGCTCGGAGGCAGGGTGAGTGCACACCGAGCCCGCCCTCACTCCTCTGCTATGCCCTCTGCTTTACAGAGGGTCACGCAGAGGAACGCACCGGTGGTCCTAGCAGGACCCCACCCATGTCAGAATAATTAGCCGCGGCAGTAACACTCCCCGATGGATAAAAGGAAATTCTCATTTCCTTTCATTCCCCGGAGAAGGATACTGCCGCGCCCAGGGTGCACCGGCCCAGCAGCTGCTCTTCCCTCCAGACGTATCGAGAGGGACCAGCAGCCGCCAGACACACGTGGAGGACTTCTGACATCGCACCCCGTCCCGCATTGCCTTAGGTTGAATTTCACATTAAAATAGTAACGCGATTTGTACATCAATACCGCGTTCAAAAGCTATTCCATTGCTATCTTCTTCTTTTCGAGATTCAAATAATACCCGACTAGTATATTGCCACCTGCACAGCTCTGTCGTTGGCTTCGTTTGAATCCTGGAAGGTGCAGGTGGGTGGGCAGGATGGGCAAGAAAGCTGGTGGGGCATATCCTGCAGAGGGGCTCCACACTGACATTGTCTTCGGGACAGGTCGATGATACTCCATTTGGCCAGATTATTTTTACAGCGGCCAGCCTGGGCCGGCAAACGGTTATGAAATTATCAGATTAGCCACTGCAGTTCCTGACCAGGAGGAAGATGTTTTGCTGGATTGATTAAGTGAGGAGGGTTGGGATGTCTGTTCCTTCACAAGTCACATCTTTCATCTGACGCATTCTTGCATTGCTATGGAATATTAAGGGCCTATACCCCCTCAAATGGCTTAGCATGATCCTCCGTTACGCCTAAAATACTGCAGCATTAATTTAGAAATAAATACTCGTATATGGTAAAGTTGAGGATTAATGCTGTTACTATGTGTGACGAAAACACGATTCCATAAACTTTCTCGAAAGAAAAAAAATCCAATGTTACAACCAAATCGAACAATAAACCGCTGGTATTCAAAAAGTACTTCAAATTAGATCATGAAACTATGCATACTAACTGAACTAACTATAAAGCAGGTCTTATGTGTTTTACTTTTTTAGTCCAATCAATAGATTTTTTGTAAATCGCAAAAAAACCACTAATTTCGCACTATTCGGCCACAGTGACTGACGTAACAACCGCTTTGTAGTGCAAGCTGATTAGAACTTTATTCTAACAGTATTTCAAACGAAGTTTGAACCGCCACAAATAGAGTTGCTAATTTTAGGGTTAGAAGGACCTTATCAGAGATATCTGTTGAACGTCGATTCTAAGTTGAAAACCACAAACATTCAACTCTAGGTAATCAACACGAACTTCAGCTCCTATTCGTAAGGTACTCAACAAGAGTTTGGTATCATCAGAAAGTGCTTTAAAAGAGTTCAACCCTAAAATGCTCACGACGCCTACGGGCATCGACGTCACACGTGGCGTGACGTCGTAAAACGTAACGTTTTTATACACGACTAACTGATTGCGTGACGTTCACGTTGCGTTCTCGAATCAAGTGACGCCTTGACAATTTAAAGAGTTATAAGGTGGTTTAAAATAGTAAATTATAAGTTTTCGAGAAAATAGATCTTATTGAAATGTATTACAAGTTATGTATACGTAAAATATCTTAAGTCACATAATATTATGGGACTATGAGGCAAACCTCTGCTTAACCCTTAGGGGATTACAGGCGTGATGGTATGTTATCTCAAGTTGTTGTATTTATTAAAGTTCTTCTAACTAAACAGACAGATGTGTTGCAGAGGAGTTTCTTTAGCCACTTTTTCCCAGCAACAACAAAATAGCAACGGGCAGGCATTTAGAGAGACTAAATTTTGATTTTATTTTCCTTACAAGATAAATAACTTTATTAATTCTATCATATTTATTTTATTTACTAATAGAAAAAGTTACCCGTACCGTTACTAGCATAATTTAAATCCCTTCTTATTTCTTCTCAAGACACAACAAAAACACGGTTACAAAATTCTAATTCCCGGTCGCAGACAAACGAACAACGGCTGGTTCGAGTATTTTAGCGATTTTACAGCCAAAGTTTACTGCCAGTAAGTAAATTTGCACGGTATTGATGTGCGTTAGTTCGCGATACGAGCGGTTTTGTGGCCCGCCGAGGTTCATTTTACATGCTTTTTATAACAACGTTTAATGTTATTAGGATTTGAGAGCACTTTTATTGATTGCATTTTATGGGGCGGCAGGTGGAGGGTTATTTGCGATCGCAAGATTTGTTTTGAATGCAAAATGGTGGACCGTAAGGTAAAATGAATGGCGGGGCTGCGGGACTGTTCGAAAGAGATACCGTGGCCCCGGAACACAAAGAGCGATGAAGGAACATGGATGGGTTTTAGTCAGTAAAAGTCTGACACTCCCTCCTGCTCCGCCCAGAGCGGGAGGAGTCAATAATTGATGATATCCCATCCGAAAAACGACAAAAATAAAAATTTCCTCGGTGGTCTCCTGCTGAATATGAGGTCCCGAGTTTAATCACCAGATTGGGAAACGTGTTATCGAGGTTTTTTTTTTCGTAAAAATAAATCTTAGTAGATCAAAGTCCACACTTGTTCCCGGTCGATAGCAATAGGCTTAGCCCCTTATTACATGGGACTTCAAAATTAATTGCGTAATTATACGAACTAAAGTTTACATCTGCCTTTTACATAACATCACGCCTGTAATCCCCGAAGGGTTAGGCAGAGGTGTACCTAATAGTACAACCACATTTCGCCAGTTATGTTTGTCCCATGTAATAGGGGTCGAGGCTATTGCCATCAACCGGACGCAAATCTCACTCCGTGGCTGCTACTGTGAAATTCCTGATGGAAAAACCCAATGAGACTTTGCCCGGGAATCGAACCCCAGATAGTTCAAAACGTACAAATTGCAATTGTCTTTCAACAAGCGCTAGTCCCAATTCTCAGCAAAATATCACGGAAATTACAGAATAATAGGGTAGATGACAAAAACAAAATCTAATTAATCCGTCAGATAGATTTCCAAAAAATATTGGACACGTATTTTTTCTTTTTTCACGTAAACAAAAATGGAGACGATACAGTGCGTCGAAAACTCGTGTGACGTCACATTTGAGTACATTTTTTTACTCAAATTTGACGTTACAAGCCCCCACTCACGATCTGATGATCGCTTTATCTTCGTCAATTTTTATTAATTTGATAAAACAAAAAACACGTATCTAATATTTTTCGATAATTTAACTGACGGACTAAACAGAATCGAATTTTTTTTAGTCAGTAATCATCCCTAATATACTATATTATCTCCAGCATGCATCTGGGCACTTTGTTCAGGGCACCCAAGCGTGGTTGCTATCGTGAGTAACTGACTACATTATACAAATGGAAGGAACAACGGTTGTTTAATGATTGCTTAGCAGCCGTTTTTAGATACAAGTTTTTGTGAGTTTAAACTGTTTGACATTGTTTGGTGTAATGACATATTTTTGTGTGCGTTTTGGTGGAAAATTACTGACCTTTTATAGCATCTACTTTAGTAGATAGTCTTGTAAGTGCATGTCAAGAATATATTTATATTATAAAGAGATAAAGTTTGTAAGATTGATTGCAGGGTCTGCAATTCTAGGTACACATCCGTTTTTTTTTAATCATTGATGGAACACTACACTTTTACTCAGTGTTATAGGATAATTATGTTTGTTCAACGCGAATAAAGTAGCAGGCAAAAGCCAGTTGTTCATAAACAACTATTATTTATGTACCTTCCCTATTCTTCGTTACGAGTAACTGTATAATTAGAAATACTGCAAAACAAGGCAAATTATGATGTCAGCCCACATCCTAATAAAAGCACTAGGTACTAGCGAAGCTCAAGCTAATTATCGTTCGTTAAGCAAGCGCTGAGCAACCAGTTGCTAATTGCTGTATTTATGCAATAAGGCACAATTTAGATTGTTCCTCTGTACGTACATTTTTAATGAACTAACTCGGATGAGGGTATAATTTATTATTTATTTTAGCCATTTTCTGTAATCATGCGCTGTTTTCCAACAAAGTCTGGCTTGTGTCCTCATCACTTTTACTGTGTTGTTGAGTTTTATATTTAATCCCGTCTTTGGATTAGGTAGACATTAATTTGTTCCGTAGAGCAGGAATTAGATTTAATCCGGAGGATAGATAAGAAGGAAATAATTATAATGGTAATGTAAAACAACAGGATGAGATAAACTGACACCTCCCTTGACTTTCTTTCCTTCGTTTGCTTTATATAACATCGCCGACCTCAGCGATATCATAAATTCTTAATAATTCTTTGAAATGAAATGAATTGATGTTTATTTTTGCAAGTAGGTTCTTACAAACACTTTTAAACGTCATTTTTTTAAAACTAGATGGGGCCGGTGTTTCGTACCTGACTACTCTGAGAAGAAACAGCCGAAACAAACTCAGAGGTCATAGTCTCTTTTGAAGTCCAGACATAATCTTGTTCAATTCAGATGAGTACTATGCAGATTAGTGTCTGAGATGGTCTTTTGAAGAAAGAACCACACAGATTTGAGTGGACCTGTCCAGTCAGTGCAAGCATTTGTCAGATAGCGTGTAGCTCGACTTATAACTCAAGGAGCTCAACGAAACGACGAACAATACCAAAGAAAGGACATTTGGGTAGGTCGCTTATAGTACTCAAACTGCCAGACAGTCGTGGGGAAAAGAATAAAATAAAATATGTGACCCACATGGTCCTCACATTCACAATAATGAAATAAAATTAACAATAATTTACAAAACGAATGTCAAAAAAAAAAAACATTAAATGTCACAATAATAATAAAAAAGAAAAATACTTAACAAAATAAGTATTCATTTTATTTTCACTTTTTTATTATTATTTTTTTTCCTGAAGAGTAAGTATACCAATCAATAAAATACTTACAGTACTATCAACCCAAGAAAGTAATTAAAAGTTAAGTACAACGACTACTTGTCGCTCAAAAAAAATATTAATCTTCTACAACTTTCTACGGACAGTTCAAACGTCCGTGACTGTCGCGGCCATTCCTGTCAAAGCGGTTGACGTCATTTCCCTCTATCTGCCTTGTTTACATCTTATTTTTTACCCTTAATAAGTGTTGTATTAGAAAGTTAAACAAGTGTACCTACCACAGAGTTTATATGGGCCAATACAAAGCACTTTTAAGGAATAAAAAGTATTGAATTTCTCGCATATTCCTAATTAGCGAAATGTTAAAGGGGGCCTCAACCGCAGCAAAAGTGCTATTGTGAAATTCCTGTAGGCTAATTCACGTAAATAAAGAATTGCTGTTGCAGTGCAGTTGCAGTTAAGTTTCGATCAAAACAACGCTTTTCGTACTCTCTAGCGCTGTCAGACACGCTCGCGTCAAGTTCGCGTCATGTGAGCACAATAGCGGCATTCTACTGTTGCGCGTCTTTGGTGCGGGGTATTATTTTAATATTTTAATAACGTCATATTCATTAAAATGTAATCGATTCTATTCGATTATTTAGAGAGTAATATTTTTTCTGTCATCTAACCAACCATTAGTAAGTTTGGTAGAGTTTGGTTGACGTATAGTGTAGTTGACGTGCAATTCACGCGCAGTTCAAAGATTACAAGAATACCGTTTATCACTCGAACTTAAACTTAACTGCAACTGCACTACAACTTCATCTGTGCGTCATAAAATTACGTGAATTAGCCCTCTGATGCACTGCGTGACCCGGGAATCAAGCCCACAACCTCACGCTCAGTAATCGATCACAAATAGGTACTATCAACTTAGTATCTACCTACAATCACTACGTTTTACACGTGATTAAACTCATGACAATAGGTCAAAAGCTACCTAATTGATACCTACAGCTGATAGACACACGTCATGACGTTACAGGACTCACAGGTGCATGGCAAATTAATATATTTGGTCGAGCGAATATATATGTTACTGGACTGACTGAGATATACAAGCTACAAGCATTAATAGACGATGTAAACCTAAAAGCATTTTTTCCGATTCTGACCGTGGCATCACTTTGGGCCCTATCAGAATACCAGCGTTGTGACTTTTTTTTAAATGTCACAGCACCATGCTGAGCCTTTTGGCCTCGTTCGAGACCAAATTCATTGTTTTATTTTTTTCTTATGTCATTTTTATTTTTTTAATAATTTTGTCTAATTGTTTATTCAATCATACGTTTTCTTTCTTACTATGATTAAGAAAATTATATTTTCTTTTAAATTCTCGAAAAATCGCTTTTGAATCATACGTAAGTGAAAGGTTTTTAATTTGTATGCTCGTGATTTTACCTACGGGGACACATAATTACATAACCAGTATAAGCTGACCACGCTTATGAGCTTTCCGTACGCTGAGAGGTCAGCTTAATATTGTTTTGAATTGCTTGATTGGTCGCCGAGCGTACATATTAAATAATTATAGATAGGGGGTAGTTAGGTTTACCACACGGACTATGGTGAAGTTAAATATTAGAGAGGGCAGTTTGGTTTGAAATAAGACCGCAGATTCCACCAAAGGTTACACTTGGTTGGTTAAACTTGCAATTAGTTTGGTAAAATCTTATTTGAATGATAGACAACAAATGTTTAAATAAATGGTGTTCACAGGGTTTAAAAGTAAAAATGGGGGTTCCACAAGGCTCAATATTGGGTCCTTTCCTCTTTCTAGTATAAATAAATGATCTACAATATTTATTGAAAAACCAACCTCTAAAAAATGATGTTATTTGCTGATGACATTTCCCTAATTTGTAAGATAAATAGGCAGACCCAAAATCTAGATGACGTGAATAATGCCCTACTTCAAGTCCAAAATTGGTTCACCGCAAACAATTTGCTATTAAATGAGTAAAAAAAACCAAATGCATAAGATTTGCTTTACCTAATGTTAAAAGTAGTGATTGTGATATACTATTGAATAAAGAGAAACTTGAATTCGTAGATGAAACGGTTTTTCTGGGGATTACGCTTGATTCAAGGCTACAATGGGGTTCTCATTTAACATCTCTTCCGGGGCGGCTAAGTTCAGCAGCATATGCCATTAGAAAAATCCGTCAATATACTGATGTAGACACCACTAGACTGGTCTATTTTAAGTAGTTACTTTCATAGTATAATGTCTTATGGTATTTTGCTATGGGGACGGGCTGCAGATATTAAGTCTTTATTTATTCTGCAGAAAAGAGCCATCAGAGCCATATATAATCTTAGTAGACGCAATTCTCTAAAGAAACTGTTTAAGGATATTGGCATCATGACGGTACATTGTCAATACATCTACGAAAACATAATGTACGTCAGAAAAAATCTGCACCTTTTTGGTAAAAGATGTGACAGACATAATTACAGTACTAGAAATAGGGACCAACTAGTTCAGCCAGGCTTCAGACTCTCTAAAGTAGACTTATCTATCATGGGGTACTGTTTGAGATGCTATAATAGAATTCCACAAAGTATTCTTGAACTGAATGAGACGAAATTTAAAACATGCATTAAACGCACACTATGTAAGCAAGCATATTACAAGTTGAGGGATATACCGCTGATAAAAATGCTTGGCTCAATGCTGGTCCTGCTCCACAAGGACAGCGCGCATAAATTGATCGCATTAAATGGTATTGTTGGAGCTGCTGAAGATTGTACAACTATCTTTGCATTGTATAGATTCAATCTCTTTAGTATTCTATATTTGCATAGCCCATATTGTGTGAGTACTATGTACTAGAAAGCTATCATTCTCTGGAAACGAAATGAAATTGAATTGAAATTCGTCTTTCCTTGACTTGAATGTGCATACTCTTAACTGCCAAGGGTTGAGACTATGTCACTCAAATGTCTCGCTGATGGTGGCGCATGTGTCGGATCATTTAGTACCCTTCAAAATGGTTGAGTTGAATGGTGCTGATCCATGCGTCATGTTCGTGAACGGGCGCTGTCCGATGTGACTGGTCATCTCTTAGTTGCCATGGCTTATTTGAATGAATTATTTTGGTTTTTGAATTATATTTTATTTTTGTGTTTTTACTGTGGACCCTTTAAACGTGGCACATCTTGCTACATTGTTCTCACATAATATACCATCTCAACATGAATGATGTAACCAAGATTTTGTAACAATATTTTGATTTAAAAGAGTGTCCATGGAGTTTCTTGCCCGTTCTTCTCCATAGAGATCTACGCTAGGGAATGGGCAACTACAGTACTTTCACAGTTTTTATGTCTTGTGACTGGGACTGTAGCTACATTTAACTTTGTTTCGACAATTCAAAAGTGCCTGTAACTGGCCTACTTGAAATAAATGCTTTGATTTTGGTTAACAGTTACATTCTGCCAAACTGTGCTTATATTTACAAGGGCACTACTAGATATATGTATGAATGTACATATGTTCATCGGTCCCACCCAGATAGTCTCTTTATAAGGAGGGTAGCTAAATCATCATCTTCTTAGATGATGATTTTGCTACCCCTACCCCAAAAAGAAGTCCCATTCTTCCCCTTGTTTTGTTTTTTTTTTTTGGATGGGTAATCATCAAATGACTCCTCCCTCTCTGGGCGGAGCAGGAGGGAGTGTCAGACTTTTACTGACTAAAACCCATCCATGTTCCTTCATCGCCCTTTGTGTTCCGGGGCCACGGTATCTCTTTCGAACAGTCCCACAGCCCCGGTCCATTTTCCCCTGTCAGATGTCACGGCATCATTTACTTCTTCCATTCTCGCCTGTCAGATGTCACGGCATCATTTACTTCTTCCATTCTCGCCTGTCAGATGTCACGGCATCATTTACTCCTTTCTCTTTCATATCATTCTTTACACAATCCAACCTTTTCTTTGGCCTTCCTCTCCCTCTCCATCTATCAACATTCGTATCCATCACTCTGTTAGTCACATGCGTTTCATCCCTCCTCATTATAGCAAAGTAGCCAAATTAAAATAATAATTATTTTATTATTTACCCGCATGTAGGTAGGATGTGGTTTCATACTTAAGACCTTAACTATAACAAAGAGCATGCCTTAAATCGGACTTTAAAAAAGTTAAAAGTCCCCATTAAACGTAGGAACAGATTTCAAAGGTAACTTTAGTAGCACGCACGCAATGCGTGATAAACGCTAAATACCTTACACGCTATGTTTATGCACTCTAACGGCCATATTCATGTCGATTCCAATGGTTAAACGTTCATCCATAATATGTAAAACGGTGCATCCGAAAATTCGATTTAATTTAATAGCCGTATATTCGTGTATTTTGCTGCTGGTATTCTGCTTAGGTATATTAAGGCTCCAAAGTAGCCCGCGAAATTTCAAATTTTCTTACGTTTTTTTAAAACTTTTGTTCTGAACAGAAATACTGTTAAAATAATGGATACGATGCGGATAGCTGCGCGGGATCATCCGAAAATGCGATGACTGCGCGTCCTCCTTAAAACAGCGGTCATGAACTGTTTACAGCACTTGATCGCGATTTAGATGTGTTGATCGCGATCATTTTCATTGGGCAAATTCATCCATATTTCATTCATGCAACATTTTATTGTACAGCACATTAAACGAAAAATTACGAATATTATGTAAAAGCTAGTGTACAATGTATTAGGTATCTGTTTTATCACACAGGGCGATCTCATTCAGGTAACCTTTAGATGGTCTTTTCCTGCTTTTCAACATTTTCTCCTCTTTTTCTATTTCTCGTAAAAGTGTAAGCTCCTAACGCTTCCATGTTTTTAGTAATGTAAGGCGTAGGTTGTAATCCGTAGACATCCACATTAGTGCTGATAAATAGTGATATATGTGATCCTACAGCCAGAATACCAAGCAAACATTAGTTAAATCTATATTATTATAACATCGGTGATTCACGTTTAAAAACAAGAACACGAATCCTACTTTAAGAGTATTCCTTGAAATCCGATAACTACGTACACTCTACATGCCTCCTGCCTTCCTATAATATTAGGTAGGTACCTATTCATCATCATTCTCTTGCCCTTATCCCAATTCATTTAGGGTCGGCGCAGCATGTTTTCTTCTTCCATACTTCTCTATTACTCGTCATCTGATTACTTCATCAGACACGTCCTTTCTTGCCATAAATCATCCTTTACACAGTCAATCCATCGTTTCTTTGGTCCTCCGCTACTCTTATATTCATCCACATTCATAACAGAAAACTTTCCTCACGTGATTTTTTTCCTCATTCCTCCACATCACATGCCCATACCACGACAACCGATCACCACACAACTTTTTTCAGTCACCAGCGCACGACTTCACTAACATATTACTTATGTATTCATTTTTACCGAACTCAAATAGTCTAGGCTTAAAAATAAGGACATGTTCTAGTTCTAGATATTTCATATCTCGTCTAGTACCTTCGTCTATGACAGACATGTCATTTGACGTTATCTCACGGCTCCTCAAGTCATGATGTAGTTGACCTTTCAGAACTGACTGTAATCTTGAAATTGCGATTTTGGAATCACCCACTGCTGGAGCGCTGGGTATAGGCCTCCCCTTTTCTGCCACAGTTCCCGGTTCTGTGCATCCCATATCCAGGTGTTTCCCGCGACTTTGACGATGTCGTCGACCCAACGAGCTTTAGGACCGCCCCTGGTTGCTATGACGTTTACTGAAAACTAAAAAGCAAATGAGGTACTTGTGATAAAGACCAAAAAAGGATCTTAAAACAGAACATTCATCGTAAATACACGTCTTAAAATCATATCATTATGAAAAGAAAAAAATAGAGAAACGAAAATCAAACCACACAATGAAGCAGTCGACCCAATTTTGTCGCGCTTTTCACAGATTCCTCTCAACAAAATTTACCTCATATGATCTACGAGCAAAATATTGCACTGTGTTAGACCGTTCATATTTTGAATTTCAACAGAGTAATTTGATGATCCAAATAATCGTGTAACACTTAACGTGTGTACGTAAAGCGAATCGTGTTGCGAATACGAAATTGTGAAAATTAATTCACTTCGTCGAGTGAATCACGGAATTAGCCAAGCGAGCTTCAGAAACAGGAAACATAATCATATATAAGTACATGGCGAAATGAAAATATGTGACGTATTCGGAGATATACTTGTAGCTTCACTGGGTTTACGTTGAATATTTAGATCAGTATAATAACATTGACTGTCAACGAAAATAGTTATCATATTCATACTTCCAGAATTCTGTACACACACAAATGAAAATGACAATGGCTTCTATTTACACCATTGTGACACGGTTTGAATGATATTCAGTGTTCTCAAGATCCATTTTTAGCGTTGCCACTAGTGGATTAATGAATGATAGAATGGACCCAGAAAAGGATCAAAGGAAGGGATCTAGAAAAGTGTCAATCACTCGCGCGTTTGGTATTGCTACAATTTCCATCAGGAATTTAGGATGGACAAGCTTTTGGTAGCATTTTGTCTTAACCCCAGAAAGGGTCGTACTATGTCATTAGTCCAAATTGTTTTGTTATGATAGGTGTATGTGACGCGAACACACTGGTAAAATCGCCAAAACACATTACCCAAAAACCCCAACACTCCCAAAATTAATTACTCCGCTCCCACAGTCATAACAACACCCTATAAAACATTTAATCCAGCTAAAACTTGAACTGAACATAAACAGTCAACTCCACACCATCTTGACCTCAAAACCGTCTCAAATTGGTCCCAAAGCTAACTAAATCATACGTGCGATGTTCCCGTAAACCCCTCTAGCCACTAGAGGACTGTGGACATGTCTGCCAGCATAATTGGAGCACGCCGGAGTCACTTATGTCGTGACAAGTTGACAGAACGTGCCCAGCTTGCTACTAAAATTTACCTAAAGTTAGCTTTTAAGAATTTAGGAAAGTTTTTGGTCTGTGTTTTTCGAGGGTAGTAAAAAAAAAGTTTTTGTAAAAGTTTCGGGTAGTTCGCACGTTTGAAGTTGGACTGATTTGCGGTAGTTTCGTGGCTGTTTAAATGTGCTGCAAAAATTATCTGCCTAGTCTTTTCTATGTTGAAGTCGGCTTCAAGTCTAATCGGATACAGCTGAATCCAGGATTTTACATGAAGCGACTGCCTATTTGACTTCCACAACCTAAGAAATAATTTTCTGTAATTTAGTTCTTCTGAGCGGTGACAAAAGCATCGAAAACTTCAGCATGAAAATATCCTATTAAGTAAATTGAAATAAATTGGAGCATCAAAGTTGTTACACACAAAACTTCTCAGTATTTGTTTTGACAATTCAAGTTCAACCTCGTATTGTCCAAACAAACACACCAAGAACTTTTCACTTCCAAAATTAAACAAACATTCATAACGAACACTCGTTCTAACTTCAAAAATAACTGACACTTCAAAAGCGGAAATCGAAAATTGTAACTCAAATAATAAACAATTGCTGTTGAATGTTTGTGCTGGCAACGCGTTTTAACCGTTTAAACGATGTGTTAAATATTCAATCTGTGATTAGTAGGGTAAACAAAAGAGCGTTGTCACCACACCGCTTTGTAGAAGAGAAGCCGCCGTCTGGGTTATTTCCGGCATCAGGATTTTATGATCTGGCGTTTGAATACCTTATTTGCTGTAAATTAGTGCTTTTAGGAGTTTTATGCGCGGAGAAATGTGCTATTGACAGTTTTCATTAACAGTATTTGGGGGTCTGGAATTCTGAATAATCTGGTTTTCTTTAGAAATTCGTACTTTCTGACGCCTACTGGAAGCTTAATTTGGTGATATCCTATCCTACGACAATTTCATCTGACGACAAAATTAGCGTTTATTCCAATTTTCTACAAAGGAACGTTTATAGGCTTTATTTATGTCATATAAATACATCAACATTATAATTTCAAAATTGTACGAGTAAATGAGAGTTCCCTCAGCTCCCACCGATCACCTGCGTCTCCTAACCTAACATTTAATCCCCCTGCGCCAGACGGAATTGAAGCACGCGCAGCGATTCACAATATTACAAATTAAACATTCACGTTGAATAAGGCCTTGTTTCCACCAATGCGGAGACGAGCGAAGCGGAAAGAAGGCGTGCAGGAAGTCAGGAACCGACCAGTGAAATTGGTTCAAATCCACTTCGCGAGTCTTGTCTCTCATTTATTTGTTTAAGAATTGCGCCTCATCTAGCAATCCCATATTTCCATGTTCCTAACCCTTTCTGTCGCTCAGAACCGTCATTTGACAGAGCGAGAAACAGAGCGGGAGCTCCTCTCTGCACCGCTCGTCCCCGCGTTGATTTAAACCGCGTCTTTTAGACACGTCACATGACACACATGGCATTCTGAAGACACCTTTAGCAGGAGACTAACTCAGGATTGTGGTGACAAACAGAATTCAAAAGTTAAGGATCAAGTATAGTCACTTCGTAGTAGAATAGTCACACAAGACAACACTGTCATATATATACAAGATGTTAATAAGCTTTGGATTAATAGATATTGGTTTATTTCTATGACCTATTTGTGCATTTAGAAACAGATGTTACTCGTTCTATCTAGACCACACACAGTATTCGATTCCAATGGATTGAGTTCGGATATTATTTTTGAATGAGATCATTCATCTGTTTTATCGTTGGCACCAGAATAGTTTTTATTTTCTTCAAACATTTATTTATTAGGATAATAAAACCAGAGGTCATTGTTTACCATATTCACTTTTAATACTGTAAACTGAGAAAATTTTCGGCCCATTCAGTTCATTTCGGTCATTTCAGTCAAATATAACCTTTTTCAGGACACAAATTTAAGGACAAAATGAGAACAAAAGGTATATTAAAACACCTTGACATTAAACCTTATTATGCTCTTTCCTCATTTACCGAGTATTCAGATGAAAATACTGTCTAACATTCACGCAACGCATATTTCGTGATTATGCAAAGCAGTCTTAATTGCGTTTAGAGACGCCAGCGCGGCCATTACTGGCTCAAAATGTGTTTGACGAGTAATTAAATTATTTTATTGCGCTACAATTCAATTAGTTTATGGCGCACGACATGCTAAATTCGGTTATGTTCAAAAGTCACGTTAGGAGGGTAGTTTATTGTTTTATGGACTTGCTGATTGATTTGCTTGGAGTTTTAAAAGCATTATGAAATTTACGCATGTTTCTAGTTGGTAGGAAGAAGCTATTATCCGCCTAATACTTAAATTGCGGTTCCCCCAAATAGTAATTCCCTGACAACACCACTGATTTGTCGTTGCGTATATGTATGTCCCCTCTGATGATACCTGCAACCGGCCAGTGTTTCCTTTAAAGAACACAGGGATACATTATTTTACTATTACGTCATTGAGCAAAGGATTGGCTACCGGATTATCAGGGCCATTTTTCCTAAAATAATGTTTTCCTTCCCCATTCTACGAAGAGATTTGACCTCAATTTGTCTATAAAAGAGATAAAAAGGATTGAAATTATGTAAGTATAAGTTATATAAGTATATCCAAAGACACATATTAATGCGAAAGAGCCACTCTCAAACGAGATATAGGGCAGGAAACATTAGCATAATGTCGTAGAAAAAGTAGGTTCAGCAAAATCATATTTCCCCGATGTAGCTGAAACTCGTCTTTTATCGGATCTTTGTGCTAATAGTTTTCGTGCTGATGTATGCGAGAAAAGTGTATTAACACGGATTATCATCCTGGTAGTTTATTCTTTCATCAATACTCGGTAAAAAATTGAGACTTGAGTATTCCGTAATTTTGGTTATCTGTAAAAGGGTTTTTTTTACTGTTGCATGTTTCTGAGCCTAGAACATGCGGAACAAAAGTAATAGAGCCTTCGTTACAAACTTCTTCTTCGTCGTGTTGGTAATTACTCTTTTTTAAAAATTAAATTACTTTTGACCAAAACTCTGCCACCTCGGCGGAGGCGTGGGTTGGTGGTGGCCTCGGACAGATCATTCAAAGTACAAACTAAGACACACCAGCTGATCGTGGAAGTGCTTTCTCACCTTCCTTTTCTTTGTCAGAGCTATGGTAAAATACAAACTTTTTGTTTTTAAAAACTACTCTTGCTGTCTGAATACTTTTAAAGTATTGTAAGTTGCATAAAACCTACGGATTACCACAAGAAACAGACTTTATAAGCTCCGTTCCGTTTTAACTTTATTTGAAGTTTCAGAATGCGCTCGCAACGCATGCATTTATAAATATTTTGCAGGCTAGAAGCCACATAATGAGGTTCGTTTGGTTTTAAGAACATATCTGTGCTCCATAGATCTTTTGGCGCCTGGATGACTTTGACAGGAGTGTTGTTGGTAAACATATATGTGTGAAATTGTCTGTAGTAATTCCACGTCCTATAAGAAACGTAAAGCACTAAATTAAAATTAAAAAAATACACGACAAACTGTATCATTCTCCTTTACACAGGTATTTAGGGAAAGTGTAGTCGCGATAATACTAAGCTTTTATGAAACAGACGATACGTAGGTTCTAATATTAGCTCGACACCACAACGCAAATTAATTAAGTTTATTAAAACTTAATTAATTTAGATCCAAAAATATCTGAGAGACCGCTGCGTAGGTGGAATATTACTCGTTGTCTTAACATCTGTCGAAATGGAATACAGAATATAATCTTGGAGCAACTGTTGTTTTTGGGAACAGATGAACAGGAATGATAACATTTTACTACAAGAAATAACAACTGGTGTTTTTCTTTAGGTTAGATCTACATGTTTACACTCACGTTCTGAGACGAATTGGTTAAAATCATTATCCAATTTAATTAAAAGGTCAAACTATCAGATTGTACACTCAACAGCTTTTATTATTAGTATAATGTTAAAAACGAACCCAGGAACGTTGAGTGCCAAATTTAACAAACAGTGGAAAATTCCTAGCAAGTTTTAATTTACTTAAAAAATAAATTAATAATCTAGCTCCAAGGTACATGTACAACAGTTCTCAGTGGGCGTGGAACCACAAAAATATGATTTTACCGAAGAAAAGACGAACAAAAACACTTATTAGACGAGGGTAAGTAGTACTTACTGAATGGAAGTCTCCAGTTTTTTGTTGAAACGACTTTAAGAGCCATTATGAGTACCGTTAACAGTCCAATTTTGCCACGTCAGCGTTGGAATTGTCGATATTTCGAGTGTTGGTGGGTGGAATCCTCTTGATGTCTTTTTTAAGTAAAGGTAGGGTATTTCGGAATTGTAACAATGTAGAAATGGTGTGTCTTTCCACTCTGAAAGATGGGACTGTTGGGAGTGGCTGTAGATTGGTCATGCGATATTTAAGAAAATCCATGAAATGTTATTTTTATGTGTGTTTTTGAAGATGATTGCTGCCAGACCGGGCTGCCCCGACCAGAGACACAGGGGGGGACAGTCAAAGGTGTGAACACTAACCATATTAACCTAATTACTTAAGGACCATTGTTACTAACACTAAAATACTCACAAAACCATGTGTGAAAATAAAGTTTAATTATTTATTTTATTTTTAATGTAAAAGTGGGTTTTTCAAATTGTAATGATGCAAAAATTATGAGTAGGTATTTCTACTCTGTAAGCTAGGTATATCATCTTTAAGGAGTGACTGATCTAGGGTTTTGGCACTAGGATCGCAGGGCCGATCCTCGCACGGACCACAGATTAAAAATTCTGCAAATTTTATTGTAGCTACGACAGTCTAATGGTGTACTTACAGTGCCGTGATGTATAGTTCGGTTCAAACTTAATGGCGGCTCGGAAGTTAGCTGCGAGTGACGGTATGCGCAGGAATAACGCTTTAAATATTATGGCGATTCAGAACATCTAATGTAAAGCTGCGCAGACAACAATTTTAGGTATCAAGGGGGTGCAGATGACGCATCGTTTTGTCTGTATTATGCGCAGACCGTCACTTGCAGCTAACTTTCGAGGCGCCATTAAGTTTGAACCGAACTATAATATGTTTAGGCAGTTAGTAACAAATGAGACGTCTCACTGGGCTACGCTATGCTGTTCACTGGGCAGTCACATTTGATTTATTAAGCACATAAATCCTCACAATACATGAGCTTCATATATACTTGCGGAGTAGCACATACGTATACATACACTCACGCCTTTTTACCTAGGGGGTAGACAGAAACTACAGAACGACAACTATTACGATCCTTGCTTCTTTTCACCTCGTCCACGTTCATACATCTGTTCATCACGCACGCCGGTTGCGAGTACTACGCACCTGACCTTTCTGAAGAACCTCACCAATAAGGTCAGTGTATGTCCTTCTAGGGCGTGGGTACCGGCGTTGCCACACAGCTGCCTTTTTTTAAACTAGGGGTTTTCACACAAATCGTCATGACAAGCTATCTAAGCATATTCTTGTCAACTTCTGTCATTGCTAAAACTTTTATTCTAGTGATGTGAGCTAAATCCATTTGAAGGTCCGTCTCAAGGTTGCTGAACTCTTTAAAATATTAAGAAACTTTTGTCTGCAAAGGTATCAGGACTCATGAAAGAGCAATTAAACGAACTGTGTCGCAGTTTCAACGCTTGAACTTGTAATTTTTCAGACTTTGAAATGCCATACTTACCTATCATCTGTCTTAGTACTTTGGGGATTAATTACAAAAGTCATTATAGTACTTTAGAGATCTAATTACCTTTGAAATTAACTTATGGTGTAAATCATTCATTTAAGTGTACTTAGAACGTTGTATAATAGGAGAAATTAATAACTGTTTATCAAATTGACACACATCGCTAGTTTATCGTGTACTATCGAGGACACTCCCGCCTGATCACCTAATTTTTGCTTGCACTCGGAACATAGAAACGCTCTCTAGCCCCGCCCAGTTGACTTTGTATAGAAATAATAAATGAAGAGATACCGAATCGGTCTGACGACGCACGCCAAACAAGAGTTATTGTTGCCAAAGTTGACGCTTTCCTAATAGACCCAAACTTTAAGGGGGCGTGGCCCGGCGCCTCCGCATGATTTAAGCGAAAAAAATTTAACTGGTCAGGCAGAAAAGACCACGACTGTACCTAATGCCAGTGTAGTTTAGCACCCAATGGCAATCGCAGAAACACTTGGTAAACAATTAATTTCTCTGACTTTACTAGGTTTAATTTAAACATAACAAAGTAAAATTCAGTAACCTCTAGCTAGCATAACAGCCAACACCAGTTCATGGTTAGAACTAACTTAAACTCTTTTAGAAACTAAAACACAAGGTGGTCTAAACAAATGTTCAGTTATAAAGTAAAAATAGTTTTATTTTTCATCTGCCAGTTAACCGTACGGTTAAGGAAGAGCGGTAAGTTTTTATTGAGCAGTTAAACTAAGTTGCTGACGATAAAAGTGTACTTTGTAGTTTGAATTCAGTTAATGTATTGTCAATCGATCGTTTTGCAAGAATATACGTAGTTTAATGTGATAGTAGAATCTATTCGTAGTTATTTGAACTTTAGGGGTGTCAGTACGAACCTCACAGCGTCCCGGCCGCCGCGGGAGACGCCCCGGGCGTCGGGGGCCACCGCGGGCCTGTGGACGGAGAGGTATGGGCTATCTCGCCGTCTGTCCGTCTCATGACGACAGGCCGTGTCGACGGCGCGTTCGTGTTCCACGCGCGCCTCAAAGAGAGTCAGCAAAAGGAAGGGGTCCGCAAGGACCGATGCCTGCCGGGTTTGCGGGACTGTTCGAAAGAGATACTGTGGCCCCGGAACACAAAGGGCGATGAAGGAACATGAATGGGTTTTAGTCAGTAAAAGTCTGACACTCCCTCCTGCTCCGCCCAGAGCGGGAGAAGTCATTTGATGATATCCCATCCGGAGAAAAAAAAAAAAAAAAAAAAAAAAAAAGGGGTGTCAGTATCGTGCTTTCTTTCTACAGTAAATGAGCTGCTGCCCGTGGGTTTGCCTGCGTTGAGATCAGAAATTATATGATCTCCCGGGAACCTAAAATAAAAGGGTCTATCTACCCTTTATAGCAGAACTTTTTATGTCATTATTTTATTTTGGATAACAGCGGATAGCATATACTTTTTTACATTTCGCAGAAAATCGTTTGGCGGACACTCATTTATCATACGTTCAAACCTCATAATTTTGTAAGTCAAAATCATCTTTAGGCATAAATTTCATATGCATAAGAATTAAAAGTAGAACCATCTTATGGCAGAAAGTTCACAGTCAGAATCATCTTTTGGCATAAATTACATATCGATAGTCATCAAAAGGCAGAACTATCATATTTCAGAAAGTTTATAGTTAGAATCATCTTTTGGCATACATGTCATATGCATAATAATGGAAAGCCTCATCTATCACATTACACCAAACATGCAAACAAGCATGCAGTATCCAAAGATGCAAACCAGCATACACCATGCATGCAAGGAAGCATGCAGCATGCAGCATGCAAGCAAGCATGCAACATGCAGCAGGCATGGTGTCTGTCACAGCTCCGGCGGTCCCACGTGAGCTTTTCGTCGCAGAGGTGTTTTACGCTCACCACCGCAGCTTCGGCCAAATAAAATTCTGCCATCTTAGCAGTATGCCATTGTAAATTCGGACATACAAACATTCGGCCAAACAATAACTATATTAAATTATTTTTATGCCTTAAAAATATTCGTTTAAAGAAGATTATGCCAAGTGTGTTATGCCAAATAAATTTCGGAGCATCAAGATTCTG
This sequence comes from Xestia sexstrigata, assembly GCA_941918905.2. Classification (NCBI taxonomy): domain Eukaryota; kingdom Metazoa; phylum Arthropoda; class Insecta; order Lepidoptera; family Noctuidae; genus Xestia; species Xestia sexstrigata. The sequence continues at coordinate 10,650,164 of OW799225.2, forward strand.
CCAGAGAAGGAACCCAAATAAAAAGTATACCATGTCCTCCTTCCTAAGTTCCTACCCCAATATTAGTAATTACTGTTAGCCTGAGTCTTCCCACAGCTGGGCAAAGGCCTCTCCACGTGACTTTCAAATCCTTCGACTGAGCTTGACATGTCTGCCGTATGCCCGACGAGTTGTGGGCCAAAATAAACGCAGTGTGGAGTCCTTGATTGAGTCAGAAGGCGATGCGGTAGACCTTTCAGGAGATGGCGGGACTAGCTGGACAAAAGCAGAACCAATATTAGTGTGGACGATAAAATATGTTTTTTGGGATCCTGACCCTGGAATGTCTGTTTTCTCGGTAAACATATTATTGTTGCTGCTAATCTGCAGACCTGCGCAAATCTAACAATGCTTTGGCTACTTTATTCGAAGTCGTGACTTATAGAATTATTAAAAATTTAGCTTCCTTATTTTAAAGAGTCACGTACAAGGAAAACCAGCCGGTTCCTTCATCAGATTAGTGCGTAAGTTGTCAGCATTGCTTAACTTTATAACAGTTAGGTACTCTTCATCTTACCGTTGTAACGTCGGGTTATTGTTAAGAAGATGGCCGCTTGATAGGGATCAGTATAAAGAAAAAAATAACCGACCAAAAGCGAGTCGGACTCGCGCACCGAGGGTTCCGTACAAACTTTTTATAGGACAAACTTAACTTTGCTGTTCGATCCCTAGAAATGGCTATTGCACCAACCACAAATAATAAGTTTGTAATAGTAAAATCGCTTTTTTTTACCACATATTTACGAGTTCAGATTTTTTTTCTTTACATGTCCTGTAAGATCTTGCTTTTAGCCAAATTTCGTGATTCTAGGTCAACAGGAAATGCCTTGATTTTCGACCCAAAACCTATAGGGTACTTCCCGTTGACCTAGAATTGACAATTTTGGTTAAAAGCAAGTAAAGGGAAAATTCCGAAAAATAAAAAAAGTTGAAAATTTTTTGGTAAATTTTGGTAAGTACTTACAAATTTTCGTGTAAATCTAAATTTGCCCATTTCTTTTTATCGTGTTGACTCAGGACCTTTATTTTTATACACCTAATAGGGACTATCTATAGACCTCAGTAACTATCTGGTATAAATTTCAACATGCCTAGTCTACCCGTTCCTGAGAAAATCGGTGGTGACAGACGGACAAACGGACAAGAAAGTGATCATAAAAGGGTTTTTTTACCTTTTGAGGTACAGAACCCTAAAAATGGTACTAAAGATCCAAATGCCACAGCAGGGAGTGCCGGCTTTCTTAACAAGTTCTTATCTAGATGTTAACAAAATTAAATATAAAATGTTTGTTGCAAATGGAGTAATGTTGGGATCATAACATAGTTTTCGTCTAATAAGTTCTTTACGACCGCTTCGTTGGTCGAGTGGTCGCAAGTGGGACTACTGAGCATAAGGTCCCGGGTTCCCGATTAGGGTGTTGGGCATTGTTCTTGGGTTTTTCAATTAGGAATTTCTCAGCAACAGCTACGGAGTCAGAATTCGTGCCCTGTTGATGGCGCTAGGCTCGCCCTCTATTACATGGCACTTAAACATTACAGGCGACATGTGGGTGTAGGTACTATTAGGTTCACTTCTGCCTAACCCTTCGTGGATCACAGGCGTGATATTTCGTTCATCATCAGCCTATAATGTTCCCACTGCTGGGACACGGCCTCCTCTCAATGAGAGGGAATGGGCTATAATCCACCACGCGGGCCCAGTGCGGATTGGTAGATTTCACATGTCTTCGAATTTTTGGTTCTAGGACATGTCGGTTTCCTCACGATGTTTTCCTTCACCGTTTTGAGAGCAGTGGAGATGAAATAAATTACACAAAGTAATGCGCCTGTCTGGGTTCGAACCCACGACTTGCTGTTCGTAAGTCGGGGCCGCCACCACTGGGCCACCGCTGCTCTCGGATATTTCGTAAAGTATGTTAAATTCTGCCTTTTCAGTCTAACCAGGCAGGCCTTAGTTTATGATATAAAATTTACGATGTTCAATAGGTATCTTCAGGAAAGTCTGATTTTACTAACAAACTATACCTACGATGAGGAAATCTACTTACAAAAACAACACACTTCAAAATTCTGATCCGATTATTCGATTTCTTCAGTAGGTCTCCACTCCAGCCTAAAAAAGTCCAAAAGAACAACATTCTTAATGCAAATTTAAAAACAGAGTTTACGTTACTGTTCAGGTCAAAATCAACCGAAAGACAAAATAAAACTTAAGACAAAAAAATATTCAGAATATTTTTGTGTTCGCTTTTTTTCTTGGCTCACCAAAATCCCCGATCTTTTGTAGATAATACGCTGAAATATCAAAATACATATAAACGGTAAAAGGATCTGTCTGTGCATTGAATATATAGTTATCTAGGGATCAATTTTTCTATCGAGGCAGTGATAAACAAATAAAAAATCTTGCAGAATTCTCATGGTGCGAAAGGGACTGATAAAAGTTTATTGCAACGCTAAGGCGCATACAAAATACATTTTCTTTCACCTTGAGCACGAGAAGCATACTTCAAGCCAAAACGATTGCTTTGGGATTTTGAAGGCTCATAGAATTAAATTAAGGCATCATTATCAAAAACGTTCAATTTCAAACATTCAGCCTTTCCTTTATAATCATCATTCCAATTCAAGTAAGTACCGGACATGCCTCTTTCCAAAGTTTCATCAGTTTAAAGATCCAACTTCGTTCAATCCTCTTCATTTGTGGATAAGGCAATATGAACTTTCAAGTTAGGAAAGGAACCATTAGATTGAAATAGTCATCAGAAGCACTATTTAGAAACACACATTTAGCTCCTTATTATAGGGTACCTAAGTAATTAAATCGATCCTTACTTTCCAATCCAAATCGTGCTTTTAATAAATTACTAACATACCATTCCAAGTAAGCAAACAGAATCGCGTGATGCAATCAAAGTATAATATTTATGAATTCAGTAATTCACTTCAATAATTACGAATATTAATGAGCGTGGAATGTCAAACACGTCATTAATTACTGCCCTAGTACGGCTATAATTATATTATCAAGTCGAAGAAGTGAGCGTTCGATGACATAAAAGGAATCAAAATGGAGTCGTATTAATTTGAAGTCTTCATTTAAATTAAAGCGTGTCGAGTGTTTCGAGGGTCGAATTTTTACCTGTACGTGTTGGTGTCTTAGATTTTTTTTCTGCTTTGGAAAAGAACTGGAGTCACTACTTATAAAGCTAGATGATTGGTGTCAAATAAAAGGGCATATACCTACATGTTTATCCTTTTTTTTTTTTTTTTTTTTTTTTTTCGGATGGGAAATCATCAAATGACTTCTCCCGCTCTGGGCGGAGCAGGAGGGAGTGTCAGACTTTTACTGACTAAAACCCATCCATGTTCCTTCATCGCCCTTTGTGTTCCGGGGTCACGGTATCTCTTTCGAACAGTCCCGCAACCCCGGCAGGCATCGGTCCTTGCGGACCCCTTCCTATTGCTGACTCTCTTTGAGGCGCACGTGGAACACGAACGCGCCGTCGACACGGCCTGTCGTCATGAGACGGACGGACGGCGAGCTAGCCCATAGCCCACCGTCCACAGGCCCGAAAGTCCTAAGAAGTTAATTTCGACTGGATAAACATCAAAGCGTCAAAATTAAACGCCGGACAATTGATGCGATTGGCTGTTGACCCTGTTGATAATTAATTTAACCAATCACAGATCTTGATGAGCTTTTAATTTTAACGCATTGGTCATTTCTGTTCCAGAAACTAGGGATTAGTCAGTAGCCTGATAGTCTGACAGCCATTGCGGTCTTATCAAGGGGTATCGTATTACCCATTTCTGACTTTCGGTTGTGGTCTTATGGAGGTCAGATAGGCAGTCGCTCCATGTAAAATACTGGCATTCAGCTGCATCCGGTAAGAGTGGAAGCCGACCCCAACATAGTTAGGAAAAGGCTAGGCAGACGAAGAAACTAGGGATTAGACTAATGAGGAACAACTGATAATCTATTGTTCGTAGATCTCTTGGGATGAATCTCGAAAGTTTAATGAACAACCAGTTTTACAAATCGATATCGGTCAAACAAACAAAAGAACTAAAAGATTCACAATATTTACTCGAAAACGCGACTACCCACGCGAACCTCTAAAAATATTCATTTTCACAAAGCTTTGACATGCAAATTTTCTTGAAACATTAAAAATACATCATAATAATATGTCGGTTTATTCCCAACAGAGTTATTTTTCTATGGGAAAATACACGTGGTGGAAAATCCTTATTCCCGTTAACATTTTTAAGTAGGTAATGAATACGTTATCGAGTAATTATAGGGTTTAAACGTTTAAAGGCGGTTTTATGGTAAGTATGATGCGGTGTCGAGTACTCGTATGAGTAAATAATTGGAATTTGCCTTTGTTTAGCGTGGACATCATGGGGCATGGTGTTTGTTTCGTCAACTAAGCTGAGAGTTTTTTGACCGCCAAGAAATTTAAATCTAAAGTAGCTAAGTACATTTTGAACATTATATTGATAGCTTTGCTGATATAACTTACCAAAAAAATCACTTTTGAAATTCAAGATCATAATTTTGGTTATGGCCGCGTTGCTAAGGTAATTGATACGATTCCGTTCTAGCTCTTCGACAAATCCATCGTTAACTAAGTACATATTACCCTAGCATTTAATAAAATAATACATTTAATACACACTCACATTTTCGAGTAGGTACCACCTCATAGTCTCATTAAAACCAATATTGGCGCCCAACACGCCATATAGATTTAAAAAAAAAACTCCACACATTCTCGATAGCCATTCTTCAAAAAGATCGATAAGCGATTCACCGTGCATAAAAAAGGAGCACCTTACCTTGCGAGAACCCTCACCTTTCCCGCCTCCCTATTATTAGGAAACATGTGTTCTCCAAGCCTTGTAATTTTCTGCCCGATACTCTTCATTATTTGCTTCATTTTACGCCTTTGTGGGAGCACGTATTGATACCACTTTTGAGACATTTGTGGTAAGATTTTTATGTTCCCACAGTGAGGGAATTTTTTGATTAACAGTGTTAACGTTCTTACGTTTTGGATCGTTGAATGTTTTACGAAATGTTATTTTCGGAAACTAAGAAACATTTTTTCCTTTCAATGAAAGTCGGATCGCGGGATATGAATACGATACACCTAGATTACACCCTACGTTATACCTAGATAAAAATAGGAAAAATTAAAATGAGATTTACCTAATAAAAAAAATATTAACCTCTTGTAGAAAGTAGAATTAGAAAAACAGACTTTTTCAAGGTCAAAGTCATTCCTGCACCTATATGAACTTGGAGGGTTGTATTGACTATTTTGATGATTAAAATTCTGTAACTACATACCTCTTACAGCCGCGAGTAATATTCTAATCATTATACAATCTAGTACTGGCCTGCAAATTGCAAAAAACGTAAGAAAATTTGAATTTCGCGGGCCGGTTGGAGCATTCACCTTAAATGATTCTCATAGTTCAAAAGGAAACCATTACTTCTTTGACAGAACTTTATGAAAATATGCGGGTAGTTTGGGAGTAATAACTGTGTGACTTCTAAATAGAGGGCGCTTTAGTCTTCATGAAAAGCGAAGAAACTGTAGACTTTTAGTTTTTAGGGAGGCGATGTACTAAGTGAAACTTAGTAGGTACATCGCCTTCTCCATGTCGTATTTAAATTCAAAGTTACGAGACTAATTTGATAACGTTTAGTTCTTATTTTACTGTCTTGTCTGTCGCTTTTGCCATAACTGCAAATGAAACAGACGGTACTCTCAACTTGTCTTAGACCAACCATGACAAAACACTTTTCTTAATAAAAAAGAATGTGAATGAACGAAGATTATTTCTGTTATCATGTCAGTGTCATGTCTCTGCAGTAAGTCATGAATCAAGAATGTTTAATAATATTAAACGTTTACGCCTCGCCTCAAAATTGAATGTTTCTGTCACACGCAACTAAAATCTGACGGTCTACCGTTGTTATGGTACTTAATCACGGGAAATAAAAACGCTTAACGGGATTCTATCTGCATAGCAATACATAACATAGACAACACGAGTGTAATTCCCGAAGAAAGCAGAAGGCACCCTGGAGTACACCTACATTTCGCCAGTTATGTTTAGGTCCTAATTTATAAGAGGCGAGCATACTGCTATCAACCGGGGAAATATCCAGAGTTTGCTGCCACTGAGAATTTCCTGACGAAAAACCCAAAAATACTTTACCCGTCCTGTGAATCGAACCCTCATGCTCAGTAGTAGTACTTGCGACCGATAGGCAGGGGCTGTTTCTCCACAGCACTATTTTAATTAATGACTAAAGTTGATAGCCGAACTCTTAGTAAGTACTTGTCATTTAAACCAATCAGGTACACAGAAACTAATATTAGACAAAAGCTGAGGGTATGAGTTTCGTCTTCAGAACATTTCCATCGGCAAATTAGTCTACAATGCTTTTTAGTCTGGCCGTCTGGTTATTGAAATTTTACCTTTGGGAGTTGAATTTGTAATTTCGAATGTGGCTATATTAAATCTGAACAATTTCGGTAGAATTTTAGTCCAGAAGTGCTTTGTCCTTAAGTAAAAGCCAGGTATTAAAATACTGTTCCTGCTTCTAAAAGCTAAGTACTTACTCGAGTATGATGTGCTCAAAGGCAACAACAGCGGAATAATTTATTTTGTAAATAAAACTTATGATTTTTATACTGATGACGTTTTTATGAAAACGGGAACATGAGGAATGGCTTCCTTGTCATAACTTGCTCCTTATAATGATTTTAAAAATGCCAATACATTATTTCTTTTGTCAATTCTAAATTGTTCCGTGATCTTTACCTTGTCTTCGACAATCGTGTTGGGGTTCTTTCGGACTTTAAAACTAACTATTGAATATATTTTTTTCTGAACTAAAGGATGCAATGTACCAACCCTAGATATTCACCAAAGAATTTCTAATCAAAGAAAAATAAAAGTATAGTAGAAAGAACTTCCAACAATACGAATGACATGAAATATTAAATATTTCTAAAAGATGATAAAACTAAAAGCCATAATTCTAACGAAGTGGAAACTAATGATAAATGTGACGAGTATGATGCATGAGCAAGAGCTTAAAATTCTCGACAGCTGTCAAACAAGTTTGGCAACAAATCTGTTCGGACGGTGGGCCTCGAAACTGAAGATTTACGACTGGAGATTTATCATACCAATTATATCCAAATCTTTCAAAAGGACAATATTTGGGACGACAGCCATTAAATTTTCAGATATTGAGAATCAGACTAGAACCTTGATGAGGACTTTGACTATGGTGCCAGGAAATAAAGATACACCATAACATAAAGGCAAAGACAATATAACTAGAACCAGTTCACGTATGACAGATAACTCAATAGTTTACATTAACATTCCTTGAAAGCTGTCAAACTAGTTTTTCAACCTTTATGGATACTGGCGAGCAGCTGCCGTAATAGAAAAAAAAAAAAACATCATAAGTACTGATACCAGAAAGGTGTCAAATGTAAAAATGAGATAAGGGACAGATATTGGGATGTAGCTATCAAATCTGAGGAAGTAGTAATGGCCATTAGAAATGCAGCAGTAGCTTGAAAAGATTGCCATACACCTTTCTATTGATCTTCCCGTTAGACATTGATACCATAGAAAAAACACATGGTCGAGAATACCGTTAACGATGTGTACAATGCAATCTGTAATTTAGGAAATGACTTTGGTATTGTCACGATTTCGTGTCATGCGTTTGGAATAAATATGTCTGTGAGTGTTGCAGTGTTTGTGTGGTAACTGGTTCTCGTGGTATGGACATGTGATGCGGAGAAATTAGGAAAATACAGTAAGGAAAATGTTAAGTATGAATGTATATGGCTATAAGAGTAGAGGAAGACCAAAGATACGATGGGTGGACTGTGTGAAGGATGAATGGCTAGAAAGGAAGTGACTCCTGAGATGACGAGTTATAAAATAAGTATGAAAGAACAAGACAGCATATTGTCTTGTGGCCGACCCCAAATAATTGGGATAAGGGCAGCAGAATGATAATCTGAGTGTTTAAATGACAATCAAAACTGTTTGAAATATAGAATTTGTAAAGTGGATGCTAACAATGTCGAAGATTAGTGCCTTAAATTAGGTTTTATCTAGACAAGTTTAAGTAGTTTAGCAATAAAACTAAATGAGTTCTATCTAAGTCACAAAGATAGCTTACAAACGATGTAATAACGAGGTGATAACGCTATTATTAGGGATGTAAAGACTGCTGAGAGAGTGATAACATTATTTGTAGGACTAGAATGTGAAGATTAGCTGGAGATGAATAGATGGAATAATGTTTTATTGTACCCTAACATTTTAACAAGCTCATATAAAGATTCTAGGGTATAATTTTGAGGAGATTGAGGAACTCGTGGCTATATAATAACATCCGCTCGGGTCGATCTTTAGGTTAAGCTGTGCTAGCCTAGATCGGTCTGTGGATGGGTGACCACCTATTACATACCGAGTTTCCTCCGTGCCTCGGAAAGCACGTTAAGCAGTTGATCCCGGCTACCGTTTGTAAATCTTTGACAGTCGTTACAGGTAGTCAGTGGACAGTGGCCAGAAAAGTCCGACAACCAGTCTTACCAAGGGTATCGTATTACCCAGTACTAACTGTGCAGTCGCTCCATGTCAAACACTGGTATTCAGCTGCATCCGGTTAGACTGGAAGCCGACCCCAACATGGTTGGGAAAAGGCTAGGCAGATGATGAATATCTAGGGTACAATGACTGTCTTATCGCTATTAGTAATATCTACAAGACTTTTTGATGGACATGAGGACAGTAAATTAATTACGGGGTAGTCCATGGTGTACTGCGGACACTGCAGTTGATATGGGAGATAAGGCAGTAGATTTATGAGGATAGTACAATTACTAAGGCAAGTAAGTAATCTAATGTATGTCTACAAACGTGTACGTGTCTAAAAATAAATGAAATGATAGAATTTGAACACAATTAAACTAATATAAGAAGATATTTAACAAAAATAGCCGCTGAGATTTCTAATCATGCGTCAAAGCTTCCAGTTAGCTGTAAAATAAAAGAAAGACAGAAGTTCAAGTATCTTATTTGACTAAACCACAATAACAAAGCTTAGATTAGCTTTTACAGACGTTTTTACCATCCGCTATTTCTGAGGCCGGAACACGTGAGGTATTACGAAGGTCAAATTGACTGTAGCGCAAAACTTACCTGTGTTATGTCACTACAACCAACAAATTCACAGAAATAAATCCTGCCGGATAAGTAAATTACTGAGGACCTAAACAAATTAATTAAGTACTCAGTGAAATAAGGGTCAAAAGGGTCAAGGTTCCGCTTTTAAGTAATTCAAGAGCACACTCGTTTAGATATTATGCTTGAACAAGCGTGAACGTGTTTTATTTCACCCTTGTGCATATGTTTATAACTTAAGGTCAAAGTCTGATATAATTCCTATCTGTGTTTATATTTATTTAAGTACGGTCTATCTACTATCTCCCAGAAATCAAGTATGTATAGTTCTACTAAGAATTTTTGAGAGCGTCCATAATCGGAACTAATGCTATATGCTCGGGATTCTATTCTAGAATCCTTCGCTTCGCTGCCACGGGCCACCACCTTGCCTTTCAGTAAAATATTCACAGACCACTGTACAGATGTTACCAACAGCGCCCTCATGACCTCTTATAACAACAGGCTAGTTTTCACCATCAATAAATTGCTTATCTATTTAGTCCGTCAGTTAGAGTATTGGAAAATAATGGACACGTATTTTTTGTTTTTGTAAATCAATGAATATTGACAAAGATAAAACGCATCAAAACTCGGGAGTGGGGGGCCGTGACGTCGCAACGCACTAAAAATTATCGCACGGCGTGACGTATTGAGAATTATAAAAGCGTCGTATCTTCGTCAATTTTGGTTTACGTTACAAATGAAAAAATACGTGTCAATTTTTTTTGATAATTAACTGACGGACTTTTTAGGTTTTTTCAGGACACAAGCCTATTGCAATGTCATTCAGGTGCCAAAATAACTATTCAGCACTAACAGTTTAAGAATGTCAATCATAAGATATTTCTTGTGGTGAAAAATCTGGTAGTTTGGTGTAATATATTTTACAAAACAAAACAAACTACTCGTGGCTACATAATAACAGCCGCCCGGGTCGATCTTCAAGTAAAGCCACGCTTGCCTAGGTTGGTCCGTGGATGGGTGATCGCCCATTACATACCGAGTTTCCTCCGTGCCTCGGAAAGCACGTTAAGCCGTTGGTCCTGGCTGTCATTTGTAGATCTTTGACCGTCGTTACAAGCAGTCAGTGGCCCGAAAGTCGGACAACCAGTCTTACCAAGGGGTAATGTATAACCCAGAACTAACTGGATCGGGAAGTCAGATAGGCAGTCGCTCCATGTAAACTACGGTTAGACTGGGAGTCGACCCCAACATAGCAGGGAAAAGGTTGGACAGATGATGACGTATGTAAGAAACTTACCATTTGTTTTAAATATATTCTATTAGAACGAGATAAATTTGTTTATTAGCTTAAAAAACTTAGTTAATTGCAGATAGAAGTAAACACGCTCGACGGCACTTTATAAACTAGTCGAAATTAAACTCTTAATTAATTTACAGCTCAAACTAGGTTACACCGCAAAGCTAGACTGAATATAATTACTAAATAGTTATGAGAGCTTGTAGAAATTTCATTAAACTATACTAGACTTCCTAAAATCGTACCGGCTAGACCTTTCTGGGGACGCTCGAGAGTCGAGACGAACATGAAAACTGCCCTCATGTTGCCCTTTGCGTTTTGGATGTTTGTCATCTCGTTCAAAGAAGTTAATAACAAAGTTTAATGTCACTTCTTTCCAGCGCAAACACTGGAAAGCTGTGGTGAAGAGCAAGCGTTTTTGTGGACTGTGTTACGCTATTTTGACGTTCAAAAAGAGCTGCGTCTCAGCGTACCTACTTTAAAAAAAGGTGAAATGACTTTGAAAAGTTAAGTAACGACAAACGCAACGCTTTGGCACCGCAGCGGTCCGACACAAAACGTCTAAATTGAAAGCGCCCTTAGTTTAAGCTAGTAAAACTTTCAACCAAAATTAAATTCAAAGGATTTCCCTCTTCTTTTTCTGGTTGATCATGTAAAATGAGATCTTTAGAAATCCATAATACCGAAGACTATTTATTACAAGTAAAGGATGTGTATCAAATAAAACGTTCTCACAAACCCCGCTTGAGAGAGATGAGTAAAACCGAAAGCCATCTTCAAAGTCAAGGAAACAAAAAAAGTCAAGTCCATAAACTAACAAAACACACTATACAATGACAGTTCTGTCCGAAACGGAATGGTGGAATTCTTTATGTAAATAAAAGATAATTTAAAGTTAACGTACTGAGATAAAAATACCTCGGCGGTCACTAAAATATCTATAAAACTTATGACTAAGACTGTTCGGTATTGGCTCTGGGAAATAACTCTTTGTTTTCAAATGTTAAGTGCTTGTAAACGTTCCATGTTTCGAATAGACGCGGCAAGTTCATTTAAATATTCAAGAGGTTCTTTTAAAAGTTATGTTTCTGTGTACTGTTGAAAACTTCTCACTGTGTGGTTGGGAATAGTAAATGAATAACCGATAGAATCCCGAAAGATGGGAGAGCGCAGAGATAAAATTTAAAAGAGAAACGATTGACGGACAAGGTGTAAGAAGATCTGCAGCTTCTGGCTACCATTAAGGCGATTATAGCCTCGAATGTCCTTGAGCATATTGAAGTCAAAAACATTATACCGAAGTTTATTTTAATAAAATTCAAACATAATATTGGAGAACATAAACCTTTAAAACACATTACTCTCTTTATAAGACACGTTTATAAAGTACTGAATAAATTGTCTTACTTCAGTTATAAACTTTACAGAACGAATCCTAAAAGCTCCAAGTAAGTCCCTTTATACGCACTCAATGTCTAAACACAGTGTAAAAACTAAGAAAATAAAACATACTACGAGAGCTGCTCAACACGACTCAAGTTTAACATGTAAAATCCCGTATCATACCGCTTTACACACAAAAAAAACGTCATTTCTCGACAAAAAATTCCCACAAATAAACATTTAGCTATCAAGGGACACAGTTACGTTATATTTAGAAGCTTAGGGGCGTCCAAAGTAGATATTTTAATGGACCAGAGCCATTATTCAACGATGCAAGACGGATGTGTCAAATGGTAAGCTTAAAAAACCAAAAACATACCTTGTATCATGGAGATTAACTCCTCGTCTAAGTCGAGTCGAAAATGGACTTAATGACTCGAATAATGAACAGTCGGGTTACAAAGTTTTCTCCTTTTATCTCTGTCCATTGTGCTTTTAGACGAGTTTCAGAGTAAATTCATTTTTAATTTCCACAGTCTTAGAAGCATTTTTAACTCGCTAAAGCTCTCCAGTACTCGTTTTCGCGTTCAAATTTTGAGCAACAAAAGGGACGTAGCCCCCTTAATTTCTGGCCGAAGAAAAAAGCAATATTTGTCTTTAAAGAAATTAAGTCGTGTTCTTGGGGATATTATGCAAAGGAGGACAAAAGTCGGGCAAAGGGAACAAGCTAATTGTCCGGACAAACGGATGTGACAGACCAAAAAAAGGTAGGTAAGGAAATACTCGTCGTTACAGCGGAAGCTATGGTAATGCTTTTACGAGTATTATTTTTCCAATATTACGGTTTAGTGAAGCCTAACGAAGTCGAATAAATACAATTCGTTATTTGATATGAAGTTCATACAAAACATGACATCGTAATAATGTTTGCGCTGAAATTGCAAACGCAGTTATCCATTTTTAGCGTGAACAAAAGAAATTAATTCTCATCGTGACTAAAAAGATTATAAGTCTGGTAACATCCTTAGGACACAGATAAGGAATGCTTGGAAATACCTACTCCACTTACTATTCAAGCCAAGAACTCCACGTTTTAGAGGCAAACTCTAGCAATTGAGCTAACTAGGTCAGAATTTACTTATCTCTTGAGAATTTCCTGGTTCTTGTCTTAATGTGTACTGCTACATTTAATTTTCTTCCAAAAATATGCTACCACAAAGTCTGCAGCTGCAGCTTTACAATTGATAATTGCAAATTAAATAACAAAATCGAATTTGTATTAAACTGTATCTCCAACGCGGTAAGATTCAAAATGATTGTGCAATACCGATAACGGGAGGGGTTGAAATCATCAATCACACTCGGAAATAGGTCGAACTCGGCATAGAGAGTTCTTTAAAATGTACTCTTCAACGAAATGCGGTATGTTGGAAACTGACGTCGCTTTCCAGTCGACTCATTGGAAAATTAACCTTAGTCTGTCACCTATACGTAACAGTATCGCTGGAAGGCTTTCGGCGACGAGTACGACTTACGGTATCTACTGGCCTATGACCCCGAGATAGCAACCGTACAGATTAGGTAAGTACTCAGAACGGCTCTCAGTACATCCGATGGCTTAGATAAAGGACTTCGTGTTCTAATAACTTTATGGATAACATCGGTATTTCAGTTCGAAAATGTTATTGAAGTTGCTTTAGAACTAACGTCGAAGCAAACCTAACTAGACAAGCTTTTAATTGAAGTCACATCTGTTTTGAATGTGACATTCACGTCTGAATACACATCGTTTTTAATAATACTGTGTTGACATGTTTCTTTTTACGATTCGTTGAATAAAAAGCAATTTATCGCCAAATGCAAACCTAAATAGATAATTTACGGCCTCAACGACAAAAGGGTTCAACAGGGATCTAACAAAGGACCTCTATACCGCTTGGGATTTTTTCTCAAATAGTTCCTGTGTCGGCTAAAATAAAGTTGCAAATTGCATTTTATATTTGATACGTGTTCATTTCACGCGTGTAAAATGTAATAAGCAACATAAATCTAGGACGGTGAAACTAAAGAAGTTCTGGAAACGAATTCCGGCCCAAACACCAATGGCGTAAAGTTTGTTTTACTACGAATGATTTGTTCGCAATTTCTGGCCGTATTATGAATAGAAACGACCCCTGCACACAAGCAGGGGATTGTGAGTTAGCAAATAACATGTTGTAGCCCCATTGCATACAATATTTATTGCACACTTACACCCAACTTTAGGAGTAGAAGATTATGAAAATTTTAGATATATGGATACAGAATTCGAAGCTATAAATTATGCAGAAAAACTCGGCCTCGAGACTGACTTCGAGGATTTTAATATATTCCCTCGAGAAAGCATGAGTAATTAAGTAACTTAGCGAAAACATCATGAATAATGCTCAATTAAAACTTAAGAATGCTTGTTCAGCTAATGAAGTTAATAATCCAGTTTTAAGAGCAGATAAGAAGGATGTAGCGAAACTTCTTTTTCAACAAGTTCCAACAGTGACTGGTGAAATACTATAACTTGTGCAATTTATTATTGTCTGGGGGACCTTGCAGAATTCTTATCAAAGAACTTGGTAGACGTTATTGATGGAACTTTTTAATACGTGTTCTTCTCTAGGCAGTCTTGAGATGTGCTAAGGAAAAAAACATTAACTAGCAACTGTTACATAGGCAGTCTGGAACAAGTTAAAGAGTTTTCGTTGCTTGTTACTTTCTAGTGTTTTATGTTTTTACTAAACTGTTGCTTTGTTCTTTGAAACATGACATACATAAAGAGATACACATGTGATTACTGCTGCCTACTAACAGTTAGGGCCTGCGCAGACGAGGGACTTTTGTCCACTGCGCGCCGGATAGAAATGGATGTTCGTATTTATTGGTTGTTGTGTTGTTTTTTTTTCATGTATTGGCAAATTGTTCGCCGACAAAATGTCCATCGTCTGAGCAGGCCCTTAGGGTTACCATTTTATAATTTAAAAAGTCCTGATAAAAACTCAAACTTTACAAAAAGGTTTCAATTGAGATCAAAATTAGAATACAAATTCAGGCGCAAGCACGTTGAAGACAAAACAACATTTCATTACAAACGACCTCCCAGTAAAATACGTCTAAGAACTTCAACACTCACAACATCATTTTTATTGGACACTGATGAGAGTTTAGAGCTCAGAGCTCACGAGATTCATTGTCGCCACTTGACGCTACGTAAAACATGGTCCATCCAATTGAGTTTAATGATCACAATATTACCTAACTAGTTGATGCTCTTGTTATCCTAGTCCCTTCCCAGGCCAAGTGGGCTTCGCTTAGCCGATTGAGTCCTTAGCAGATCAGATGACTAATGATCCCCCTAATCATCAATTAGTTAAGTGAACTGGATTTGCGTGCTCAGTTTATAAATTTTTAGTTTATTGTGTTTGTTTGTGTTACTATTTCTATATTATACGGGTTGTTATTGGTTCCATCCACTGGTTAGTATAAGCCTCCTCCAATTTCTGACATTATTTTCTGATTAGCTCGAGGAGTCCCTGGGTTAGTGATATTATTTCATCAAGAGCTATCCCCATTACACCAAACTCTCTTATTATTCTACACTAAATCATCATTTTGGTCAATATTCTTCAATCAAGATTTAAACCTCTTATGACAGGAGTAGCAGTGATTAGTACCTTAGTTTAGGATTCAACGTCATACAAGTAATTAATGCTATTAAACGTCACAGAGGTGCCGCTGAAAATCACCGCTGCATTGCTAATTGCGGTGTAGAATCTAAGCTAAGCGACACCTCTTTGATGTATGCTGTGTCACCAGACATGCTACAGTGTAACTAATCCTGGCTTAACTATGGACTAGTAAGACTGCGCTATCACACTAGGAGACATGCGTGTATAACAGACTTCGGAAACAGTAGTTCATGAAGGGTTGACAATCTGGCGTAAATGCCAATGATAATTAGGTTCTAGGGCCGTTTTATTTAAACTATTATTACATAAAGGTTTAATTTTGTAAGTTTGTATGTATGGGAGGTAATCTCTGAAACTAATGAACCTATTCTAAAAATGTTTTTACTGATAGGAAGATACGTTGTTCGTGGGTGATGAATTAGCCGAGCCATCACAATTTTTTGCGGACGTAGTCGCGGAACTGCTAGTGAGGTATTTAAAATGCCTTCATGATTCAAGTCCGAAAAGGGGCAAATGCTATAGTTGTATGTACAGCTCACTCTCGCTAAACAAAAACGTCATAATACAGCACCAGGAAGATGACTCTAGAATGAGAAAACGGTGAGCAAACCTGGCTGTGAAATAGCTTTGGTTTAAAAACACTACAGCAATAAGCAAGATCCATAAGAAAAGTAAAACGTACCTAGTCCTATGTAAACGCTATTTCTAGCGGAACAAGGTCTGTGTACATAGTCCCCAAAAGGCTATTACGAGACCCTCAATTCTGATGGACATCATCAATTTTTCCTGATCGCAAGTCGCGTTTGAGGCGTCAAACTGCTTGGGCGTCGGTCGCCAGAAGAATAACTTTCAGTTATTCAAGGTTATTACACAGCCAGGTCACGATTCTCTACTGTATTGGATTTTTCATGATGTGGCAACGTTCAGACTTTCAGACAGACTCTAGATTATAACGTCGTTGCCTTTTATGAGGGTAGTGAGGAGGTTCGAAAGTAAACATATTCGTTGATAGGTACCTACTCAGTTTTAAGGACTTTTTATCAAGTACCGACGTTTTGTGAATTTTTGTTTTCATTCTAGAAATCTGGAGTATTAATCTTAGAGGTTTAAATTTAAGAGGTTTAATTTTCCAGGATAGAATTACTTATTTAAATTTCTATTATTCTTCTATTATTTTACAAGTTATCAATTTTAACTCTATAATTATGCATTAATTAAATTCCTCAAATGCGATGCCTTGATAAACAAACAAAATTTCGAGACTATTATCATCGTACAACGTCATCGTGGACTCTAATCAACGTCAAGCTTATTAAATATCGGAATAAACTAGATTACTCATTTCCGAGAACCCCAACATTGTCTATTAACTCAGTTATCCCGCCACAACGAACTATAACAACATCAAAAATCTAACTAGGTACCAAATCAGTACAAACTACAAAGCAAAGCAAACTTTATCTCGTTCCAAATCAGTTTCCAAACACTCAAATGACGTGTTGTTAGTCTGTTAGACATAAAGAGTGTTTTTAATGACATAGCTGATGTATGCGGAGGAATGAGCCAATGGAGTTCTCATGTGGGTAGTTCTAAGTTATGAATTTGTGGGGTCAGTATGCAAGATTTAGATGATGGAAATGCTTGCTAAATTTCTAATTGGAAAGTGTTTCTGATAACTATTTTCGCCATTTATTTTGATGTTGAAAGCAAATCGGGCTGCGGTCCTAACTTACATCTGCACATGTGGTCATACTTCTTAGGTTTGGTAACTTTTGTGGCTATACGATTGGATATCCTATATTTTTGTGAACTCTTGAAGTAATTACTAAGTCTTCTAGACAAAACCCAGAAAAAGAAACAGTGTGTCCATTCTACTAATTACATAAACTAACGTCTTTTTTATAGAACGCAACATACTACATTCGTATTTTCTTTTTTAAAACGGACGTGATCATTTTATTTTATAGTGGTAAAGTTTTTACTTTTGTTATAGCGGTCAAATGTTTTGCTAATTCTCACTCCATTTACTAACTACTCCATGTGCAAACACGACTAAATGGCCGGCCAGAGTAAATGTTGACGAGACGCGCAAACACAAGTTGAATGCAGTTCAGACTGTCTTTACACTGTTTTATTTAAAGTTCTCTGCTTCAAGCTACTTTGTAACAGCAAATATGAGCTGGATATGTTTGTGGGGCAAACTGACTGTTATTTTTTGGCGGTTAGCGCATGAGGAATGAATACTTAGGATGTTTTTGGTAAACGTCAGTATTTAGTTAGCTAGGATGAAGATGCTGAAACGTTTCAAGTTCATATTTATTATGCTAAGTAAGTTTTAAAAAATTTAAAACTTTTTGCAAAATTATTGTTCTAGTTTCCGTTGCAATAGGGGTGAGTTTGTTTATTCTCATTCTAAATTGAAGGAAAACCATGGGATTGGAGAAGATTCTAAAAGATTTAGTCAACATTATTTTCGTCAGGTTTGTATCTGTTTCTGATACCTTAAAACTACCTACTGTCAAGATTAGAATCTGGAGCCCATTTTCTCGTCCTTTGAATCCCTAAATATTTAATATTCGATCAAATTCGCACACATTCATAGAGAATCAAGAAGTTTAATTACATTTTTGCCCTTTTCAAAAGTCAGCATTATGATTCCGATCATATTCCACTCTCAATACTTCCAGATTACATAGAATTAGTTTTACTTACCCACGCTGCTCTCAAGTAAAGTGAGGCTGAACTTTCAAAGACAATAATTCTAGGTAAAAAGGATAGATCAAGGATAAAATATCTGCAAAAGAAATCATAATTATTGTTGAAGAAGAAGAGAAATATTGGTTGAAGATGGCATAGTACCTATTTGGATTATTTAGACACCCACGCATCCTTCCTTCGAGCCTCGAAAAGCATGTTAAGGCCCTTCTAACCCTAAAATTAGCAACTCTGTTTGTGGTGGTTCAAACTTCGTTTGAAATACTGTTAGAATAAAGTTCTAATCATATTGCACTACAAAGCGGTTGTTACGTCAGTCACTGCGGTCGAATAGTGCGAAATGAGTGGTTTTTTGCGATTTACAAAAAATCTATTGATTGGACTATAAATATAAAACACATAAGACCTGCTTTATAGTTAGTTCAGTTAGTATGCTAAGTTTCATGATCTAATTTCAAGTACTTTTTGAATACCAGGTAACTTTGGATTTTTGATCAATCGCGAAAAGTTTATGGAATCGTGTTTTCGTCACACATAGGACCTAGTATTAATCCTCAACTTTACCATATATTTATTTTAAAATTAATGCTGCAGTATTTTAGGAGTAACGGAGGGTCATGCTAAGCCATTTGAGGGATATAAGTATATAGCCCTTAAGGGCAGTCAGAAATAAGTCTTGCCAAGTGGTATCATGTCACCCAGTAAGTAAGTTATGGAGATCAGATAGGCAGTCGCTACTTCTTAAATACTGGAATTGCTGTTATTGTCGACTGGATAGCCGATCCCAACATAATTAGGAAAAGGTTAGTCCGATGATTAGATCCATGCTGTCTGACAAATGAAAGTTTAAACCTAGAAGTGGAGTCGATTTTATCATTCTCTTGGCCTTAAGTCCCAATTGGTGCAGCATGTCTTCTTCCATACTTCTCTATCACTCGTCGTCTCCTCAGACATCTCCATTCTTGCTATCATTATATTCATCCTTCACACAGTCCATCCATCGTTTGTTTGGTCTACCTATACTCTTAATACCCATCGACATTCATACTTAAAAGGAGTCTATGTTAAGTACCTAGATAACTGCTAAACAATAATGTTCTACAATATGCTAAACACGAGTATCCCAACAAAGATCCAAAAGTGACATTAACGAAACCGTACATTTGCATACGCCCAGACCCGTAAGACTAAAGTAAACATGACACGACTTTATCGTCGATTTATGGAAAATATTGTAAACAGATTCAAATACCTACCACTCCAGATTTTGTCAACAACGAACGAATTTAACAGATGTACAGTGTACTTTTACTTACCTACACGTGTAATTTGGAGAGCAAACACGGTAACAAAATCTACTATTTTTCGCATCAATTGCACATGGCGAATATTTACCTATCAATAAAACGGAACACGATCAGTACCTACAACTAAACCGCGTTCAGGAGCTGTCACTGTAATTTTAAGGAATATTGACATTTGATTTTGATACCTCTTGAACGCTGTTTAGCCGTGTTGATCAGTTTAATTGGTGAAATCTGCTTGTACGAGCTACGCTGTACATGCCACTAACTTGTCCTACTTTTAGTGATACGTTGCAGTTTGTTTAATCCAATATTAATTATACATTACTACTTTATAACATGTTATTTTTAGTAGCAATTAAACCTTTATACCAATCGGTTGTCTACTCAATCAACATAACATTCCTATACAACATCAACATAACATTTTCACTGTTGCGAGTTACCCCCCAATACTGCTCATAAACTCGAATACTGATGTCTCGCTCTCGACCTTTGTAAGAAACACATGACAGTATGAGCCTATTATCTAGTCTTTAAATGTTGAGGGCGCCTTCCAGTCTAACCGGATGCAGCTGAATACCAGTATTTTACACGGAGCGACTGTCCATCTGACCTCCACAACCCAGTTAGTATTGGGTAATACGATACCACTCGCTAAGACTGGTTGTCAGACTTTTTGGGCCACTGACTACCTGTAACGACTGTCAAAGATCTACAAATGACAGCCGGGACCAACGGCTTAACGTGCTTTCCGAGGCACGAAGGAAACTCGGTAAGTAATGGGTGGTCATCCATCCACAGACTGACCTAGGCAAGAACGGCTTAAGCTAAAGATCGACCCGAGCGGCTGTGTATTATTTAGCCAAGAGCTCCTCTGTTTTTCATTTACTAATTATGACAAGCAAATAAAGCACATTTTACGGGCAAAAATCAGGTAACATCAAAGAAATATTTGTGAAAATCGTTTCTGGAGGGTAATACGGTAATAATTGAGGGTATTTTGTTTTCATTGCGAATAAGTGCGCAATCAAGTGGGCAATAAAGCCATGAACGATGGGAATAAATGTTTCTGTACCGTCATTCGAGTCATTATTGCTGTTTTCGAGTTGTCCCTTTTCGTAGTGTTCAATGAAAAATATCACATTTTTATGTCGTAACGGAAAATAATATTAAGTTACGTTAGGAAGTTTCCTACTTATACAACAAATTCTAAGAATATGATTTGGAATGGATTATTACATTAAGTCACGTACGTATCGTATTACCCAGTACTAACTGGGTTGTGGAGGTCAGATAGGCAGTCGCTCCATGTAAAATAGGTACTGGTATACGCAGCTGTATACCAGTACCTATTTTACTGGAGCCGGTTAGACTGGAAGCCGACCCCAACATAGTTGGGAAAAGGCTAGGCAGGTGATGATCTTACTATTACGTCACCAAATGTAACTTTGTAGCTACAAAAAAATAATTATTATATTTTGGCGCCTGAAGGACATTGACAGGTGCTGATGAATTGTCTTTTTAAACTTTCACGATCAGAACACATTATAAAACATATGTAAACGGGTATTTTCGCGAACTTTACCTTTAATAGCCCGACGTTTCGACCGGATTGCACCAGCCGTGGTCGCGGGAAGACTGAAGTATTGGAGGTCCCGCCACAACAAAGCGAAGGTGTTTATTCAACTACCCTCACTTGTTTTTCATAAATGTTAATTAGGGCCGGTTCACACTAGGACAGCATACTACACTAACAGTGTCCGTATACTGAGATGATTTTACTTGACGAGTACACTTAGTGATTACTGGATTCCAAGCGGAAGAGAGTCTGAAGCCGTCTTCGCGATTGAAATTAGGATACTTCTCGATCTCAATCGCTTCCCGAACCATTCTCTTATATAGTGCTTTTCATTGGCAAGGATTTTTGGGTTGTGCCGTACCCGTTTACATGTTTTTTAAGGTGCTGATGAACACATGTTTTTTTTTATGGGGTTGTAACCCCAAGGCGGAACTTCTGAGACTCGGTGAGTGACCACGTCTGAGCACCGTAGGTTAGGACGAGCAGTGTGCACATGTAGATGAGTTTCCGCGGTTGTAAAACAAAGAAAGTGCGCGTTTACCGGTACCGATATTTTGGCACACGCGGCAAGACAGCCTCATCAACAACTTTAAGTTTAATTTTGGCTTGGATTCTTTGTAAGAATAAAATCTCCTCTCCATAGGCTGCTTAAACTTTAAATAAATTGGATAAAAAGTCCTGTAGTACACTCCATACCGGTTCCAATTCAATCACAGGTGAAGCGTGAGAACAAGAACCCTACTCTAAAGCCTCATTCATTACGGCTAATTGTTTAATTGCCGTCTAACCACGATTAGTAACACGATCCTGATAGCTCTGTCTACAAAAACCGAGGCGTGAAGCAACGGCCTTTAGGATAACCGTGGTTAAAGGCAGGTTACGGTGGTTTTGGGTTGGCGAATCTTTGTTTTCCTAAACCTTTTTCTACATCATGGCTATTGAGATCGTGGATAAATAACAGCCATTCGGATCGAACTTCAGGTTAAGCCGCGCTTGCCTAAGGTGGTCCGTGGATGGGTGACCGCCCATGTACCGAGTTTCCTCCGTGCCTCGGAAAGCACGCCTTAAGCCTTTAAGCCTTTGGTCCCGGCTGTCAATCTTAAATCTTTGACAGTCGTTAAGTAATCAGTGTGATGTCAGACTTACGGCCGTAAGTCTGACAACCAGTCTTACCAAAGGATATCGTATTACCTAGTACTAACTGGGTTGTGAAGGTCAGATAGGCGGTCGCTCCATGAAAATACTGGCATTCAGCTGCCCGTACCAAAATGGAGGTTGCTTGGATAACATAAACTATTAAAGCTACTTTTCTACAGCACTCAAAGCTTCTTTCTACCACATTGTAACGAAGTTTAATTATCAAACTATTCAAATGTATTGTAGCCACATAAAACAACATCTTATCAGATTTTATAGCCGTTGAATAGTGATAGATTTTTAGCTTAATACAGCGCCACGGGAACCCAATTCGATTGCTTATCGCGTCGTGTACATCGTAAAAAACAACTCGGGAGAACAGGTTGGATTTTACAACTTACAAGTGAAGAGAGAGGAGACAATCGATACTAAGCATGGGCTTCGATTATTCTTAAATCGATTTACGTGTATAGGTATTTCATCTTTTGGTTTTGGAAGAATACAATTTTATGTAATTGAATCCAGTATAGATGGGGTTCTTTTTTAATGGAAATGCTTAACGGTTTTGGATGTCATCATTTGCCTAGCCTTTTCCTACTAATGATGGGGTCGGCTGCCAGTCTCACCGGATACAGGCTATACAGCTGAATACCAGTATTTTACAAAGGGTAGAGGTGGTCAGACAGGCAGTCGTCTGACCACCTCTACCCAGTTAGTACTGGGTAATACGATACGCCTTAGTAAGACTGGTTGTCAGACTTATGGGCCACTGACTACTTAAGAGGAAACAAAAAGGGCGAGAGAATTGAGAAATAGGTACCTATTTGTAAAATGTATTGCTGTCGCGCAGTGCCCAAACGACCGCGCGTAGAGCGCGAAAGAGACAACATTAGAAAATACCAATTAAAAGTACACAAAAACGTTTCGTAGTCCCCTGATTACTTTTTCAAAACTTGACCGATTTAACTACTTCTTTCATTAACAATTAAAGAAAGGTTTTGACCGTGTTCCTATGTTGTCTTTTTTCATAAAATTTAGTCAAATTTGTTTTCTGGATGTCACAGCGGAAAAACTGGCTATTTTTTTAGGTAATTGAAGGTTCATATCTCTTTTAATAAATAATTTATGAAAAAAAAAGAAAGCATAGGGACATGCCAATAGTTATTATAGATTTTTTGGAAAAGAAAATATTGCTCTACTGGCATTATCCAAGGAGGAAACAGGGGACTACGTTTGTATGAAAAATCGGCCGTTTTGTGTCCTCTTAACGACTGTCAAAGATGTACAATTGACAGCCGGTATCAACGGCGTAACGTACTTTCCGAAGCACAGAGGACTCGGTATGTAATTTGTGGTCACCCATCCACGGACCAACCTAGGCAAGCGCGTCTTAACCTGAAGTTCGACCCCAACGGCTGTTATTTATCCACGATCTCAATAGCCATGATGTAGAAAAAGGTTTAATAAAACAAACGTTCGTCAACCCAAAACCACCGTAACCTGAAGATCGACGCGAGGGGCTTTTAGTATTTAGTCACGAGCTCCGCGTTAAAAAAAAACGATATTATTAGTCAAGTTAAAAAGCCTGAATCTGTGAGATATGTCGTCTGAGGAGTGGCTGAGTCCCAACAGTGGGGACATTACAGACTGATAAGTACTGCAGTTTTTAACTCGGAATTAATTTCCACAAGGATTAAATTTCGAAGCAAACGCTTCCGACAAAACGGTTAATCTACAAAGTTCATTAAAACAATTTACATTTCCTGCACAGAGAAAATAAAAACGATAGCAGCCAATAATAATCAAATTAAATTCAATAAAAAGTCCAGATTAATATTCCTCTCTGGTTCCACAACCATTTTTACACAACAAAGACAATTGTGATGGTGCAGTTTCGCATAAAAATTAACCAATCAATGTATGCAGGCATGCATGGTGAATTATTATGAAATATGCCAGTGAATACTGATGAACGATGCAACTATGCCGCATGAGTGGGTAGACCAATATTTTCATTTAATAAAGGAATGTTTGTAACTGATGTATTAGTTGCATTTAGATTTTAAGGTGAAAAATACCACCAATAACACCATCATCACGCCTGTAATCCCCGAGGGTTTAGGCAGAGGTGTCCCTATAGTAAAGAAAGAAAAAATATTTATTTGCAGGGACAATAATGACGTGCGTACAAACTTATAGGTATATAAAGGACAGTCAGACAGATTGGTAGAACACCCACATTTCGCCAGTCATGTTTAAGTCCCAAGTAATAGGGGGGCGAATCTATTGCCATCAACCGGGCGCAAAGGCTAGGTTTAAATGTCGATTTCAATTCGTTCATTATCATTCTAAGCTTCGTACGTCTTGCTTCCCAGGTCAAGTTGCTTTGCTGTCATCAAGATCACCGATAAACATCTCTTAAGAGGGATATTACAATTTTTATTGTTTTTAAGTGTTTTAATAGCCTAGCACTCAAATACCTACAACAACAAAAATATTTTTTTTATTTTGAGCGCTCCCTAGAGAAATAATCAAACTTTCGCCGGCAAAATTTTTTGGGCACTTGTAAACCATAATCACACATCTAAACTGAGATTTTTGTTTGTTTAGATATGGCTTATTCTGGATAAGATATTAAATTGCCTAGTTATATTAGTTCTGTGAGAAGACAGTGATACGATTAACTTAATTTAGTATTATGTAATTTAGTATGTATGACATTAGCACTTACGAATGACACCAAGTTCAGAACTAACATTTTCAATCAAGTAAATGTTTCACGGTTTCAATTCTTCAGCCTCCGAAAGCATCCGGCCACGGGAAAGGAAGCCTACAAACTCAATTTTAGTAATTGTATCGCCATTCTTTGATGTTCGTATCCTTTGGCCTTCCTCTCTTAAAGTAAAGGTCAAGTCATACCTTTATTTTTGCTTAAAACGAGAACCCGTGTTTTCAATGTTTAGACTCCACCTGTTCGGCTGTTAACATGGCTGACTTGGAAATATCGAACCCAAGTCAGTCGGAGC
Organism: Xestia sexstrigata; assembly: GCA_941918905.2. NCBI lineage: Eukaryota > Metazoa > Arthropoda > Insecta > Lepidoptera > Noctuidae > Xestia > Xestia sexstrigata. The sequence continues at coordinate 10,675,615 of OW799225.2, forward strand.
AAATAAAACCATCACAGATGAAGGTTTATGGACGGCCTAGATCTCCAGTGCGTATATGCGGCGTCTTCCCACAGATAATGGTCCACCTTCCATCTTACGCCGTATGCCCCCGCTGTCTTAACACTGAATAAGCAGTGCGCATCGGAGTTGAATACTGAACAAAACATCACTGACCATTTCGCCCTACATTTCGCTCTACACCAAGAAGTTTTCAATTAACAGATTACAGCGAGAAACAGCGTGTAAAGGATTTTTGCCAGCCTATTCATATCCATTACATAATCACATATTCAACACGAAGAACAACGAGCTTTCCTCGAAAGTCCCAAATTATTTATTCAAAACCGTAATAGCGAAAAGCGATCTCAGGTAATATCTTAGCACATAAGCGTTCAACTGAACTTGTAACTCATCTGATCTAGTTATTAAAAGTTTAACAACGAGACTTAATATTATCGTGCTGTAGGTAATTTACGACTGTACTTGTTCTTAAGAAGTTAAGTGTAAGGTCTTGTGAGAATAAATTATGCTGTGAGATTAGAAGTAAAGTTAACTAAGTACTTGATTAAGTATTCTTACTTTCTACTTCTTTCTCGTGTGGTTGGTTAGCGGCTGCTTTTCCTTTTTTTTCGGACGGGAAATCATCAAATAAATCCTCCCGCTCTGGGCGGAGCAGGCAGGAGGGAGTGTCAGACTTTTACTGACTAAAACCCATACATGTTCCTTCATCGCCCTTTATGTTCCGGGGCCACGGTATCTCTTTTGAACAGTCCCGCAGCCCCGGCAGGCATGGGCCCTTGCAGACCCCTTCCTTTTGCTGACTCTCTTTAAGGCGCGCGTGGAACACGAACGCGCCGTCTACACGGCCTGTCGTTATGAGGCGGACGGACGCGAGCTAGCCCATAGCTCTCCATCCACAGGCCCGCGCCTACGGTGGCCGGGGTCACCACATGGTCCTCGGCGCCCGGGGCGTCTCCCGCGGCGGCCAGGACGTGAGGTTCTCTCCCTCTCACGTTCCGCCACCTTCTTCGCTAGCATAACTGCTTCGCAAAAGGAGGTGACGGCGTCCCATTCCGTCTCGCTCCGGACCATGGATTGAAACAAGGCCGGACGCGAGAGGTCGCCGCCGCCGGCGCCAGCTTTACCTGGTGTCAGAGTTTTTATGCCGCCCATGGGCCTCTGGCTTTGCTTTACATGCCGGCCGGCGATAAATTTCTCTCAGACATGCTGGTTACTTCACGATGTTTTTCCTTCCAAGTGATATTAAACACAACACGCACATGAATCCGAAATTCAAAGGTGCGTGTCTTGGGTTCGAACTTGAGACTTATGACTTAATACAATACAACAACAACGACAACTACCATTAGTTTAACAGTGAATTATAAGTATTTTAACTTGAAATAAGCGACAAAATCAGCCCCAATTGTTTCCATTGTTGGGGCACAGGCCTCCTCTCTATGTGAAGGAGCCTAAATCAGTAGCTAAATGGCCATTGGGCACTAATTTAGTTGTTGCATAATGTTAGTATTAAAAAACGGGCTTCATAGCGTTTCTATTCCTGGAAGTGGCAAACAGACGTACAGACGCCAACTTATCAAGCTAATACTACATTCTGTCAAATTTCTTTAATAGATTTTCAGCTTTATCGCTAAAGCTTCAGGTTCAAGGTTGATTGGGAAAATTTGACAGTTTCGGGTAGCTTGATGTGCGCGTCTGTACAATTGTACATACCTATTAGATTTCGTCAGTTATCATGCAGTCTTCCTTAATAGGGGTGAAGCCTCTTGTCAATAGGCATGACATTATCAAAAAAATGCAAATCTATTTAGTCCGTCTGTTAGAGTATTGGAAATTAATGGACACGTATTTTTTGTTTTTGTAAATCAATGAATATTGAGTGGGGGCTCGTGACGTCAGAACTAGGTAAAAATTATACCTAGGCGTGACGTATTGAGAATTTTCTTCGTCAATTTTGGTTTACGTAACAAAAGAAAAAACACGGGTCAAATATTTTTTGATAATCTAACTGACGGACTAATTCGTTTTGTTTTTGTCGTCTCGCCTATTCAGACTAAGCATAGCCGGTTTGTTATTCCATTGATATTTTTAGCTCTGTGGCATCCGAATTCCACTACAGAGCTACACCATAACAAAAGGTAGCCAAATATAATTTTGTTAATGAAGATCATTCCGTCCGTAAATAGTATTTAATGAACACGAGGGCCTTTTAAATAAAACTGAGTTCAAATTAAACATTGCTAGTAAAATGTCCATTTTAAATGAACGGTGTTGTAAACATTTACTAATTAAGCGAAAATCTTGTGTTTTATTCGTTAATTGGCGTTGCTTTTATTATGGTTAGGACGCCATATTGATTTGATGGAATTGTACATTCTGAATTTAAATTATAATTTATGGAATGGAAGTGTGGGAGGTCAAATGGTCAGTTTTTTTCGCGTATGCTATCGCTATGCGAAAAGTCATGTCTTATTAAATAAAATGTACGTTTTATCTTCTTCTTCTTCGTGGGTCTCTCACTGCTGAGGATCGCGACCACATCGATTACAACGCGTCTCCAAGCAGTCCAAGCTACCTATGCGGTCTTCTGCAATGTTAATCTGAGTAAACCTTTGTGGTTTTTAAATACGTTTAGGTACATAATACTTATCCAATCTAATTTAGGATCCAAAGACTATTAGTTTCCAACTTTCTATGTTGGGACCCGTTTTCAGGTGCATGCTGCAGAAAATAATTTCAAAATGATGCTTAAGTTGGTATTGAGGAGCTCGTGGCTAAATAATAACAGCCGCTGAGGTCGATCTTCAGGTTAAGCCTAAGTTACCTAGTCCGTGGATGGATGACATTGACAACATACCGGTTTTCTTCCGTGCCTCGGAAAGCACATTAAGCCAATGGCCCCGGCAGTCATTTGTAGATCTTTGTCAGTCGTTACAGGTAGCCAGTGGCCCGAAAGTCTGACCATCAGTCTTACCAAAGAAGTAAAGTGTTAGTCGTGTTACCCAGTACTAACTGGGTTGCGGAGATCAGATAGTTTCATTTAAAATTCTGATATTCATAGATCTGCATCCGGTTAGACTGGAAGCCGACCCCAACATAGTTGGGATAACGCTAGGCATAGGGTATGATGAGGTTGTTTTGTTAAGTCAGTGCCAAGACTTAATATTCCAAAGGAGTGCTTTTAGGTATTTAGGCTTTCAATAAGGCCTAGGTAGGTATTTTAGTTAGGCTGTACACCTCGACCTAAATTACACGCGTGATGCTCTGTTACGAAATTTCATTAGGGGTTCACCTAAACGCATCTTGGATGTACAGCCTTGCGTTACTCGCAAGCATCATTAGTGCAACCGAATTTATTCGTTAGTACCTAATTAGCAATCAAAAGTTAGCGATTTTGTCTTTATCTCTGTCGAGACTAATAAAAACGGACTCAGAAACTAAGTTCATTAAATTGCTTGTCAACAACATCTCGAAATCTCTTACATTATGTAAGTTAATACCTAAATTGGAATTATATTATTCAATCTATGTTAAATACAACAACACTAACGTGCAGTAAAAGCCAGTAGCATTAATTAAGTTCCTACCTACTTGCATAAAAATCTGGCTCTTAACACGTTTCAGTGATTTTCTCGTAAATTACGACATAACCCTGTAGTACCTAGTCCAAATACCTAGTTCTTAAATAAATATGGATATTAAAATTGTGTTCTATGTTAGTAATTATATATTAACAGTAAACAAAGCAGGTAGTCATTGTATACGTACCTACCAATTAACTACCTACAAATTCTGCGATAGGTAAATTATTCAATAATAAATATTTAATTATGTAGATAGTTCAATATTTCAATAACATTATATACCTTTTTCACTTTTAATAATTAGGTAGGTACCATGTAGACTTTAGTCGGCATCACGAACGAAGGTTCAATGACCACGAAAAAAAAGTTATGAATATGAAGGCTTATTGATAGTGCGCTAATAATACACTGGGTTCCTATTTGATAATCTCTTATAAGACGGTAAAAAAGTTAGGTATTCTGTAAAAAAAAAACTGTTTGAATATTAGGTAGGTAACATGTAGGTTCCTGTCTATCTAAAATAAGTTCAAGGAAACGTAATCAAAACGGACACAAAAAATAAGTAACTTATTAATTCGTTTCAAGCAACAAGATCTCCATAACGAAACAATAGGTTAGAAAAAGAAAAAACACAAGCAAAAAGTTTTATGTTCGAAACTTCGAACTAGGAACTATTGCGAAGAAACTTTGCCTACGAACTGAACATGCGCGGTAGCGCTTTCCGATGTAAACAAACCCAAAGTTTGTAAAAGTTTTCCAAACTTAATGTAACCTACCTTTAGGACTAAAATGTGGCTGAACCAAGTCCAAACTGCAGTAATATAGACACAATCCACTTAGATTCACAACATTCCTAAAAACACTGGCTCAAAACTAGTTGCTTCACTCACACAACTGATGCCGCACTTTTTGACAGAAATTTATCATAAAACACCGTAAATACATTCCAAATAACACTATAAGGGTCAACTATACAACTTTTTCACTTATTCTATGGTCAATTGTAAGGATTCGTATTATAAAAACTTAAAAAATCGTCGTAAACAATCGGAGCAACACTCGGCACGCGACGGCCATCTTCCGCCAACGCGTAGTTTGAGGTTAATTTCACTAGAGGGAGTTAGAGATTCTCCAAACCAACTTTTTATTGAAAGCAAACTTTGTCAAAGTCTCAGCGATTAAAGATTAATACCACTGAAAATAGTTTTTAGAATAAAACAGTATATTTTAATCAAAAAGTGCACACTATAAGTGCATAAATACATATAAGGATTGTTTTTGCCGGTTGATCATTTCACTTGTTTTGTTCGGTTACAACACTGCCTGTTCAGTGTTGTCATAGTAGTAATTGTTCGTCGATTAGTAGTTATATTCGTAAATGAAGTGTTTGCAAAAGAAAACTCCTTGTTTTTTACCCGACTGCGCCAGAAGGAGGGTTATCTAGGAGAGTTATCTTTCCGTTCTATATTTTTTCATTTATTAATCCGTGGACATTGGTGTGGGTTATATGTTTACCAATTTATGTAACTACTCATAATTTTTAACCTGAACATGTAACTGTTGTTTTATACCTAATAAATAAATAAATTTATGCTTGTTGTATTCAAGTAGATTATAGGAACTACCTGTTTATTTTTATCTTACTGCTGCGGACCCGAGAAAAAGCGGATAGTGTTTTATCATTGCAATATTTCGAAAACTGTTAATCTTAATCCATAACCACATGGATGCTCGTGCGTCAAACATCCCGTATTTTGGATTTGGATAAATATTATAATAATTAAACTTGACGTCATGACACCCTTTTTTTTTTCGGATGGGAAATCATCAAATGACTTCTCCCGCTCTGGGCGGAGCAGGAGGGAGTGTCAGACTTTTACTGACTAAAACCCATCCATGTTCCTTCATCGCCCTTTGTGTTCCGGGGCCACGGTATCTCTTTCGAACAGTCCCGCAACCCCGGCAGGCATCGGTCCTTGCGGACCCCTTCCTATTACTGACTCTCTTTGAGGCGCGCGTGGAACACGAACGCGCCGTCGACACGGCCTGTCGTCATGAGACGGACGGACGGCGAGCTAGCCCATAGCCCATCGTCCACAGGCTCGCGCCTACGGTGGCGGTGGCCGGTGGTACGGTGGACGCCCGTCTCCCGCGGTGGCCGGGACGGTGTGAGGTTCTCTCCCTCTCACGTTCCGCCACCTCCTTCTCTAGCATTATTGCTTCGCAGAAGGAGGTGACGGCGTCCCATTCCGTCTCGCTCCGGACCATGGCTTGCACCAGGGCCGGACGCGAGAGGTCGCCGCCGCCAATCGCCGCTTCGAGGACGTGGGGCACACCTCCACCGTGTGCTCCACCGTGTCCTCCGGTCGATCCTCGCAGTGGAAACACCCGGGCGTTTCCTCCCGCCCGATTCGGTGCAGGAACCTTCCGAAAACACCGTGTCCGGTGAACGATAAGACACCCTAATTTCTTTTTATCCTTAGGAAATATTTACTCGCCTGTATAGAAAATAAAAACCACCAAAGTGCGTATCAGAACACGCACAGTGAATCATTCCGTAGTCGATTGATTGATTAACTAAATACTTTGTTTGATAACGAGTTGGGTTTAGAATCGAGTCACATGAATTTGAAGATTCTGTCACTGTGGGGGTGTCAAGGGGGTTTATCTGAAGCGCCTCCATGTGATTTTACCTGCCAAAGCAGCGTAGAAGTATTTAAGAGCGGCCAACCTGCCATACTTTTCGCGAGAATTTTGACAAACGCTCGTGCGTGATTATGCCTATATTTATTATTATTATAGATCTTTAATTTTTTTGAACTGATAGGTATCTTGTGCACTATATCTAGGCTTCTATCGAAGCAAAAAATAAAACTTTGTAGGGACAAATTCAGTATAAGCTTCCAAAAATGGCTTTGCACAAATTTTACCTCAAATTTGACCATTCATAATGTACTCATAAATTGTAAAAGTAAAGAAAATATCCTGATAGAAGCCTCGCAAATATAGTAGAGATTCTAAATAACAAATATTTATTTCACAAACTTGTAAGACTTACTCAAAAACACGTATTTCCTGGAACCAATTTTATGAATTTTCGAACTCTCCCGAGGTGCGCGGGAGACAAGTAGTGCGGGTTCGGGGCTAGGCAAGACAGAGCAGTTGAAAAAAATTGTATGAAACAACAAGCTTTTCGACCATGCTCGTGTTGACGATAGACAGACCGGAAAGGGCCCTCTTAAAATTATTTTCTAAAAATAGTCGTAAATCACTAACTAAACGTGACACCGAACGTACATTTAACTAAATTCTATTTCTAACGTTCTTGACGTTGCAGCTGTCAAAATCATCTCAAAATTCGTATAATGAATATACTTTACGCTATTCTGTTGCTTCCGAATTTACATGAATGTGGTCTCTAACGTTTTTATCTCTCTTCTTGTTTTTCGTCAATTTTGGCTACCCCATTCCCTTCAAACCTGTTACTAGCAGAACATGGATGCAAGAGCGAGCGAAGCGAGCTCGGGACTTGGGGCACCCCAACTTTAGGTTAGTTAGATTCCTTTTTAAACCCTGCAGACAGAAATAGGTGCCCCATTAACGGGCTCCGTCGACTACACTTTTTAGGCGAATATGAAGTGTTTTGAGGTTAGGTTACAATAATTCGTTTTTCTCAAGAACGGTGCGTTGCTTTTACGAGTGATGTTAAGGCCCACCACCTGCCAAACAATACAGATTTTTTACCAATCATGCAATTAAAATTGTAAACTGTAAAAATTGTCTTTCTTTTTTTTTATCTTGTCTCTGTCACGCAGTTCATCCGTCATTCCTTTGGTCTTCCCCGATCCCTATAACCATCCACAACGCATTCTAACTCAAAACTTTCGTTTTTGGTACATTTTTTTGCTATGAGCTGGTAACCCCAATTCAATCACGTCAATGTCAAGTCAACGAACGAAAAAAGCTGAAAGCATTGCTGTTGTTGTTTTGATTTCATTTGGGCGTGAAAACTTGAAAGATTTATCATTCCGAATTATTAGATATGCAAGAGACGAACTTAATTTATTAAAATCTTATGATCGGTTTGCTTCTGCGTGACTTTTGTCTCGACCCAACAGATTTTGCACTTACAATGAGCCAGAGATGTACTTAAAACTTGGCTGCATAACAAAACTAGAGGCAGAGTAAGAAAAGAGATACATATGGAAAAAGTGTGGGCATGAAACTCCATGGTTACTGTTTTCTAATTAATTGGCTTTTACAATGTTTTCATATCGTAGTGTTCAATACTTGTCAATATGTAGGAATTTGGCAGTAGACACTCAATGATTCTTTGCATATTGTAACATCATTTGATATAGGGCCTTTGCACACCCCAGATTATGCCGTGGACTTCATGAATTCTTGGTTCAATGACTCAGATTTTGTCTGAACAGTACATAGCGATGTGGACAGCATTGTCTTTGCCTTATTCAAGTCTCGGAGGGTGCAATTAGTTGTGCACAACAAGCGGGAGAGGTGTGGCATATCCTGTGTAATACAGTGCGAGTGTAGCTGCAACACTTTTATTGTATTCTTATATTTTATTTATATTTTTTTATATTTATATAAAGGGACAATAAACAGCTACAATATGTGTTGGAACAGAGTAAAGATAATACAAATTAACAATATTGCAGACCACTACATTATCCGATATTAATATGAGAGAATATGATAGTGAGTTGGACAAAAAAAATATATGATAATAATTACATAAATAATTATAGAAATATTAATAATAGTAATTATTAAAAATTTAACTAAAAATTAAATAAACTAAATATTAATTACATCATGCAAATTAGAAATTCAAATTGATTTAATTGCTGGCACCAGAGTAATAATATGCACTAAAAACAAATAAATAATAAAATCTAGACTAGCTTACATTCCTAATAACATTATTGGTTCATAATAATTTTCATGAGATTGGATTTAAATTTGGATTTTGAGCATTCAAAAAATATCAATATTAATAAAATAACAATTATAATTATTATTCAAGATGCATTGTGATGTAGTCTGTTAATGGTTTTTACTATGATTTGACAACACTACCACCAATACCAACCTGCAACCTGTGGGCTCTCCACAGGGTTGATAGTAGTCCCGTCTCACTCATAGCGATGAGGCCTTTGCCATTAGGAGTGGGAAGGTAATACGCTGATTATGCCAAAGAGCAATGGTGCTTCTAGCTCAGAGGATTTTGCATAGGAACTGTGAAAGCAAATGCTCATGTCATACAGGTTGTTACAAAATATGCGCAGTATGTACCTCTTAGGTGGTGATTCAGTTTTTTTTATGTCAGTTTTGCAGTTTGACAGTCTAAATCATATGTATTGCACTTATTTTGATAAACCCTGTATTATGGCCAGGGGGTGACCACACTTCTTTTGAATCTTCATCATCAGCATTATTTCAGGCGAAAGATGTCCACTGCTGGTTATAGGCCTCCCCCAAGTGTTTTAGCCCACATTGACCGGTATACTTCATAAAAATCTTAAATTCATTTACTGATGAAAAATGCACAGCTACAAAACCACACAAAACCATACAAAATGTCATGTTCTACCCAGTGGTGTACCACTGAGTAGAACATGACATTTTGTACGGTTTCTACAAAAAGTATGGGATTTTTATTTGAGATTTCTGACTTTTCTAGTTCCGAAAAATGAGAAGTTCTTTTCTCGGTTAACCTACGTTTTTTTTTCCCATGGGTGCGTCCACACTAATAACATAACATGTTATAAAACATGATTCAATAGATAGCAACTTTTTGTATTATGTAGATGTGTTAAAAAGGCAAAATATTGTAAAAGGTTTCATAATCTGGCAGACCCTTAGACTGCGCCTTTACCAACAACAGTTAAGGGGGAGCGCTAGGGTACCTAGCCTGTGAAATTCTTTTTTTTTGACGTGATAACGTCTTATAAATCGATAAACACCACACTTTATCGTGCGTGCAGCCAAAAGTGTCACACCGCCGCTATCAACGCCCAGTCCAAACCCTTGGACCTAGAAAACTGAAATTTTACCCAGTGGCTCCTTTTATAATGTAGACAAGGAATAAGGAAGGATTTTTTGAAATTCAACCCCTAAGGGAGTTAAATAAGGGATGAAAGTTTGTATGAAAGTCCGTCAGTTTTTCTAGTTAGGATCTTAACATTTTGTGTTTAGGCTGACGATTGAAAATTAATTTATACGTGTCTCAGCGTTTTTGATAATTCCACCCCCAAAGAGTTAAAAAAGGGGATAAAGTGTATGGAAAGTCCTTAATATTCGATTTTAATTACAAAATTTATTATTTAGGCGTACCTATGGTTGGAAGCCAACGCAACGGTGTTGTTAGAATGTCAATTTTTATGGGGTTGAAAAGGGGGATAAAATTTTGTTTTAAAGTTAAAATCAGTAATATCATGAAAAATTACGTTACTTATCACGTAAAATTATCGTCCGTAAACCGACTTTACAGACAGCCAGTTTTTAATTGTCTTTTAATCACCATAAAGCCTGATGGGCTACCCTGGCGTTTCTCCCTTAACCGGTACCTTCCTTACTGCCCAATCTCAAAATTCCATCATGTAGACTGGGTTGCTGCTGCAAAAATTCGCGATAGTCTTAAATCGACAATCGCGCATGCGACCACTAGATTAACATTTTTTTTTAAATTTATTGGCATCTTCAATATCTATGTAGTATATCAACTGTCTGGTGTCCACGACACAAGCCTCGTTGCTTAGTGTGGCACTAGATGGCACTGTGTGTTAATGTCCAGCGATATTTATTAATTTATCTTCTTAACGTGTCGATGGCAATCTAAATTGTGTCGGCCCAGAACTGAGCGACTAGTTTGTCGCTTTCGGAGCGTCCATCAGTTCCTGCAGTGAACAAGCAACAGGACACGCAGGACACGATATTAAGTGCCCCATCGTTTGTGGAACAGCACCACATTTACACTCCAGGGCAGATTCATTATTTATTGGCATAAACTAGTAATTTACATGGTCGTGAACCACTGGTCCCTGTGGTAGGTGGTGATTTGGTGAAACACCTGGGCTTTCATTAACGATTCAGTCGTTCATAATAGAATAGCACAATCAGCCTATAATGTTCCCAGTGCTGGGACACAGGCCTTCTCTCTATGACAGGGATTGGGCTATAATCCACCACACAAGCCCAGTGCAGGTTGGTAGATGTCCGGGGTTGCGGGAATGTTCCGGGGTTTCGGGACTGCTCCGGGGTTGCGGGACTGTTCGAAAGAGATACCGTGACCCCGGAACACAAAGGGCGATGAAGGAACATGGATGGGTTTTAGTCAGTAAAAGTCTGATACTCCCTCTTACTCCGCCCAGAGCAGGAGAAGTCATTTGATGATTTTCCATCCGAAAAAAAAAAAAAGGTGTTTTGAGGAAGTTATATTTATATGTCTCAGAATAAGTACGTAAAGCTGAAATTACTTCCGCAAATCCTATTAAAGAATTTCATTATATCACAAGTATCTACTCGTATCCAACAAAAAAAACCTTAGCCAATAACTCGGTACATAACTTCTAAAAGGCAATATCTAAACTTGCGCCTGACTACTATTGCAATTGGAAAATAGCATTAAAACTGAAATGGACTTTGGAACCACTTCCGAAGTGTTAAACCCTTGGGAGCTGTGTTATTGGGCTAGCTGAAATTGTATAGCCTTGTTGACTTTTACAATAAAAAGACACAATATTAAATGTTATGTTGTTATTCTGTCTTTAAAAGCAAGATCTAGGGGGTGGGGGACACTACGAAAACCGGCCCTTACTGCTGCGACATAAAATCGTAGTATAATCGAATCGAAGCCGAAAAAGAAAAGGACTTGTCGCGAAAGGGACTTGTTCTCCCCGTTATTGAGATTTTTTTTGTTCTAGCTAGACCATGACCGTCTGACATATTGGGCGTCAAAGTTAGTTTTTAATGTTGTGACTTCACAACACCTACTGCTTCGTGTGGCACTAGATGGCGGTGTGTGTAATGTCCAGCGATATTTATTTATTTACGTACCTCCATGACCCCCGTACTATTCCATGGATCCATCAGCACAATGTTTTGAGTGTACATTGAGTCCTACTTTTCACCCCAAAAAAAGTTTTTAAAAACTTATAAAAAAGTTGGAACATTGACGTCCAATTATATCCGTAACTAGGTTCTCAGGTATGGTCTAGACTAGATCCAAAAAAATATCGCAATGACGGGGAGAACAAGTGCCCTTCGGCTTCGTTAGGGTGGTTTTACATCCTTTATGTTCAAGTCAATATTCATGTCATCTCGCCTTTCACGCAACCCATCCGCCTTTTGACTTGGTAAACCACTCTTTCAAATAGTTTGGGGACTTGAGCAAGCTGTGGGTTTTGGGGGACTTTCCTACGTAATTTTGAGCTGATTCTCGGGATATTTGGAATAAAACTGTCTTTTAATTTTCAGTTAGATTACAATAACTTAGTTTTCACCATCAAGAAATTGCAAATCAATTCTTATATAAGTCCGTCAGTTAGAGCATTGGAAAATAATGGACACGTATTTTTTTGTTTTTGTAGGTAAATCAATGAATATTGACAAGATAAATCGCATCAAAATTCGGGAATGGGGGCTCGTGACGTCAGAACGCACTAAAAATTATACCACGGCGTGACGTATTGAAAGTTTTAAAAGCGTCGTATCTTCGTCAATTTTGGTTTACGTAACAAAAGAAAAAAATCAACATATTTTTTGATAAGTAATCTAACTGACGGACTAATTAGATTTTTTTAAGTACACAAACAAGCCTTTTGTGCCTCCGGTACACTGAAAACGATTGTCAGTATCGATAGTTACAAGTTGTAAGGACCCGAACGAGCTCAAAGTTATTTCGAAGGTAGAACTTTTGTTTGAAATACTTTCGAAAGTTATTCGCTGACAACTTTGACTGTTGTCGATTGTAATATTGTGATTGTTACGTCTCTTATTCAGTTATTTGGATAACATTTTCGAATTAAGTGGTATTCTTGCTAACCCAATAACACTTGCTAATCCGACCTGGGAATCGAATTCAGGACCTAATGTTCAGCAGTCGCGCTTGCGGCCACTAGATCAACGAGAAAGTCAAAAACTTAATTTAAAAATGAGTAGGAACTTATAAACGAAGATACCTTTATAGACCAGTTCGAACAAATTACGGGGGCGGTCACCTATGCACCGGACTTATGACAGATAATGTTGTAGGTACCAAAGGATAGTAGGCAAATGTGGTCCAAGCGTCGCCAAGGATGATTCATCATCATCATCATCTCAGCCGAAAGACGTCCACTGCTGGACATGGGCCTCCACCAAAGGGGGGGTTTTGCCATAATCGCCACGCTTGGCAGGCGGGTTGGCGATCGCAGTGTGGTTGTTACAAAAGCACAGAGAACGCTGCTGCCCATTCTCTGGTAAGTCCCTTAGTCGCCTCTTACGACACCCACGGGAAGACATGGGATGGTGCTATTCTTTACGTCCGACACCATACAGAAAAGGATGATTATCATACCAAATTAAAGGATTATACCCTTTAATTTCAATCATTCAAGACAAAAATAAGCTACAATTTTTCGAATTCCCTCGGACAGATTTTGATGCCCTACTGCATGTTTGAACAGTACATTGTTATGATTCATCCTTGGCGACAACGCTTGGACCAACTCCCATTCATTTTTGCCCACTGTCTTTTATCCGTACACGTTTGGCCGACACCTGTTTTTTTTATTTTTTTTCGGATTGGAAATCTTCAAATGACTCCTCCCGCTCTGGGCGGAGCAGGAGGGAGTGTCAGACTTTTACTGACTAAAACCCATCCATGTTCCTTCATCGCCCTTTGTGTTCCGGGGCCACGGTATCTCTTTCGAACAGTCCCGCAGCCCCGGCAGGCATCGGCCCTTGCGGACCCCTTCCTTTTGCTGACTCTCAAGTCTTTGAGGCGCGCGTGGAACAGTCCTGTCGTCATGAGACGGACGGACGGCGAGCTAGCCCATAGCCCACCGTCCACAGGCCCGCGTTTGGCGGACCCCTAAAGCAGTATCAGTATTTTCGAACTGCAAACGATTCAAGACTCGATATATTTAAACATCATAAGTACCTACTTTCCAAAACAGAAAATAAAAAAAATGTAGTCTACCTTAACAAACCTACCCACTTTTTATCGCGTTCAACTCTTTCTCAAATTTTTCGCTTGGCATGTTGAAATGATGAATTTAACGGAAGGGTCGCCGGATAAAACAAGAGATTACCTCCAGAATGGCCATTAGGTGACGCTGCGGTATTTTTAAAACATTTATTCAAGACTAATGTGTTACGTCAGCAGGTAATTTTTAGGGATAATTTGGGGCGATGTATTTTATAGACGTAGCTGTGGCTATAATCTTACTACACTAAGAATCTAGAATAGTGTGTTTGTAGTGATTGATTTTCGCTCTTAGATGATGTTTATTCTGTAAATTAGTTTATACCAGGGATGTAAGTACTATAATTTTATGAAGGGCCAAGTTTAATGAATGTTATTGATGTCTTAAAAAGTTTTAAATAGATCGCGGGCCGGATGAGTCCTATGCGGGCCGTATGTTGGACGAGCCTGTATAAGACAAACACTTTTAAATTATAAAAACAAGATGATGTTTCTTATTCGACTAAACTAAGAAGAAACACCGAAACAAACCCGGAGGTCACATAATCTTTAAGTCATAGGTACGCTAGAACACGCTATTTGGTTTACAGTTTAACCTACAAATTAAATTGTAAAATGTAAACCAAATAGGTTACAAGAACCATGCAGATTAGTGTCTGAGATGATGTTTTGAGGATATAACCCAACATGTTAGGTGGACCTGTTCAGTCGGTTTTAGATAAATTAATTATTTAGTTAACGGCTGGTTATTTTATTAATTGTGAGCTATGCTGGCCATACCTATGCAATGATGCATGGCCTGTGTGTGTAGTTGCCTGGGTACTGTGATATATTATAGGTAACACGCATGCCATGTCAAAATACCCAAAAGCGGCTCGGGAGTTAATTCCGCCTCGAATACAATAACAAACTTTCTCCACTTGTATCAAAATGTACTATTAATTTCGTCGAAATACGGTTGCTGAAGTGGGCAGGGCACATTGCTCGCAGAACGGATGGCCGATGGGGCCGAATAGTTCTGGAGTGGCGTCCGCGAACCGGAAGACGATGCGTTGTAAGGCCTCCGACTGGGTGGACCGATGACCTGGTGAACGTTGCAGGGATCCACTGGAAGCGAGTCGCCGAGAACCGGACAGTGTGACGACGCTTGGGGGAGGCCATTGATGCCGTGGAAATGTTTTGGATAAAATAAAGAGAGAAAGAAAGAAAAAGCATTTATTAGCCGGCACAGGACAAAAACCACAATGATAATGATGAAGGTTGCTGCCTCTGACAAATCTGTCAAAGTCCGTCATCTTTGCTAACGTTGCAAAAAAATTGGTGAGGAGATTTTTTCTTTCGTAACGATTCAGTCAAATCGGTCGGGAGCCAGAATAGGTCGGGACAAATCGTGGACTGGCTGCGAATCTAAAGGGAAGCTGCTGTCCAACAGATAAAATACCTAACTAAAAGGATTGTAGGAAGCACGAAAAATCAAAATATCCGTTTATAAATCAAAGCAAAATTGCAGATTGATGAATTTAATCCAAAGTACAGATGTAACGATAAAACAAATTTTCAATTTCCGAACGGAATATTTGTGAACTACCTAGGTACATTATCTACGTATGTAGGGTACGAGGCAAATATATTGTATTTACTTTGAGGGAAATGGAATATCCTGTAAAAATGTCCAATGTGATTTTATCAAAACATTTTATTTTTCATTGTAAATGATACGATTTTCGTCTGTTTGATGTTTAAAACACGGTTTTATTCTATTATTTATCTATTAAGGAGATTTAAGAGGAAATTGACGACTCTGTTTTGCTATAATAATCGAAGCCTACCTATATTTTTACGAAAGGCACCTGCCACATTATGATTACAAAGTAAAATCGGATTCCCTATGGAAAATCGTTTGAAACGTTATTTTATTCGTTCCACAATTTGTGAGTCTATATTGCCATCAACCAGGTACAGATCCAGACTCCAGACTATTGCTAAAAATCCTCATACCTATATCACGTTGGAATTGAAACCTCAGGACCTCACACTCAGTAGTGGCACTGACGGCCACTAGACAAACGCGGCGAGTCTAAAATCTCAATTAAACCGTAACTAACAAACTTATAAATAAATACCAACACGAAAATCAAACGGGCGAATAGTCCAAACAGAAGGATAACGTATTTAGCAAGGCGTGGAACTTCCTAACACGTCTAATTGAAATGCGGCTGCGGGCGGACCGTAGGTCTGAAATATCTGAATTTTTAACAAACTCGTCCGCTCCTGGACTACGGAGCAAGCGATTTGAATACATTTTCTGTTTAGCGACACAACTTTCGCGACGGCTGGGTTTTTTCGCGTTTCGAGTTTCAGGGTTTTGTTTTTTTCTGTCTCACCTTTTCGGACGTCTGTGGATGTTATTATTGTGGGTTTAGCTGTACAAGGATGTTTTGGAGAGTGACCAAAATTGGAACTAGCGATGTTTTTGTTAATAGTGGGTTTATTGAAAGGACGTCTGATAGAGACATAGATGTCTTCCTAGTCTACCTACCCAGATGTCTAAGAAAAGGGTGGGTACTATTCACCTCTCTCTAACCCTTTGGTGAAAAAAGGCGTACTTTTACGTTACTTAAGTCTTAAACTTTAGTTGCAAGAAAAATATAGATACTTAGTACAGAAGAGAGATCTCTCTTTTTCTATAACACACCAATCCTAACGCGGAAAATATAAGGTGAATTAGTTTTTTATTTTGTACAACTAATTCAGTGAATTAGTTGTACAAAATAAAAAACAAATACGTAAAAAAAAAAAAAGGTCTTGAAACTGTTAAAAATGGCATTAAATTAAAATTCAAACAGCGTACACAAAATTAGGGCTATAGAAAAATGCAGTGTACAGCGAGTCTCTTCATTTAATTTGCCAGCGACCGACCAAATTGAATTCCTCTGTCGCCTCTTATCTGTTTTTTTTTTTGTAAAATTTTCCTATTTTCTAATTGGTCCCCCCGACCAATTAGAAAATAGGTAATGTGTAACGTTAATTTGATTGGTTCGTTGTGATGCTGCAATGTCTGGGTTGCGTTGTATGTAGAAGATAATACGTAGGTACTCTTCCTTCATTGTGATTTTATGTCTGATTTTGGAGTTTTTGACTGCCTCGTTGGTTTAGTGGTCGCAAGCACGACTGCTAAGCATGGGATCTTGGGTTCGATTTCCGGGTCGGCCAAAGTGATGTTGGGTTCTGGATTTGTGCCCGGTTGGTGGCAAAAGGCTCTCCCCTTTTACATGAGACTTAAAACATAACTGGCGAAATGTGAAAGTACTATTACGTACCCTCTGCCGAACTCTTTGGGAATTACAGGTGTGATGTTATGTTGTTTGGAGTACAGTGATTTTTATTTTTGTTGTCATAAGTTAGGTGTCGGAGATACAATAACGGTGAAAGGACTTTTTAATTTTATTACTGTGCAATTTAAGTTACGTATTTGTTTTCAGGTTTACCTTTAATTAGGTATTTAGTAATCATTTCTGGTTATAGACGGTCAACAAGACGAATACAATATTATACATTGTTGTCTATCTCTGTTATAAATTAGATATTCTGAAACGACTAACTTGGGCTCATAACTCACTCAATATTAGCGCCTCATAAAAAGCGAATAGCAAACTCGCAGATGTGATACTTATGGTTAGCATTGTTTCTTTAGGCACAAATTATGAATCAAACATCCAAACTGTTCTAAAATCCTAATATTGGTTATTTAAAAAAATGTTTTTGCTGTCATCACCAATATCGTCATCTAGGTATTTAAATTCAGCTTATTGTTTATTTAAGATAATTATGCTCAGTGCTACATTAGGCATAGCTTTATAACGTTGTGATATTGATAAGGATGTCCATGTTTATCATAATTCTGTTGCTGTTAGCCTGCGTAATCGTACTGCAGGGCGAAGGCACCTCCCGATGACTTCCAGTGTTTTCAATCCAGGGCCAATGTGGACCACTACCCGTTGGTGTTGTCCAGCTCGTCCCGCCATCTTCTACGAGGTCTGACGCGAACTTTCTGGCTGCGTCGGGGCTCTGCATCATAATCCTACTTCACTATCACTACATATTATAAAACAAAGTCCCCCGCCGCGTCTGTCTGTCCCTATGTATGTTTAGATCTTTAAAACTACGCAACGGATTTAGATGCGGGTTTTTTTTAATAGACAGAGTGATTCAAGAGGAAGGTTTGTGTATATGTATAATTTTCGGGCGGGCGAAGCCGCAGGCATCAGCTAGTATATTATAAATGCGAAAGTTTGTGAGGATGAATGGATGGATAGACGGATGTTTGTTACTCTTTCACGCAAAAACCACTGTACAGATTTGAATGAAATTTAGCACACAGATAGTTTATAACCAGTTCGTTGAACTCGTGGGACTCCCACTAGGTGGATCGATGACCTGGTGAAGGTTGCGGGAATCCGTTGGATGCGAGTCGCACGGGACCGGTCAATGTGGCGACACTTGGGGGAGGCCTATGTCCAGCTGTGGATGTCTTTCGGCTGAAATGATGATGATGAGTATGATCCCGTGGGACAAGTATCGAACTCCACGTGGGCAAAACCGCGGACATAAGCTAGTTACATACAGAACTTCATTAATTTACAATTCAGCGCTTCTTTTGAGCCTTTACTCCAATGCTTACCCACCTTTATCGTAATTAGGTACCTAGCTAATTAAATTCGAACTGTGGTTTTACTATAAAGTTTCAGAGGCTGTTTCAAAAGTACTCAAAACTATATAGACTTTAACAACAAGCTATTAAGTAAACCTTGGACCTTAAAACTTCGAAATTATCGTATCCGATCGTAATAAAGGAATTTTCGAAATACTCATAGCCGACCCAAATAAGCACTTCGGATAAATTATTAAGATATTTAAGATGGTCTTAACTAAAGACAAAGACGTTTATAGATACTGAACTAAGGTGGGTGGATCATGGAAGACCACGCTCCTTTGAAGGCCAACTATTAAAAAGTCCTAGTTATTTACATATAACGACATATTCCTTCTACACACACTAAGATTTGATGGATCTTAGTGTGTGTAGAAGGAATCACGAATCACTCAAGGCCACAGACGCGGTGGCGAGTCGTTCGCGCCGCTATTTTGGTAGTGCGAGCCCACGCTTCGGTCGTCGAGACGTCGACGTTAGAATTGTAATTCGCGCACACAAAACGAAAGTTTTTAGGTTAATAACCTACTGTGAATAGGGTCTAAGGATTATGTTATGGTACTACAGAAAAAAGTAATGATTTTGCCTCGAATTAAGTTAAAATATTGGTAGTGTTCCTAATAAAGCCAGTGGTTCCTTGTGTATTGTTTAACGGGCTGGTGTCCGCAACTCCACGGCAAAGCGCGTTTTTGCGTATGGGCTATAATCCACCACGCGGGCCCAGTGCGGATTGGTAGATGTCACATGTCTTCGAATTTTTGGTTCTAGGACATGCCGGTTTCCTCTCGATGTTTTCCTTCATCGTTTTGAGAGCAGTGGTGATGAAATAAATTACACAAAGTAATGTGCTTGTCTCGGTTCGAACCCACGACTTACTGTTCGTAAGTCGGGGCCGCTACCACTGGGCCACCACTGCTCTCCCGGTGGTTCCTTATAAGGCCAATCAAAAATTGTGATGGTTGGCCTTGTTATGGTACATGGGACATACAAGGAACATCTACAAATCATGAACAAATTAATGAACACTTAGTTTTTAGTTAAAAATACGTACCGTGAAAGGTAAAACAACGTTTTATATTTATGATATTTCTATTTATAAGGGTTATTCAACTTTTTAACTCAGATTGAAATTTTGGCCCTACAAAGAACAGACCCATAAGAACTAAGAAGGCCGTTTTAGGTAAAAAAAAAAAGTTTTTAAATTTCATTATAAAACGCATTGGCAAGTTATTTGGTATCAGTAAAATACCCATTACTACTATTTTTATTAAATAAATAATTTTAATATATTCTTAGTTATACGATAGTGTTCAACTAATGTCCGTTGACTTTTATAAAGATGATAAAAATATATTAAGCATTAAATGTTTCGCTTAAATGAAAGACCATATTATGTAGTTTTAAGAAAAGCCGATACTATTTTAATTATTGTTACAACTCTATTTTCAAGTTGAACGACTGATTTATAATATTGGCCTTGTTTGGATCCCTGTTTCTTGCAAGGCCATTGAATTCCTCAGTCGTCTCTGTTTTTAGGGTTCCGTAACTCAAAAGGTGAAAAAAGTACCCTTATAAGATGACTTTCTTGTCCGTCTGTCTGTCCGTCTGTCACCACCGATTTTCTCAGGAACGTGTGGCCCTAGCAAGTTGAAATTTATACCAGATACTGAGGTCTATAGTCCCTATTATAAAAATCAAGATCCTGAGTCAACACATTAAAAAGATGTGGGAAAATTTAGATTTTCGCGAAAACTTGTAAGTACCAAAATTTACCTCAATTTTCTACTTTATGTGTATATTATATTTTTCGGAATTTTCCCTTTACTTGTACTGTAAGACCTTGCTTTTAAACGAAATTGACAATTCTAGGTCAACCGGAAATATCCTATAGGTTTTGGGTCGAAAACCTATAAGGTAGTTCCCGTTAACCTAGGATCACGAAATTTGGTGAGAAGCACAAAAACGCGCCGCGCCGTCGACACGGCCTGTCGTCATGAGACGGACGGACGGCGAACTAGCCCATAGCCCACCGTCCACAGGCCCGCGCCTACGGTGGCGTGGCCCCCGACGCCCGGGGCGTCGGACGCTGTGAGGTTCTCTCCCTCTCACGTTCCGCCACCTCCTTCTCTAGCATTACTGCTTCACAGAAGGAGGTGACGGCGTCCCATTCCGTCTCGCTCCGGACCATGGCTTGCACCAAGGCCGGACGCGAGAGGTCACCGCCGCCATTCGCCACTTCGAGGACACGGCGGTGCTTCGCCCACGCGGGGCACACCTCCAACGTGTGCTCCACCGTGTCCTCCGGTCGATCCTCGCAATGGAAACACCCGGGCGTTTCCTCCCACCCGATTCGGTGCAGGAACCTCCCGAAAGAACCGTGTCCGGTGAGGACCTGAGTCAGGCGGAAGGTGAGGACGCCGTGGCGTCTCTCAAGCCACTCCTCAAAGAGGGGACTTACCGCCACTATTGTGGCGTGCCCTAGTACGACAGGCCTAATCACGGACTTGTAAATTTTCCCCTTTAACTTGAGGGGCATCCTTGGATCGCAAGTTGTTCCAGTGACCTGTCGCCATTTCATCCATCCTGAGTTGATCCGATGGGTTACGTCACGGTCTACTTCACCATCCACCATTCCTTGAACAAGAGACCCGAGGTACCGGAAATCGGAACAGACCGGTATGGGTGTTCCGGCAAGAGTTATGGGCGTAGGACTGGAGAGACCGCCGAAATCACAGAATAAGTATTCTGTTTTGGACCTACTTAATTTCAGACCAACATTCTCCAGTCTTTGCCACCACACCTCCAATCTGCTCTGGACCTCTAGGCCACTCTCGGCAACCAACACATTGTCGTCGGCAAACAGCACACACCAGGGAGCCTCTTCCTGGACGTCCGACGCGCGTGCGTCCATTATCACCAGGAAGAGGTAGGGACTTAGAGCCGACCCTTGGTGCAAGCCAACAGCCACATTGAAGCTTCCGGTGGTGCCCGCTGTAGACCGGACTTGGGTACTACATCGACTGTACATCGCTCGGATCAACTGCACATACTTCCCAGGCATACCTTTCTCTTTTGTAAGTACAGCCTTTTTTGTCAATTATGTTGGGATCGGCTGTCACCATATGCAACTGCATATTACAGCAACAGCAACAACAGTATATTATTTATTTAAATGAACAATTTTAATTAATTTTCATGACTCGATTCACAAAATGTTAACCAAAATTGCAAGATTGTGCGACTTTTGTAGTAGCGCCATCTACAATATTCTTAATACACTAAGTTGGCTGATTACGTAGTACCTCACGTCAGCGTATAGGTGTCGCTGCATTCATTCCTAACTCGACTTTCATGAAAATAATAATTAAACCCATGAAAAACGGTGTTTGATTGTTTCATTTTTAAAGCTAATCTGAATAGCTATTACTTTGTCGAGCCGCAAGCTACATACTGTCTAGTATGGGGCTTTCTAGCAACAACACTGTTATTTAGTTATTATGTAATCTAATATGATCAATACTCATTTTATAAACATTTGTATTTTTGTATGTAACGAATAAACTTAAAAAGTACTGGACCGATTTGAAAAATTCTTTCAGCAATGGATAGCTACATTATCAGCGAGTAACATAGGCTATATTAATTTATCCCCGTACTCTAACGGGAACGGGATTTACGCGGGTGAAACCGAGTGACGTCCGCTAGTAAGTAATATTTTATGCCACTTGTAACATCTCTTGTCTATACAGAGTGACTGGATCTGGACCCGCCATAGCAAATTCGCATGTAGTGGAGGCAAAATTTAAAAGCCTACTATCTTATTTTTAACCCTAGTTTGAGGGAAGTTCCGAGGTATTTTAATCACCAATGTTTATGAATACCAACAAATAATAAAAAAACTAGCAAAAAAATATTTTGTAAAACATAAAAATTGACATAATTATCCCAAACTATAAAACTTTAGCTAGGGAAAGTAAGGTTCAATAAAATTGGAAATGACCTCGTCTATATGAATGAATGAATTATAATTATACATGGTGGAAACAACCTCATCGCGAAGTCATCAACCAAGCATTCTGACTTTACGCAAAAATTATTGCCGAGAAACGACTGGTGGAACGATGGTAGAACTCAATGTAACGCACTCAAAACATTGTGTTGATGCATGGATTGAATAGTCGCGGAGGTGTATAAAGTAAAAATCTTACATTAAAAACGTATATTAAAAAAAAACTTGTTAAAAAGTTGGAACTTTGACCCCCAATATCTCAGTAACTAGAAGGTTCCCAGGTATGGTGTAGAACAAAAAATTTATCGCAATGACGTGGAGAACAAGTGCCTTTAGGCTTCGTTAAGATTTAAGAGGTTTTTTACACCCTTCATAATAATTATGTAACTGCATATGAATTACGCGGTTAATAATCAATTTTCTATTTGTAATAGCTGCACACAATGTTAGCACAGTCATGTGATCCTTTGTGACTAAATTATAAACGTCGTATCGTTATTTCGTCCTATTTGAACTGGCTACATTTCATAATTAGGCCTGAAGTATGTAGTTACAAATACCGCCAGTGGGTACAACTGCCATCTTCGTTACCAGCTTCCAGAACCGCAAGTATTTCGTTCGTTCACCATGTAAAATGTAATAATAGGTACCAACCTCAACGTTGCATTGGAAGGCCTCCCATTATGTGGACCGATGACCTGGTGAAGGTTCCGGGGATCCGCTGGATGCGAAACGCACGGGACCGGTCAATGTGGCGACATTTGGAGGGGGCCTATGTCCAGCAGTGGACGTCTTTCGGCTGAAATGATGATGATTCATCATCAACATCGCATCGCATTTAACATCGCGCATTGATGACCTGGTGGACGTCGTAGGACTCCGCTCAATGCATGAAGCACGAGATTGGTCGATGTGGCGACGCTTGTGGGAGGCCTACCTCCAGCAGTTTAATAAATGCGTTTATTACGCATTTATTAAACTGCTATTTCATGCTATTTCACTTCAGTACCTTAAACATGTAGGTTTTGCTGCCTGAAATCAGTGAGCAATTTGCTCACTGAGTGAGACAAAGTAACTTTTTAATTTTTGTTTTCAGAAAACCGCGAATATTTTATTCAGCCTTGGGTTAATCATACAATTCGAAGCATTCACACTTTATCTCTTTCCCGCGATTAGACAAACTGCTACAGACGAATGTTGCGACGGGCGTTGATGCACCTGACCTCCAGATTGGCTGCCTTCTAAGGTCGAACAAGATCCCATAACTCACTTCTATAGCTTTAATAGAAGATCAGACAAAACATTGGAAGAAATAAATTCATCTACCGAGAAGTTACCGCTGCATTAGAAAAACCCCAAAAATTGAAGTTTGTGTATTTAATAATAATCAATCACAAAAACACCACCCTGTGATGAATACTTCATTATAGGGTGGGGTTCTTGTGCTTGATTATTTTTAAACGTTTTCTTTTATATAATCTACTTTATACTGAAATATTTAAAAATTTAATTAATGTGTAAAAAAATAAATAAAGGTAAAAATCGTGATTCCTTTTTTAATGAATAGTACAATTCAAGTAAAATTGTTATGTACATTATATATACATACTACAACTAGAACTATATATAATTACAAAAATAAAACTAAGCGTAAGTACTTACATATTGGTGCGGGATAAACTCCGCACCTGGGCCCCCCCACTGACGCAGAGTCTCCGGCCTGAGCTCGTGGAGGACGTAGTGAGCACTCTGTTCCCTACGCGGGGGGAACATCCCCCCCCGCCTATGGCTCCGCCACCTGCGGTGCTGGAAGCGGACCATCAGGACGACGACGACGACACTCCGGTAGTGACTGGGGTAGACCTGAGAGTGGCGGTACGCAGGCTCAGTGCCAAAAATACCGCCCCGGGACCCGACGGCTTGCCTGGCAAAGCCTGGGTCCTGGCCTCGGAGGCTCTCGGGCCCCGACTGGAGGGGCTCTTAAGCGCATGCTTGGAGAGAGGCCAGTTCCCGCTTCGTTGGAAGACGGGGAAGCTGGTCCTCATTCGGAAGCCGGGGCGCCCTGCGGACTCTCCGTCCGCATACCGGCCCATAGTGTTGCTCGACGAGGTGGGCAAGCTCTTTGAAAGAGTAATTGCAAACCGCCTCGCCGAGCACCTTGCGGGGACGGGGCCGGATCTTGCGGAACACCATTTTGGTTTCCGCAAGGGGCGCTCTACGGTGGACGCCATCATGCGCGTGAGAGCCCTCACGACGGGGGATGCGGTGTCCCGGGGTGGGGTTGTCTTGGCGGTGTCTCTTGACATCGCCAACGCCTTCAACTCCATGCCCTGGAGCTGCATTAGGGAGGCACTCCGGTATCACCGGGTGCCGACCTACCTTCGTCGTGTGGTCGGGGACTACCTGACAGATAGAGCCGTCATCTACCCCGGTCGCAGCGGAGAATGGAACCGGCGTGAGATGTCGTGCGGTGTTCCGCAGGGATCCGTCCTAGGGCCGTCCTTGTGGAACATCGGTTACGACTGGGTGCTGCGCGCCGACCTCCCTAGCGGCGTCAGCGTGGTTTGCTATGCCGACGACACGCACAGGGGGGGTCGCACGAGGCGGCGGCCGAAATCATGACACGCGGGGTTGCGATAGTCGTTAAGAGGATCCGGCAACTGGGTCTCGAGGTGGCATTGCACAAGTCCGAGGCCATGTGCTTTCATGGGCCTCGGAATGCGCCACCTCCGGGATCCTTACTCACGGTAGGAGGGGTATCCATCGGTGTCGAGTCGACTTTAAAGTACCTAGGACTCGTCCTCGACAGCCGGTGGAACTTCGTGGAGCACTTCCGACGTTTGGCCCCCAAACTGGAACGGACTGGGGCTGCCTTCAGGCGGCTCCTGCCCAACCTGGGGGGGCCGAACGCCTCCTGCCGGAGGCTCTACGCGGGTGTCGTGCGGTCCATGGCCCTTTACGGGGCCCCGGTGTGGGCGCGTTCATTGAGGCTACGTGCAGCCCACTACCTGAACGCGCCCCAAAAGGTGGTAGCCGTAAGGCTGGCCCGTGGGTACCGCACGATCGCCCGCGAGGCGGCGTGCCTCCTTGCCGGATTGCCGCCATGGGATCTGGAGGCGATAGTCCTCGCGCGCCTGCATGAATGGCGCGCGGAGGCGCTTCGCCGGGGGGAAACTCCGCTGCCGCGACAAATTGTCGCTCAGCGGACAGACTTCCGGCGGGATCTCATGGCGACATGGAGAGAGCGACTGTCGCAACCCCGTGCAGGGCACGCCACGATAGTGGCGATAAGTCCCCTCTTTGAGGAGTGGCTGGAGAGACGCCACGGCGTTCTCACCTTCCGCCTGACGCAGGTCCTCACCGGACACGGTTGTTTCGGGAGGTTCCTGCACTGAATCGGGCGGGAGGAAACGCCCGGGTGTTTCCACTGCGAGGATCGACCGGAGGACACGGTGGAGCACACGGTGGAGGTGTGCCCCGCGTGGGCGGAGCACCGCCGTGTCCTCGAAGCGGCGATTGGCGGCGGCGACCTCTCGCGTCCGGCCCTGGTGCAAGCCATGGTCCGGAGCGAGACGGAATGGGACGCCGTCGCCGTCTTCTGCGAAGCAGTAATGCTAGAGAAGGAGGTGGCGGAACGTGAGAGGGAGAGAACCTCACAGCGTCCCGGCCGCCGCGGGAGACGCCCCGGGCGTCGGGGGCCACCACGTGGCCCCCGGCCACCGTAGGCGCGGGCCTGTGGACGGTGGGCTATGGGCTAGCTCGCCGTCCGTCCGTCTCATGACGACAGGCCGTGTCGACGGCGCGTTCGTGTTCCACGCGCGCCTCAAAGAGAGTCAGCAAAAAGGAGGGGTCCGCAAGGACCGATGCCTGCCGGGGTTGCGGGACTATTCGAAAGAGATACCGTGGCCCCGGAACACAAAGGGCGATGAAGGAACATGGATGGGTTTTAGTCAGTAAAAGTCTGACACTCCCTCCTGCTCCGCCCAGAGCGGGAGAAGTCACTTGATGATTTCCCATCCGAAAAAAAATAAAATAAAAAGTACTTACATATTTAGGGTGTAAACAACTCCGGCAGGGCTGTGGCGCCCCCCCCCCAAAAAGCCGGCTCCGGCGAAACCAGCGCCGAATAAAAAGGCGGCCAAAAAAGGGAAGGGCAAGGCAGCTGCACAAGTGGACACTGTGCCTACGGCGAATGGGCCAGTGCCTGCGGCACGGCAGCTGCCGCCGCCACCACTGCCCCCCCAGCCCCCTACACCTCCCTCGGCTGAAGCCGGATGGCAGGTGGTCGGGGAGAAAAAGAAGGGGCGAAAGGCGGCCAAAAAGGCCCGGAATGAGGAGCGGCAGCGCCAGCATAGGGCGCGAAAGATCGCGGCTAGGCTCCGCGCCCCGAAGACCGCGGCTGTAGTGATTACACTACAGCCGGAGGCGGAAAAGAGGGGCGTGTCCTACCGCGACTTGCTGGCGAAGGCGAAAGAGACGGTGGATCTCGGAGAGCTCGGGATCACCGGGGGCCTCCGGCTTAAAGTTACCGCAACGGGGGCTCACATGCTGGAGATCCCCGGAGAAACCAGTGGGTCGTCCGCTGACGCTCTAGCTGAAAAGCTCAGAGCGTCCTTGAACGCGGACGACGCCCGAGTGTCCAGGCCCGTCAGTTGCGCAGACCTGCGCATCCTGGGTCTGGACGACTCGGTGACCAAGGAGGAGGTGGTGGCCGCCGTCGCCAGGTCCGGTGGGTGCCCTGCTGAGCAGGTCAGGGCAGGCGCCCTACGTCCGGACCTCACGGGTATGCATACCGTTACGGTATGCTGCCCCGTAACGGCGGCCAAAACGATAGTGGAGGGCCGAAGGCTATTGGTGGGCTGGGTATCAGCGCAGGTGAAGCTGCTGGAGCCCAGACCTCTGAGGTGTTATCGCTGTCACGTGGGGCACCACGTGTCAGTACAGTGCGCCTCGGAGGTTGATCGCAGCGGCCTCTGTTTCCGCTGCAGCAAGCCCGGTCACGTGTCCTCGGCTTGCTGTGCCACGCCGCACTGCGGTGCCTGTGCGGCAGCTGGCAAGCCGGCCGATCACCGGGCTGGGAGCAAGGCCTGCGCTCCGCCCACCAAGGCCACCAGAGGCAAGGGAAGGCCCTCCACCGCCACCGCCACCGTCGCCACCGCCACCGTCGCCACCGCCGCAGCCGCAACTGCCGCCGCTGCCGCTGCCGCTGCCGTAGAGGGGCCCTCACAGGGGGCCAGGGAGGAGGAAGCGGTAATGGAGTGCCAATAACGGCCCCATTACGCTTCCTCCAAGCGAACATCAACCACTGCGCCTGCGCTCAGGATCTGTTGCTCCAGAGCATGGCGCAGTGGTCGACACACATCGCTGTGGTCGCTGAGCCGTATTTCGTCCAGCCCAGGGAAGACTGGGTGGCGGACATTAGCGGCTCAGTGACCATAGTGTCGTCGGCCGCCGCCGGTACCCCGACCCTTGAAGGTGTCAGGAGGGGTCGGGGGTGCGTAGCAGCACGGTTCGGGGAGATCGTAGTGGTGGGAGTCTACTTCTCCCCGAGCCGAACTCTCGCCGAGTCCCACAACTCTCTCGCAGAGTTGAGTGTTGTCGTCGGAAACCATTCCCTCCCCGTGCTTGTCCTCGGGGACTTCAATGCCAAGAATTTGGCTTGGGGTTCTCGTTGCACAGACGTGCGGGGACGGATGGTGGAGGACTGGGCTCTGGAGAAGGGCCTGGTCGTCCTAAATCGGGGTTCTGTCGCCACGTGTGTGCGGATGCGGGGCGAGTCGGTGGTGGACATTTCGTTCGCTAGCCCCGCTCTGTCGCCGCGTGTCGTTGACTGGCGTGTCATGGAGGGGGTGGAGACCTATTCCGACCACCGGTACATCCGGTTTGACGTCTCCACCCAGACCTCGAGCGCGCCGGTCCAACAGGCCCCGAGTGGTCCGCGTTGGGCGCTGAAGCAGCTGGACCGGGAGCTCCTCCTGGAAGCCTCGATCGTGCAGGCCTGGGTGACATCACCAGACAGGCCTGCCGACATTAACAATGAGGCAGGGTGGTTCCAGGAGGCCATGTCCGATATATGCGACGTGGCAATGCCCCGAGTCCGGCCAGGAAGCGCCCGACGTCAGGTGTACTGGTGGTCGCGAGAGCTGACGTCTCTGCGAGAGGCGTGCGTGGCTGCGCGACACCTGTACGCCAGGCATCGCAGGCTCCGCATTCGCCCACCGAATGCGGCAGCCATCGAGGCGGAGCTTTATGAGGGGTACAGAGCGGCGAAGACCGCCCTCCGCGAGGCTGTCCTGCGGGCCAGGGACCTGGCGCTCAGCGCAAGGGGCGCTCTACGGTGGACGCCATCATGCGCGTGAGAGCCCTCACGACGGGGGATGCAGTGTCCCGGGGTGGGGTTGTCTTGGCGGTGTCTCTAGACATCGCCAATGCCTTCAACTCCATGCCCTGGAGCTGCATTAGGGAGGCACTCCGGTATCACCGGGTGCCGACCTACCTTCGTCGTGTGGTCGGGGACTACCTGACGGATAGAGCCGTCATCTACCCCGGTCGCAGCGGAGAATGGAACCGGCGAGAGATGTCGTGCGGTGTTCCGCAGGGATCGGTCCTAGGGCCGTCCTTGTGGAACATCGGGTACGACTGGGTGCTGCGCGCCGACCTCCCTAGCGGCGTCAGCGTGGTCTGCTATGCAGACGACACGCTGGTGCTGGCACAGGGGGGGTCGCACGAGGCGGCGGCCGAAATCATGACACGCGGGGTTGCGATTGTCGTTGAGAGGATCCGGCAACTGGGTCTCGAGGTGGCATTGCACAAGTCTGAGGCCATGTGCTTTCATGGGCCTCGGAATGCGCTACCTCCGGGATCCTTACTCACGGTAGGAGGGGTATCCATCGGTGTCGAGTCGACTTTGAAGTACCTAGGACTCGTCCTCGACAGCCGGTGGAACTTCGTGGAGCACTTCCGACGTTTGGCCCCCAAACTGGAACGGACTGGGGCTGCCTTCAGGCGGCTCCTGCCCAACCTGGGGGGGCCAAACGCGTCCTGCCGGAGGCTCTACGCGGGAGTCGTGCGGTCCATGGCCCTTTACGGGGCCCCGGTGTGGGCGCGTTCCTTGAGGCTGCGTGCAGCCCACTACCTGAACGCGCCCCAAAAGGTGGTAGCCGTAAGGCTGGCCCGTGGGTACCGCACGATCGCCCGCGAGGCGGCGTGTCTCCTTGCCGGATTGCCACCATGGGATCTGGAGGCGATAGTCCTCGCGCGCCTGCATGAATGGCGCGCGGAGGCGCTTCGCCGGGGGGAAACTCCGCTGCCGCGACAAATTGTCGCTCAGCGGACAGACTTCCGGCGGGATCTCATGGCGACATGGAGAGAACGACTGTCGCAACCCCGTGCAGGGCACGCCACGATAGTGGCGATAAGTCCCCTCTTTGAGGAGTGGCTGGAGAGACGCCACGGCGTCCTCACCTTCCGCCTGACGCAGGTCCTCACCGGACACGGTGTTTTCGGGAGGTTCCTGCACCGAATCGGGCGGGAGGAAACGCCCGGTTGTTTCCACTGCGAGGATCGACCGGAGGACACGGTGGAGCACACGGTGGAGGTGTGCCCCGCGTGGGCAGAGCACCGCCGTGTCCTCGAAGCGGCGATTGGCGGCGGCGACCTCTCGCGTCCGGCCCTGGTGCAAGCCATGGTCCGGAGCGAGACGGAATGGGACGCCGTCGCCGTCTTCTGCGAAGCAGTAATGCTAGAGAAGGAGGTGGCGGAACGTGAGAGGGAGAGAACCTCACAGCGTCCCGGCCGCCGCGGGAGACGCCCCGGGCGTCGGGGGCCACCACGTGGCCCCCGGCCACCGTAGGCGCGGGCCTGTGGACGGTGGGCTATGGGCTAGCTCGCCGTCCGTCCGTCTCATGACGACAGGCCGTGTCGACGGCGAGTTCGTGTTCCACGCGCGCCTCAAAGAGAGTCAGCAAAAAGGAAGGGGTCCGCAAAGACCGATGCCTGCCGGGGTTGCGGGACTGTTCGAAAGAGATACCGCGGCCCCGGAACACAAAGGGCGATGAAGGAACATGGATGGGTTTTAGTCAGTAAAAGTCTGACACTCCCTCCTGCTCCGCCCAGAGCGGGAGAAGTCATTTGATGATTTCCCATCCGAAAAAAAAAAAAAAAAAAAAAAAGGGTGTAAACAACCTCATCACGAAGGCGTCAACCAAGCATTCTGTACATCAAAACTTTATGAAAAAATGATTGCTGGGAAACGTTTTTCTTTTTTGGGGTGAAAAATCATGATTTGTGGTAGAACTCTGGGAAAAGCACTTAAAACATTGTACGAGTACTGATGGCTGGATTGCATAGTACGGGGGTCGTGGAGGTGTCAAAAATCTTACATTAAAAACTTGTATTAAAAAAAAAAACTTGTTAAAAAGTTGGAGCTTTTGTTGGGCTAAGGTTCCCAGGTATGGTGTAGAACAAAAAAATGATCGCAATGACGGGGAGAACAAGTGCCTTTCGGCTTCGTTAAGAGGTTTTTTACACCCTTTATACAACTTTGTCAATAGGACACTCAGGCGTCAAAGTACCCTTTCGCATCGCTGTCATCCGGAAACGTGCCCAAAAGACTGTCAGCATTGCCACGTCGAATGGCAATGCTAATTCTTTGGCCAAAGAAAGAGCCAGCCCTCTGGTCACGCGAAGTGTCGAGAGATTTCCTTAAAAAGGAGACGTGCACTCGGACCTCATGACCCGAGCGTTTTGAGCCCAAACGGCTCAAAGCTGTAGTTACCAATAAGGTAACAGTAAGCTAAGGTTACAGTATTTGCGCCGTTTGAGGATCTCGGAGCGCGCAGAAGCGACGACTTTTGTTAGTAGATGTACTCGCGCCAGTATCACAAGCAGTGGCACGGAACAGAGAATACACAACTATTATGTAAATTACCACATTAAATATCGATGGGGTAAATAAAAAGACTTTCCGAAAATATAAAGCAAACTAGTATTTGCATGGGTGCGCGAGCTGCGTGCAGCTCGCGTGTCGTCGTGTTCTTGAGAAGTAGTCCTTACCCATATAAAGTTTTGAGAATCCATAAGAATCCTTAAACGAATTGGAAAATCCATTAAAGTCCTTAAAAGATTTTGTAAATTTTATAAAATCTTTCAAATATTTTGAAAACCCTTAAGAACCCCTAAAAAACTCTAAAGAGTAATTAAAAAAAAAAAAACTACCTGAAAATCAATGGATTCGACGCCTACTATAATATTTGTTCAAACACCCAATGGCTATCTCTAACCGTTATGAAGTTACAGCCCTTTCAATTTTAGGGGAGGTTGGGGAGGGGAGGGTATACAAATGATTTTGACCAACTGTAGGCCCCTCCTTACGAATCTGCAAAAAAAATGTTCCAAGTCTCTCAACTTTCGAGATCCGCCTAAAGGGGGGCGAAGGGGGACAAGTGGGCCAACTTTTGAAAACAGGTTTTTACTTTTCCGAGCCTCTTCTATACGAATCTGAAATAAAAAATGTTCCAAGTCTCTTGGTTTCCGAGATAGGGTAAGGAGGGGGAAAAAGGGAGGCGAAAAGGGGAGGTTTGGCACTTTTCCCATACTCGCGGGAGTTATTTGTTTACGAATCTGTCAAAATATACCCTCCTACCCATCCTTCATCTGGGAGAACAATTATGTCAGTAAGTGGTAATCGAGTTTTATATAATACTAGCTGTTGCCCGCGGCTTCGCCCGCGTAAAGTTCGGTAACCGTCCCACTGGATCATATTAAAGAGATAAATAGTGTCCTACGTGTTAATCCAGGTTATGAACTATCTATGTGCCATATTTCATAATCAACACAATCACCATCACTATCAGAACCACCATCATTATCACAATCAGCATCACTATCACAATCACCATCACAATCACCATCACAATCACAATCACAATCACAATCACCACCACTATTACCATCACAATCACCATCATCATTATCATCGCAATCACAACCATTATCATCGTAAACACAATCATCATCATCATCACAATCTCCATCCTCGGTATCACAATCACAATCACCATCACTATCAAAGTCATAATCACCATTATCGTTATCATAATCTTAATCATCGTAATCATAATGATTATCATCGTAATCACACTCATTACCATGGTAATCACAATCATTATCATCGTAATCACAATCATGATCATCATTATCACAATCACAATCACCATCACATTCACCATCACTATCACAATCACCATCACAATCACCATAACTATCACAATCACCATCACTATCACAGTCACAATCACTCCAACCATCACAATCACCATCACCATCGCTGTCACCATCACAATCATAATCACCATCATCGTTAGCACAATCATTATCAACATTATCACAATCATTATCATCGTAATCACAACCATTATTATCACAATCACCATCACCATCACCTTCACCATCACTATCACTATCACAATCACCATTTCAATCACAATCA
The DNA here is from genome assembly GCA_941918905.2 of Xestia sexstrigata. Taxonomy (NCBI): domain Eukaryota; kingdom Metazoa; phylum Arthropoda; class Insecta; order Lepidoptera; family Noctuidae; genus Xestia; species Xestia sexstrigata. The sequence continues at coordinate 10,708,639 of OW799225.2, forward strand.
CCATCATCGTTATCAATATCACTATCATCATTATCACAATCATTATCATCGTAATCACAATCATTATCATCGTTATCACAGCCATTATCATCGTAATCACAATCATCATCATACAATATCCATCCTCGTTATCAAAATCATCATGATCGTTATCACACGCATCATTATCATTACCACAAACACGTGGTCATCACTGTCACATTCACCATCACTATCACAATCACCATCACAATCACCATAACTATCACAATCACCATCACTATCACAGTCACAATCACTCCAACCATCACAATCACCATCACCATCGCTGTCACCATCACAATCATAATCACCATCATCGTTAGCACAATCATTATCAACATTATCACAATCATTATCATCGTAATCACAACCATTATTATCACAATCACCATCACAATCACCTTCACCATCACAATCACTATCACAATCACCATTTCAATCACAATCACCATCATCGTTACCAAAATCACTATCATCATTATCACAATCATTATCATCGTAATCACAATCATTATCATCGTTATCACAGCCATTATCATCGTAATCTCAATCATCATCATACAATATCCATCCTCGTTATCAAAATCATCATGATCGTTATCACACGCATCATTATCATTACCACAAACACGTGGTCATCACTGTCACAATCACCATCACTATCATAATCACTATCACAATCACCATCAATTCCACAGTTACAATCACTTTCACCATCAAAATAACCATCGCTATAACCATCAGAATCACCGTCACAATCACAATCACAATCACAATCACAATCACAATCACAATCACTATCACAATCACTATCACAATCACAATCATCGTTATCACAATCATCATCATCGTAATCACAATCAATATCATCGTAATCACAATCATCATTATCACAAATACCAACACTGTCACAATCACTATCACAATCACCATCACCATCACCATCACTACCACAGTCACAATCACTATAACCATCACAATCACTATCACCATCGGTGTCACCATCACAATCAACGCCACTATCACTATCACAATCACGATCACAATCACAATCACCATCACTATCACAATCAACATCACAATCACCATCACAATCGCAATCACTATCACGATCACAATCACCATCACCAACACAATCACCATCACCGACACTATCACCATCACTATCACCATCACAATCACAATCACCATCATCGTTAGCACAATCACTATCATCATTATCACAATCATTATCATCGTAATCACAACCATTATCATCGTAATCACAATCGTCATCATCACAATATCCATCCTCGTTATCAAAATCATCATTATCACACGCATCATCATCATTACCACAAACACCATCACTGTCACAATCACCATCACAGTCACAATCACTATCACGTTCACAATAACCATCACCATCGCTATAACCATCACAATCACCGTCACTATCACAATCACCATCACCGTTATCACAATCATCATTATCGTTATTACAATCGTCATCACAATCATCATCATCGTTGTCACAATTATCATCATCATTATCACAAACATCATCATCGTTAACACAATCATTATCATAATTATCACAATCATCATCATCGTAATCACAATCATTTTCATCGTAATCACAATCATCACCTTCATCATCATTATCACAATCACTATCATCGTTATCACAATCATGTCAATAAATCAACCATAACCCTGTATAGAAGTCGAATCCGCCATCTTCTGGATCTCAAAATAAATGCCATTTTCGTAATCTGCACCCCTGATAATCTCGGTATCGACACCCATATTGATTTTTAGACATTTCAACTCCATCGCACCCCAACAGGGAATGAAGGCATTTCAGGTCCGCCACATTAAATCCAAAAATCGTTGTTTTTGTGATACACCCGACCCGATACACCATACAAACAATACCGATGTTGATTTTCAGACTTTGTTACCCCATTTCCCCCTCTAAGGGTTGAATTCTCCGGGGTTGCGGGACTATTCGAAAGAGATACCGTGGCCCCGGAACACAAAGGGCGATGAAGGAACATGGATGGGTTTTAGTCAGTAAAAGTCTGACACTCCCTCCTGCTCCGCCCAGAGCGGGAGAAGTCATTTGATGATTTCCCATCCGAAAAAAAAAAAAAAAAAAAAAAAAAACATCCCCTTAGGGGGTAAATTTTGAAAAACCCTTTCTTAGTGTACCCCTAGACCACTTCAGGAACATATGTGCCAAATTTGGGATCTCTAGTCTCAGCGGTATAGGCTGTGCAATGATTTTTAGACTTTGTCACCCCATTTCCCCCTCTTAGGGGTTGAATTCTGAAAAACCTTGAAACCAGTTTCTACTCATTTATCAAAAGGAGCACTACTGTGAAGTTTCGAATAAAATAGTCTAACTAATCTTGTTTCCCCATACAAACTTTGGAGCCCCGTTTAACCCCTTAGGGGGTGAATTTTGAAAAATCCTTTCTTATTGCACCCCTAGACCACATAAGGAACCTACTTACCAAATTTGGAATCTGTAGACCCAGCGGTTTGGGCTGTGCGTTGATAGATGAGTCAGGCAGTCAGTCAGTCAGTCAGTCAATCAGTCAGTTTCTTCTTTTATATATTTAGATAACTAGTATTTGCGTGGGTGCGCGAGCTGCGCGCAGCTCTTGTGTCGTCGTGTTCTTGAGAAGTAGTCCTTACCCATATAAAATTTTGAGAATCCATAAGAATCCTTTAACGAATTGGAAAATCCATTAAAGTCCTTAAAAGATTTTGTAAATTTTATAAAATATTTTAAATAATTTGAAAACCCTTAAGAACCCCTAAAAAACTCTAAAAAGTAATAAAAAAAAAAACAATACCTGAAAATCCTAATAAAATTAAAGTAAAAACCTTAATTAAAAACTCAGACCTTTTCCCATTAAAAAAACATTACCCTAAAGTTTGCTTGTCGTCGCCCCTGAGTTACGCTCAGGCCCTACCTACCACCAGACAGGTTTCGACGCCTACTATAGTTTTTGTTTAAACACCTAATGGCTATCTCTAACCGTTACGAATTTATAGCCCTTTCAATTTTAGGGGAGGTTGGGGAGGGTATACAAATTTCAAATGATTTTGACCAACTCTAGGCCTCTCCTTACGAATCTGCAAAAAAAAATGTTCCAAGTCTCTCAACTTCCGAGATCCACCTAAAGGGGAGAGAAGGGGGACAAGTAGGTCAACTTTTGAAAACTGGTTTTTACTTTTCCGAGCCTCTTCTATACGAATCCGTAAAAAACAAAAAATACGGGTCTCTAAGTTGCCGAGATACGATACGATACGATAGGGGGGGGGGGAAGGGGGGTAAAAAGGGGAGGTTTGGCACTTTTCCCATACTCGCGGGAGTTACTTGTTTACGAATCTGTCAAAATATACCCACCTCCCCATCCACCATCTGGGAGAACAATTCTGTGGATGAGTCAGTGGTAATCGAGCTTTATATTATATAGTATAATATAATAATAATTTGATGGTATTTTTCCTACCGACCCATACAAAATTTGAAACTCTAAAAAATGTGATAAGCATCACAAAAGGTACACCCCAGGCAAATAAGGTACTTTTAAGGTACTTCCTACGAATGTCAACATTGAAATCCTTTACAAAATCAATATAAAAAAATTAAAACAATACAACTAACCAACACTTGAACGAACACAGACACATCCTAAATACAATTAGTAGCGCTAATACATATTGTGCCTTTAATGTCCCTAAATAAAAAAATGTGATTGCAAAAAATAATATACTCATCGCATCTGCAAAGATCACGTTCACAAGCACAAAGTTTTTGAAACGACGAAACTTTTTGAGGACACACCACGATGTCATTCCGTATATGAACGCAGCCATAGACAGCACTAACATGACATAGATACAATTAGCGATAATATGTCTCAGTTTCTCTTGTTCATTACGGGCAGTGGTCAAGGAGTGGTCGAACATGCTGCCGTTAACACTGGTGTTATATGAACTATAATTGTATGCACTCATGTTGTAGTATTCACTAGTGTACTTAGCACTAATCTCGTTTGGAGTACTGAAATTGTATGCACTCGTGTTATTGTATCCACTGGTGTCATATGCACCACGGGTGTCGTTTGCACGAGTATCGTTTAAACTGTTGTAGACACTTTTATCGTTGTCGGCCAATTATGTACCGGATAGCAAACTGGTTCTAAAAGTCGTAGAATGTGTTTTGTATCAACTTTTTATTCTTAAGTAGGTATGTTTTATCTGCCATGATTTTTACAAGGTTTTTTATTAAGGCTGTGGTATCTGCTAAATTAACAACTCTGTTTGTGGTGGTTCAAACTTCGTTTGATATACTGTTAGAATAAAGTTCTAATCAGCTTGCACTAAAAAGTGGTTGTTACGTCAGTCACTACAGGCCGAATAGTACGAAATGAGTGGTTTTTATTTAATAGTAGCCTAATAAATCATTAGATCAAAATGCAAATTGTACACTTTGTGAAGAAAAACGTGACTAATATTTGTGTTACAAGAAAATACTAAAACTTAATGCCGTTTAGGAGTAGTTACGAAATTTAAAAGAAAAAATGCTTCATTTTGAAGATATTTTTCATATAGTAATAAAAAAGTTAGAATTATTTCAATTGTACCAATTAAAGTTTAGAGTCTATTATGCAACATGTATTTTTTTGCATATTTATATTCACTCATCAAAGAGGAGTTACATGGAGAAAACCTCTCGTTAGCAGATACCACCCCCTTAACAAAAAAATGTGATGAACCTAGAATGTTACGAGATGGCATTCTTAGAAATAGGCGATCGAGAATCATGTAACTTTACTTGTATAGGGGTATGAGGAACAGGGTGTAGAGATCCTAAATACTCCAATTACTTCTTCGAAAAGGGAGGATCCTCCGAACAAGACGGGTGTTATGTTTGGTGGGCTACTACCCGACAGTTGATGTCGAGTTTTCCTATTTAGTCTTAAGTCGCGTGTAACTTTAATAGCGCGATTCAGAATTTTGATGCTAGTTCTTCATTCGTGGCATAGAATATGACGTAGTACCTTTTTGTACCTTTTACCTACAAAAATAACTACAGCAAGTCGTGCTTGTAGTTCTTTTTGCTGTCCCGCTTCACTTGCTAAATTCTACATTTTATCGATGTGAAAAAAAAAAATATTTTAGGAACCTCACAAAAAAAAATTGTGTGGTTCATAAAATACATTTTTAACTCCATGGCTGATGAGATGAAGCGAGAAGATAGATAAAAAATAGTAAAGCCGTAAATATTGTGTCGGGAGAAACCATTTTTAATTTTGATTTCTAATATTTAAGGTAACAGAAGTTAAGTTAATAAAAGTCTTTGAGATATGAAACTTTTGTGTGAAACCAGAGGTAACTATGTTTTTCATTAAAAATACCACGAAAAACAAATTCATTTATTTTGTTGATGGGTGTAAATTGATATAATTATGAATGAGCTTTAAAAATGTTGTTCAATATAATTGATAATGTCCAGTACAACGGCAATGAGAATCGACCACCTTTACCACCGGGGTGGTAAACGCCATTAGTTAGTGCCATTTACCACCGGGGTGATAAACACCATCAGTTAGTGCCATTTACCACCGGGGTGGTAAACGCCAGTAGTTAGTGCCAGCCACCACACCGTTGGTAAGCTCGAAGGTGGTAGATGGGAAAAAACGGTTAACATTTGCGCGCCAAAAAGTACAGTTAGTAAGAAAAATATAGTATGACTTTTAAATTATTATATTTACAACAACCTTCAACTTGAAAAAATAAAAAAAAAAACATATTATCTTCTAGGTTTGTCTACGTTTATAATATAATAGCTTTTGCTCACGGCTTCGTTCCCGTATTATGTACGGAAATTAACCCACAACAATGTTGCTTCCCGTTGGTGAAAGAATTTTCGGAATCGGATCAGTAGTTCCGAAGATTACCACATACAAACTCACAAATAAATTTTACCTATTTATGCTATTAGTTTAGACAATTTTTGTTACATTTTAGTGAAACTTAGATGATAAATACATTTCTTTTATTACACAACAACACATTGGGTTTTATTGTTATGACTGATTACATAAGATAATATGGCTCTATCCTTACTAATATGAGTGTAATGTAGGTGAGGTAGGGTATGTTCGGGTTCAGTCACGGGCATTTGCGTGAGATGGGGGTCCACGCAATCATCTCATTTCAAGTGAGGTTTGTAATGATCTCCTTTTGAAATATTCGCCCCACAATTCCCTATTACTCTTTACTACAATTATAAACACATCTAAAAATATCGTATTCAAAACTTCTGCTATGAATCCAATTATTCCAAACAGAATTACATCAAATAAAAAGGTTAATGATAAAATATTACTTATTACAAATATTAACGTAGCTATGTAGAAGCGACGCCATTTGTTAGTAGATTTACTCGCGCCGGTATCACTAGCATGGAATAGAGAATATACAACTATTACGTAAATTATTACATTAAATATCGGAGGGGTAAATAAAAAGACTTGCCGAAAATATAAAGAAAATTTGATGGTATTTTCTCCTACCAACCCATACAAAATTTGAAACTCTAAAATAAAAGATGTGATAAGCATCACAAAAGGTACACCCCAGGCAAATAAGCTACTTTTAAGGTACTTCCTACGAGTGTCAATATTGAAAACCTTTACAAAATCAATGTAAAAAATATAAAACAACACGACTAACCAACACTTGAATGAACACAGACACATCCTAAATACAATTAGTAGCGTTAATACATATTGTCTTTTTAATGTCTCTAAATAAGAAAATGTGATTGCAAAAAATAATATACGCATCGCATCTGCGAAGATCACGTTCACAAGCACAAAGTTTTTGAAACGACGAAACTTTTTGAGGACACACCACGATGTCACTCCGTATATGAACGCAGCCATAGACAGCACAAACAAGACATAGATACAATTAGCGATAATTTGTCTCAGTTTCTCTTGTTCATTGCGGGCAGTGGTCAAGGAGTGGTCGAACATACTGCCGTTAACACTGGTGTTATATGCACTATAATTGTATGCACTCATGTTGTAGTATTCACTAGTGTTGTTAGAACTAAACTCGTTTACAGTACTGATATTGTATGCACTCGTGTTATTGTATCCACTGGTGTCATATGCACTGGTGTCGTTTGCACCAGTATCGTTTAAACTGTTGTAGACATTTTTATCGTGGTCTGCCATGGTAAAAATCGCGTGCGTAGCTCTACCCGCGCTGATGAGCAGTGGCACCATGCGTCGACACAGAAAATTATGTACCAGATAGCGCATTATTAAAACCAGTATGTAAACCACTGTTATAGCTAAACTGGTTCTAAAAGTCGTGGAATGAGTTTTGTATCAACATAAAATTCTTAAGTAAGTACGTTTTATCTGCCATGATTTTAACAAGGTTTTTCCTTAATAAAAAAATTGTGATGAACCTTGAATGTTACGAGATGGCATTCTTAGGTATAGGCGATCGAGAATCATGTAACTTTACTTGTATAGGGGTATGAGGAACAAGGCGTAGAGATTCTAAATACTCCAATTACTCCATAGAGAGTCGACTATGACTTTAAATAGCGCGATTCAGAATTTTCATGTTAGTTCTTCATTCGTGGCATAGAATATTTGATTTTAAATATTTAAAGTACCAGAATTTAAGTTAATAAAAGTCTTTGACTTAGGAGGCTTTTTGTGAAACTAGAGGTAACTTTGTTTTTTATTAAGTTACTAGGAAAAAATTATAATTTAATTTTTCTGTGGAGTGTAAGTCGACAATTGTAATATGAATGAGCATTAAAAATATTGTTATGATATTGTTTTGTGCTGCGGAACCCTTTGTGCACGTGGCCGACTTGCGCTTGGCTGGTTTTATAGTGTGATTGAAAAGAAGTAAGTGAAACAACCAATACTTTTAATACATTTATTTTGAAGAAACGATAGTTATACCAACTAAAAGCACAATATCTTTTAAAATGCAAAAACAATGCTTTTTATCGCAGATAACATCAGAATGCTAATTGCGTACTTAATCACAATTATGTTATTTAGAATTGTAAAAAGAGTCATGCTAATTGATTGAAACGGTAAAAATAATAATTCATCGTCGGATGCTATATTTCTTTTACTTTTACCAAAGAGAAACAAAGCGTTAGCAAAAATATACTTTTTTTGGTTTTTGGATAAAAATGTGAAAAAAAAAATCTGAAAAAGATCTGTTTTCATTCGGACTTTAAAGGTCGTAACTTTTTAAATATTGGGACTGTGCTTGTGTCAGTAAGTGATAAGCGATTTGCACATTGAAACAAAACTTTGAAATTCTTCTAACTTCTCAGCAAAATCATGTTAACGAAGTAATCTTACATTTAAACGTCAACTAATTCACATAACTACATGACTGGAAATTGTTAATTATTGTCTCATTTCAAGCGATGTCTGTGCTGCTCGCTTTTTAAAATATTCTCTCCAAAATTCTCGATTACTTTTCACAATTATGATATACACATCTAATGCTGTTGTATGCAATATGTCTCCCAATGCGCCTATCCAAACGAAAATACTAGCATTGCCAAGGAACATGAATGATGAATGGAAAAACAACAAAATATTGCTAAAAACAAATATCAACGTAGCTATCACTAGCACGGAACAGAGAAAATACAACTATTATGTAAATAACCAAATAATTGCAGCAGGGGTTTTTACCCTAAATAAGAAATACCAAAGCTAGAACGAAGTTCTTTAAAGTATTGTTAATTTCTGGTCCAAATCCTAATAACCCATACAAAAACCCATAAATAGCTGGTACAGCCAATACGATAAAAGGTAAACCCCAGCCAAATAGACTAGTTTTAAGGTTCTTCCTACGAATGTCAATATTGAAAACCTTTTCGAAGTCAAAAAAAAAATATAACACAACACAACTAACCAACACTGGAAAGCAATCATACATACCGCAAATAAAGATTCATGTAAAGCAAGACTTAATAAACGTTTTGTGTGCGTGTATATAGTATTGTTGGGATCAAAAGGATGTAAGGAAGATCAACTCAAAACACGTGATAATATTAAATTATAATGAAAAATATTTTACAATTCTTTTTACACTGACATGTCAAAATTATGGCAGAGGCAGCAAGTCTATGATGCGATGAAGTTTTTATTTGATTCCCTATATCACTCCCCTCTAAGTGGCACAGGCTTCACGACTCTGCCGGATCTGGTGGTGTAGGGCTGAGTAGGTCCAATGTCCAAGTGGTGATCTTATGATCTTATGACAGTGATATCACTGTTGTGCGTAGCGGTAATTTGACCTCGTAGTAGTTCTCGTAGCGCTTGATTACTTCATAGGGGCCATTGTACGGTGGTGTGAGTGGAGCTCTGGTGGTATCGTTGCGAACGAAGACATGCGTACACATCGACAAGTCCTTGTAAACAAAAGGCTTGGCAGCTGATTGTGAGCGGTGCGCGGCCGGCGGCGTGAGTGATGTCATCGTGCGCGCGAGACGACGTACTAGCTCGACGTCGTCGATCCTTGAATGTTGTGGCTCAAAGAAATCAGATGGTACTCGAAGTGTGGTGGTGGCCGTCCTCGACGTAGTTCGGCGATCTCTAGCGTGAGCTTCTCGATTTGTTTTGTCAGTAGAAACTGCAAATCTTGATTGCTGCTGGATTGGCTGCTGGTACTTGGAGAAGATGTAGCTTGGCTGACCTCCACTATTGTGTGCTCCGTGTGCTCCATCATCTTATCAGCCATCATTGCCAAAATATCGAGGGTAGATTCTGAGTTCACTGATAGTACTGCTCGGACTTGTGACGGTAGATGGCCCATCCATAGTATTTTGAGCGCGTCGTCGGGAACGTTAACTTCAGCCAGTTCTCGCATAACTCTCAGGAGTTGAGTTGGCTTCTGATCACCAAGCTCTAATCTGCTCAGAAGCTTTTGGAATTGTAGCGCTGTCAGTTGGGACTGGTCATCTCTTGACTGCCAGGGTTCATTTTAATTCGTCTGTTGTTAAATTGTTGTCTTTTTCTACTCTGGACGCTCTTAATTTAATGTGCACGTCTTTCTACATCGTTCTCACATATGTGTATAATTTCAAAATTAATGATTAAATGTAACCAAGATTTTGTAACAATATTTTGATTCAAAAGAGTGTCCATGGAGTTTCTTGCTCGTTCTTCTCCATAGAGATCTACGCTAGGGAATGGGCAACTACAGTACTTTCTCAAGTTATTATGCCTTGTGACTGGGACTGTAGCTTTGTTTTTTATTTGTAATTTTGACATTCAAAAGTGCCGTAATGGTCTAATTAAAATAAATGCTTTGAGTTTGAGTTGGGTCTCGGTTTCTTCACACACCGACAGCAAACGTTTCTTCAGTGCGAGGTATTTTCCTGTTTCTGGTGGTTTACAGATGATATCGCCAATTTGTTGGATATCTTTTCTCTCTAGGACTGGAATCACCAAGTTGTATTTTTGTTCATCGCTAGTCTTGTGTTGGGATATTACTGACTCAAACTGAGCAAACCAAAGCTTTGGTTGTTCACGCCAAAATTGTGGAATCTTCGCTTGCAGAGCTATGGCAGAAATTTCCTTTTCGTTCATCTCTGATTCGCCCACAGCGTCGTCGAATTTTTCCATGAATGCTATTTAAATATCACGTCGGGGTCACCAATTGTAGGGATCAGAAGGAAGTAAGGAAGATCAACACAACACTCGTGATAATATTAAATTGTAATGGAAAATATTTTACAATTCTTTTTACAATGACATGTCAAAATTATGGCAGAGGCAGCAAGTCTATGATGCGATGAAATTTTCATTTGATTCCCTATTGTGTCTTTGGGTTGTGTGTGTACGGAGAGAAATGAAATACTGCGGAACTCTATAATTACTTTACTTATTAAACTTGTTACGAAATATTACAAAGGAGTAGATGATTGTACAGTGCTGATATCATCAAATGTTTGATCAACACCAAGTTCCATTTGTACGCTGATGATCTGCAGTTGTATTGCTCCTTTAGTGCCCTGGATACTGCTGAAACAGTCAAAAGCATTAATGAGGATCTGGAAAGAAACTCTGATTGGTCCAGGAGAAACTGCCTGGTTCTGAATCCAACTAAGTCCAAATTTATTGTGATCCCTGGATCCCATCCAGGGATTTTCTTAACAGAATGTTGACTTGTAACCTGGACCTCAGGATGTTGAGAGGGTTCTGGAAGCTCGTAACCTTGGGGTAGTTTTTGATGGACAACTGAACTTTGAAACGCACATTCTGGAAACTGTGCGCAACTGCTTCTACCGACTAAAGCTTTTGTATCGCGTCCGTCCCAACATAAGTGTGGATATGCGAGTCATGCTATGTGAATCACTAGTCCTATCCAAGCTGAACTACACTGACACAGTGTATGGGGCGTGCATTCTCGGCAGAAGTCAGAAGCTAATCCAGCGGGTACAGAATGCGTGTGCAAGGTTTTGTTACAATGTGCCGCAAAGAACCCATATCACTCCATTTTTGAATAAGGGTAATTTGATGAGAATGTCAGCGCGGAGAAAGCTTCACCTGGCTACCCTTCTTTTTGGCACTATTCTCACAAAACAACCAGAATATCTTTATAAAAAACTGTCTTGGTCGCGGGATGTTTACCAAATAAAAACAAGAGCATCTTCATACTTGATGTTGGCTTCCTCCCACAGAACTGCTGCATTCCGTGGTAGTTTTAAATTCGCCGCCAGTCGCTGCTGGAATGACCTCCCACCACCTTTTTGTGCTCTAAAAACAATTGATACTTTTAGGAATAAATACAAACGTTACTAACTCCAACAGCAAAAAGACCCGTCAAAATAACTTACCAATAGTTCTGCACGCAGCTTGCAATGTTGGCCGGAGCGTCTTGCTGTCCTTAGTTTTTTTATGTTAAAAGATGATACACACATCAAAAATGTCTAGGGATCAAGCATTTTTATGCGGATTTCTTGAGATTGAGATGTGGCTTTGTAATAAATTTATGATTTTATAAATTTATATGGATCCTTTTTGGTGCATTTCATAATTTGAATCAGGAACTCTCAATCAAATTCGAGTAAAAGATGAAAATAAGCTGTCAATATTTTCCCTATAAAAACATACAACGCATTGAAGACATTATTAGTGCTACTGTTTCCCTACTACTGATTAAAACCAACGTTATTATGGAGCGGCGACGTCATTTAAGCAGGGAAGAAATGCTCAGAGCCGTGGGAATGATAGAAGCTGGTTCCCGGCAACGTACTGTAGCTTTAGCTCTGAATACAAGTCAGAGTGTTATCAGTCGACTTTGGACACGTTACCGAAGCACTGGTACCGTGGCTGAGCGCCATGGAGGACGGTATCGCTGCACCACACGGAGACAAGACCGATACATTCAAATCTTAACTCGAAGAGCTCCAACAATAACCGCCATGATGTTAGCCGTGAGGCTTCATCACTCTTCAGGAAACTTAATTAGCGACCAAACAGTCAGAAACCGCTTGCATGAAGTGAACCTTCATTCCCGAAGACCGCTACGGGTACCACCTATAGCAATGCACAATCGTAGGATTCGATATCAATGGGCTCTTGAACACAGAAATTGGGCAGAAGAACAATGGCGTTTCGTGTGCTTTTCTGATGAGTCTCGTTTTGGTATGAGACCGGATACAAGACGTATACGACACTGGAGAACCCCTGGACGCCAACAGCGATTAAAATCCTGCCAGGAAGTCCATCCTTATAGTGGTGGAACCATCATGGTATGGGCGGGTATTTGGATCGGCGGAAGAACTGAGTTGATTTGGATCAGAGGCAACCTCAACGCTCAAATTTATGCTGAGACGATTGTATCAGACGTCATCGTTCCTCTACAAGTGCAAATCGGTTCCTTATTTCAGTTAATGCATGATAATGCACGACCGCACACCGCAAGAGTTGTAAGACAGACTCTCGCCGCAGCTAACATCAATGTCCTGCCCTGGCCTGCTCAGTCGCCAGACTTGAACCCGATTGAGCATGCATGGGATATGCTACAGAGAAGAGCTCTGCCGAATATGGAGGGTATCCAGTCGCAAGAAGACCTTTTTTTGTTGTTGCAACGAACATGGGCGGCCATTCCACAGCGTGATTTGGATGAACTCATTTTGAGTATGCCAAACCGATGTTCTTGTGTTGTTAGTGTTCGCGGTAGAAACACGGATTATTAATTGTTTAAGTTACCCAATAAAATTTTAAAGAAAACTGTTATTTCAGTCTTTTTTTCGAACTTTAATGTTAGTGGTTCAAATGTCAAAAATCCCTTTATTAGGAAAATGGCAAATTTCTTTATTAATGCAAAGGTGACTTGGTTTATCGTTACTGTGACAAACGAAAACACTTTATTTGATGAATCCTTAAAGAAAATTTTAATTAATATCAATCAGGAGAAAAGTTATTGCAAAAATATATGTTGATCCCTAGATACTTTTGATGTGTGTATAACAACCAATTTGGACTAAGTATAGGTATAGTTATCTGTGGCAATTTTCATTCCCGCAGACGTGTTGGACTCAACCCGAGCGGCTGTTATTATTTAGCCATGAGCTCCTTCTTTTATATCGGTTAATACTAGCGGACGTCACCCGGTTTCACCAGCGTAGTTCCCGTTCCCGTGGGAGTGCGTGGATAAAATATAGCCTATGTTACTCGCTGATAATGTAGCTATCCATTGCTGAAAGAATTTTTCAAATCGGTCCAGTAGTTTTTAAGTTTATTCGTTACATACAAAAATACAAATCTATCCTCTTTATCTTTCTTCTTTTTGTTTTTTTCCTCTTTAGGTTTCTGGCCACTGATACCCGCTTCCTGGCGACGTATCAATATATTCGTATATTCAAATGTCAAAAATCCCTTTATTAGGAAAATGGCAAATTTCTTTATTAATGCAAAGGTGACTTGGTTTATCGTTACTGTGACAAACGAAAACACTTTATTTGATGAATCCTTAAAGAAAATTTTAATTAATATCAATCAGGAGAAAAGTTATTGCAAAAATATATGTTGATCCCTAGATACTTTTGATGTGTGTACATCATTTTCTAGCGTCTGGTTTGTGAATTCCCGTCACCTCGGCACCGAGATGCACTTCCTTTGCCGTTAATTAGTCACTTTTTCTTTCACGTTGCATTTATATAATCTGACATTTATTGACTAAACCGTTTGTTGGTTTCTTGTTTTAACTCTATTGACTGCCCCAGTATACGAGTATGTTACAATTTCCCTGCACACTATCTGTTATGAATTGTTTGGTATTATTTTAATTATAATTATAATAGTTGAATGCATGTGATTTTAATTATCTAGTAGTAGAATGTTGTGTTTTGATTTGACCAAACAAATCACAGAATATTAATATGTTTGTCTGCGCCCGCGTCTCTGTTCGTCAGTGTTGCCTGTGAAAGTCATGGTGGTTACGTGGGGTGTAGATGTAATTATTATTTTCTTCACTTACCTATTTGTATTATTTTTTCGTTTACACTTTATGTATTTATTATTTTATCCGTATCTGACCGTGGCATCACTCTGGGCCCTATCAGAATTCCAGCGCTGTGACGTTTGTTTTTAATGTTACAGCACCATGCTGATATAGGGGCCTTTTGGCCTAGTGCAGGACAATTTTTTTTTTTCTCTTTGTCTAATTTTTATTAGTTGTAGTGTTAGTTTAACCATTTTTATTTGTGTGTTTTGCCTGTCTAATAAATGCTTTTTCTTTCTTTCTTTCTTTATCAGGTTGGGAGCGCGTCTATAGTTTACGGTGGTTACGGGCGAACTGTCGCCGCCGCGGGCGCAGCACGTATCATGAATACAAAACGATGTGTCAGCGCTACTACACTATTCCTCCCCTTTTTTTTAAAAAACAACAGGTTTTTTACAAAATAATTTCTAAGATCAAGTTTATCAGAACTACGAGTTTTTGAGATTTTACTACAATCAACAATGTTGTAACCAGATTTCTTGAAGGTGCGCGGTTGCGCTACTTATAATGTAGGTACGCTTTAAACGATGTTATGAATTGAAAGTTTTTAGTTTTATTATCGCGCTGGTATTACTAAAGGAACAAGCAGTGTTTGTTTTTTCTTGGACATTACAATCGGTATATTTGTTTTATTACATTCTGTACTTTAAATTTTGATGTAATAAATCTACATACAACAATGAGAATACACATTTTCTATTACACGACCTTACAATTATCGTTTGGTTTATATTCTGCTGTCCTCTCTTGGCTTCATTGTGGCTTGGCCAACAACACAAAATCTGCTGATTGTCCTACGATTGAACAGCAAAATATAAATAACCATGAAATAATCTATTTGGTGCGGTTACCTATTTTTCAAGGTACCGACTTGAAATTTAAACAAATAAAACTTAACATAAATACAACAAAAAGTTAAGGGTAGTCACCATGACGACATCCTCTGCAATTAAAGAAATTGGCACCCCTTAGAGTCCACAGTATTTGTCATGATGACGCCAATTGAAAACACAAAGTATTACATGTCACTTCTTCACAGTTCTTACCTATTACACATAACAAAAATTTTACACTATTACACATTTTTGAACTTAACTTGACTTGAATGGACGATGGACGATGGTTTCTGGCTGGTTGTAATTAGTGTGGTGTTCACTAGCAACAATAGTTGGGTTTAGAAAAAAAACACCAAAGAGGCATGACGGCAGTAACAAAAAATTGCAAATCTATTTAGTCCGTCAGTTAGAGTATTGGAAATTAATGGACACGTATTTTTTGTTTTTGTAAATCAATGAATATTGACAAAGATAAAACGCATCAAAACTCGGGAGTGGGGGCTCGTGACGTCAGAACTAGCTAAAAATTATACCTAGGCGTGACGTATTGAGAATTTTAAAAGTGTCGTATCTTCGTCAATTTTGGATTACGTAACAAAAGAAAAAATACGTGTCAAATATTTTTTGATAATCTAACTGACGGACTAATTAGTTTTTTTTTTGTCTTCTCGCCTATTATCAGTAAGTAGATGAAGGGTACGTGTGCTCGCTGCCCGGGATACGTTTGGACTACTCAAACGACGGAACCTTAAAGCTCACGCTACGTTTATTAGTATATCACATCTCTTCCTTTTTATATGAAATTATTTATTTCAATTAGGCCATTAGACGGCACTTTAGGAAATGAGTTCATCTTCTTTTTCCATTCGCTAAGGTAGTTTGTATGGAGAAGAATGGGGAAGAAACTCCATACTTACTCTTTTAAAATGTTTTACAAAAATGTGTAGGTAATTATAATTACAACACACATACGCACACTTTTTTATTGTGTAGGTACTTCCTGTCTGGCATGAATGCTGAAATGGACCTTTTTGGCGCAGCCGTGAGGCACACATACTATGTTTTTCTCCTTATTTTGTATCTTTTTTTTTTAATGTGTGTGTGCTTAAATAACTGACGTCAAATAAATATTTTCTTTCTTTTCTTTCTTAATTGGTGTACTAGTTATAATATTAAGTTTATATATCAGGAATACAATTACTATATTACCATATACTCCAGTACATACGTACACAATATTAAAATTTAAACAATGACAGTTATAATTAATTATGCTAATAGACATAATTCAGTTGCAAATATTGTAAGCATTTCTTCTTTAATTTTATAATAAAATTAGTTTTAAGAGTCCGTGCACGGAATTAACTCATTTTGAACATTTTTGATCACTACTTGCGAGAAAGGCAAGAAGAATTTGAACCTTCTTTATTGTTATTGTAAGAGTCAGTTTCTTATTCTTGTCGACAGCCAAAACAATTTTTTTAAATAATGTATTTATTAATCGCAATCACTCATATTCAAAACCCCTTTTCCGCAAAAGTAACGAGCGAGTTATGTTTGGGGTTCGCTGAACAAAAAACTACAAAATATTCTGAACATTAAAAAATATGAATGGCATCATTATATGGTCTACTCGTATAGTAGCAAAAAACATTATTGATTTCAATACGAAATATAGCAGAAAAAAATATGTTGAAAAACGTAATTTATGGAAAACGTCAGGACAAATAAGATTTTTTTTCTAAACCTTAGAAACACTTTAAAGAAAATTTAAAAATTACTCATTAATCTCAAGGTAACCCTTTAATAGAATCAGAATTTTAATTTATAAATAAACAATAACTTCATTTCGTAAATTAAAGGCAAAGTGGACTATATTATCGACTGCGCAAACCTGATCCCGTCAGTAACGACCGGGCTCTCCCAGCGTGTGCACGTGTATCACTTTGCTTCGCAAGCGCTCGCACATTTTGATCCAGTAAGATAGGAGTATTTTTTGACGTTGGTTGTTTATTAAGATTGTTAAGATTTATTTCGTCTTCAATATTAATATTATGTAGAGGTAAGTTTCTTTGTTTGTACATAATAATATTATGTTGTCGTAAGTTTAGATGTAAGGGTAATCTGCGGAAATACTGATCCGATTCCGAAAATTCTTTCACTGAAGTACATAAGTACCAACAATTCGATTTTGAAATAATGATAATTTTCATTTTTATCATCATCATACATCATCTTAACGCGGCTTACTAGGAGTGCGATTTAATAGAAATCGTCACGTACGAATATGCCGTATGCTCTGTGTGTGTAGTAGGAGGTACTACACAAGAAGGGTATGGCGGGGTCGAGTGAGCGAGCGATATTTTTCTTCATAGGTGTCGTTTTCGTGGTTTTTGGGGTTGGTGATAATGAAAATGAGGTCAAAATGAAAATCCAAGATGGCGCCGACGAAAATTTTCGGTATTTTCCTCATGGGTGTTGTTTGCATGGTTTTTGGGGTTAGTGATAATGAAAATGAGGTCAAAATGAAAATCCAAGATGGCGCCGAAGAAAATTTTCAGATTTTTCTTCATGGATGTCGTTTTCGTGATTTTTGAGGTCACTGAAAATGAAAATGAGGTAAAAATGAAAATCCAAAATGGCACCGACGAAAATTTTCGGTATTTTCCTAATGGGTGTCGTTTTCATGGTTTTTGGGGTTAGTGATAATGAAAATGAGGTCAAAATGAAAATCCAAGATGGCACCGACGAAAGTTTTCGGTATTTTTCTTACGGGTGTCGTTTTTATGGTTCTTGGGCCGCTTATAATGAAAATGAGGTCAAAATAAAAATCCGACATGGCACCGATAATTATAATATTATTATATTATTAATAATAATAATATAAACGTTACGTTACGTACGCACGGCACAGGAGGCTGTCCGTGACTCCTATGACAAAGAGGTGTTTATTAAAAGAGCCGTGTCCAGTAATGGTGGCTGTAACTGTGCGCAGCTGCAGTTTGGTCAACCTAAGCGCGCGTTTGGTGAGGTGGCCGTCGATAGTAGGAAGCGCTTCCTTGGCATGCCTGCACTCACCGTGGTCTAGCCATAGCTTGTGGTGTTGTTCACTAGTTCGGTTCCTTACCAGTGTGCGTAGGTATCCGAAAGGGAGTGGTACGATAGGTTCGGGTCCCACCGCTGCCATGCTCGATCCCCTTCTAGCGAGTTCGTCCGCCGCATCATTGCCACGGGAATCGCTGTGTCCCTTAATCCATTGGATGGTAATATTATTGAGATTACCAACCTGGTTCAGGCGTTGGTGACACTCGTGTATTAACCCAGAGTTGACTGTGTGGTTGTTTAGTGCTAGCAGTACAGCCATGCTGTCTGAGAGTATACGAATTGAGTGGTCCACAACCTTCCTGGCTAAGATAGCAGATGCCGCCAGGGAAATGCCCATGCATTCTGCCTGAAATACCGTGTTGTGGGCCCCCAGAGGTTTGGCTATGTGGATGTTGAGATCCTCCAAGAAGACTCCAGCACCTGTGCCAGTACCTGTTTTAGATCCATCCGTGAAGATCCGTAGTTCCGCGGGGAATAATCCCACGCAGCGGTGATCCTCGTGGAGCTGGATTTTGTGCTTCTTGTCGAATATGAATTGTTTTGGTATCCGATCGTTTATTGCTTTCGCCAGGGGGAACTCGTTGTGGAATCCCTCCAGTACCGCGGTGTGCTGTGTTTCTTTCTTGCCCCAGAGTTGAAGGGTAGTAAGGCGTACAGCCGTCATCGTCGCTTCCTGCTGTATGAACAGATGAAGCGGTGGGAGCCCCAGCATGGCTTCGAGAGCTGCGGTCGGGGTAGTCCTCATGCAGCCTGTGATTGCCACGAAGGCAAGCCTTTGCATGCGTTGCAGTTTGATGGAGGCTGTAGTTAGTTTGGTGCGGGGCCACCAGACCACTGCCCCGTAAGTGATCATAGGTCGGATTACCGCGCAGTATAACCAAAGTATAATTTTAGGGGATAGGCCCCACTTCTTATCTATCATCCTTCTGCATTGCCAAAAAGTGATGCAGGCCCTGTTTTTTTATTATCTAAGTGACTACTCCAATTTAACTTACTGTCCAGGATAACTCCCAGATATTTGACCTCGTCGGCTAACTGGAGTTCTGTATCGAAAAGTTTGGGTAGGCGATAAGGGCCTAGTGTTCGTTTTTGGGTAAACATGACTAGTTCAGTTTTCGTGGGGTTCACTGAGAGATCGAACTCTCCGCACCACCGCTCAACGATGCGTAGTGCTTGTTGAGTGAGGTTGCAGATTGTCCCCGTCACTTTACCTGAAATGAGGATGGCGAGGTCGTCAGCATACCCTATTGTGTAGAAATGGTTCGCGTTGAGTTTTGTAATGAGATCATTTATCACCAGATTCCAGAGGAGCGGGGATAGTACTCCACCTTGGGGGCAGCCTCTGGCTATCAAGGCAATCTGCTGTTCCCCTTCAAGTCGAACCACTCGTTTGCTTAACATATTGGTGATCCAGTCTGTCCGTACCTGTTCTACTCCGTGACGGGAGAGTGCGGTGTTGATGCTGGAGAAGTTAGTTTTATCAAAGGCTCCTTCGATGTCTATGAAGGTGCCCAGGCAGATGCCCTTCTGGTGAATATCCTCTTCTATCCGGCCGACCACTAGATGGAGGGCGGATTCAGTGGACTTGCCCGAGCTGTATGCATGTTGGTTAGTGTGGAGTGGGATAGTTTTCAAAACGCCGTCCCTCAGCTCTCTCTCGCAAATTCTCTCCAAAGTTTTAAGGAGAAAGGAGGTCAGGTTGATTGGTCGGTGGTGTTTGGCGTTGGTATAGTCACTCTTACCTGGCTTAGGTTAGGTTAGGTTCGGTGGGGATTCGGGGGGTTCGGGGGGAGGTTCCGCTCATGGGGCAGAGTTCCTCTGCCACTGCAGAGGAACTTGAAAAACGAGCCCTAATGGACATCGAGGTGGTTTTGGATACCACTCGGAAGTCCAAAAACTTAAAGGGCACATGTCAGCGGGCCATCAGAGAAGCAGCAGAGCGGGTCAGACTGGCCATAGAGGGCCTCGCCAGCAGGAGCTCCAGCGATGAGACCCGACGGCTCCACCTGCTGAACGATCGACTGCGGAAAGAGGTCGATGCTCTCCGTCAAGAGATGGTGGCTCTTCGGGAGGAAGTCGTAGGTCTCCGTGTGCAACACCAACCACTGCAGGACAGCCCAGGATCTGCTGATGCAGACCATGGCTGAGTGGTTGGTGGACTTGGCGGTGGTCGCCGAACCCTACTCGGTCCCTGGCCGTTGGCTGGGCGACCGGGACGGCTTGGTGGCGTTGGTGGCGCGGTCTTACACAGACTCCCCTCCCCTCTCGCTCATAGAGAGGGGACCGGGATACGTGGCCGCCGCGTGGGGAGAGATAGCGATGGTGGGGGTGTATTTCTCCCCAAACCGCCCTCTCTCGGACTTTGAGGATTTCCTCGAAATCCTCACTGCTGTCGTAGGGAGGGCGGCGCTACGCCAGGTCGTGGTGTTGGGCGACCTAAACGCCAAGTCAGTGGCCTGGGGCATCCCGGCCGCCGGTTGCAACGTCCGGGGACCGACCAGTTTTGGGCGGCCTCGTGCGGTGTGTCCCTCCGCAAAAGGGGGGCGGTCCACACGTGTGTGCGGCAACAGGGCGGGTCGGTGGTGGACGTGTCGTTTGCCACCCCTGCGCTGGCCGCCCGCGTCGTGAACTGGCGGGTGGAGCTGGTGGAGACCTTGTCGGCCCACCGTTACGTGCGGTTCGACATCTCCACCCAGCAGGGGAGGGGGACGGCCTGCGCTGGGTAATCTCCCTTCCCGCGGTGGGCACTCACCCGCCTGGACCGAGAGGCAGCCAAGGACGCCGCCTTTCTCCAGGACTGGCTGTCGCCTCCCCCTGTCGAGGAGGTCCCGGACGTTGACGCCGCAGGGGTCCGGCTCAGGGGGTCCTGGACCGAGGTGTGCAACTCCAGCATGCCTCGGTCTCGCCGTCCGCCTCCCCGTCATGCCGTCTACTGGTGGACGGAGGAGCTGGCGGGACTCCGGGCCACCTGCGTGGCGGCCAGAAGGGCCTACACGCGGAGCCGACGGCGCAAACCGAGTCCGGGCAGAGGAGGACCGTCTGTACGCCTCTTACCGAGAGGCTACGGCGGCCCTCAAGTCTGCAATAGGCGCTGCGCAAGACTCGGCGAGGGCCGAGGTGCTGGAGGGTCTCGACAGGGACCCCTATGGGAGACCATAAAAGGCGGCGCGGAACCAGCTCCGCCCCTATGGTCCCCACTGTCGGAGACCCTCGAGCCAGCATTGTTGGATGGGGTGGTCCGGTCCCTGTTTCCGCGCAGGACCGACTTCGCCCGACCAAAAATGGATCCCCCACAAGGGGCGGCTCCACCGGAGGCGGAGGTCCCACCGGTGACGGCGGCGGAATTCTGCGCGGGGGTTCTGAGCCTCCGCGCAAAGAAGACCGCCCCCGGACCGGACGGCGTCCCCGCACGGGTGGTGGCGATCACCGCCTCCCAAATGGAGGACAGGTTTCGGGACCTCTTCAGTGCGTGTTTTACGGCTGGTACTTTCGCGGTCCCCGGCAGCGCTGCCCTCCCGACGCCCACATCGTCGTGGAGGGCGTCCGTATAGGGGTCCAGCCCCAGATGAAATATCTGAGGCTGGTGCTGGATGACAGGTGGCGCTTCGGCCCGCACTTCAGCGGGCTGTTGAAGGCCGCGGACGCCCTCTCGTGGCTCCTCCTAAACCTGGGGGGGCCCAAGGCGAAATGCCTCTATGCCAGCATCTTGCGGAGCATGGCCCTTTACGGGGCACCCATCTGGGCGGACTCCCTCCATAGGAGGGAGAATGCGACCGCCATCCGCAGGCCCCAGCGGGCCATTGCACAGCGGGTGGCGAGGGCTTACCGCTCGGTGGGCTTTTCGGCGGCGTTTGCTCTGGCCGGCACCCCTCCTTGGGAGTTGGAGGCATGGGTGCTCGCCAGAGTGTACGAGTGGACGGCGCACTGGAAGGCGCTCGGGGAGCGCCCCGTCGCCAAAGAGCGGGAGGCCGTGCGGCAGGAGGCGAGGAACGCCATCGTCCTCCATTGGACGGAGGACCTCGCCAACGCCGCCTTTGGCCGCCGGACGTTGGACGCGCTCGGTCCAGTCTTGAAGGGCTGGCTCGAGCGGTCCTACGGTTTCCTCTCTTTCCGTCTGGTGCAGGTGTTGTTCGGGCACGGCTGCTTCGGATCGCACCTCCACCGGATCGAGACTCCTCCCTCTCGATCCGGTGCGTGCCACGACTGCGGCGCGGCGGAGGACACGGCGCAGTACTCCCTCGAGGTGTGCCCGGCGTGGTCCGAGCTGCGCCGCGGTCTGACCGCGGTGGTCGGACCGGACCTCTCGATTCCCGGCGTGGTCGACGCCATGCTGGAGAGCGAGGAGGCCTGGTCAGCGGTAGCCTCCTTTTGCGAGGACGACCCTCTCGCTGCGCCGCTCCGCAGACGAAGAAGGGGTTGGAGAATGCGCCGTCCACTCCCTCCTCATGGTAGCGACGGGCGGGCGACAGGCGCGGGGGTGCCTTCGCCTGCATTGCACCCGTCACCACCTTCGTCGGTCATTCCCGGGCCCATCCCCCGCCACTAAGACGAAGCGGGAATGCCGCTGGGTCGTTTTAGTGGGTATACCGGCTCAGACCGGGGAGTCCCACATAGCCCCCCCATCCCCCGATGGGAGGGTATGCGTAATGCATTTTTTACCAGCGCAAACAAAAAAAAAGGTTAGGTTAGGTTAGGTTGTTGTATACGCTTTTCTAATAAACTTCCAACCCGCATTCAAGATGTCCGCCCTAATAAATTCAAATCGTTTATAAAACTTAAACTGTACCAAAAACTTTTTACTGCTAAAGACTATATTGCAAACTAGCACTTCGCCCATGACTTCGTCCGCAAAAATTGTTATGGCTTGGCTAATTTGCATGATATAAATACAATTTATGGCCTATGTTACTTCTTAATAATTTAGTTTTTTATTAGTGAAAGAATTTTTGAAATTTTCTTATGTATTACATCTATCTTATTTTTATTTTTTACAATGACATTTGGTGACTCGTCACTTACAACTTCAATTGGCCCATTATAAATACATTCCAATTTATTGCCTGTTTCGTTTTTTATCAATACCAAGTCACCTTCTTTATAAGTTATTGAATTAAGATTCTTATCATATCAATGTTTTCTTGCCAGCTTCCTTGCTATCAAATTTTCTTTCGCATCGTTTTGAGCTCTTTGCAATCTGTACTTAAATTCTAAAGGGTAATCATCAAAATTGTACAAAGGTTCAACACTTTCACCTTGAAGACTACTTGGTAACCTGCAAATTTTACCGAATACTAATTCATAAGGTGTATATTTGGTCACAGTATTAACTGTTGTGTTATAAGAAAAACACCAATACGGAATCCAAGAACTCCACGATGATTATTATTATTTATTTATTAAAACTTTATGCACATAATGTACAAAGGCGGACTTAATGCCTTGGGCATTTTCTACCAGTCAACCTTAGGGTGATGCAGAGACAAAACAGTAGGTGCAAGTACAGAAAAGTTTCAAGAAAAAATATATATACATATATATATATTTAGAAATAATAAAATAAAACAATAAATACATATATACATAAATACAAACAAAATATACAAAGTCAAGAGAGATTAAAATACAACGATAATGAAAAACTACTAATTAATTATGGGACAAGTCTGCCAACTTCTTATGTAGGTGTTCGCGAGCTTTCACTTTAAATATGAGTCGACTGGTTGCCATCCTGATATTCAGAGGAAGCGCATTCCAAAGGAAAACCGCCTGGACAGGAAAAGAAGACTTAAGAAAACCAGAGCGGTGAGTAGGACATCGTAGAAGACGATTATTGGAAGAACGAAGATTCTTGCTGTGCGCAGAGCATAAATATTGGAAGTGAGAAGTCAGATAAGAAGGAGAAGTGGGTTTATCTAGAAGGGAAAACAAAGTTGTCAATGCCCTTAACGCTCTGCGCTGTCTGATGGGTAACCATTTTAAGCGTGACCGATGTGCGGACACATGGTCATACTTACGGAGATTAAAAACGAATCGAATGCAGTTATTTAGAAGTCGGTCAAGTTTATTGAGGAGATCTGCATTCAGGTCATAGTAACACACATCGCCATAGTCAAGTATGGGGAAAATAAGGGACTGAACCAGCATTACCTTTATGTGGGACGGGAGAATATTTTTCAACCGATAGAGCGACCGCAGCGTACCGGTGACTTTCTTGCTCACAATCGCAACCTGCTTACGCCAGTCAAGGCAGGTGTCAACATGCAAACCTAGATTCTTGACGTCAGAGCTAAACGGAATCACTGTGTCGTCAAAGGTAACCGGTGGCACCGTTAAACCATTCAGCCTTCTCAAGCTATAGAGGCTCCCTACAATGATAGCCTGGCACTTGGTTGGGTTAACAGCTACACCGAAACGATCAGACCAGTTTTTTACCACTGCTAGATCCCGGTTCAGCCCCTCAATCGCATCAGATAAGTTGTCAACACCTGCCTGACTGTAGAGCTGCAAGTCATCAGCGTAAAGATGATACGCACACTGAAGCTCGGTAGTTATGAGATCTATAAAAATAGAGAACAGAAGTGGAGATAAGATACCGCCTTGTGGGACGCCAGCATCAAGATTACACCAGTTGGAAGAAGAGTCTCCCGCAAGAACCGACTGCTGACGCCCCCGAAGATAGGAAGAAAACCAATGCAAAACCTCGGGAGAGACCATTCGATAGGAGAGGATGGATAAAAGGACTTCGTGACTGACGGTATTGAAAGCATTAGAAAAATCTATCAGCACTAAAACGGAAACTTAAGTGTCTTCCATTCCCCGCCTTATATCATCAGTCACTTTAAGGAGAGCTGAAACGGTACTGTGGCCAGGCCTGAACCCGGATTGGAAAGGACTAATGAGGGAGTTATGATGAATAAAGTGAGAGAATTGTTTATGGACACAGGCCTCGAGTACTTTAGATAAAAAGGGAAGGATGGAAATCGGACGAAAGTGACTGGGAAGAGTGGGGTTAGGAATTTTAGGCAGTGGTCGCACATAAGCTTTCCGCCAGAGGGAAGGGAACTCACCGGAGTAAAGGGAGAAGTTAACGACATGGGAGATTGCAGGAAGGAGCTGGTCAAGAGCCGTCACGATCATGTGGCGACTGATGTCATCACAGCCCACGGCTTTGGATTTAATGGAGAGGATAATCTTCTTGATCTCTCCCGGGTCGACTGGGGTGAAGGAATATTTATATTATTCGTCTGTATCCTTAAATATGCGCCTAAAGTTTTGTGTACGTTTTTCAAAGATCCTATACTCTCATGATGATATGATGTCGATAGGATTTTATTGATGCCCAAGATATTACATAACTCTACCATTATTTTTGAAATGAACTCAGAACCCCTATCCGTAGCAATTGTCCGCGGTATTCCATATCTCAAAACAAAATTTTCTGCCAACGCTTTCGCTACCTCATTTCCGGATTTATTCTTTAATGGATACGCCTCTACAAATTTCGTAAGCTCACACTGAAGAGTCAATATAACAACACCAACAACAACTTAAAAGCGAGAGTAAAATATGCATTCTGAGTACTAATAACAAAAATGACATAGCAAATATTGCCAAAAATACTCTACACAAACATTCGGAAAACGTGTGCCATTATATAAGGACAAACTGTAAGACAGAACAACTATTGTGGGATGTAGAAACTAAATTAAAAACATTTACAATAAAAGATTTCTGCATAATTCTGTTAGGAGAGGAAGACTTTAATACTACGTATGACTATATTCAACTGACTATATATGGTTTACTTTTTGTAAGGTCGTTCTAATGTGGGTGACATTAGAACGACCTTACAAAAAGTAAACCATACGAACATAATAGTCTGCATGCCGACATTTAAGTATAATTACCACAAAAATATGTATAATTGGAGAATAGAACATTTCAATAATTTACTGTACCTTGATATAATGTCTCATCAACATGCGTATCTCTTGGACTCGAACAAGAATCTAGCAAATGATTATACTATGTTTACCAAACAAACAGGACTACTAAACAATTTTGGCATGCAGACAATCTTCAAAGACATTGACGATTTTATCGCTGATCTTAAACAATACGACTTATTGATGATAGACACCGATACAACACCCAATGACGAACATTTAGACACGCAGTTTTTCGATGACAAATATATAAATATACTACATCAAAACATTGCTGGATTGCTAAATAAATCTAACGCGCTTTCCGTATGCCTAGAAGAACTTATGAAGAAGAATATTGACATTGATGTAATTTGCATAACCGAGCATTTCATGTTGGCTGGTTATGAACAGTATCTGTCAATCTCTAACTACGATCTGGCTTTATGTTTCAGTAGAAAAGATATTAAAAGAGGTGGAGCATGTATCTTGATAAAAAAAGGACACCTTTGGAAAGAAATTCCTGAGGTTAGAAACTTAGCAATAAGTAGCACTTTTGAATGTTTTGCTATTGAATTAATCCATACTGACACTATTGTAATCTGCATATGTAGAGTTCCAAATGCAAATAATTTAACTACTTTTTTTGAGCGACTGTATAAATTATGCCAGTTTATAACATAGAAATATTAACGAAATATTGTAATATGCGGTGACTTGAACATTGATACTTTGAAGCGAAATAATACAACACTAGATCTAGAATGTATTTTGCTTAACTTCAATTTTAAATTAGTAATTAATCAGACAACTAGACTATCCAGTAAAACATGCATAGACCACTTTGCGCATAATTTAGGTAAAAATGCAAATATGACGTATTCTATTTTGCGTTATCTGACCACACCTGTCAAATTCTCAAGTGTCCGGTGAAAAGGATGTGTTTTAAAACATTGGTATATTAAACGCCGCGACTACAATCAAGAAAATATGAATAAGTTCAGGGATTGTTTACAAAATGTTTATTTATCGGAAATATATGAACTTGACGATCCAAATACAACATTTATCCTAATGTATAATTTATGTTTTCCATTAAAACGTATAAAATTAACCGTACACAAAAGCCCACAATGGGTATCGCGGGGAATTAAAACGTGCAGTAAAAATAAAAGAACACACTTGTGGCGTTACCGACTGGAACGCAATGAGCAAAACAAACAAAAGTTCAAAAAATATTCAGCAATATATAAAAAAATAATTAAGTTAACACAGCGTGCTCAGAACAGCTATAAAATCAAATCATCTTCTAACAAGTCGAAAGCGACATGGGAAATCATTAATCGAACAAAGATGAATATGCCTAATAAAAACTCAATTGGAAACAATAAAATTGGAAATAAAAAAGTAACACAACCGCACGAGATAGCGCAAGCGTTTAACAACTTTTTTGTCGATAAGATAAAACCAATCAGTAACAGAGGCAAACAAGTGACATCAAATATCTCAACATCAAGTAATTCAATGTTTATGGCACCTAGTAATGAAAATGACATCAAAATCATTATTAAATCTTTAAAAAATACCGTTAGTGTAGGTAATGATGGAATTTCCACCAAAGTACCTAATTAAGTAGGTACGTCTCAGACTCCATAAGTGGACATTTGAGCTATATTCTCAATCTGTGCATAACACACGGTACTTTTCCAACTAGTCTCAAAACAACTGTAGTTAAACCATTATTTTATAAAAATGACAAAGAATGCATGGACTCTTATAGGCCTGTTGCGCTTGTTCCAATAATATCCAAGATATTTGAAAAATACATTTACGCTCAGATTTATAAATATCTAGATAAACAAAACATTTTGACAGAGGAACAAAAAGGTTTTCGGAAAGGTAAAAGTATCAATTTAGCCATCTATGACTTTTTAAACAATGTGTATACGAATGCTTTTTTTTTTTTTTTTTTTTTTTTTCGGATGGGAAATCATCAAATGACTTCTCCCGCTCTGGGCGGAGCAGGAGGGAGTGTCAGACTTTTACTGACTAAAACCCATCCATGTTCCTTCATCGCCCTTTGTGTTCCGGGGCCACGGTATCTCTTTCGAATAGTCCCGCAACCCCGGCAGGCATCGGTCCTTTCGGACCCCTTCCTTTTTGCTGACTCTCTTTGAGGCGCGCGTGGAACACGAACGCGCCGTCGACACGGCCTGTCGTCATGAGACGGACGGACGGCGAGCTAGCCCATAGCCCACCGTCCACAGGCCCGCGCCTACGGTGGCCGGGGGCCACGTGGTGGCCCCCGACGCCCGGGGCGTCTCCCGCGGCGGCCGGGACGCTGTGAGGTTCTCTCCCTCTCACGTTCCGCCACCTCCTTCTCTAGCATTACTGCTTCGCAGAAGGAGGTGACGGCGTCCCATTCCGTCTCGCTCCGGACCATGGCTTGCACCAGGGCCGGACTCGAGAGGTCGCCGCCGCCAATCGCCGCTTCGAGGACACGGCGGTGCTCCGCCCACGCGGGGCACACCTCCACCGTGTGCTCCACCGTGTCCTCCGGTCGATCCTCGCAGTGGAAACACCCGGGCGTTTCCTCCCGCCCGATTCGGTGCAGGAACCTCCCGAAAACACCGTGTCCGGTGAGGACCTGCGTCAGGCGGAAGGTGAGGACGCCGTGGCGTTGCTCAAGCCACTCCTCAAAGAGGGGACTTACCGCCACTATTGTGGCGTGCCCTGCACGGGGTTGCGACAGTCGCTCTCTCCATGTCGCCATGAGATCACGCCGGAAGTCTGTCCGCTGCGCGACAATTTGTCGCGGCAGCGGAGCTTCCCCCCGGCGTAGCACCTCCGCGCGCCATTCATGTAGGCGCGCGAGGACTATCGCCTCCAGATCCCATGGCGGCAATCCGGCAAGGAGGCACGCCGCCTCACGGGAGATCGTGCGGTACCCACGGGCCAGCCTTACGGCTACCACCTTTTGGGGCGCGTTCAGGTAGTGGGCTGCACGCAGCCTCAAGGAACGCGCCCACACCGGGGCCCCGTAAAGGGCCATGGACCGCACGACTCCCGCGTAGAGCCTCCGGCAGGAGGCGTTTGGCCCCCCAAGGTTGGGCAGGAGCCGCCTGAAGGCAGCCCCGGTCCGTTCCAGTTTGGGGGCCAAACGTCGGAAATGCTCCACGAAGTTCCATCGGCTGTCGAGGACGAGTCCCAGGTACTTCAGCGTCGACTCGACGCCGACGGATACCCCTCCTACCGTCAGTGAGGATCCCGGAGGTGGCGCATTCCGAGGCCCATGAAAGCACATGGCCTCGGACTTGTGCAATGCCACCTCGAGACCCAGTTGCCGGATCCTCTCCACGACTATCGCAACCCCGCGTGTCATTATTTCGGCCGCCGCCTCGTGCGACCCCCCTTGTGCCAGCACCAGCGTGTCGTCTGCATAGCAGACCACGCTGACGCCGCTAGGGAGGTCGGCGCGCAGCACCCAGTCGTACCCGATGTTCCACAAGGACGGCCCTAGGACCGATCCCTGCGGAACACCGCACGACATCTCTCGCCGGTTCCATTTTCCGCTGCGACCGGGGTAGATGACGACTCTATCCGTCAGGTAGTCCCCGACCACACGACGAAGGTAGGTCGGCACCCGGTGATACCGGAGTGCCTCCCTAATGCAGCTCCAGGGCATGGAGTTGAAGGCATTGGCGATGTCTAGAGACACCGCCAAGACAACCCCACCCCGAGACACTGCATCCCCCGTCGTGAGGGCTCTCACGCGCATGATGGCGTCCACCGTAGAGCGCCCCTTGCGGAAACCAAACTGGTGTTCCGCAAGATCCGGCCCCGTCCCCGCAAGGTGCTCGGCGAGGCGGTTTGCAATGACTCTTTCAAAGAGCTTGCCCACCTCGTCGAGCAACACTATGGGCCGGTATGCGGACGGAGAGTCCGCAGGGCGCCCCGGCTTCCGAATGAGGACCAGCTTCCCCGTCTTCCAACGAAGCGGGAACTGGCCTCTCTCCAAACATGCGCTTAAGAGCCCCTCCAGTCGGGGCCCGAGAGCCTCCGAGGCCAGGACCCAGGCTTTGCCAGGCAAGCCGTCGGGTCCCGGGGCGGTATTTTTGGCACTGAGCCTGCGTACCGCCACTCTCAGGTCTACCCCAGTCACTTCCGGAGTGTCGTCGTCGTCGTCCAGGTGGTCCGCTTCAAGCA
Organism: Xestia sexstrigata; assembly: GCA_941918905.2. Lineage (NCBI taxonomy): Eukaryota > Metazoa > Arthropoda > Insecta > Lepidoptera > Noctuidae > Xestia > Xestia sexstrigata. The sequence continues at coordinate 10,739,309 of OW799225.2, forward strand.
CCGCAGGTGGCGGAGCCATAGGCGGGGGGGGATGTTCTCCCCGCGTAGGGAACAGAGTGCTCACCACGTCCTCCACGAGCTCAGGCCGGAGACTCTGCGTCAGTGGGGGGGCCCAGGTGCGGAGTTTATCCCGCACCATCTTGTAAGGGCGCCCCCACGGATCTCTGTCGAGAGTCCCCAGCAACTCCTCGCGGGCCAGGTCCCTGGCCCGCAGGACAGCCTCGCGGAGGGCGGTCTTCGCCGCTCTGTACCCCTCATAAAGCTCCGCCTCGATGGCTGCCGCATTCGGTGGGCGAATGCGGAGCCTGCGATGCCTGGCGTACAGGTGTCGCGCAGCCACGCACGCCACCAGTACACCTGACGTCGGGCGCTTCCTGGCCGGACTCGGGGCATTGCCACGTCGCATATATCGGACATGGCCTCCTGGAACCACCCTGCCTCATTGTTAATGTCGGCAGGCCTGTCTGGTGATGTCACCCAGGCCTGCACGATCGAGGCTTCCAGGAGGAGCTCCCGGTCCAGCTGCTTCAGCGCCCAACGCGGACCACTCGGGGCCTGTTGGACCGGCGCGCTCGAGGTCTGGGTGGAGACGTCAAACCGGATGTACCGGTGGTCGGAATAGGTCTCCACCCCCTCCATGACACGCCAGTCAACGACACGCGGCGACAGAGCGGGGCTAGCGAACGAAATGTCCACTACCGACTCGCCCCGCATCCGCACGCACGTGGGAACAGAACCCCGATTTAGGACGACCAGGCCCTTCTCCAGAGCCCAGTCCTCCACCATCCTTCCCCGCACGTCTGTGCAACGAGAACCCCAAGCCAAGTTCTTGGCATTGAAGTCCCCGAGCACAAGCACGGGGAGGGAATGGTTTCCGACGACAACACTCAACTCTGCGAGAGAGTTGTGGAACTCGGCGAGAGTTCGGCTCGGGGAGAAGTAGACTCCCACTACCACGATCTCCCCGAACCGTGCCGCTACGCACCCCCGACCCCTCCTGACACCTTCAAGGGTCGGGGTACCGGCGGCGGCCGACGACACTATGGTCACTGAGCCGCTGATGTCCGCCACCCAGTCTTCCCTGGGCTGGACGAAATACGGCTCAGCGACCACAGCGATGTGTATCGACCACTGCGCCATGCTCTGGAGCAACAGATCCTGAGCACAGGCGCAGTGGTTGATATTCGCTTGGAGGAAGCGTAATGGGGCCGTTATTGGCACTCCATTACCGCTTCCTCCTCCCTGGCCCCCTGTGAGGGCCCCTCTACGGCAGCGGCAGAGGCAGCGGCGGCAGTTGCGGCTGCGGCGGTGGCGACGGTGGCGGTGGCGGCGGAGGGCCTTCCCTTGCCTCTGGTGGCCTTGGTGGGTGGAGCATATATTATAAACACTGAAACTTTTAACAAGTATGTTGCTAAGTATTCAACAATTTTTAGAAATACGTGCAAGGTTGCTAAAGCACTGCACATTAGCAACAAGATCAAAACAGCAGAAAATAAAATAAAGACAGTTTGGAAAGTTATAAATAACGAGACTAACAGGAAGAAAATACGTAACACTAGCTACACATTAGATACAGCGTGTGGTCCTAAAAGCTCAAATCAGGAAGTAGCTCAAGAATTTGTAAATTTCTTTACCGATATACCACTAAAAACAACGGAGGCTCTTATTTCCTCACCTGAACTCTCAATAGGCTTATTAAAGGCGAATGTGTCTGGCTGCCTGGCTGAATTTAAATTTAAACACATTAACCCTATGATAGTTATTAAAACTTTCCGGCAAATAAAAATCAAACTAACCGAAGATCTATGGGGAATGTCTGTCAAAGTTTGTACATCCATACTTGAGACTATAGCCCCTTACTTAGCTTTAATTTTTAATTTATGTGTAGACCAAGGAGTTTTCCCTGATTTAATGAAATACAGTAAAGTCATACCTCTTTTCAAATCCGGGGACAGTAAAGATACTAATAATTATAGACCTGTATCCGTGTTACCAGTTTTTAGCAAGGTTTTCGAAAAAGTAATGCTTAATCAAATGCTCTATCATTTTAACACCAACAGAATCTTACATGATCAACAGTATGGCTTCACCAAGGGACGTTGTACAACTGACGCCGGTGTAACCTTATTAAAGCACATATTTACTGCGTGGGAAGAGTCTCAAGACGCCATAGGAATTTTTTGTGACCTCTCCAAAGCGTTTGATTGCGTAAATCACGACACATTACTTTTGAAACTTGAGCATTACGGACTGGGTAAACTTGCACTTAGTTTGGTAAAATCTTATTTGAATGATAGACAACAACATGTTCAAATAAATGGTGTTAATTCACAGGGTTTAAAAGTAAAAATGGGGGTTCCACAAGGCTCAATATTGGGTCCTTTTCTCTTTCTAGTATATATAAATGATCTTCCCTATTTACTGAAAAACCAACCGCAAAATATGGTGTTATTTGCTGATGACACTTCCCTAATTTTTAAGATAAATAGGCGGGCCCAAAATCTAGATGACGTGAATAATGCCCTACTTCAGGTCCAAAATTGGTTCACAGCAAACAATTTGGTATTAAATGAAAAAAAAACCAAATGCATAAGATTTGCTTTACCGAATGTTAAAAGTAATGATTGTGATATAATATTGAATAAAGAGAAACTTGAATTCGTAGATAAAACGGTTTTCCTGGGGATTACGCTTGATTCAAGGCTACAATGGGGTTCTCATTTGACTTCTCTTGCGGGGCGGCTAAGTTCAGCAGCCTATGCCATTAGAAAAATCCGTCAGTATACTGATGTAGATACCGCTAGACTGGTTTTTTTTAGTTACTTTCATAGTATAATGTCTTATGGCATTTTACTGTGGGGACGGGCTGCAGATATTGAGTCTATATTTATTCTGCAGAAAAGAGCCATCAGGGCCATATATAATCTTCGTAAGCGCGATTCTCTAAGGGAACTGTTTAAGGATATTGGCATCATGACGGTACATTGTCAATACATCTACGAAAACATAATGTACGTCAGAAAAAATCTGCACCTTTTTGGTAAAAGGGGTGACAGACATAATTACAGTACTAGAAATAGGGACCAACTAGTTCAGCCAGGTTTCCGACTCGCTAAAGTAGACTCATCTTTCATGGGGTACTGTTTGAGATGCTATAATAAAATTCCACAAAGTATTCTTGAACTGAATGAGACGAAATTTAAAACATGCATTAAACGCACACTATGTAAGCAAGCATATTACAAGTTGAGCGATTATATTGCTGATAAAAATGCTTGGCTCAATGCTGGTCCTGCTCCACAAGGACAGGGGCGCATAAATTGATAGCATTAAAATGTATTGTTGGAGCTGCTTAAGATTGTACAACTATCTTTGCATTGTATAGATTCAACCTCTTTAGTATTATTTAAATGCATAGCCCATATTGTGTGAGTACTATGTACTAGAAAGCTATCATTCACTGGAAACCTACGTCTTTTCTTGACTTGAATGTGCCCTGGCGGTTTAGAGTATGTCATGCTCACTCAAATGTCTCGCTGATGGTGGCGCATGTGTCGGATCATTTAGTTCCCTTCAAAATGGTTGAGTTGAATGGTGCTGATCCATGCGTCATGTCCGTGAACGGGCGCTGTCGGTTGTGACTGGTCATCTCTTAGTTGCCATGGCTTATTTGAATGAATTATTTTGAATTGTATTTTTGTTGTTTGTGTGTTTTTGCTGTGGACACTTTTAACGTGCACATCTTGCTACATTGTTCTCACATAATATACCATCTCAACATGAATGATGTAACCAAGATTATGTAACAATATTCTGATTTAAAAGAGTGTCCATGGAGTTTCTTGCCCGTTCTTCTCCATAGAGATCTACGCTAGGGAATGGGCAACTACAGTACTTTCACAGTTTTTATGTCTTGTGACTGGGACTGTAGCTACATTTAATTTTCATCTTTGTTTCGACAATTCAAAAGTGCCTGTAACTGGCTTACTTGAAATAAATGCTTTGATTTTGATTTTGATTTTGATTTTGGAGCGCAGGCCTTGCTCCCAGCCCGGTGATCGGCCGGCTTGCCGGCCGCCGCACAGGCACCGCAGTGCGGCGTGGCACAGCAAGCCGCGGACACGTGACCGGGCTGACTGCAGCGGAAACAGAGGCCGCTGCGATCAACCTCCGAGGCGCACTGTACTGACACGTGGTGCCCCACGTGACAGCGATAACACCTCAGAGGTCTGGGCTCCAGCAGCTTCACCTGTGCTGAGACCCAGCCCACCAATAGCCTTCGGCCCTCCACTATCGTTTTGGCCGCCGTCACGGGGCAGCACACCGTAACGGTATGCATACCCGTGAGGTCCGGACGTAGGGCGCCTGCCCTGACCTGCTCAGCAGGACACCCACCGGACCTGGCGACGGCGGCCACCACCTCCTCCTTGGTCACGGAGTCGTCCAGACCCAGGATGCGCAGATCTGCGCATCTGACGGGCCTGGACACTCGGGCGTCGTCCGCGTTCAAGGACGCTCTGAGCTTTTCAGCTAGAGCGTCAGCGGACGACCCACTGGTTTCTCCGGGGATTTCCAGCATACGAGCCCCCGTCGCGGTGACTTTAAGCCGGAGGCCCCCGGTGATCCCGAGCTCTCCGAGATCCACCGTCTCTTTCGCCTTCGCCAGCAAGTCGCGGTATGACACGACCCTCTTTTCCGCCTCCGGCTGTAGTGTAATCACTACAGCCGCGGTCTTCGGGGCGCGGAGCCTAGCCGCAATCTTGCGTGCCCTATGCTGGCGCTGCCGCTCTTCATTCCGGGCCTTTTTGGCCGCCTTTCGCCCCTTCCGCTTCTCCCCGACCACCTGCCATCCGGCTTCAGCCTCGGGAGGTGTAGGGGCCTGGGGGAGCGGCGGCGGCGGCGGCGGCTGTCGTGCCGCAGGCGCTGTCCCACCCGCCGCTGGCACTGGCGCTGTCACAGTCCTCGCCTGTGCAGCCGCCTTGCCTTTCTTCTTGGCCGCCTTCTTAGCCGGCGCCGGGTTCACCGGAGTCGGCTCTTTGGGGGGGGCCGCCACAGCCCCACTGGAGGGCTGACTAGACGGCCCCGATCCAGGTGCGGCAGCCGCAACAGCCGCGTACGACACCGTGCTCGGCATCGTGCTTGGGCCCGCGGCTGCCCTGTTTGCACTCAGGGCGGGGCGCAGAACAATTCCCTCCAGGACGGAAAACCGCGCCTGGAAAGAAGCCAGCTCCTGGCGAACCAGGTTTAGGACCTGGTTCTCCACCGGCACGGGCTGGGCTTGTCGCTGTTGCTGCTGCCGCTGCTGCTGGTGGCCCCTATTTGGAGGCGCCGCGCGGGAGCCAGCCTCACGCAGACTGGCCAGGTCTGCGTGGAGCTTGGCGTTCTCCTTTCGGAGATCCTCCGTGGCGGCCGTAAGGCGGGCGACCTCCGCCCGCAGCTTGGCCAACTCCTCTCCACCTATCGGAGGAGGAGGAGGAAGGGGTGAAGGCCCTGCGAAGTTGGCCTCTGCTGCCGCCAAGATGGAGGCGGAAGCCGCGGGTATGGCCTTGAGTTTTGAAGATGTCTTCACCTTCAAGGCCACGCCCCTTATCGCGGCTTCCACCGCCTTTGCAAACCTGGTCTTACGCTCCGCCTCGGAGCCGCCAGTTGCGCCCGCCTCGTCGCCTGACCCGGGAGCAATGTTGCCCGGGTGACGCCCCTCCTCGGCCAGCTTTGCTGACCTTCCTGAACTCACGGAGGCAGAGAGCCCCCTCCCCTTGCCCCGGATCCCACCACGCTTGTTGGTGGGGATTTTTCGGGCCGAAGCCTCCTCATCTCCGGATGACGACCCCCGGTCGCCATCCCGCCTGGGCCGCTTGCGGAAGAACTTGCTGTTCTCCGCGGTCGTCCCGGCCCTCGCGCGGCGGGAGCTCCCTGAGCCTCCCGCACTCGCATCGCTGGATGCGACGTCGGATTCCGACGCCGCATCCCTCCTCTCCTCTACTATGCCGTTGCTGGCGGTGTTTGTTTTTGTTTTTTTTAAATCATCCATTGCTAATCCCACGAGTGTGGGGGAAATAAGGCTCAATCTAGGCAGAGACCCCTGTACCTAGAAGGGCAGATTTTGAGTATTTATTACTCGCCAGGGGGTCTGCAGGTACCCTGGCGAGGAGCGCACTAACGACTGATTTGTTCTATGGAACACCCGTCAGCCATACATCCCCTCGCGGTGCGTCGCCGCTTGGGATTCGGGGTAACTTTTTATAGAGGTTTTCTACCTCGCGGTCCGGGTGGTTAAGCCAAGACCCTCGGTCCCTATCGAAGCCGCGAGACGTGATCCACAGCACTTCGATAATGGGATTACGAGACTGACGGTGACAGAGAAGGACGCATCCCTCTCTGTCTGCTCGGAGGCAGGGTGAGTGCACACCGAGCCCGCCCTCACTCCTCTGCTATGCCCTCTGCTTTACAGAGGGTCACGCAGAGGAACGCACCGGTGGTCCTGGTAGGACCCCACCCATGTCAGAATAATTAGCCGCGGCAGTAACACTCCCCGAAGGATAAAAGGAAATTCTCATTTCCTCTCATTCCCCGGAGAAGGATACTGCCGCGCCCAGGGTGCACCGGCCCAGCAGCTGCTCTTCCCTCCAGACGTATCGAGAGGGACCAGCAACCGCCAGACACACGTGGAGGACTTCTGACATCGCACCCCTGTATACGAATGCTGACAATAGAATACCTGTGTGCTCGATATATTGTGACATGACTCAAGCCTTCGACTATGTGGACCATGATATTTTGTTAAGTAAACTAGACGCCTACGGCATTCGAGGTAATGTCTTATATTTAATAGAATCTTATTTATAGAATCTGATGCCGAAAATTACAAGTCACCCTATGTCACTATTTGCTGATGACAGCACTATGACCATTAATAGCACAAACGCTGAAACCTACAATGACGAAATAAGTAAGACAATCACCTCCATAGTGCAATGGTTAAATAACAATAATTTAAAGACAAATATAGAAAAGATGAAATTAACGATGTTTAGCCAACGATCAGACACAAATATGAGTACGGTATATACTATGATAGCCAACGCATAACACAAGTAAACACATCTAAATTCCTAGGATTAACAATTGATTATAAATTAGATTGGAAAACACACACGGAGGAGCTAACCAAACGAATTAGTAAGTCTGCTTATGCCCAATACAAACTTACCTCAGTTATGAGTGTGGACGCTTTACTACAACTACAACACCCCATAACGTCCACTGCTGGACATAAGCCGTAATATAATTTGCCGTAATATCCACGCTTGGCAGGCGGATTGGAGATCGCAGTGATGAAAGACTAACAGAAAACGCTGCTGCCCATTCTCTGGTCTACGGATGCGCAAGTTGTTGCCTCAGACATTAGTCGCCTTATACGACACCCGTGAGTGTAATGGGTTGGTTCTATTCTACTCTGCCGGATACCACACGGCTCTAATCACGCGCTTGGACGCTTTAATCACAGCATATCATGGCTTGGTGGGTTCAGTTCTTAGATATGGTGTTATTTTTTGGGGGAATTCAACCAATAGGGAAATAATCTTTAAAGCACAGAAAAAGTGCATCAGGACAATGTTTGGATTACAGGTTATAGATACGTGCAAGCCATTATTTATTAAATTTAAAATATTGACTTTTCCACGCTTATATATTTTTGAAGTTGCAGTATTTGTTAAGGACAACCCTAAGTTGTTTAAAAAAATGTCGGAAATGAATAACCGAAGTCGAAGGGATAACAGTAGCTTATGCGTAAGAAGGTCCCACACAGTATAAGAGTGTTTTTTGCATGGCACCAGTCATATTCAACCACTTACCACGACCAATCAAAGAATTGAATTTAAGCTTATTTAAGAAACGGCTAAAAGCCTTACTGGTGAACAAAGCATATTACAATATTTCGGAGTTCTTAACAGACAAAAATGTAATGATGGAAACTTGACATGCTAATGTGTATTGTTTGTCCTTGTTAATAAATTTGCATTGTAATTGTTGACATTAGTATTGTATCTTGACATTAGTATTGAGAGACATTGTGTCATTATTGTTTTCAGTCAAATGTCTTGTATTTTATTGACATTATTATTTTTGTATTATTTCGATTTTTTTTTATTTTTTTATTGATTTCTATTGTCATTTATTATTAATTAATTTTAGTAGGTATGCGATTCTTTATATATTTTTTTATTTTTTATTTTTGTACGCTCTCTGGCATAACATAGCGCACTCTTTATTGCCTTGATACCATTATTATTGTACCTATGTTAAACAAATCAATAAATGACTTATGACTCAACGTGGAAGAAGTTTTGGGCCCATAAAGAGATTCTAAAATCTCAACTCCCAATGAGACTGAATAAAACTGTTATGGACTCGGCAATACTACCATGTCTAACCTACGGCTGCGAAACATGGACATTTGATAAGAAAGCAATGATGAAAATTCAAGACACACAGAGAGCAATGGAGAGAAGTTGTCTGGGAATCGCCTTGAGAAACAGAATAAAGGCTACGAAATAGAACCAAGGTATCTGACGCAATATTCTTCACCCAGAGACTAAAGTGGAGGAGGCTTTTACCCGAGAGGGGTCCATGCATAGAAATTAACCATTTATTATTTATTTTCAAAGTACTTAATAATCAACTTTTAACTTGACGGCGCACCCGTCAATGTCAGACGTCAGGTTGACTTTTAGCTGTCAAAGTCAGCCTAGCGAAGCGTCATTGTCGATGGTTGTGAGGGCGGCCATCTTGACACACTTTTGTTCGAGACGGCGCCTGCACACCACGCTTGTGACGAATCGCTTTGCATACGAGTGATAGTTTAATCTATTGTTATAATTAAGTTGGTGTCGTGTTGCTTAGACTGTACATTGCTTATTTGACTGTAATAAGGACTTGTGATTTTTCTGCTCACGCCCACCTGCCTACCTACCCACATACATCACACGAGATGAGTTCTGATGAAGGCCCTCCTGCCCCTTCATCAGAAGTGGGATTAAATCGTGCTAATGAAATCATGTCGCGGGGAAAAACTGCCGAAACAGTTCGCGAAAAAAAGCTGACAAGAAAGAGGGTAGACCGATTAGTGTGCTAAAAAACACCCACCCGCAATAACTTCAGTTTATCCGTGATCATAGTGCTTGCAACAGCGCCGAAATATCTGGAACTCCAAACAGACAGTAAACAAAGTGTTATTTACCATGTGAAAAAACGGAATTCACACCGTTTTTAAGTTTTAATGACAATAAGTGACGGTTACTTTTTGAAATGCAAAACGAAGACTTTGTATCGTTCAGAGTTTGTATCGTTTACAAATTCTTAAAACCTAGGCAGTGAATAGCAAGATAGTGTTGTGTACCAGTTTAAAGAATTGTTCAGTGCCAAATTCGTGTACGTCGTACGTCTTTAACCTGGGTAGTGACAAACAAAAGAAATATATGCGCACTGACGCCGGGAACGAAATACACGAGAAGTTTTCATCGTTACCACCAATCAAGTGTCGCGCATGTGGCAAACAAGCACAAACAAGTGGATTTTCGGACGGAGACGACCGCCGTCAAGAAGCTGTTGCCTGTGTCGTCTGCTACAGGCGTTGGGTGGCGACCGCAGGCCAGCAGCAGCTCACTGGTGTGCTTCAAGTGTGGCACGCCAGGCTACATTGCCAGTCGCTGCATAGCAGGCAGGTCCAGTGCTGCTGTACTGGTGGAGAAACGAGTCGACCTTTGCATCGTCGAGCCGGAATATAAAAGTACTTTGGTGAGTCGTTTTCATTTTGTTATCACTCTGGAGCAGAGTGCTAATTCTGTTTCGTCTAGAATTAAGATTGAGCATATTTATCCTGTCGTTACTATAACTGCTGTAGTTCAAGGTTCAGTAAATGGTAATTCGAAGATTTTAGCCTGTGTGAGAAAGATCCCCGATCTCCAAGTTCCTCTAGAATTAAATGTCATAGTAGATGACTGTGGTTAGTGAGACCAAATCTGATTAAGAATGGCTTGCACACTCATACTCGAAACTATTACACCGCACCTCATGAGTAACATGATGGCGATGGGTCTGTTATCAGTTAGACCGCACCTCATGGGTAACATGTGGCGATGGGTTTTTAAAGGAATCGTTGGTGCGATTTCTGTCTGTGTTGGTGCACAGAGCGCTTTATGTGTTGTAGCACATATTGCGCTAGATTATTGAGATTCGTTGGTGCGATTCTTGTCTGTGTTGGTGCACAGAGCCCCTCATGTGTTGTAGCATATGTGGCGGCAGATATGTAAAGAATCTTTGGTGCGATTCTAAACTGTGTTGGTGCACAGATTACAGTGAAAGTTTCATGAGTTGAGTATGCATTGCTTATGATGAATTATGGTAAAGAGTTAAAAATTTTTAGAATTACTGTGTTGTAACTTGTTGATCGGACCTTTTCCAATGTTGATCGGACCTTTTGCAATGAGAGAGCAGGCATCGCGGAATAAAGTTGAAAGTTCCAATTAAACCAAAAATCGGTTTGACAGTACAAAGGCTAAGATTCAGAGATGTGTAGTAGTAGATTATGTTTTAATAGAAAATGAGGAGAGAAATCAATTGAAACTGGATCCAAAGTTCAAAGGACCTTTTAAAGTTATAGAGGTGTTAGATGGAGATAGGTATGTGCTAAAGTCTCTTACGCTTACAAATACCCACATGATAGGATCAGAAAAATTCCTGAACAACAGGTTCCCTCTGAATTAGATATTGTATGTGACGATGATGATAATGCCACTATTTCAAGTTAGTTGTGTACGTTACCATGATGATTATAATTGTTTTGATTCTAATGGATTCACTGTTTACAAGTACAATGCTTTCGATGGACTGAAGGCATACCCGATGGACTGGGTATTGTTGTGGCCGCATCAGAAGCGCCGGAGCATGTAAGAGGTGCACGTTGACTGCTTTTTCTGTGCAGTATACTCTTTGCGAGGAGTAGCACTTACGCGGCTGAGATGGTTAGCTTCTGACGATGGGTTCACAGTTTTACACAATGTGCCGATGGACTGGCAATTGTTTTGTTGTTGTATAGAGTGATTCCATATGATTTTCGGTTATTGCTTCAATAATGTTTATAACCTACGTGGCACTATCAATTCATTATCAAATCTGGTGTCTGAAAACCTTACTACACTACTACAACAGCCCATAACGTCCACTGCTGGACATAAGCCTCTCCCATGATTGGAGGAAAACCTTAACTAGAGTCTAATGTAGAGTCTAATGTAGAGTCTAATGTAGAGTCTAATGTAGAGTCTAATGTAGAGTCTAATGTAGAGTCTAATGTAGAGTCTAATGTAGAGTCTAATGTAGAGTCTAATGTAGAGTCTAATGTAGAGTCTAATGTAGAGTCTAATGTAGAGTCTAAAGTCTTATGTGGAGTCAAATTTTCCGAAAAGTTTATTATTGGAACGACAGATACACTTTGCAATCATTAAACTGTAATCGCCAGTGTAAATAAGCTCACGTTCAATTGAAGAAAATATCCGAAAAGTGCTTACAATCATTTTGTAACGGTCATCATTAAAAACTGAAAGCGTTGAATTATAAGGGTGCCTACAAATATGCACAGGGTATGCTAAGAAAGATGCCAGTGGGTCACGTACCAGTCGATGTTGATAAGGATTTTATTGATGATGAGCAAGCTTAAGTGGTAGCACTTAGCAGCCTGTGTGGCACCTGGAGGCCTGTGTGGCACCTGTAGGGCGGGGAGCTTTAAGGGTGTGCATACGTAGTGTATACGTAGTGCATACGTAGTGTAAACGTAGTGCATACGTAGTGCGTACGTAGTGGATACGTAGTGTATGAGATACATACGTAGTCCATGCGTAGCTTGCGTAGTGTGTGCGTTACATACGTAGTCCGTGCGTAGCTTGCGTAGTGTGTGCGTTACATGCGTAGTGTGTGCGTTGCATACTTGTGTACCACTGTTTTAGTACCCTTTCGGATATCGTATCGTATCGTGTGTTTGACCGTACCAGGAGTTATTACGTAGTCGTGGTCCGTGGGGCGCGATGCGTGTTTAACTCTGGCGGAGGTCGGGGTCTGGAAAGACCGTAGTGTGTAGTCACCGTAGTGTGTAGTCACCGTAGGGTGATGCACATGGTAGATCCATTTGATGGATGTGAGAGCAATGCGATTGCTGGTCGGCTGGAGTACCGTGGCGTTAGAGGTTTTACTTGAGGGTTTCTGCAAGCTTGGCAGTTTTTATATCAGTAGAGTTTTAAAGGTTGATTCGAACGACTATGGTACATGGCCCATAGGTTGATCTTGTAGGGTCAGAAGAGGCCGAGACGGCGTCGGAAGATGAAGAAAGTATAACTAATTCAAATCATGACAATGATAACTCTGACACCTTGACCGTATGCTCAAACACTGTTTCCGCCGATTCGAGGACGCTCACAGCAGGCTCAGACACTCTCAGTACATGCTCAGATCCTGAGACTTGGGAAATGTTGCACGAAACTGAAATTTGTACAGCACGGGACGATTCATAGTTGTAGGTAAGCGGAGCGACCTGTAAGAATCTCTTTCCTGCCAAATAGTCAGACGAAATATGTCGTCCGAGTCAGTATCAGATTGACTTGTCTCTGCACTTTTGTTCTATGAGACGAAATAAGTCGTCCGAGTCAGAGCCCTTTAAGTTGACTGACTTGTTCTGGATGTTTTGCAGATTATAGTAAGACGAATATTGTCGTCCGGGTCACATCCACCAAAGGATTGACTTGTCTAATAGTACCAATTGTGAACAGTTAACCTACATGCTATTTAGTGACGAGGCTGTGTCATCCGGCTTAATTGGTGCGAGACACACGCCTTAAGTCTTAAGTATCATAGCGCATTGTGATAATTGTAATTAGTCGTCTGTCAGGATGCCGAACGAACTATGGACGATTGCAACTCATTGTTTCAGAAAATCGCCCGAGGACGGTCGAGTGTCAGTCCGGCCGTGACGGCGCACCCGTCAATGTCAGACGTCAGGTTGACTTTTAGCTGTCAAAGTCAGCCTAGCGAAGCGTCATTGTCGATGGTTGTGAGGGCGGCCATCTTGACACACTTTTGTTCGAGACGGCGCCTGCACACCACGCTTGTGACGAATCGCTTTGCATACGAGTGATAGTTTAATCTATTGTTATAATTAAGTTGGTGTCGTGTTGCTTAGACTGTACATTGCTTATTTGACTGTAATAAGGACTTGTGATTTTTCTGCTCACGCCCACCTGCCTACCTACCCACATACATCACACGAGATGAGTTCTGATGAAGGCCCTCCTGCCCCTTCAAACTTATATTTTTAAATTTACTGTAATTTATTATCAATGCAAATAAACAATAATAAAATCCAATTTCACAAAATTGGATTTTATTATTGTTTATTTAACTTTACAATTGGTTATTTTCATTTTTAAATTCTATTTTTGCGGTTATTTACAATTGATTATTTTATCCTAATTATTGCGATTATCTGTAATTGAATACTTTTTGTGATTATGCATGGAATTAATAAAGCTATTTTGATTTTGATACTGAGGTCTATAGTCCCTATTAGGTGTAAAAATCAAGGTCCTGAGTCAACACGATAAAAAGATATGGGCAAATTTAGATTTACGCGAAAACTTGTAAGTACCTACCAAAATTTACCTTAATTTTCTACTTTTCTAACCTTGCTTGAAAAGCAAGGTTAGAAAAGTTGACAATTCTAGGTCAACAAGTACCCTATAGGTTTTGGGTCGTTGGTAGTTCTTGTTGACCTAGAATCACGAAATTTGGCGAGAAGCAATGTCTTACAGTACATGTAAAGGGAAAAATCTGAAAACCGTAAATATTTAGTTTAATAACAAAAAAAAAAGCAATTTTACTATTACAAACTGATTATTTGCGGTTGGTGCAGTAGCCGTTTCTGGGGATCGAACAGCAAAATTAAGTTTGTCCTTTCAAAAGTTTGTACGGAACCCTCAGTGTGCGAGTCCAACTCGCACTTTTATTATAGTTTTGTAAAATTATTAAATGTATCTAAATTCTTCTAATACAAAATTAAACCATTTTTATATTGATTGTGATAAATATACTGTACAAACACATTCCAGACTTTTATTTCTAAGCCGTACTGACTTTATACGAGTAATTATGTATCTTAAAATAATATCGTCTACACCTACAGGATCAAAATTGTTTAAGCGATCACTACGCTCGATCTTCACCCGTGTGTGCGTGTATCTGCATGAACAATGCACACAAACATAGGATTGCAACGAATTTGCCTAAACTCTAGCAAGTGATTTTTCTGCACGGACTCTTAATGTCATCTACAAACCACAAATCCTGACTACGGCCTCCAAATGGGCTGGACTCCCCTTGCCTTACCTAGGTATCGAAACCTGGACCAGCAGTGCCTGTGGCCGAAAGATCGACCAGGCTCAATATTGACATACCATCACGCCTGTTATCCCCGAAGAGTTAGGCAGAGGTGTAGTGCACCCTCATTTCGCCAGTTATGTTTAAGTCCCAGGTCATAAGGGACGTGTTTATTGCCATTAGCCGATCACAAATCCAGTTTTCGTGGCCGCTACTGAGAAATTCCTGATGAAAAAAACCGAAAACAATTTGCCAACCCGAGATTCAAACCCCAAGACCATTTGACATTTATACATTGACATTAATATTGTAAAATATTTAAATTATTGTTCTAGATCATGTCTTCAATCTAATAACTATTACGAAAACTATGTCACGTTTCCAATTTCAATTAAAATAATGTCTATTTCGGGTCCTCTTAGTGAATATTAAGCAGCCATACGATTAAAACATTTAGTAACCAAATGCTATTACGTTTAAAAATGTACTAGTTTTCAAATTAACATCAAGAGCAATAATTTAAAACAGCCGTAACCAGAACACATTAAATGTGTATTACACACATTAAAAAAGTTTATCATCACTACATATACAAAAAAAAACACAAAAAAAAAGCCAAGCAACAAGTCAACAAGGCAACAAGTCGCCCGCGTCTGTCTTTTTTTTTGCGTATGGGAAATCATCAAATGACTTCTCCCGCTCTGGGCGGAGCAGAAGGGAGTGTCAGACTTTTACTGACTAAAACCCATCCATGTTCCTGCATCGCTCTTTGTGTTCCGGGGCCACGGTATCTCTTTCGAACAGTCCCGCAACCCCGGCAGGCATCGGTCCTTGCGGACCCCTTCCTTTTTGCTGACTCTCTTTGAGGCGCGCGTGGAACACGAACGCACCGTCGACACGGCCTGTCGTCATGAGACGGACGGACGGCGAGCTAGCCCATAGCCCACCGTCCACAGGCCCGCGACTACGGTGGCCGGGGTCCACGTGGTGGCCCCCGACGCCCGGGGCGTCTCCCGCGGCGGCCAGCTAGTAGGTCTAAAATACACCTGTGAAAAGCCGTGGCGAGTCGCTAGTTAACGATAGGACAATAGTAAGTAAATACTAACTTCACTACATATTGTACAAAGTCCCCCGCCGCGTCTGTCTGTCCCTATGTATGGGTCTTTAAAACTACGCAACGGCTTTTGATGTGAGTTTTTTTTAATAGATAGAGTGGTTCAAGTGGAAGGTTTTAGTACATAATTTGCGGGCGGGCGAAGCCGCGGGCATCAGCTTGTTACTTTTTTCGTCAAAATCAATAACTGTCCCATGGGATCATACATACTAAACGGATAAATAGTATCCTACATGTTTTAAACTATCTATGTGCCAAATTTCATAATCTTCACCTTCGCTATTACAATCACCATCTTTATCACAATCACCATCACTATCACACTCACGATCATTATCACAATCACCTTCACTATCACAATCACAATCACCATCACTATCACAATCACCATCACTATCACCATCATTATCACTGTCATTGTCACTATCACAATCACAGTCACTATCACAATTACCATCACAATCACTATCACAATCACAATAACTATCACAATCACTAGCACTATTATCACAATCACTATCACCTTCATCGTTATCACAATCATTATCATCGAAATCACAATCAGTTTACTAATGTTTGCCATAATTAAAAATACAATAATTTTATTTACCATACATGACCATCATCATCTGCCAAATTTCATTAGAAATAACGCTTCAGTTGCCATAATCGTGAAATTACATAAAAAATATTTTCACTAATTTCTTTGGTCATAATCGATCAATAGTGTCAAAATAATTTTAATCCATAAATTTATTTGCTATATTTTTCAATTTCAATAATATCGTGTTCCATAACATTTATTCACCATTACATTCATTTGCCCATATTAGCACAACAATGCTAGTTCAGTACAAGCGCTATGAAAATTCATAGTTCGAATCTTCTTTTGGCATACATTTCACATCGATAGTCATTAAAAGGCAGAAAAATCAATCAATCAAAACGTCAAATCATTATAAAATAGTTGATTATGAACGTATGTGGTTGTTATTTCGCCGTAAGAACATGCAAACATGCAGCAAGCATGAAGCAAGCATGCAGCAAGCATGCACCAAGCATGAAACAAGCATGCAGCAAGCATGTCACAAGCATGCAGCTAGCATGCAGCATGCAAGCAAGCAAGCAACATGCAGCAGGCATGGTTTCTGTCATGGCTCCGGCGCTGCGGGGCTGGCGGTCCCACGCGCGCTTATCGTCGCAGATGTGTATAACGCTCACCACCGCAGTTTCGGCTAGCTGGCCGGCTGTGCCGGCCAGCCTCAGTCGCAGCGTCGAGTGTTACAACCACCTGCTCCTCGGGCCGCCTTGCCCCTCCGGCCTACGCGATTATCAATTACCTACTAGGGGTAGGGCAAACAAGACTGCGTGGAGTCGGATTTACATCGATTCGTTTCTGTCACTAAAACCTAACTTATAGAAAATGTTTTAGGACTAACAATGTATAAATGAAAATTCTGCATAATACTCATAATGTAAATAAAATACTTACAGAACATATGACTATAAGTCATGTGAAATTAGAAGAATTAATTATTATAGTACTAAAATCATTAAAAGTACTAAAGATTGTTTGCTGTAATAAATCATTTTATGACAGGCCAAATGCCTTGATGACATTATACAATAAACGTTTCTAAATTATATTAAATGTTGCTTAAGTCGATTGAAATCGATTGTTATCGATTGTTTCTATAAGTAACACATTAGTGTTACTTATAGAAACCAATGATTATAACACATGTTGTTAAGGAAACTCATTTTATGACAAATAAAAGTTATGACTAATAAGTTGATATGGCAAGCGTTATTAGTATAAATGATAATAGTACAAGTAAATATTATGGCGGGAAACGATTATGGAACACAATAATAGTACAAATAATTTAATGGAAAACAAGGTTTTACCATCACAATCATTATCATCGTGATCACAATCATCATCGTTATCACAATCATCATCATCACAATCATTATCATCACAATCATAATTATCACAATCATCATCATCATCACAATCATCATCATCATTATCACAATCATCATCATCGTTACCACAATCATCATCATCGTTATTACAAACATCATCATCGTTATCACAATCTCCATCACTATCACGATCTATTCTCATAGTTCGCTCTAAGTTGACTTGACACAAATTACTAAGACGCAATGTGTAAACTATGTTCCTTACTTTCAGCGATTTTATCCTCTGGAGATGCTTTGTCATAAATATCGCAAGCCAAGCAAAGGTCTTGTTTTGGACGGTAAAATCCAATGTTTTACTCATTATAGAAAATGTCTCGGTATTGCCTTTCTGAAGCTTTAAATTGAGGCGAATAATCCATATCTGTAAACCATTCTTGGTTCGAGGAAATGTCAAGTACTGCTCAAAATACTTTTTCGTAGTTTTTTCGCATTCTCGTTTACATATATTTATATTATATTATATTTATAGTTTTATACTCGTAACTTACAAAAACCACTAAGCTGAATTAATTAAAAACACGGAGATTAGCTGTCACCAAACACACACTAATTTAACAAACAAAATACACACATCAAAAGTATCTAGGGATCAACATATATTTTTGCAATAACTTTTCTCCTGATTGATATTAATTAAAATTTTCTTTAAGGATTCATCAAATAAAGTGTTTTCGTTTGTCACAGTAACGATAAACCAAGTCACCTTTGCATTAATAAAGAAATTTGCCATTTTCCTAATAAAGGGATTTTTGACATTTGAACCACTAACATTAAAGTTCGAAAAAAAGACTGAAATAACAGTTTTCTTTAAAATTTTATTGGGTAACTTAAACAATTAATAATCCGTGTTTCTACCGCGAACACTAACAACACAAGAACATCGGTTTGGCATACTCAAAATGAGTTCATCCAAATCACGCTGTGGAATGGCCGCCCATGTTCGTTGCAACAACAAAAAAAGGTCTTCTTGCGACTGGATACCCTCCATATTCGGCAGAGCTCTTCTCTGTAGCATATCCCATGCATGCTCAATCGGGTTCAAGTCTGGCGACTGAGCAGGCCAGGGCAGGACATTGATGTTAGCTGCGGCGAGAGTCTGTCTTACAACTCTTGCGGTGTGCGGTCGTGCATTATCATGCATTAACTGAAATAAGGGACCGATTTGCACTTGTAGAGGAACGATGACGTCTGATACAATCGTCTCAGCATAAATTTGAGCGTTGAGGTTGCCTCTGATCCAAATCAACTCAGTTCTTCCGCCGATCCAAATACCCGCCCATACCATGATGGTTCCACCACTATAAGGATGGACTTCCTGGCAGGATTTTAATCGCTGTTGGCGTCCAGGGGTTCTCCAGTGTCGTATACGTCTTGTATCCGGTCTCATACCAAAACGAGACTCATCAGAAAAGCACACGAAACGCCATTGTTCTTCTGCCCAATTTCTGTGTTCAAGAGCCCATTGATATCGAATCCTACGATTGTGCATTGCTATAGGTGGTACCCGTAGCGGTCTTCGGGAATGAAGGTTCACTTCATGCAAGCGGTCTCTGACTGTTTGGTCGCTAATTAAGTTCCCTGAAGAGTGATGAAGCCTCACGGCTAACATCATGGCGGTTATTGTTGGAGCTCTTCGAGTTAAGATTTGAATGTATCGGTCTTGTCTCCGTGTGGTGCAGCGATACCGTCCTCCATGGCGCTCAGCCACGGTACCAGTGCTTCGGTAACGTGTCCAAAGTCGACTGATAACACTCTGACTTGTATTCAGAGCTAAAGCTACAGTACGTTGCCGGGAACCAGCTTCTATCATTCCCACGGCTCTGAGCATTTCTTCCCTGCTTAAATGACGTCGCCGCTCCATAATAACGTTGGTTTTAATCAGTAGTAGGGAAACAGTAGCACTAATAATGTCTTCAATGCGTTGTATGTTTTTATAGGGAAAATATTGACAGCTTATTTTCATCTTTTACTCGAATTTGATTGAGAGTTCCTGATTCAAATTATGAAATGCACCAAAAAGGATCCATATAAATTTATAAAATCATAAATTTATTACAAAGCCACATCTCAATCTCAAGAAATCCGCATAAAAATGCTTGATCCCTAGACATTTTTGATGTGTGTATTATAACAGTCGGTTATTTCAATTCAGCCGTTTTAAAGCAGTATCTCTAGTTACGGCCTGACACATCTGTTGTGGTTTGCTGTCAAAAAGACGTGTAGTGTATGCGCAGACGCATTGGCGTGGCAGTCGACTTCAAAGACTACAATGTATATAGGGAGAGTCGACTTACCGGCCGTAGGCGAGTGCGCACGTGTTCTGGTTTTCTCATACAAGATATCCTGATCAGTGTAACAGAAGGTGAGTTTTATTGGCTCACGAGACACTACAAGTGGCGACGAGGATAAAAGTGAGTAGATTTTTGCCAAAAAATAATAATTAAGGAACGAATATAAGTAATTATTGTTTACTGCCTATCAGTTGTTTGCGGGTAGCTTCGTTCCAAATAGTCTATTTGAAATTATTCGTATTATAACAGCTTAAAAATATAAGTCAAAGCAAAGGAAGGCTCATTTTACAATGAGTTATACCTAAATCAAAATCACTTATTAATTATTATGATAGAAGTGATAGAACCGAGTCAATATGTACGTGAGCAATTGTTACTAATAAACAGATTCATGCCACTATCCTTCATTGCTAAAATGTTAAGGGTCATGCATCGTATCAGATGGAAAGAAAATAAGGCCACGCAAAACTATGGTTATCTTTATGGATATTACAAAAATATATATTGTGTACTATCGAGGACACTCCCGCCTGATCGCCACCAAGCTAATTTTTGCTTGCACTTACAACACAGAAACGCTCTCTAGCCCCGCCCCGTCGACTTTGTATAGAAATAATGAATGAAAAGATACCTATCGGCCGAGCGCCTGACGACGCACGCCACACGAGTTATTATTATTTTCCTAATAGGCCTAAACTTTAAGGGGGCGTGGCTCGGCGCCGCCGCATGATTTAAGCGAAAAAAAAATTACCTGATCAGGCGGAAAAGATCACGACTGTACGTATGCAACCAAACAGTACCTCGTCATCATCATCATCATCATTTCAGCCGAAAGACGTCCACTGCTGGACACAGGCCTCCTCCAAGTGTCGCCACATTGACCGGTCTCGTGCGACTCGCATCCAGTGGATTCCCGCAACCTTCACCAGGTCATCGGTCCACCTAGTGGGAGGCCTTCCAACACAACGTCTTCCGGTTCGCGGTCGCCACTCCAGAACTTTTCGGCCCCATCGGCCATCCGTTCTGCGAGCAATGCCCACTGCCATTTAAGAAACAGTAACAGTACCTACCTACCCACAATTAGCTAGGTATAAAGATAAACCAAACCTAATTATCGCTTTAATGAGATTTTCGATCGACACAATGGGGATTACTTAACCGTTCACAACACAATAGAAAGGATAATTACTTATTATTGTTTTATCTTTTCTGCGTATAAGTAATTTAAAGTTTCTATGCAGTTATAATACTGTTACTGATTTTCGTTAAAAAGCCACGCAAAAATAATAGGGCTATGCAGTTGTAATACTGTTACTGATTTTCAGTAAAAAGCCACTCAAAAATGATAGGGCTATGCAGTTGTAATTATGTTACTGACTTTCAGTAAAAAACCACCCAAAAATAAGAGTTCTATTGCTGGCTGCCCCAAAATGACTCATGCATCATCCACTCTTTTCAACTTAGACTATTTTGATTGCGAAGGCGATCCGACATCTGTCGGCACTCGATGGGGGAAATGGAATAGGGCACTTGAAATTTATTTATTGGCTGCCAACATCGACACACCTGTTAAGAAACGAGCTACTTTTCTCCATGTTGGGAGAATAGCACTTTAAGAAGGGTATTATAACCTACCTGGAGCTCATACTGAAGAAGGAGAAGGTTTATACAATAGCTCTAAATAAATTACACAAAATAATGCGCCTGCCTGGGTTCGAACCCCTCTCTTACTGAACCTTTGCGGGAACTGTTACGGTTAGGCCTAGGAAAGTTAGCAAACATTCAGAAATTCTGGACACCCAAGCAGGATGAGGAATTTGAAGCTCTGAAGAAAGGCTTATCCAATATTCAGACTTTAGGCTAATATAATCCTTCTGATAAAACCCAGGTTATCGCTGATGCCTCTCCCGTGGGGTTAGGCGCAGTGTTGGTTCAGGTTGATGAAGATGGTCCCCGTGTGATCGCTTTTGGTCATAAAGCTCTCACCGATTGTGAAAAGAGATAATGCCAAACAGAAAAAGAAGCCCTAGCGCTAGTTTGGGCAGTGGAACACTTTAAAATATACCTGTTGGGCAAAGAATTCGAACTTATAAGAGATCACAAACCATTGGAGACTATTTTCGGAAGAACTTCTAAACCATGTGCCAGAATAGAACGGTGGGTACTTAGGTTACAGGTTACAGGTACAAAGTTATCTGCAGACCAGGTAAATCCAACATAGCTGACACAATTTCCAGACTTAGTAAAACTTCCTCGTCGGAACCATTTGACTCTGAAAATCATATTAACCAAATTGTAAATTAAAGCAGACCAATCGCGGTTCCATTGAACGAAATTGAAGGCTGTTCTGCTGGAGACGAGGAAATTTTAAAAGTCAAAGATGGTATTTTTAAAATGACTGGCTATTCTATTTTGCCGATAAGGTGATTTTATGTGTGTGTGTACGGTCAGAAGGTTTGGCAAAGTAAAAAGTGTGTTCTCAGTTGAAGGTTTACTGAACGACTAACACAAAGATTACAGTGGTTGAGGGCTTAGAGTTAACTTACGAGCTACGTCATACATGACCTAAGACTAAAGATGTATAAGTAATTTGCCTACGCGCTACAATCCTCCCCCCTTAGATTTAACGATAAAATTTTAATTTGTAACAACCCAAAAGAATACAAAATTATCTATGAACTAATTAAAACTACAGACGATAACATAACAATAAACAAATTGAGTTGTGAACAATGGTTTTACTTATGCTAGAGCGTTCACACTATGCTACTTATACTAGAGAGAGTATTATTTTCGTCACATGTTGTTTACACTACACTTTAACATTGAGGTTTGCACTCGCAATTGGCTTGTAGGTAGGGCATCCCTGGCGGTGCGCCGATAGCACGTTGTGTGATCGCGTGGTTGATTTTGTCTCGACGGAGGCTTCGATGTGGCGCTTGCAATAGCACCACCCCACGTAGAGTATAGATAGGGTTACCGCTGTGCTGACTAGGATGTTTGCGGCTAGCGACATCTTGTGGGTGACGGTAATGGTTTCATCTTGCAGCGAAACCTTGTTGCCGGCGGCTGCGCTGTTCTGCGCCACGATAGTCATCTTGCTAGCTGGCTGGCCCATGTTGTCTGATTGCTGGCTGGTATGAGTGCGGCGATAGTGAGCGTTTCTTGAAGATTGACGGTTATTCATACGACTGATAAAGACGTTGACGGAGGCGGCTCATATGTCGAATCTCACGGTCTTCTTAACGACCCGGCCCGATTTCGTTGTAATCAGCGGTGTCGTAGTGCTTGAAGTGATGTATGGAGTCGTAACGTTCGCCGGATGTGGGACGGTGTCGGGTGGCGTAGTTGTTTGGGTCTCCTGGCGTGGGACCGACACATTATCAAATTCTAATAGGTAAGCTGGTTTTAGACGATCAAGTGACACTGTGACTTGCCTTCCGTTACAGTCTAATGTATAAAATTTTGGATGTCGTTTTATTACTTTATATGAACCTTCGTATGGTGGTACCAAAGATCGACGTGCTTCATTTCTAACAAACACATGAGTGTTAATGGCTAAATCTTTATGAACGAATACACTATTGTTGTTGCTATGTAAACTTGAATGTGAGAGTTTGGGAACGGATGACAATGACTTGGTTAACAGTTTGATGTAGTCGCTGTCGTTAATATTGGTTGTAGATTTTGAATTAAATAGGTCACCTGGCAGTCTGAGACTACTGCCGTATAAAAATTGTGATGGACTGTATCCCAGATCTAATTTAACTGCCGAGCGCAACCCTAGGAGTACTAGAGGTAATTCCCGTAACCATTGTGTGCTATTTGAACATTTTGCCATAATAGCAGCCTTTAAGGTACGGTGAAGTCTTTCTATCATGCCGTTCGACTTTGGGTTGTATGCAGTTGTGCGAACTCGTTCGATGCCGAGTCTTTTTAATAACTGCCGAAATAAATCTGATTCGAATTGACGACCTTGATCTGAGGTTATACGTATTGGACAACCGAAACGAGCAATCCAATGCTCTACGAACACCTTAGCAACCGTTTCAGCTGTTATATTTTTTACGGGTATAACTTCTGGCCATTTCGTCACCCTGTCGATGATGGTAACGCAATATTTAAAATCCTCTGCCGGTGGCAGTGGTCCTATTATATCAATGTGTACATTTTCAAAACGATTACCTGTGCTGTCAAATTCACCTATCGGTGTTACTGTGTGGCGTTGAATTTTAGATTTTTGACAGGGAACACACATTTTAACGAAATTTTTTATGTCGGTATTCATGTTGCTCCAGAAGTACCTTGACTTAACTAGGCGTTGAGTAGCTGCGACGCCGGGATGACTCACATTGTGTAAAGTCTTTATGGCGAGTTCCCGGAACTGTATGGGTAGATAAGGACGTATATCGTTTGTTGATGTTTCGCAGGCTATTTTTATTTCTGAATCGGGCATTGTTATTAATTTAAATTGGAGTTTGTCGTGTTTGCGTAGATTTTGTAATTCCGGATCGCTTTTTTGTAGTTCGGCTAACTTTTGATAATCTACTAGTGATGGCAAGATAATCTCATCGATTCGGGATAATGCGTCGGCGACTGTATTTTTGTCACCTTCAATGTACATGATGTTATCGCAAAATTGGGAAATGAAATCTAGTTGTCTTAACCGTCTAGGTGAGTCTGAAGGCGATACCTTTTTAGATAGGGCGAAGGTCAATGGTTTGTGGTCTGTTAGTACTGTTAGCTGTCTGCCTTCTACCATATGGCGGAAGTGTTTAATTGCCATGTATATTGCTAGAAGTTCCCTATCGTACGTGCTGTATCTTGTTTGGGTATCGGTGAGTTTCTTTGAATAAAATCCTAGAGGTTCTAATTTATCACCAACTTTCTGATTTAAAGCGGCGCCTACGCAAGTACCGGAAGCGTCTGTCATCAACACTAATGGCACGGTTGCGTCGGGATGCGATAACGTGACTGTATTGTTGATGGCTTGTTTACATCGACTGAATGCTTCTATTGCACTTTCGGTCCATGTAATTTCTGTTTTATCGCGTTTTTTTGAATTGTGTAAATACGCGTTTAGTGGTGTTTGAATTTCTGCAGCTTTTGGAATGTTGAGCCTGTAGAAATTCATCATTCCGAGGAAACGTCGAAGTTCCTCTATTGTATTGGGTTGTGGATAATCATTAATAAGTTGCGTTTTGTTTGCGCTCGGTTTTATGCCTTTTGAGTTGATGTGGTAACCGAGGAAGCTTAACTCGGATTTACCGAATTCGCATTTATCTGTGTTGATTGTTAAACCGATATTATTTAATCGTTCTAAAACTATCTCTAAATGTTTTGCATGCGTTTCTTTTGAATCTGAAGCTATAATTACATCATCAAGGTAAGGAAATGTAAAGTCAAGACTTTTTAATGCGGTGTTGACTAGTCTTTGAAAATCTTGCGCTGCGTTACGTAACCCAAAGTTCATTCTCGTAAATTCGAATAAACCGAATGGAGTTATGACTGCAGTTTTTGGGATGTCTTCGGGAGCCATTGGTATATTATGGTAAGCTTTCCGGACGTCAATTTTTGAAAATATAGTTTTCCCTTTGAGTAAATATGTGAAATCAAGTAGTCTTGGTAATGGGTAACGGTCGGGAGTAGTTTGTGCGTTAAGTCTACGGTAGTCTCCGCACGGTCTTATTTCACCGTTTTTTTTACTAACGCAAACAAGTGGGTTAGCCCAAGGACTATTCGAAGGTCTACAAATACCTAATTGCATCATTCTTTCGAATTCTGCTTTGGCGACTTTGTATTTCTCCGGATTAAGTGGTCGTACTTTTTCATGGACCGGGGGTCCATTAGTATAAATGTGGTGTTGAACATCATGTTTAGGATGTGTTTTAAAGTTTTCTAATTTGGTGATGTCGGGAAATTTTTGTAATATGAGATGGTATTCGTCGTTTACATCGATTGATCGAATACTCGATTCAGGGCAATTTGTAATATTTGTGGCGCGCGATATTAAAGTGAGTTTGTCTATTAGTTTCCTACCATGTAAGTCTACTATTAGTTTGTTAGCAGCAAGGAAGTCAGCGCCTATTATTGAACGTTGTACATCGGCTAGTATGAACTTCCATTGAAATGGGCGACGTAAACCTAAATTAACTGTGATGGATTTTTCCCCGTATGTTTTGATTTTTGTGCCGTTGGCTGCATATAATATGTAATCTGATGTGGATGCGTTTTGCCTTTTACCGGCTAAAACCGACACATCAGCACCAGTGTCGATAAGAAATCGTGCACCAGTTTTAATATCTGTAACACATAAATGATAGGAATTGTTGACACCGGCGACATTGTGTATTTGACCCGGTGTCTGTATTAGTTTTCCGGGTTCCTTTTATTGCAATTTATTGTGTCGCCGCATTTACGCGCATTTATGCCATAAGTGAAGTGGTAGAAACACTGGTAATTCGCATCACCTGGTTACTCTTTTTGTCTGAGGTAATTCTCCCTATTTTTATAAGTGATTTCGCGACTTTTAGAGCGCGTCCGGGAAGTTCCACGGCTATAACGATCTCGGTTAATGGAATCGTCTAGTTTAGTGCGTAATTCTGAAATTTCTAGTTTCATTTGTTTCAGCTCATTTACAATGGTTTCGGGAAGTGTTGGGTCTGCACTCGGAGTTGTTTTAGAAACCGGGGCTATTTCAGATGATCTGGTATTTTCCAGAATTTTATCAGCGATTTTAGCCAAACCATCGAGTTTTACCTCGTCAGTGTCGCATGCGGTTATGACGGCCCTAATTGAGTGTGGAAGACGACCTGTCCACAATAACTTTAGAGTATCGTCTGGGACTTTATTTTTCCCTAAGTCTCGCATACGCCGTAATAATTGAGAAGGCTTTTGATCTCCGAGTTCGATTTCGTTTAAGAGTTGGTTCATTTGTTTTGTTTCCGACTCTTCGAAAACCGAAATTAACCTATTTTTTAGAGTTTCATATTTATTATTCTCAGGCATGTTTTCAAGAATGTCACTAATATCAGGTAAATCGTCAGGTTTCAGCCTAGCTATTAGAAGTTGACTTTTGTGCAGGTCACTTGCCTTTAGAGGATCCACGATGGCGTTGAATTGATGAAACCAGAGTCTTGGTCGATCTTGCCAGAAGTCCGGTATCCTCGGTGTCATGGAAACTGCCGTCATCTGTTGCGGCTGTGGCTGGTCTTGGGTTGACATGGCTGCAAGTTGTTGAGAGAGCTGCGGCCTGGTAGAGTGAGTCGTTCGTTTTTACGCGCGATGAATTATAGTCTTTGTTAAAAACTTGGAACTCGATACGCGAGCGGACGCGTCGGGTGTCACCACTTTGCCGATAAGGTGATTTTGTTCTCAGTTGAAGGTTTACTGAACGACTAACACAAAGATTACAGTGGTTGAGGGCTTAGAGTTAACTTACGAGCTACGTCATACATGACCTAAGACTAAAGATGTATAAGTAATTTGCCTACGCGCTACACTATTAACAATTTTAAAATCATACAAAATGAACTTTGTTTTAATAGAGATATTCTGCTACGGGGAACTAGGATAGTTATACCCCATAAACTGCGTCAACGAGTACTGGAGGCGGTTCATAAAGGCCATCCAGGCATAGTAGCGATGAAGGCTCGCCTTAGAACAAAGGTGTGATGGTCTAGGATTGACAAAGATGCTGAACGTCTAGTAAAAGCTTGTCGAGGTTGTACACTAGTATCTAATCCTACTCTGCCACACCCGATGACGAGACGAGCACTTCCCGCCGAACCTTGGGTTGATATAGCGATAGACTTCTTGGGGTCTCTTCCTAGTCGCGACTACCTGTTGATACTTGTTGATTACTATAGTAGATATTAGGAAATTAAAGTAATGCGCAGTATCACTTCTCTTGATACGATACAAGTTTTGAAAGAAATATTTTCCAGTTTAGGTTACCCAGCAACTTTGACGTGTGATAAAGGAAATCAGTTTACAAGCGAGGTTTTCCGGAACTATTGTAAGGAATGTGGAATCACTGTGTATAAGTCCCGTATTGGCCTCAAATAAATGGAGAAGTGAAGAGGCAAAATCGAGACGTTTTAAAACGTCTGAAAATTTCCAAATTTCTCCTCACTCTATTACAGGCAAATCTCCGTCAGAGTTGTTTTATAAAAGACAGTTTAGAGACAAGATCCCGGCAGCACCAGACATTTAATACAAAACATTCGATGAAGAAATAAGAGACAGAGATCTGCAAATGAAGGAGAAAGGGAAGGAGTATGGGGATCTCAAAAGGAAAGCGACAGATAGCAACTTGGAAATAGAAGAAAAAGTATTTGTGAAAAATTTAATCAAAGATTATAAGTTGACCTCCAATTTCAATCCCACTACGCATACAGTAACGGACGTGAGTGGTGGCGATGTTAGTGTTCGGAATGATGAAACTGGGAAAGAATATCGCCGGAATGTAGTACACATAAAGAAAGTAAATGATTCATGGACTGTGGTTAATCAAAATAGTAGTTTAAATGATTTACAATTAATGATGATGATGAACTAGATTAAATTATTTGTTGTTTTGTATAGTATGATATTGTTATCTACTTTTATGAACTACGTTTATATGATTGTTATACATATTTAAAATTAAGTTAAATCATGGCTGTTCTGTTAAGCTTTGCGGTAAATCTGTAATATACAAATAGAGAGGTTTAAGTTAAAATATTAAAACCCTAATATTGTAATTATGAAACATTTCAATTCAATAAAAATAAAGAAGGGATGTAGTGTATGCGCAGACGCATTGGTGTGGCAGTCGACTTACAGGCCGTAGGCGAGTGCGCACGTGGTCTGGTTTTCTCATACAAGATATCCTGATCAGTGTAACCTTATTAACAGAAGGTGTGTTTTATTGGCTCACGAGACATTACAAGACGTATGAGATTTTACTTCGATAGTGAATATTATGAATGTAAAAGGACTTACCCACAATACGTCTTTAATAT
The DNA here is from genome assembly GCA_941918905.2 of Xestia sexstrigata. Taxonomy (NCBI): domain Eukaryota; kingdom Metazoa; phylum Arthropoda; class Insecta; order Lepidoptera; family Noctuidae; genus Xestia; species Xestia sexstrigata. The sequence continues at coordinate 10,768,129 of OW799225.2, forward strand.
TGCTGAAACTCCCCAGTCAAAAAACTATAAAGAGGAATAACTCGAAGTACTTCTATTTCTCGAAGTCAATATGAGAATTACTACCTTCTTCGACTGGCTATCTTCAAAAACTACCAGTGCTATAAATACGTCGTTATTACTGTCGTTTAGCTTATTCCACAGACATTACGCCTATGGTGGGAACTCAAATTGGACGTAGTCTGAGATACTGCCTTATTCGATGCTGGTGTCGATTTGGTTGGATGATGGGTGAGACTCTCCGATCTTGGGGTGGTGGATACAACTGCACGCAGTCAAGGAGACATTCGCCAGAATCGGCGTGCCTCACCCAGCTTCGAGTAAATGTTACTAACACTAGTTTATAAGTTTTCATTGTTACTAACAAAACATATATCTAAGTTAAAAATGTTTATAACTAGCTGATGCCCACGGCTTCGCCCGCGTACATAAGTGATGATTATAGTAACAATACTAACTAAGCACCATACCTAAGCACCATTGTTACTAATACTTAATACTAACAAAAATATGTAGTCGGAAATATACTTTATTTTATCTTATTAGTGTTGTGTATAAGTATGAGTGCCTAGAGACTCACCGACCCCACAGTCAAACCATTACAACGGTTTTGTGGGGCTTAGTCTAAAAGCCTACTTACCATCTTTGATTAATAAATAAATTATAATATAACAACCAATTTGGACTAAGTATAGGTATAGTTATCTGTGGCAATTTTCATTCCCGCAGACGTGTTGGACTCAACCCGAGCGGCTGTTATTATTTAGCCATGAGCTCCTTCTTTTATATCGGTTAATACTAGCGGACGTCACTCGGTTTCACCAGCGTAGTTCCCGTTCCCGTGGGAGTGCGTGGATAAAATATAGCCTATGTTACTCGCTGATAATGTAGCTATCCATTGCTGAAAGAATTTTTCAAATCGGTCCAGTAGTTTTTAAGTTTATTCGTTACATACAAAAATACAAATCTATCCTCTTTATCTTTCTTCTTTTTGTTTTTTTCCTCTTTAGGTTTCTGGCCACTGATACCCGCTTCCTGGCGACGTATCTCCTGGTGCTGGTGCTGGCGGCAATCTTAGCAGACACGAGTCCCCGTGTTTGGTCGTTAAAACGAACGTATTAGGTTTTGTGTGAGAACCTCATTCCTTATTCAGGAGTAATGACATTTTTGGTACATTTTGTATACTGCGTATAGTCCGGCGATTCCTAGTAAGGTGCAGATGATGAACATCACGATGCTAATGTTCGATAAGTGGTACTCCTACATAGAAGCCGAATTTGAACCACCCGATGCACTTTTTGAAATAAAAACGTCCTGTTTTCCTATAGTCGACCGGCACAAAATCTCGGCACCCATCTCAGATGGCAGGGTCGTCACGTAAGGTTGTCAGTCCGGGAAGATGAGTAAAACAAGTGCCTCCATTGGTATCTCGTATTAAACTGCTCATAGATGACATACAATCGTTAATATGTATTGATTTTTAATATTAGAATATAGATGAACACACATACATTAGTCTAACACACTACAATTAGTATAGATTATATATTATGTTATCTAAGTATAGATAAAACATAAAAGTGACCCGTGAATAAACGACGTTGAATGCCTCTGCTCATAAGAATATATACTAGAAGTTACTAGGACAATCTTATCGTATGCCAGTCTCAAATGTATACTCGTTTATGCCACTCGCGGTGGCCTTAACACTTTAATTACAATATATTTTATATATAAAATATATTTTAAGTTCTAGTTGTCAAGGAAAAAATAGACAAAATTAAAAAGTGTTCAAAATAAAAAATATAAAAATCCTAAATACCTGTAACGGTTCAGTAAATTTTATTTTTAAAATCTTTTATTGTTTACCGTAAATATCTATTTAAAGGTATAATAAAATTAATTTTAAAATGTGTGGCGATCTATACTTTTGGAGACAGGTTAGTTCGACAGGTTTTTATTTTTTCATTAATGCATTCAGAAAACCAGATTTACAATTATTTGTTTTAGCTTGTTCTGTCCGACTGGTGGTCAATAGGCTTATTACGATGGGTCGTCATTCTCATCTATTTTTATCCGACTGCCAAGGATTATGTTTTTCGCGCGCACCTTGTATGTTTCTTTATAAATGTATTTTTATTGACGTGGTAACGTCTTAAATCGATGAACACCGGCTGCACGCACGAAAAAGTGTCACTAATCCTGCGATCAACGCCCAGCCCAAACCCTTGGACCTAGAAAACTGAATATTTGCACAGTGGTCCCCTTTATAATGAAGACAAGGAATAAGGAAGGATTTTTTAAATTCAACCCCTAAGGGAAATTCAACCCCTAAGGGAGTTAAATAGGGGATGAAAGTTTGTATGAAAGTCCGTCAGTTAAAGTTAGAATCATAAAATTTTGTGTGAAAATTAATTTATACGTGTCTCATGACCGTTTTCACCAGTAGCCCCTAAACAATAACCTAAGTAAGTCCCTTATCTTAGAGGACCCTTCAAATAATCTCCTTGCCTTAATTCTGTTTCACCATCCTAGGGGCTACTTATGTAAGAGTCCCCTAGTTAGGTGACGTATAGTGCGGAGGTACTGCGGAAAAGTTTATCGGTAAATTATTCGAGTAAATGATTTTATTGATATTTAGCTTAAAAAACAAGATAAAACACGTAATTTCACTCAGTTTATTTGGAAAAAGTAGGGTCTGCACCTTTTAAATATTATTTAAATAATAAAAAGTATGGCGAATACCATTGTCTATTAAAGTCGCAGTAACATTTTGAAGTCACGTGACTTGACTTGAGTGACATTTCGTTTGTTTGTTGCGTGATTGCGTGTTCTTTTTCTTCTTTTACTATTTTGTTGATCTTCTTGAGTGTCTAGAAATTGTATAATTCGCTTCGCATACTCACAATAGCTTCAGACACTCTCTTTATTATTCGGCTGCATGTAGAAATACTGATGCCGTTTAGATCTGCTATTGATTATAATTGATTGCCAGTCGCATAAAATCTAAGGGAACACAGTAGTTGGTTAATCGGTGCCAGATATTTATTCCTGTAAATAAGATACAAGTAATAAGGTAAGTACGATACAATATTAAGCAAGTAGCTACCTACACGTAAATAGTAGTAGGCACTTTACCCAATTCACTATAACCTGGTTTTTACTTACCTGTCATCGTGGAAATCTAATAAATGTTCAATTTTTTGCAATATTAATAAAACAGTATCCTTAGTTATCCTATGTCTTATGAAAAAGTCTTTGTCATCATATTTGTTAAAATCCTTCGATCTTTCACGGTAAATACGAGGTCACTTTAACAAACTTCGTTTACTTAATAACTCTATAATTATCTTCAATTGCTTCTAAAGCTTCATATACATCGTGGTCACTATCCATTTTTATCTCGTTAAATAAGAGTAATCTTGGTCGGTCACAAAATAACCTAAAAATATGTGTCACCTAAGTGTTACAGGGTCGTCAATTCATCTCCTAAATTATAAGGCTCCCTTAATGCTATAAGTCTCACTTAACCGTTGGTGAAATTAAAACATGCTTTAGGTGGCCCTTATATTTGTTTAGGAGACACTTAAATTTTAGGGGCTACTGGTGAAAACGGGCATCAGCGTTTTTGATAATTTCACCCCCATACGGTTTAAAAAGGGGATGAAGTTACGAATGGAAAGTCCTCAATTTTCGAAGTAAAATTCACAAAATTTAATATCTAGGCGTATGTTTGGAAGCTAATTTCAATCCTTAAGGGGGTGAAGAAATTTTGTTTTTTTTTTTTTAATTGTCACGTAAAATTATCGTCCGTAAACCGACTTTACAGACAACAATTTTTATATTTTAAATTCGTATTTTCCAAATGGTTGGATGGATTTCGACGATTAAGATATAATTCGATTCATATCAAATACCAAAGTGTCCTGTGATAGGTGTTTAAAAAAAAACATAATGGCTGATTTTTGGCGATGCATTGTAAGTCGTGAATATTTTTATCGCTTATACCTTATACCTTATACCTATCGAGGGTATCATAATATAAAGGGAATTAAAATGAGATTACAAATATATACTTAAGACGCTGGCGACCAATGCGTAGTTCACCCAGACGTATTACTAAAATAATTTGTAAATCAAACATAATCTTAAGGTAGTGTGTCTTTATTCCGATTAGAATACAGAATATCTAGGCTCCCAAATACATATTTTGAATGGACACCGATCTAAACAAGACTTACGAGAAAAATAAGTTTTCAATAGAAATATTAAATTCATCATATTAAACACATTTATATCGCTGTCCTTTCAAAATATATATTTATAAAAGGTTAACCTATAAAAGACCACGAAACTGAACAACTTTCTGCATGGGACCATCATCGTATTCGCGAAAAAGTATTCTGCTGTGTCCCATACAAAATGTATGTAACCTGTTTGAGACATGCTGTTTAGATACGTTATTAGTCCATCGCGCTAGGCTGCTTCCAGCGTATTGAGCGACGAAGTGCACGGATTCATGACAGAATAATAGATGTTCATCATCTGCCTAGCCTGTTCCCAACTATGTTGGGGTCGGCTTCCAGTTTTACCGGATGCAGCTGAATACCAGTATTTTACATGGAGCGACTGCCTATCTGACCTCCACAATCCAGTTAGTACCGGGTAATACGATACCCCTTGGTAAGACTGGTTGTCAGACTTTTTGGGCCTTTGACTACCTAACGACTGTCAAAGATCTACAAACGACAGCCGGGACCAACGGCTTAACGTGCTTTCCGAGGCACGGAGGAAACTCGGTATCCACAGACCAACTTAGGCAAGTACGGCTGAACCTAACGATCGACCCGACCGGCTGTTATTATATAGCCACGAGCTCCTCTCACATAATAATAGAGGTTATAGTATGAAATTGCCGTTGTATACGAGTAGTAATAGACACTTAGAATTGACATAAAATCTTCATGGTGTGAGATTTTTGTGTGAAACTTTTTTTAAGTGACACCCATGAGGTTCTTCTTTTAAAAAATGTGCAACATTCGATTTTCGACGTTCAATTTTTTTTTTGTCAGCTTAGACATGGATACTTCGAAAATCCGAGTTATTTTTGAATACGGGTTCAGACGCGGAACTAACGGCAGAAACGGCTCGCAATATCAACGTTGCGTTTGGAGAGGAGACTGCTAATGAACGCACCGTGCCTTTTTGGTTTAAACGCTTTCGTAATGGAAACTTCGACTTGAAGAACGAACCACGTGGAAACCGGCAACACGTGGCCCACACAGGTGAATAACGCTGAATTGAAGGAGATGGTAGAAGCCGATCCGAGTCAAACTACCCAGGAATTAGCGGCACGGCGTTACCCTACCTACAATATTGACTCATTTGCATCAATCAATAAGAAAAAAAAATGTGATAAAAGGGTGCCCCATGATTTGACAGATCTGCAGAAAGAAATGCGTGTTGAAACTTGTGTTGCCTTGTTGAATCGGTACAGAAATGAAGGAATATTGGATCGGATTGTGATATGTGACGAAAAGTGGATTGTTTACGATAATCGTAAGCGAAAAATGCAATGGCTGACCCCAGGTCAAACGCCGCAACAGTGCCCTAAAGCAAACCTTACCAATAAAAAGGTAATGGTAACTGTTTGGTGGTCTCTTCATAGTGTTATACATAAACCGTGAGCTACCGTACAGTAAACATCTAAGTAAAAGTGCTCTTCATAAAATTATTCACTAAGTGTGTTTAAAATGTGTATCTGAATCAGAATTATAGACATTATCGATACAATAAGTTCCTAGTATCGAACAGTGCAGTGATTTAGTTAAAACATTGTGTTATCGTTGAATAATGATCAATATTATTTAATTTTTAATAACTAATTACCGTCACTAACTGTTTGCCCAAAGTGTTTAAAAGAAACGCGTAAGCGACGCCAAATACGGCGAACATACGAATTTCTTCTCGTGAGCTTGCGCTCGCACGCTCCAGTACAGTGCAGTGGCGGCAAAGGTTGGATTGAACTATTTTAATATTTCGACGTGTAGAAAGTAAACAAACATTGTTGTTCCTCGGGTTGTGAATTTATCGTCATGGCTACGCCACCATCATGGGGGTGTTGCACCAATGTGAACAAAAAGGATAACCAACAGTCTATTACTTGCATGAGATGTAACTTAAATTATCATTTTGTTTGCATATCTTTACCGAACATTCCTACCATCTCCGATGAATATTGTAAATGGATGTGCTCGAGTTGCACTAATCTGGTCCCTAACCCTTCGAATAAAGATTGCACGCCTGCTCGCAATGTGTCCTCCACAAGGGGTAACAAAAGACCTGCCCTGAACCCCCCCCCCGAGAATAAGTCGGTGACCAGCGATGATGTGCGGGAAATAGTGCAAGATGTTATCAAAAGAGAGCTCGCTGCTATGTTACAACAATTAAATAACTCAATTGTCAGTATTATCAATAAAGAGTTGGAGCCAATAGGGAATGAGGTGAGAGAATTGAGCATATCACTTAATTTCCATACTCAGCAATTCGAGAACTTCCAATCTGAGCATGTCGCCTTAAAAAATACTATTACGGAATTGAAGGAAGAGAATACCCAATTGAAAAGATCTAACTCAGAACTGTGTCAGTGTCTTAACTACCTGGAGCAGCAAGCGCGGTCCAACAACCTTGAGATACAGTGTTTTCCTGAACATAAACAGGAAAACCTATATACACTGTTGTTAAGCAGCTGGGTTCTGTACTCAAATGTGAACTGAAGGATACCGATGTTCTACACTGTACCCGCACAGCTAAGCTCCAAACCGATAGTTCTCGTCCTCGTTCTGTTGTGGTTCAGCTCGCCTCACCAAGAATACGGGATCAGCTAATTGCTGCCGTCATAGATTATAACAAAACAAATAAAACCAACAAGCTTAATAGTACAGACTTTGGACTTGCTGGGAACAAGACCCCGATTTATATTGTGGAGCACTTATCTTCATCGAATAAATCTCTTCATGCTGCCGCAAGGCTGAAGGCAAAAGAAAAGGGGTATAAATATGTCTGGGTGAGACACGGCAGGATTTTTGTGAGAAAGGCTGATGGCGAAGGACATATTTTGATTAATAATTTGGATACTCTAAATAGGATTGTGTAATGTTGAAAACTTTTACTACTTGATTTTATGCATGCTATACAGTATAATTTAAAAACTAAATTCAAAAGCTTAAAAATATATTATCAAAATAGTCGTGGCCTACGAACAAAGACCCATGTTTTCTATCGGAATCTATGTTGTAACGATTTTGATGTAATTATATTGTCAGAGACTTGGCTTAATAGTTCTATTCTGAGCAGCGAGCTGTTCGACGACAGGTACGTAGTCTATAGAAGGGACAGGGAAAGTACTTTAGCTTGCGGGAAAAAAGAGGGCGGAGGAGTTCTTATAGCTGTTAAGAATAACATCAAGTCCAAAATCGTAAAAGACTGGGAAAGTATTTGTGAAGATCTTTGGGTTTCTATAGAACTACCATGGACACGAACAGTCAATCGAATAGCTCTCTGCGCAGTATACTTACCCCCACCAGTGCGTCGTTGTACTTTGGAGCGTTTCGTGGATTCTTGTAGTGCGGTCTTTGAACAACTAACTGACTGTGACGTTTGTCTCGTGGGTGTTTTTAACTTGAGTGGCATCGACTGGAAATGCGCGGGTGACACCGGAAATAGCGTTGGACCGAACAATATTAATGAACTTTTGATGGATTTTACTAGTGTTAACATGTTGAAACAATGTAACTTTATTACTAATGCCGCTGGTCGTATGTTGGATCTTGTGCTTTCGACAATATCACTATGTTCTGTAAATGAAAGCATGTGTCCTTTAAGTAATGTCGATCAACATCACCCCCCTCTAGACATTGTTATCTCATTTGATAGGGTCCTAGTCTTCCGTACAACATAAGAAAAGCGACTCCTGACTTCCAAAGGGCGGATTATCATACAATTCGAAGTTTCATAAAAGAGTTGGACTGGAATTCATTATGTGGTGAACAGAGTGATGTTAATGAGATGCTGGAGGTATTCTATGATACTCTTGGCGCTGCGATACAACAACTTCTGCCATTACGTAAACCTAAAAACCGAAAATACCCGTCATGGTTTAGTCGCAAACTTATTAAAATGTTGAATGAAAAGAATAAGATTCGAAAGCGTTTTAAAAAGTATAAGAACCCAATAGATGCAATAGAGCTCAAATTAATTAGTAAACGATGTGAAAATCTTGCATCTATTTGTTACAAGTGTGGGAATATGGGCTCAGAGTAAAACAGGTTGATTTTTGAACAAACTGAATTTATTTTAAATAATAAGTCTAGCACACGTCTTCGTCGTTTTATAGTCTTACGCCATCTTTTTTCACATGTCACTCTCTCACTCCAGATATATTCATCCCTTTCGCTCACTCTTACATTCCGTTTACCACATTCGGCCGTCCTGCTCTCTTGTCTGTCCTCAGACACTGCTTTTATCATTCTTCTACATTAAACACCTCTATCTTACTTACTAGGTACATAATACCTATCTTTAACACAATAATTATAGTAGTCGTTCTTTTAACTTACACACTTTACAATTTTACATGTTCATCTTAGCAATATTAAATACACACAAACATAACTTAACCTCAAACTATATAACATAACACTAAGCACACCATTCATCACTATTACATACCCCTTTGAACTACTCACCTGCATTAAATTATAATAATTATTCAGAGGTAGTTCCGTATGGCCACCTCTTCATTTGATCAGCTGAGCTGGAAGTGCGGTTGGGTCCTTCAGTCGCACTATCAGCTTTTTCCATATCGTAGCGATCATTTGGATGAACCTTGGTAATTTGGTACGGTCCTAGGTACTTAGCCTTCAGCTTGAGGCCCGCACCAAATTGGGTTCTCTTTATAGCCACTAGGTTACCTACTTGGTACTTATGACTCGGTTTCCTTTTCTTGAAATAATATTTTCTGTTCTCTTCTTGCACAGCTAGTATTTGCTCTTTCGCTTTTTGACGTAACTCTTCTCTATTACTCTCATACTGTCTTGCAGTTTCTTCTTGAAGTAATTTAAAAACTTCAATGTCTTCTTTACGCCTCATCTTGGTGCCAATTAATAAATTATAGGGTGAGGTATTAATGCTCCTCTGGAATGTGCTGTTCAATGCTCTTTGAACTCTGCTCACATGTTTATACCACACGCCTGTGTTTTCAATACAAAGTTTAGTCAACATAGGGATTATTATTCGATGGACTCTTTCTATTTGACCATTTCCTCTTGGTATACCCGTGGTTATTGTAACATGCTGAATATTTTCCTCATTACAATACTCCTGGAAATCGTGACTAGTAAATCCTGTTCCACGATCTGTTATAATGGGATTTCCAAATATTTGCTGGTGTATTCTTAATTTATTCAGTGTCTCTGCACTGGATGTGCTCTTTGTAGTGAACAACCACACAAATTTAGTGAAAGCATCAATTACTGTAAGAATATAATTGTACAGTTTCCTGGTCTCCGTCAATGGTCCAACATGGTCCAGATGCATGGTATCTAAGGGGATACTTTCCTTTCCAATGGGGTTAAGAAACCCTTCCTGCTTGCCTTCTTTCCTTGTAGCCAACAAACATGGAATGCAGGCTATTATAAATTCTTCCAACTTCTTATCCAGATCTTTTATGTAGTAGTCTTGACATATTAAATCTTTCATTTTTCTCTTTGAAAAATGTCCATTTTTTGTTCATTTTTTTTTTTTGTAAATTCGCCCTATAATCTCCTTTTCCAAAATTTTAGGTATAACCAACAATTTGCCAGGGCCCTTGTAGAGTATGTCTCCGTCCATGAAATAATCTTTGTAAGACTTTTCTTTCATTTTCAAATGGAAAAATCCATTCTTTAAGTCAAGAACGCTGAAAACCTTTGCTTGAGATAATCTGTCAATTAGGTCATCTATAATAGGAAGAGGATACTCGTCTTTCACAATCTTTGCGTTAAGCTGCCGATAGTCAACGCATACCCGAGTTGTCCCATCCTTCTTCTTCACCAACACTAATGGACTAGAGTATTTAGATAAACTTACCCTTATGATGCCGTCTTTCAACCACTCATCAACTTGGTTCTCTATAATACCCTGCTCCATACATGACAATCACCGAGGCCGATGTGCTACTGGCACATCGTCTTTCAACACAATCTTGAGCTCCAATGGGGCTTCCTTCACTTGAACTGGACGATACATATCAACACACCGATAAGCCTCCTGTTTTACTGATGGGCTGCTGACATGCTCTAAAAGAGATTCTGTGCCACCTGTAATGCAATTTACTTTATTTAACCACTCACTTTCGTCTCTGAATATGGACACACATCCATCGCTCATAATCACTGTCACACTCCTCAAAAACTCGTGACCTATTATTATATCGTAAGGCATACAGTTTCTAGGTATAATATGGAATGTAACATCGTTGTAGCACTGTCCGTCAATAACGATTACCGTCGTAATTTTACCTAAAGACTGCACTTGTGAACGGCCTAGCCCCATTAGCGTTAGCCCGCCGACGTTGAATTCAACATTAAATAGTTTAGCACACAGCTCTGCCGATATGAGGTTTACATCACTTCCAGAGTCGATCAATGCCCTAGAACTGTGATTGCCTGCCACTTCTATGAATTTCACCGGTTTTCGTACGTTTTTAATAGCTAAGTCTTTATTTTGATTTATTTGCATAACCTCATTATTTGACACAATTGTCACTGTGTTTGACGTATCGTTCAAATATCCACCGTTAATATCATGGCCGCTTATACACGCGCACTGATTGGTCGGACCGGCCGAAGTTCCGAACATAGCCGATCGTTGTTTTACCGACTGTGCCGCGCCCGCTGCTCCTCGACTGTTACCAACTTCACGTTGTTGCACTGCTGGCTGTTTTACCGACATGTTGCCTTCGCCAATCGTAGGACACTGTTTTCCAATATGGCCAAATTCGTTGCAACGAAAACATTTGATCCCGTTGGCACACTGACTGGATAAATGGCTCTTCTCTCCACAGTTGTAACAACGACGCATGGAACTGGGATGCGTGGATGCTTCTTTCTTTCTTTCAGTTGCTGGGTCGACTCGGCCTTCCTTCTTCGTGTTACCTTTCATCTTTTCGTAAATTAATATTTTTTCTTTGAGAGCGCTGTACGTCGTAACGCCGTAGAGTATAGTCTTGTTTATTTGGAGATCTTCGATGCCGTCAATAATATACTGAATAGCAACATAGTCGGGGAATTTAGCTCTCTTCCCAACTCTTTCATTGTGAGCATGTATTGGTAGTAGCTCTCACCTCGCCGTTTTTTACGCGCTGCCATCAGTTCATGCATTTCCTTAAAATTTACTGCTTCAGGAAATTCCTTCACTAAAGCCGTTTTAAGGTCTTCATACGTCTTGAACACTTTTTCAGATTTGAGCCACAGCCCCGCCGTGCCGATGAGAGACCGCCGCGCAATTATCAGCTTTTGCTGCGACGTCCAGTTAAATACTTCCGCATTATCCTCAATGTCTTGGGTACATTTGGTGGAGGAATATGATTTATCCTCGCCATCAAATTGAGCGACACCGCCATCGAAATTGTAAAACATGGCCGTCGCTGCCTGTGAGCCACCACTTTTGCTACCGTCGTCCGTCATTCTCGTCCTCGTCTTCGTCTTGATAGGCAGGTGATCCGCCGCCGTGTCGTAGAAAATATCGCCTTCGTCTTCCATCTTATCGTCGTTTTTTTTCGAACACCGTACGTGCACCACAGCACGTGCGCAATTATTTAGTCTGAAGATGATCCATTACAACTTCAAAATGACCTCAATCGTCTTGTTCAATGGTGCAACAGTAATAAAATGGAACTGAATCCCAAAAAATGTTACCATGTTAAACTCACTAGAAGGAACATCCCAATACGCAGTAGTTACCACATATCCGGAGTTGAAATTAAGGAAGTTGAAACAATAAAAGACCTCGGTGTACTGTTCGACAAGAAGTTAACTTTCATGCCACACCTTGACAGTATTATAAAAAGAGCTTCGAAAATGTTAGGGTTCGTCCTAAGAAATTGTAAAACCTTTCGTCACAACAGAACCAAAATATTGCTGTATAACAGTCTCATTCGTAGCATTCTTGAATATAACAGTGTGGTTTGGCGTCCTCACTACGCCACACATTCATTGCGACTTGAATGTGTCCAGAAACGCTTCGCTTGGCACCTCGCATTTTCAAATGGAATCGCCAAAAAAATACATTCTTACGATAAAAGACTGAAGCATTTTAACATGACCTCACTAGACAGACGTAGACACTTAATGGATGCAATGTTTGCTTACAAAATTTTCAAGCATAAAATAGACAGTCCCAGTTTCCTTGCCCTTTTTAGTTTTCGTGCACCCTCTGGAATTCCGCGTAGTGCAATAACACCTCTTTGTACGCCATTTAGAAGAATAGTTTTGGGATCCAATTCGCCTGTTGCAAGAATGTGTAAGGTCGTAAACGGCTACAGTGATGTTATTGATCTCCAGTTTTATTCTCTTGCTAAACAAACAAGCAACCTTTAATCGTTTACCAAGCAACTCCTAGTCATAGTCAATAATTATTCCATTCTGTCAATTTTACCAATTTTACCGTAATCAATTGTTTCATTGTATCAATTTTACCACTGTTATTATTATTTTTTCTCTTTAATGTTTAATAATTTACCAATCTATCAATTGTATTCAATATTATTCCATGTTATTCAATTTTATTAAATGAATTCTAATTTAATGTTAATTTTGTGTCGATCTTTATTTTTAACATATCAATTCACCTATTCAATATAATTTTAGTATATTTTTACTTATGTTGTAATTTTGAAAAATTAATCGATTTTGTCATAATTCTGTCATAAGTCATTAGTCATTTAATCATTTGTTAACACAGGTACAATAAATAGTTGTTACAAAAGATTACAAGCGCGCTATGTTATGCCTGAAGGCGTACACATATTCATGGAGGTCATTGACATTAAAATTGATAACCTTTAAAGTTATATTAGTGGAATGCAAGTATTAATTGATTTTAACAAAAAATAAAAACAAAGAAAAATATATAAATGTCAAAAGTAAGTGAAGCTTTACTACGTCAAAATTGAAAAAATGTATAACAAAATAAAAAATATAAAAATAAAGAAATAATACAGAATGTCACGTGCAAATATGTCAAAAATATCAAGTGGAATTGAACTTAATTAAAGATATGCTATGTCAATGAGTACCGACTATGGTCAAAAACAGTAATTACATTTTGTCTGTTAAAAAATCCGAAATGCTGTAATATGCTTTATTCAATAGCAAATATTTAAGCCTTTTCTTAAATAAGATTATGTTCAAATCCTTAATTGAACTTGGTATGTGGTTGTATATGATTGGTGCCATACAAAAAACACTTTTTTGCATCAACGCTGTGTGGGACCTTTTTACGCACAAGTTATTGTTCTGTGGTCGAGTTCGTGTGTTATAAAATGTTATTTTGTAAAACAGGTGTAGATTGGTCTTAACAAATACAGTTACCTCAAAAATATATAAGCACGGAAATGTCAATATTTTGTATTTGATAAAGAATGGCTTGCAAGAATCTAAATTGTGGAGTCTGAACGTTGATCTAATGCACCTTTTTTGTGCTTTAAAAACTAATTCCCTGTTGGTCGAGTTACCCCAGAAAATGACACCATACCTCAATACTGAACTGACCAAACCATGATAAGCTGTGACTAAAGCATCGACGTGAATCACTGGAGTCAGTTTGAATAGGGCATAGGCTGATTTGCTAATTCGTTTAGTTAGCTCCTCCGTGTGTGCTTTCCAGTCTAATTTTTTGTCAATGGTTACCTTACCTAGGAATTTTGACGTCTCTACTTGTGTTATAATTTTATTGTCATAATATACCGTCATATTGGGATTCGCACGTTGGCTAAACATCATTAATTTCGTCTTCTTCTGTTTTTACTGTTCAAGTTTAAAGTTTAAAGTTTGAAGTTTAAAGTTTGAAAGTTGGCGCTTAGTAATTACTAAGTTAGCTTATCTTCCGAATTTATTGTTTTGTGTATGTGGTGTTTACCTTTAAGTAATTGTTGCGCTGTTATTTAATTTTAAGAATGAATTATGTCGCTGTATCGAGTGTGAACAATTGTTGGTAGACCTATAATAAATAAATAAAAAAAATAGCTTTCTCAGGTCTGGTCAGGATATAACAGCAGATGTTTACTGTGCCGAACTTCGAGCAATGATGGTGAAACTGGCAGTGAAACAGCCCCGACTCGTGAATCGATCTTCACCATTATTGCTCCATGATAACGCAAGACCTCACACTGCACGAGAAACCGTTGTAACTCTACAGGAGCTGCAGTTAGAAACTATACGTCATCCTCCGTACTCGCCAGACCTTGCTCCAACGGACTACCATTTGTTCTAATTTTCTATGTGATAAAAAGTTTTCTTCCCAGGAGGCAGTACAAAATGCTTTCACGCAGTTTGTCGAATCTAGTTCCTCAGTGTTATATCGTAAAGGCATAAATGAACTTCCGTTTAGATGGCAGCAATGTATAGATAATGAGGGTAAATATTTTGATTAAATAAATATGTTATATCTTAGAAAAAAACGAGTTTAAATTTTTCAGTACAAATCGGCAATTTCATACTGTAACCCCTATATTAAACGTTTACAAGTTTAGAACGTGCGAAACAGGTATGTTTCTATACGCGTCCATTTAATTTATCTATGTACTAAGGCTGTATGTTTTGTCTTGCACTTTTCTCGATTATTATTTATATTTAATTTATTTGTTATTCAATTGTACACACATTTATTCTATTTAAGTTTCTTTTCATACATACACATTATCTAATTAAAACACTCACAGCATAAAACTGTTTTATCTCCGTCACATCACCATCTCAGGTCCAGTTGAAAACCAACGTCGGGCACTAGCTGCTTGGCAGTTTGCTGAACTGGGCCTATTTGGCGCAGCCGTGGAACACACAATATTATTTTCAATACACTTCCTCGTAAACGGGTTCTTATCGCACTACGATTAGGTTCAACATGCAATGTATTTCACACGCGTGCATTTTCTTTATTTTTCCTCGCACGTGTGCGAGATATAACTTCAACAGGTAACATATACTTACACGAAGTTCAAATCGGTTCAATGCCTATTGTATATTGTATAACGGGCTGGTGTCCGCAACTCCACGTCAAAGCGCGTATTTTGCGTAAGGGCTATAATCCACCACACGGGCCCAGTGCGGATTGGTAGATGTCACATGTCTTCGAATTTTTGGTTCTAGGACATGCCGGTTTCCTCACGATGTTTTCCTTCACCGTTTTGAGAGCAGTGGTGATGAAATAAATTACACAAAGTAATGCGCCTGTGAGGGTACGAACCCACGACTTACTGTTCGTAAGTCGGGGCCGCCACCACTGGGCCACCGCTGCTCTCGTTCAATGCCTATAGTCGGAGGTGAATGTTTTTTATTTTAATTATGGCAAAGCATTATGCGGCTTTACGGCGTAAATATTTTTTGCGTATTCAAATTGTGTTTATAAATAGAATATCATAGATAAACATGATATTGGCGCAGCCGTGGAACACACAATATTATTTTCAATACACTTCCTCGTAAACGGGTTCTTATCGCACTACGATTAGGTTCAACATGCAATGTATTTCACACGCGTGCATTTTCTTTATTTTTCCTCGCACGTGTGCGAGATATAACTTCAACAGGTAACATATACTTACACGAAGTTCAAATCGGTTCAATGCCTATTGTATATTGTATAACGGGCTGGTGTCCGCAACTCCACGTCAAAGCGCGTATTTTGCGTAAGGGCTATAATCCACCACACGGGCCCAGTGCGGATTGGTAGATGTCACATGTCTTCGAATTTTTGGTTCTAGGACATGCCGGTTTCCTCACGATGTTTTCCTTCACCGTTTTGAGAGCAGTGGTGATGAAATAAATTACACAAAGTAATGCGCCTGTGAGGGTACGAACCCACGACTTACTGTTCGTAAGTCGGGGCCGCCACCACTGGGCCACCGCTGCTCTCGTTCAATGCCTATAGTCGGAGGTGAATGTTTTTTATTTTAATTATGGCAAAGCATTATGCGGCTTTACGGCGTAAATATTTTTTGCGTATTCAAATTGTGTTTATAAATAGAATATCATAGATAAACATGATATTGGCGCAGCCGTGGAACACACAATATTATTTTCAATACACTTCCTCGTAAACGGGTTCTTATCGCACTACGATTAGGTTCAACATGCAATGTATTTCACACGCGTGCATTTCTTAATTTTTCTCGCACGTGTGCGAGATATAACTTCCACAGGTAACATATAGGTACTTACACGAAGTTCAAATCGGTTCAATGCCTATAGTCGGAGGTGAATGTTTTTTTTTTAATTACGGCAGAGCATTATGCGGCTTTACGGCGTAAATATTTTTTGCGTATTCAAATTGAGTTTATAAATAGAATATCATAGATAAACATTTAAAACTAATATTTTCTTTTATTTCTCTTTAAGCAAAGCGCGGAAAAAAAGAAAATTAAAATCATAATCTCATAGGTCAAAATTAAAATCATGTTCATGACAAAAATATTTTTCATTCTTTTGTTTTGTTTCTTCAAAAGTGTATTGAAAAACGTCGTTTGATACGCGTGGATATTTGTTATTGCAGTTCTCGGCTCAAAAACACCCTCGCCTACGGCTCGTTTGTTAATTCCGCCTCGAAAGCAATAACAAACTTTCTCCACTTGCAACAAAATGTACTATTCTCGTTTTTTTTTTAAATACGCGCTTTGACGTGGAGTTGCGGACACCAGCCCGTTATACAATATACAATATGCATTGAACCGATTTGAATTTTAACTGTCTTGGTTCCCGCAACTAAATTAATCAGAAAAGAGTAGCGGAGGAATAGAAAAACTTAATTTCCACTTCCCTCCATATCAGCAAAAGACAGACAAAACACGGCCAATAGGCACAAAGGGACGTTTACAACTGGGATAGGCCCAGTTGCCTAGCACCACTGATAAATATTAACATTAATGGCTCCTAAGTTGTGAGCAGCACGGATAAATATTAACATTAATGGCTCCTAAGTTGTGAGCTGTTATATTTGATTCCAATAATAGGTATAGCAAAAACGCTTTTGCACAAGAAATTTGTTCTAGTTTCTACCAAGGTCCGTATAGTAAATAAATCCGGATGTAGGTAACCAAAACTAAAAATTAAAAAAAACACACACACTTGACACATAGAAAAGGGAGCTATGGAGGAGACTTTTGCCCATTATTTAGACAATTTAGAATGCCAATAACAACATTTGAATTCGACACTTTCGTTACTAGCAACAGTTAAATATATTTATATTGTAGTTATAGTTTACTTAAAAGCACTAATTATACAATTATTTAAGAAATAACACTACTGCACCTAAATGTACACCGTTGTGATATCCACTTTTTAAATAAATTATTCTTATAACTCTAGGCTTTTCATAAACAAAATCAGCGAAAACAAATTTTAAGGGTACCGTACCCCCGGGGCTGCGGGACTGTTCGAAAGAGATACCGTGGCCCCGGAACACAAAGGGCGAAGAAGGAACATGGATGGGTTTTAGAAAGAAAGAAAGAAAGATAATTTATTTGTCAAACATGCGTTTACATAAACTGAGTAATCAGACATGCAAGGTATTAAATACTATGTTGTGAGCGTCCATGCTTTGCCAATAACGGCGTACAAATTTTGTAGGTTTAAAAATTACATTTCATTGCGTATAGTCATTTGAAATTTAATTACAAAATACATAAGAAATAAATAATAATTGATGTCAAGATATTATTGTATAAGTATATAATAGTCAAAAAATAAATTAAATTAAGTATGTCCAGTGTATTCATTATTATGCATTCAAGGTATCAAAAGTCAAATAAATTAAAATGTACACTATTAAATTGTTTTCTTAACCATGTGTATTAGAAGTCGGAATAGAAAAGTCCTTTTCATTCAAAAAAATTAAAATATTGTAATACGCTTTATTAACTAGAAAAATTCTCAGCTTATTTTTGAAAAGTGACAAGGGCAGTTCTCTCCAAGTTTTAGGTAATTTATTGTATATCGTAGGAGCCATACAGAAAATACTTTTACGCATAAGTGATGTTCTCGCAGTATGAGAGCATATCCTACTGTTGTCACGCCTGTTACGTGGCACTACGTCATCTTATAGTTTAAATCGGAGTGGATTCGTTTTGACAAATACCGCTACCTCCAAAATGTACAGACATGGCAAAGTAAGAATTTTATATTTTTTAAAGTAAGGCACGCAACTATCAGTAGGTTTAATTTTAAATATTGAACGAACGCATCTCTTTTGAGCTTTGAACACCGTGTCTTTTTCTGTTGAGTTGCCCCAAAATATGACACCATAGCGTAGATGAGATTCTGTTAAACCATAGTAGGCTGTAAGTAATGCCTCCACACTTATTATTGACGACAATGTGTGCAGGGCATAAGCAGATTTACTGATTTTCTTGCATAAGATTTCGATATGGGTTTTCCAATTCAGTTTTTTATCAATGTGGAGCCCTAAAAATTTTGTAGTTTCTACCTCTTCTATAGGCTGGTCATTGTAGTGTATATTTAAAGTACTCTTACTATTGATCCTTTGACTAAAATGTATTAATTTAGTTTTGGTCAGGTTAATTTTTAAGTTATTATCATCCAGCCACTATATCATTGAATTTATAGAATCATTTATGTCATTTTCATAAGTATCAACATTTTTACAAGGTATCGTTATGGTGCTATCGTCGGCAAATAGTGTCAGAGGTTGAGGGATGCCTTTCGGTAGATCATTTATGTATAGTATAAATAAAGGAGGCCCTAGAACACTCCCCTGTGGCACACCAAACGAAACTGTATGTTCTGAGGACTGATATACAATTTCATTTTTACTTTTCATATTAATTTGTTTTATATGTGTTATTTGAGTTCTGTTAAGTAAGTAAGATTTAATTAGATTGTTGACATTTCCTCTAATTCCATATACCTCAAGTTTATTTAAGAGTGTATCAAAGTGCACATAGTCAAAGGCTTGAGTCATGTCACAAAAAACGCCACAGACTGGTTTCTTTTTATCAACGTTATATGTAACATTATATAAAAAATCATAAATGGCCATATTAATAGTTTTACCCATTCTAAATCCTTTCTGTTCCTCGCATATAATATTATGTTTTTCTATAAATGAATTCAATTCCTTGTAAATGTATTTTTCAAATATTTTAGAGATGATGGGAATTAACGATATAGGTCGATAGTTCTCCATTAACTCTCTATCATTTTTCTTAAATAGTGGCTTGACAATTGAAACTTTTAGAGCATCAGGATAAACGCCTGCACTAATGCTGAGATTGATGACATGACTCAAGTGACCGCAAATTTCATCCGCAACATGTTTTAGTATATGAGTCGCAATACCGTCATATCCCACACTGTTTGTATTACGTAGGGACATTATTATATTTTTAATATCATCTGGTATACTATGGGCTTTATGGCCCATAGTATACCAGATGACATAGTTTTATTATTGAAGTCTAATGTACCCGCCCTAGGTCTACAGTCGACACTCAGTTTTGGCTGTTTCTTATTAATAAAAAAAAATATTAAAAGCTTCTGCAATAGTCTCGTGATGAGATATGACGCAGCCATCCATTTTAATTTTTATTTATGTTAGACTTAGGTATATTATACTTTGCACGATTAATAATTTGCCACGCAGTTTTTGATTTGTTTTTAGATGTTTTTATATTGTAGTTGTTTTGTGCTTTTTGTGTTAAGCGAGTATTTTTTTTTTTTGTCAGTAAAAGTCTGACACTCCCTCCCGCTCCGCCCAAAATAAAGGTTACCGTACCCGAAGAGTAACCAACGGGACTCTATTTCTAAGCTTCTGCTGTCTGTTCATCCATCTGTCTGTCAGCGGGCTATCCCAACTAGCACACGACCTGCTTAAATGACTTCTTTATAACCTAAATGTTCTATAATAGCTGTTCAAGAGGTTTACTATAATACTTAAGTAGTTCAGTAGCGTATCTAATACCTAGCTCTTTAACAGGCATGTGGTACAATAGCCGTACAACAGTAAATAAATCCCAATAAAGATACAAAGGCGTGTTATAGAGTTATTGTACGAGCGTTTAATATAAAGCAGAGTTATAAATACTTTTAAAACACCGCTGGGTCTTATAGAGGGCTTTAATAGTTAAAAGTGTTTAAATAGAGTTATAAGGTTCCTTTAGAGCGCTTTAGGTTGTATATTGCATATTTCTAAATGTCCACGCTGTTAAATAGTACTTATTACTGCCTTTGAAACTCTATATCTACAGCAGAGAAATATAATTCTATTGTGGCGTTTAGGTCGTTATAGTATACAGCAACTGTATGGTAAATAGCTGGTTATTCCAAGAAAACCACGCCTAATAAAGCTAAAAGCTCAAAAAATCCTTTTCTAGGACCAATACAGCGGCTGAAGTGAGACAAAAGTGTTTTACTAATTTAATTGCTTTATTGTGACTCCATTTTGTAAAAAGATATCGCGTGTATTTTTAATGGACACTCTGGTTTCCCCTTTTCTATTGTCCTCACAATTTTGAAAGGCATTCTAAACAGAAAAATATACTATTAATGGCTATTCATATTCGTCAAACAGTAGAATTTATTACAAAATAAATAAGTCCGATGATAACTAGTATAATAAAAGTATTTGTTATTGTATGGAGATATTACCCTTATATAAATAGTCCTTTGTAGAACCTTCGACTCTTAAAATAATTACACCTAAAAAATAAAATAGTGCGTCAATCATGGAACCGAAAGGTCTACAATGGTGAATACTAGCGGTTTAAATCGATGATGAGCGGTTGAATGGTTCTAGTATACTCTGAAGGCTGTTATAACCGAGACGCCATTATAGTTTTGAAAACAAGCAATACTCATGATTTTTTATAATTTATTTATATTATTAATCTTAAGTATATAATATAAAAATCGAATTTACATCGCTCTTTCTCACCCTGGATTGTAAAGAAACTACCTAGAAAGCTAAAGTGTCTTAATAAACTAAATTCAAAATTCACACCCTCTAATCAAATGTAATTTTTATCGAAAAAACTGCATAAATGGCAGGCGGCAGGCATAGCTTAAATATAATATACGTATATATTCACAATACACTGACACTCGAACTGGTACTTTGCATGCATAAAAATCAACTGTTGTTTATTTTCCAATTATTTTAAGTCTTCCATCAATCACATAAGTAGACGTCTTTGTTAAATTTTCAATTATGTTTTGTTAATTTCCCCAAAATATCACTACTGTGTATCTAATACAGATCTGTAAACTCTAATTCAGAGATACAGACGCGTCTAAATAAGATGCGAGCGCTATAGTCGCGCTACAAGAACTTATTTTAGATAATGAAGCGCACACTACCGCTCGCATAGCACCTTTGTATCTCCGTACTAACACATATTTACGAACATTGTAGAGACATTGTAGAACCATAAGCCGTATAAATCAGGGGTACAGCGGCGCTGTACAGTAGCCGCTTGTACATCTACTGTAGAACTTACTTATGGATGCTGTGACGGCGCTGCCAAGCTGCCTTACGCTCTTAGGGTCCCGGGTTCGAATCCCAGTAGGAGCAAATGTTTGTGTGATGAGCATGGACATTTGTTTCAGAGTCATGGATGTTTATATGTATAATAAGTATGTATTTACAAACAAAAAGTATCTTTGTAGTATATCAACTATCTGGTGTCCACGACACAAGCCTCGTTGCTTAGTGTGGCACGTAGATGGTGCTGTGAGTAATGTCCAGCGATATTTATTTATTATTATTAGAAACTTCTAACCGGCCGGTGTACGGTTTGTTATAGAGCTTGGGTGCTACTTGGGATATCTCATGACACGTAATAGGTATACAGTATTTTTTTTACAGAATGTGTATTTTTGTTGCTATTGTAACAACAAATAATAAAAATAATTTAAAATTAAAGGGGGTTCCCTACTATGATGGTACGGTTTTTTATGTGTTTATAGCAGGAAATGAGGCGTTAAAATGAGGCGTAAAAATATTATATGAAAAAATACCTTTATCACTTAAAAAAATATCTTCGTGATTACAATTTATTTAAAGAAAAATACTTTCTTATTGAATTTAATTGTGTAAAAAATTCAAACAGCCGTATACCGCGCAATACGTTTCTGGCATTTTTTAAAAGATTGGGAGATATAAACTTATACATTACCACTCACCTCGGCGCTACACGCGCTATTGACAGCACCGCGACGTCCGCTCGGGCTACCCGTCGCGTCGATGCGCATGTTAGTGTGAGTGTGCGGTTTCGAGCGTATGTAGGTAGTTTCCCTACTGTCCATATTTATATTGTGACTATTATCTGTTGTTTTTCATTTACCTACATACATAATTATTCTCTACTAGAATCTCAGATTGATTTATGTATGAAAAAAAAAAAACATTTCCACTTGTTCACTGAATGTTTTGGTGAATACATATTGTGTGCATTATACATATTTATATTCTGGTAATGATAGTGGTTGTGTTCCAAATTCTTAATTTCGTCACCTTGGGGGGTAATGTAGCTATTCCACTGAACTACACTTCTGAGTTATGGACGTTTGAAAACTAAATGATGCGAATATGAACAGTTATTTTAACATAAATCAGCGTCATAAGTATTTTAGTAGCGGGCTCAAATTTTTACCCTGGGTTATTAAAACGTGTAACCGTTGAATGCTATAATTAAAAACCAATGAAAAATAACATTGAAAGCCTGAGTGAATATACGTTCGGCGGGGCGTGCAGCGGGGCGGGGAGCGGCCGACAGCACGTTCACTGAGTGGTCATAGCACACGCTCTGCGTTCGGGTTAATCCGCAAGAAATATACGACAGCAGTTTTCAGACTACTTTTGAATAAATTTAAATTTAGAATCAATTAGAAAACATTTTTCCTACGAATACCTAGCCTTGTTAAGTCATTGAGATATTACTACTCGTACTACGTATAGACACATGAGTAAGTAAACGAAACAGAGTATAAGCTTCTTAAGAACGTTGCAAAATTGTTAGCTATTTTGGTAGGGTTGTCACAATAGGTGAAGACAAATTAAACAAAACATTTGTGAAATAAAATAAGAAAATAATATTACTTTATTCTATTAAAGGGTTAGTTTCCCAGATTTCCTAAAAGGTACAGGTTTTGGCCGAAGTCCCTTACAAAAATTTCGTTTCCTTTAGCTCAATCAGACGGATTAGTTCAAATGTTACTTTCAATATTTGAATGTAACACACATACTTAGTACCTACTACATACTAACCCACTCACATACCTACAACTGTTTAGTTTAAGCTCAATGATATTCTAATAAACAGATATGTTATACACCTACAAAACCACCGAAAAAAGTGTTTCGCGGGGCAGAGCCAGCTCACATACACGCAGTGACGCAGAATAAAGGCAAAACGAGCCAATTGGCCCGTTTTCGAGTCTTCACAATTGCGCGCTCACAACATATCTGTTTATTAGAATATAATTGTTTAAGCTTGTAATAATCATAAAAAAATAAAAACACACAGTGTAGTACCCTCTTCTTTAAAAAAAAAAATCATACAATGAAATAAAGGTCCGAAAAAGGAATAATAAAATTTTTACTTACCTATTATACTTTTTATCTTATAGTTAAAGTATAATGTTTTTATTTTTTCTAGTATTATTCATACACACAGTGCAATAAACAACCATTATTAATAAATACCACTTTTTACATTAAAATATTCAAACTTGTCACAAAACAAACAACGTATGTTGGACGACCCTGAGATTGTCAACTGGCTGTGACAGCGTAAACCGGTTTTTTCCACTCTCGCCGCGTACGCGACGAGCGGCCAGTGCTCACGCACACATGCCCCGCGTGCTTGTAGTAGTGCAACCGATTCGCGCGGTTGTATGAAGGTTATACTCTGTTCCGTTTACTTACTCATATGGTATAGAGAAGACAGCGCGAACAAAATCTGTGATCTATTCAACTGCAGTCGGCCGGCTGCAGTTCACTCAATCACTTGCTCGCCACAGCTTTATATATACGGGGTTAGCCACGCCCCGCGCGCCCCGCACCGCGCATAGATTTTGTTCGCGCTGTCTCTTCTATACGTAGTGGTAATAGCTCAATGCGTATACCTAGCCTTGATAAGTACCTACTGTTAATAAATCGACATTTACCTTCAATTCCCAGTTTTATTGCTAGTTTTCTCCACACTCTTGTTTTAACTATTCTATTTTTGTATAAACAGTGAGTAGATAACCATATTTCAGGTTTATTTTGTATTGATATTATACTTTCTTCAAACGAAATCGCGCGCACGCTCGTCTTACCGCTCCAAAACACAAGCTGGTTTGAACTCGCACGCAACGCCCCGCTCGGCGCAAACTCGGTGGGCCGCCACTCAAGACACCTACGTATAAATGTTTAACATGAACGCTGCACGCCCCGCCCCGCTACACGCTCGATTTGAGCGGGCACTTACAGTTGATAAAACATTTTATTTCCTGCGATGCAGCTGCTCAAAAACTTATTACATTTCTTTCAGTTCTTCATCCTAGCGACCGGTTTGTTTTACTCAGTGAGTGTGGGCATCATGCTGTCATTTCCATCGGTGCTCACTCCTGCCCTGGTTTCTGCCAACAGCACCGACATTCGAGCCACTTCTAGCCAAGCATCTTGGATAGGTAAGCGTCATTATATCACCGGCTTCTTCTCGCGATTTCGGCCGCGTGGACTTGAGAATTGGGATAAAAGACTTTACTGCGATCTCAGTCTCACTCGTGGTCCCTTATCTACCTGTTCAAGCTAAGAACCCAGGTACCTGCGATATTGTACAGCATTTTATTTACTAGCTAGTCTTTTTAATCTCTTTGTATTGAATATACCCTATTATACAGGGTGTAAAAGACCTCATCACGAAGCCGTCAACCATGCATTCTGTACATCAAACTAAGTAACTTTACGAGAAAATTATTGCTGGGAAACAACTTTTTTTTTGGAGTGAACAATCATGTTTTGTGGTAGAACTCAATGTAACGCACTCAAAACATTGTGCTGATGGATGGATTGAATAGTACGGGGGTCGTGGATGTGTTTAAACTAAAATCTAACATTAAAAACCTCTTATTTAAAAAAAAAAAGTTGGAATTTTGACCCCCAATATCTCCGTAACTAAAAGGTTCCCAGGTATGGTGTAGAACAAAAAAATGATCGCAATGACGAGGAGAACAAGTGCCTTTCGGCTTCGTTAAGAGTTGTTTTACAACCTTTAGATCAGCCGAATAAAAAACAAGATGGCTGCCATTCGTGCAGTGTTGGATAAGGAGTATTTAGAAACGTGTATTTACCGATAGAAATAAGTTTAGTATATAATATCGGTAGCCATTAAACAAACAAACTGATTATGATTTTGTTATCACAGTCAGCACGACTATGTAATAACTTGTTTATTGTCCACAATTTGCCTTTAACATAAAATCTTGTTCAAAAAATCTCAATAATATTCTATCAATCCTTTTCTTTTATTTTCCAGCTGCCAGCAACGGACTCGCAGGCATGTTCGGCTTCTTCATCTTGTCACCGATCCTACAAATGCTAGGAAGAAAAGTCGTCCATATCAGCTGCAATATCTTATTACTCATTGGTTGGGTGATCTTCCCGCTAGCCAATAGCATTCCAGTCCTGTTCGTCGCGAGAATCATCCAAGGCCTTGCTATTGGTGGCATCTACATCCACGCGATGGTCATCTGTGAATATGTTGAAGCTAAAAGGAGAGGGTTCTTTATAACCACCAAGAAAGTGTGTATAGCTGTCGGCACGCTAACCTGTCATTCCATGTCCTTGTTCTGGGATTGGAGACAAATATCAACATTCGCAATCATGCTGCCAACAGTTGCCATTATTTTGACATTCTTTTGGCCAGAAAGCCCATCGTACCTCGCAATGAAAGGCCGATTCGAAGACTGTAGAGCGTCATACATATGGCTGAATGGTCGATCGAATTTGAATGAGCTTCATCATTTGATATCAACGCACATGGAGAGGATTAAAAACCGTAAACCAGAAAAAACTTATAAGTGCTTATTGAAGAAGGATTTCTTGAAACCCTTGGCAGTCGTCTCCATTCTTACGCTAGTTTTAGATCTGTGTGGTAGGTATTATTTCGTAGCTTACATTATTCAAATCATGGTAGAATTGATTGGAGATAAATCTATAGCAATATATTGTTCTATAGGAGTCGATTCTTTAACCATAGTTGCTCTTGCGTCTTCTTGTTTCGTTATAGACCGTTACAAAAGACGCACATTTTTATTTTCATCTGGTATTCTAACCGTTGTTTTAATGTTGTTAATAAGTTTAATAATGTTACTCAAATCATACAACATTTCAATTAATGTGTGGTTGACTCCTTCGATAATAGTTTTACAAAGTTTTGTTGTAAATTTTGGTCTTATACCAGTTTCGTTCGCTCTCATTGGAGAAATATTTCCTCTAGAGTATAAAGGTGTTGGCTCATGCATTTCTGGGATAGTGTTTACGTTTTTGTATTCTCTAACATTGAAGGTCACACCAATGTTGATAGAAAGTACTGGTGTAGGGGGTACTTATGCTGTGTACGGAGTTTGCTTGGCTGTGTCTATGGTTCTGTTATACTCTGTGGTACCAGAGACTAAAGGTAAGACGTTGCAGGAAATAGAGGATGAGATCAAAGGGGTTAAAAAGGCAAATTGTGAAGTTGAAACGAATGCTTTGTTAAGAAAGTAAGTAGAATATTCTATTTGAGTTTAAAAAAATATAAGAATAGTATGTAGGTAAAGAGTGATATGTGTTGTTATCAATAATTGTTGATATTTGTGTGAAAATAATTAACACGTATATGATATAAAACACAAGAGGTTACAGGAAGCTAATTACCACAGAGTAATAAAAAAAAAACGCAATAATAATTTATTTATAACTACCAATGATAATAATAATATATGTATAATTTAAATAAATATTAATGTATAAATCCAATATATGAGTAGTAAAAATATGTACACAATTAGTTATCAGACTACCTACCTACACAAAACGAAAAAGTAGATTAATATTAAAATTGTTAACAAATATCTATAATAGCCCTCCTCCTAATTTTTATGTTGTTATGCCCGACAGGGCCCACAATGCTCCAAAACGAATGTATGTCTTTTTATACCTACCACCTAAGTTCACATTGTGGAATACAATAAACGTATTGAGTATTGAGTAGATAGATGTCACAGAGTAACCAAAATAATCGCCAACTGAAATATATCACGAAACATGGTTGCGTTCTCATTTACCAACAATAATAAATTGCCATTCGACACTTGTTAAATTCATGTTGCAAAATAGAGATAACTTTTGGTTCTCTTTTATTTAGAGGTTTAAAGAACAACTGCATTTAAATGATAATTATGTAAGTGGATCAATTAGGTTCTCTCTGTTGTTCAATAAAAAAAGTATTGTGCCTAAATATTACTTCATACCCATTTCGTTACTTTTCATTTCAAAAGTTAACACTAATATTAATCTGTCTTAGTTAAAGTGTTAGTTTTAAATTTCCTGTTACCTCCTCATCATACAAATTGGCGTTTTGTAAGCTAAGATGACAGTTGTAAATAATGTTCTTTATGAGTGATGGAAGGTACATCGTACCGATAAAATGAGGTGACTTTGATAATTCCTCGGAATGGTAATGTTTGCAACAGATCTGGCAACCCCGTTGCTAGGGTCTTGTTGTGGTTGGTTGGCTAGCGACGACGGGGCGACTTACATTATTTTCTTATTTCCTAAATATTGTAATGTGATCCAATTACCTATTATACCCAATTGCACCTTTTACTCTTTACTGTCTTTGATTTGGTGCCTAGCATTAGTACTCGCACGGGACGTCAATAACGCTGAGATATAATATCTTCTTGGACAATACCAACGAGATTCTTTCGGCGAAGAAATAGAATACCTTCGTTAAGGCAAGAACATTTCCAGGAGGAACCGTCTGTGTAAGCTTACACCGTGGTTTTGTGACGACGGCTTGCTGAGGGCGAGAGAACGAATCAGTTTTGTCACCGAAGTCACTTTAGATATAAAGGATCCAATAATATTGGACGGTCGACATCCTACGGTAAAACTGTTAATCGCAAGATATCACGTATGGGCTCTGCATGGAAACAGGTTAGCTAGCGACGACGGGGCGACTTACATTATTTTCTTATTTCCTAAATATTGTAACGTGTTCCAATTACCTATTATACCCAATTGCACCTTTTTCTCTTGACTGTCTTTGATTTGGTGCCTAGCATTAGTACTCGCACGGGACTTCAATAACGCTGAGATATAATATCTTCTCGGACAATCCCAACGAGATTCTTTCGGCGAAGAAATAGAAGGCCTTCGTCAAGGCAAGTTCATTTCCAGGATTTGGTGCCTTACAGGTAATAATCACGTTCCTGCCCTTGTCGCACGTTACTTGGGGTCGGCGCAAATGGTAATGTTTTACTGAATTCTAAAATAGAAACAAATACATATATCACGAGCACCAATCTTAACAAGATTCGAGAACGATTTTCTCGTGCTTGAAACTTTGATAAAAAATCTATTTCATAATTTTACGGGATCCAAACTGTATGTTCGTATCTATATCCCAAGTTTATTGGGGTCGACTTCCAGTCTAACCGGATCCAACTGAATATCAGAATTTTACATGGAGCGACTGCCTATCTGACCTCCACAACCCAGTTAGTAGCGGGTAATACGATACGTCCCTTGGTTAGACTGGTTGTCAGACTTTCTGGGCCACTGACTACCTGTAACGACTGACAAAGATGACAGCTGGGACCAACGGCTTAACGTGCTTTCCGAGGCATGGAGGAAACTTGGTATGTATTGGGTGGTCACCCATCCCATCCACACACCAACCTAGGCAAGCACGACTTAACTTAAAGATCGACCCGAGTGGCTGCTATTATTTAGCCACGAGCTCCTCATAAAATTACAATCAAAACATTAGGAGAAAATCACTTTTAATAGGTGCTCCGTGTACACATATTCGCGCTCTTGACTGGTCGAACAAGCCATTTGGTTTACAGTTTAACCAACAAATTACATTGTAAAATGTATACCAAATAGCTTGTTCGACCGTACATCAACACTGTCCAAGGATTAACGAACTGTTTAACGAACTGGCTATTTAAAAAAAAAATTAAACATCAGTCTGTTGTTGCTGGCACATATTATTTTCCGAATTTTAAATTCCAAATTTAATAAAAATTATGGCAGAGGCGGCAAAATTAGAATTATACAGAGATTATTATTTTCTTACATGTCAGCGTTTAGGATTTACTATGTTTTTTTCACGCGTTAATGCCTACGGATGGTTTACTCTGTACAAAAAAAATATCGCAATGACGGGGAGATCAAGTGACTTTCTGCTATTTTTACACCAGTATATTCCTGCGCATTTTGATAGTAGGATACTGTGTGTATATGAATCATAGCCAGATTACGTAGTTTTATCAAAGTTTTTCAATTAATTGACTCAAACCGAAAATAGAATTTGTTGGTAACTGCATTTCTGATTATTTTAGGGTTCAATAATAAAATGTTAATAAAACGGAACTCCAAAAGTGCGAATGGGATTGCCTGTCTTTTTGTAACCTACATTTACGAATAAATTTGATTTGATTTGATTTGACTCATGACCGGCCTTTATTTCGGGAACAAAAAATATAAAACCGGGTTTGGGTACTCACAGTGAAGTAGATCTCATACTAAACCACTGTTTGTCAAAAAAATAGCTAGAATGGAAGTATCTAATAAGATGACGAGCTAACTATACAGGCTGTAAACAGATCCTTCACGAAGCCGTCAACCAAGCATTCTGTATTAAAGTAACATTACGCGAAAATTATAGATTTTTTTGGGGGTGTAAAATCACGTTTAACGGTGGGACTTAATGTAAAGCACTCAAAACATTGTGCTGATGGATGGATTGAATAGTTCGAGGGTTGTGGAGATGTTTAAAAATCTTACATTCAAAACAAGTATTTTAAAAAAAGCTTGTGAAAATGTTGGAACTTTGACCCCCCCAATATATCCGTAACTAGGCATGGTCTATCTAGAACAAAAAATGATCGCAATAACGGGATGAACAAGTGCCTTTCAATAATTATATATTAAAATTCAAGTGCAATAAGACGTACAATATTTGCTAAAAATGAATTCGAAAAAGAGATCATCATCTGCCTAGCCTTTTCCCAAGTATGTTGGGGTCAGCTTCCAGTCTTACCGGATGCAGCTGAATACCAGTATTTTACATAGAGCGACTGTCTATCTGACCTCCACAACCCAGTTAGTACTGGGTAATACGATACCCCTTGGTAAGACTGGTTGTCATACTTTTCGGGCCACTGACTACCTGTAACGACTGTCAAAATTCTACAAATGACAGCCGGGACCAACAGCGTAACGTGCTTTTCGAGGCACGGAGGAAACTCGGTATGTAATGGGCGGTCACCCATCCACAGACCAACCTAGGCAAGCACGGCTTAACCTAAAGATCGACCCGAGCGGCTGTTATTATTTAGCCACGAGCTCCTCAAATTGAATTGGAAAGAGATCATGCCTCAAAAATTCAGATCATTTTATTACATCTTTAGTCCGATTTAGCAAAGCAAGTTTTTAGTTTGGCAGTAAGTAGTGAATCCCGAATAGTCCTACACTTATATTAGTATCAGCAATTATTTAAAACATTGATTGTGAACGAACCTTTTGGTGTTAATTATTAGAAATGTTGGTCTCTGCACATTAGCACGCGCCAGACTGCAGTCGTCACGTTCAATATCACCAGTGCATGCAACAACAGCGGATAAGACCACTTTGCATCCGACACCAGTATATGTGGCAACAGAGCATATAAGACAAATAAGTATATCATCAAATCTAAATCAAATAATATATTTTATTTTATTTATTAGGTCTACCAACAAATTGTTTACACTAATTTACAAACAAAGATAAACATGCAACTCTACACAGTATAACAATTACTTAGGGCGAAGTTCACCGAAAAGATAACAGTCTGATTATCTAAAAACAGCTGTTTAAAGCACATTTTCATGTTCACCAAAGCAAGTCAACCGATTAAACACGCTAATCAACTGTTTTCTCTTACCCACCTCGGAGAGGTTGTTTAAAGTCCCGGTTAGTAGTTAATCGGTGTATTTTGACGTTTGTAAACTGCAAATATAATACATTTTAAGGTTACATCTAGATATTATTGTGAGAATTTAACATACAGTCTGCTTTGAATTATATTTTGGAAGAGAATGACGTTTTGGCCGAGTTTGAAACCGTTGAAAGACTTTTGCGAACTTCACGTTTGTATTCCACCAGATGACACTACTTCACACTAAACTAATGACAATTTCCTTTTCGTCATGCGTAAAATTAGTATTGCGCTTCTTATCCATTGTATTTAATTTAAAAACTATTACAAACGAAAATAAACAAAACTTCAAAAAACAGATAATTTGATGGTTAGAGAACAATCATCTCAGGAATAATGTATTATCTAGTGTTGCCCAAAATCGGTCTTGGTCTTGTTCTTGCATTTTTGCAAGACCAAGACCGACTTATTGTAGCAAGACCAAGACCAAGACTGAACCCTGCAAGACTTGAGCAAGAACAAGGCTAAGCCTGCAAGACTCTTGGGTCTCGCAGTTAAGTCAAACTGAGATTTTGGCGTTATTTGGTTTCAATCCCGATTTTGATAGACGTTCCCCAGTTTCAAAACCGTATTGGTATAACACTAAAATGTATTGTATTGATTATTATATATTTCGACTATTTATTAAGTAGGTAGCCTGTTACTTACAAATATGTTCCCATGTGATAAAAATGTATCTAGCATAACTTTCTAGCAAAGTTCATACCTTGTAGGTATATTTATCTATAGTATTATGTTATGCTTGGATAAGTCTAATGTGCAGATCTAACGTTAGTAGGTTGGTAATTATTATGTTTCAAAGTTTATATTATCCTTCTATTCAGCAAAATTTAAAACTAACAGCGAGTCGAGTAGGTCTAGTACTAGTAGCAGTTTTTAAGCCAGCCGTGTTATGGTACAGACACCAGCACATCAAGTTACTACAATCTGCCAAATTTCTTTAACATATTTTCAACTTTTTCGCTAAATCATTAGGGTTGGTTGATTGGGAAAATTTGACGTTGAACGAATAAACCGTTGGTCGGTCGGTGCATTACGTACCTTTACTTTACTTATTTAATAATTTACCGACAAAAACGCCGCGGTGTATCAAAGACTGTGCAACAAGTGTATCACAGCATTTGACACTGTTTGAGCGCCGCATTCGCCGCCACAGAGTATGGACAGAAGCACACAAAATTGTTACCTATTTTTATGGTAGGGTTGGCACAAGAGGATAAAATTAAATGACCTTGAAGATGTCTCAGCAGTAGGTATAAATTGAATGAGTTATAGAAGATACATTCTCACAATCACTCGAATCCGAACACTACAGCGGGCGGGATAATAATAGCCAGTACACGTACAGAAAATCATTAAAGGTACCTACATAGAGTTAGTAATTACGCTTAGGTACTAAATTGCGTCATTTTTTAAATTATTGTCAAGTTAATTTTATTAATTTGGTGGTTACTACACAATGCCTGTGTCAATTTAAGCTCAACATGTACCTACGTTACGCGTTGTTCTAAGATCTAAACTAACGTGTTTATTATATAGCAATAGGCTAATAGGTATTTGAAAGTAGTCTAGTCTAAGTAGTAGAGTCTCGCAAGAATTGCGAGACTCTTGCTGCAAGACCAAGACCAAGACCAAGACTGATAGCGCAATGCCAAGACCAAAACCAAGACCAGGTGTATTGACGCAAGACCAAGACCAAGACTGGCTAAGGTCTCGTCTTGGTCTTGCATTTGGGCAACACTAGTATTATCTATGGGTATAACGCAACCATTTAAAGATGTTTCGCATTTGTACGGTTTTTACGTGTTTAGTTACCCACCTTATTTGACTGTATTATAATCATTCGGACTTTCATTCCTAAGACGCTCGTTTACATAACCGAGCTAGAACAAGTTGTGGTGAACACCAAAATTCCCACGTCATGTTTAAACAACTGTTTACGTTTAGCGGGCCGATTACGAAACAGTCGGTTATTTTACTGTTGGTGAACTTAGCCCTTAAAGGTAAATGCCACATGGACAAAAAAGAAAACAATAATAAGTAATATCGTAAGCTACATATTGTACACACAAACTCAGTAAAATATATAACTATGAATTAATAACTTTTTTTTTAATTTTTGAACTGTTTATCAGAATCATCATCATCATCTCATCTGCCTAGCCTTTTCCCAAGTTTTATTGGACACGGCGGTGGTGCTCCACCGTGTCCTCCGGTCGATCCTTGCAGTGGAAACACCCGGGCGTTTCCTCCCGCCCGATTCGGTGCAGGAACCTCCCGAAAACACTGTAGTGTGTGACCACTATTACTTACTTATATTCATTATGTTTATCCCAAATATATTCAGTGTATCTCAACTCGTCTTTCATTCCACTCGCCTCACAATACATGGTGACCCTGCCAGTGGTCTGCCTCGGGTGTGCATTCCATTGCCCATATTAAGAGTACGACACATCTACATGATTTAAAATTACGAACTTAGCTACA
Organism: Xestia sexstrigata; assembly: GCA_941918905.2. Taxonomy (NCBI): domain Eukaryota; kingdom Metazoa; phylum Arthropoda; class Insecta; order Lepidoptera; family Noctuidae; genus Xestia; species Xestia sexstrigata. The sequence continues at coordinate 10,802,147 of OW799225.2, forward strand.
ATGATTAATTACAATATCGAACTTTGTGCTGCTATCTTGCGTACAACTGCAAATACGAGTCCCGAAGGATTCACCAATTACCAGTCACCATTATGGGAGGTTCTACATCCAAGACAGAGGAAGTGATCTTGGCGCAAACTGCTTCTGGTGGCGCAGAGAATATTGCGCACCTGGAGACTTTGAAAAATCACGTTGGTGCTATAAACTACACCCTGGTCGTAATCTGCGTTGTCCTGACGTTGGGGGCGGTATATGTTATTTGGCGCACATACAAAAGGTGCCATGAAAAACTAGTAGAGCGTCGACTGAACGAGTTCGCATTGCAAAGGTATGCGAGTATCTTTCGCCGGGAGCGTCGTCAATTGGAAAAAGAAGGAGCGGTCTAGTGATAAAAGTTTGGTTGTGAGTTTCAGACGATACGGCTTCGGATATACGGCTATTATCAATGTGTGAATTTTTTAAGTGAGGTACATAGAATATTTTTTCTTTTTTCTCTCTTTTGTATCTATATCTCATAACCATAATTATGAGCGCAATTGCGTATTATTAGATAGATATAAATTATATGGACATTAAATAATCATAACAGGTCTGTAATCAAAGTTATCATGATATTGAAAGCTAATATAAAACGTATTAATTATGACATGGCAGTCTACCTATTAAGTTTAATTATTAGAGCATGTTATGGCTGATAAGTATATCAGCCATAACATGCTCTAATAATTAAACTCTAATTTCTTTTAATTCCTTATAGAGGCACTCTAGTAAGAGTGCCTCTATAAGGAATTAAAAGAAATTAGAGTTTACTTGGTAAAAATAGGCCCTGAGCGTCGACGGGGACATATAAGTATATCTAAACAAGCCAAGGCAAATATTTTGTATGGTCAGTATACGTCCTTAATAAATAATTTGCAGGGTGATATTGAGAAGGGTGTTATAGATCAAAGATCCATAGAGTTAATTAATAAATACAGTTCTCAATTTTTGAGCTTATATAACGAAATTGTAAAATTTTGTTCAGAGAGTACAATTAAAGGAGAGGTCAGCAAAATAAGTACGGACGTATTTGATTTAAAGATTGCTCTAAATCTCTTACCTGTGATGAACGATCACGATGACGTGACTAGAACACTAATTGAAAATATTGACTATTACAACTCAATACTTGACAAGGCTGATTGCAAGAAAAAACTAATAGTGTTTGTCTTAAAAAGTAGGCTCTCCCAAAATGCCAAATTAAAATTAACCACTACTTATAGCACTGTTGAGGAATTGTTAAAGGACATGCGCCAGCTACTTCTGCCAAGAAAATCGCCCACTGCTCTCCAGACTAAGTTGCAAAGAGCAATACAGAAGGACAAGTCCGTAGCTGATTTTGGTAAAGAGATAACAGAATTATTCGTGGATCTTACTATTTCTCAGGCTGACGGCGACTCGTCGACATATAAAGTTTTGAAACCAATTAACGAAAAATACGCAATAAAAGATTCGCGGACGGTTTGACGAATAGTAAGTTGAGCACAATTATGGCAGCACGTAACTTTTCGTCCCTAAAGGACGCGATACAAGCAGCCCAGGATGAGGAAATGTCTACTTCAGCAGATTCAACAGAGGTGTTAGGTATGTACCAAGCTCAAGGCCAGAACGGAACAGTTTTCTAATAGGTATTTTAGGGGACAGCGAGGACGAAATGGTCGCCAGCGCAGATTTTATTCGAGGAAATTTTTGCGAGGTCAGTCAGTAAATTATACACAATATAATAATAACAGACAAGACTCGGGGCCCCAATCAACACCTAACCGACTAGGTGACAACCGGGGTCGAATTTTTGCTAATCGGGGACGAGGCAATAACGCTAACGGAAGTGCCAATGCTCTCGAAGCGGAAAATGAAGTGCCAGAAATTAGAGAACAAGTAGAGACTGAGTCCCTAAATCATTTTTTTCGATCCTAATGTTATATATAACTTAAATTCATTAAATAAGGTATCTTTTGATGTCGGTTGTCATCATAACCATAATTGGCTGATCGATACTGGCGCATCAATATCAGTTGTCAACACAGATATGTTGGCTTGTTTAGAAATACCATTCCATATAGATAAACTAAGAATTAAAGGAATAGGTGGTGATGTCATTTCGGATGGTTATGTACTTATTAACTTGCGTCAAAATAATGAAAATTTTAAACACAAATTTTATGTTTTGAAAACACTCCCTTCCAAGGTTAAGGGTATTTTAGGCTATGATTTTTTCCAAAGGTATAAAGCTGTATTGAATTTTGAATTAAAATTCATACAACTAACCACAACCTCCGGGAATACTATTACTTTACCATTTAATAGTAACTTAAATGACAGCAATACCACCCTAAGGATCAGTGCTAGAAGCGAATCAATTCATTATGTCGAAGTGAATATATCAGAAGAGTCAGTAATAGAGTGTCAGGAATTATGTGAGGGTGTAGTTGTTGCAAATACAATTGTGAAGCCCATTAATGGCACGATTCCTATAAAAATATTAAACACTAGGGACGAAGTTGTAGATGTACATAATATTGCGTTAAAAACATCAAAACTAACCGACCATCAAATTTGTGAATTTAAAAAACCAGTCATGAACTCAAACAGGGTTAAAATGTTATTTTCGTTATTAAAATTAGATGGATGAAATGAAGAGGAAACTAAATCAATTGAAAATATATGTGCTAAGTTCCCTGATGTTTTCCACCTGCCAGACGATGATAGATTATCTACTACTTCTCTATGCCAGCAAACTATCGAACTGAAACCACATACAACCCCGGTGTATACCAAACCTTATCGACTACCGCACTCGCAAAAGGCAGAGGTGGATAAGCAAATACAAAAGATGCTAGAGGATGGAATTATAGAGGAAAGTAGAAGTCCATGGTCAAGCCCATTATTGTTGGTACCAAAAAAACAAGATCCCAAGGGTCAAAAAAAGTAGCGAGTAGTAATAGATTATAGAAAATTAAATGATCACATACAAGACGACAAATTCCCACTACCGAATATCAGTGATATTTTAGATTCCTTGTCTGGATCAATGTATTTTTCTCATTTGGATCTCTATCAAGGATTTTATCAGACGAGTTTACATCCTGACAGTAGACCATATACGGCATTTACAACTAGCAAAAACCAGTACCAAATGATCAGACTACCTATGGGGTTGAAAACTAGTCCAAATGCATTCTCTCGCATGATGACGTTGGCGATGTCTGGTCTTAATTATGAGAAGTGTCTGGTTTATCAAGACGATCTAGCTGTTTTCGGGCGTAATTTGAACACTCATAACCAAAATTTAATACACGTACTCAGTCGGTTACGAGAAGTCAATTTAAAATTAAATCCAGAAAAATGTACATTTTTACAAAAACAAATATTATACTTGGGTCACATTGTATCGGAGAAGGGTATTTTATCCGATCCACAAAAAACAAAAGCAGTCGAAAACTACCCCAAGCCACAGAATACGCAAGAAGTTAAGCGTTTCGTTGCCTTCTTAAATTATTATCGGAAATTTATTCCGAATTTTGCAGAAATCTCTTATTCATTAAACCAGCTTTGTCGTAAAAATGTTCCATTTATATGGTCGGAAAACTGTGAATGTGCATTTCAATACTTAAAAAAAAGTTTAATAAGACCACCGGTGCTACAATACCCAGACTTCTCAAAAAACAATACGTTCATTTTGCAAACAGATGCATCAGGAACCGCGATAGGATCAGTACTATGCAACAGCGATGGTCGACCCGTGGCTTATGCTAGTCGTGGGTTAAACTGCGCCGAAAAGAGATACCCAACTATTGAAAAGGAACTCCTTGCAATAGTCTGGAGCGTAAAATACTTCCGGCCCTATTTATATGGCCGACAATTCAAAATACAAACTGACAATCGACCTTTGGTATACTTGTTCGGAATGCGAGACCCTTCTAGTCGATTATTAAAATTTCGTTTACAATTAGAGGAATATAACTTTATTATTGAGTATTTGAAGGGTAGTAAAAACTCCGCAGCCGATGCGTTATCGCGAATAACTTTGACTTCAGATGATCTAAAAAATTATGGTGTTCTTAACGTACTAACCAGGGCTCAAAGGAAACAATTAGCGTTGAATGAACAAACAAATTGTCAAAATTATTCAAATGACAGTATTCACACTAATTCAGGGCCGGAACAAGCAAAAGTTGTCGAGATAATTAAAAAACCTACGAACTTTGTAGAATTGTCCGTAACTACTATCAAAGAAATAAATAAAATAAAAAGCCAGACCCTAATAGAGTATTCAGATTATTTCATATATGTACCAAGTAAATCTATTATTTACTTAAATCCATGGTCTCGATCATCGTTTACGCCAGACGGAATGATGAGAGACTTACGATTATTATGTGAAAAAATAAATGTCAATGAGCTATGTATAATTAAAAATGATAAAAACATAGAATTTCTGAATGGGTTATTAGAAAAAATAAAAAAAGACATACGTTGGTCAGATCCACGTATTTGCATATTAAAAGGAGTACAAAAAATTAATAACCTTGACGATAAGCGGGTCATCCTTAATGACTTTCATCTGCTGCCTACAAGTGGGCACGCGGGCATTAGACGTATGTCTAATAATATAAAGAGATATTACTTTTGGCCCAGCATGGAAAAAGATATAAGAGATTTTGTATCAAAGTGTGAGGCATGCCAGAAACAAAAATATTCGATTAATACTAAACAACCAATGACAATAACAAGTACCGCAAATTCGTCATTTGAAAAGGTTTATCTCGATTTGGTAGGGCCATTGCCAAAAGATGACAATAATTATTGTTATATCCTCACACTACAATGTGAGTTAACTAAATTCTTAGAAGCTTACCCGCTACGTAATAAAGATACGGTAAGTGTAGCAAAATCATTTGTCAGCAATTTTGTTTTGCGCTACGGCGTTCCACGAGAAATTGGCACAGACAGAGGAACAGAGTTCGTGTCCTCCACGATGAAAGAGGTATGTAAGCTTTTAAATATAAACCACCTAATTTCCACGGCATACCATCATGAAAGTTTGGGGGCGTTGGAAAACTCGCATAAGCACCTGATGGCTTATTTACGGATTAACTGCTTAAACCATAGCTCATGGAGTGAATGGTTAGCATTTTGGTGTTTTTCTTAAAACAATACCGTGCACTCAGTAACAAAATATACGCCTTATGAGCTAGTATTCGGTAAGTTATGTAATATACCAAGTAATTTGCGTAGCGGCGTTGATCCCTTATACAACCTCAATAGTTACCCACTAGAATTAAAATACAGGCTCCAAGTGGCACAAAATGATGCTAAAAATAATTTGATATTAAGTAAATTGAAAAGAAAAGACCGATATGACAACTGTGTTAACTCAGTAAATTATAGTAAAAGGTAGTCATATATTGTTGAAAAATCCATCAGGAAATAAAATAGATAATATCTATGTAGGGCCATTTATAGTGTTAGAGGATTTAGGATGTAATGTCAAAATATTGCGTAATAATAAGGAAGATATTGTACATAAAAATCGTGCAAAGCTTTATTTATCTTTAGTCATAAATCATTAGGTATGTTGCCATTTAAGTACCATTGTACCAAATATGCAGCGTAATGCAATCATTGACGTGATGGGTATCTGTAAATGACACCTAAATGTGGAATGCAAACCAAGTCAGATAAAATGAATTTTATTGGTTGAAGTATTCTAAAGTTTTAAAATGCTAATTAAGATAATATATTAACGCTGTAGAATAAGAGTATGTATAATCTGTAATATGCAAATAAGTAATGATGTACAACAAACAAAAAAAAAATACAATTGAAACTAGTTGTAAGCACAAATGTATTTTTTTTCTCAAGGTGGAAGGTGTAGTGTGTGACCACTATTACGTACTTATATTAATTATGTTTATCCCAAATATATTCAGTGTATCTCAACTCGTCTTTCATTCCACTCGCCTCACAATACACACCGTGTCCGGTAAGGACCTGCGTCAGGCGGAAGGTGAGGACGCCGTGGCGTCTCTCAAGCCACTCCTCAAAGAGGGGACTTATCGCCACTATCGTGGCGTGCCCTGCACGGGGTTGCGACAGTCGCTCTCTCCATGTCGTCATGAGATCCCGCCGGAAGTCTGTCCGGTAAGCGACAATTTGTCGCGGCAGCGGAGTTTTCCCCCGGCGTAGCGCCTCCGCGCGCCATTCATGCAGGCGCCTGAGGACTATCGCCTCCAGATCCCATGGCGGCAATCCGGCAAGGGGGCACGCCGCCTCGCGGGCGATCGTGCGGTACCCACGGGCCAGCCTTACGGCTACCACCTTTTGGGGCGCGTTCAGGTAGTGGGCTGCAAAGGGCCGTAAAGGGCCATGGACCGCACGACTCCCGCGTAAAGCCTCCGGTAGGAGGCGTTTGGCCCCCCAAGGTTGGGCAGGAGCCGCCTGAAGGCAGCCCCGGTCCGTTTCAGTTTGGGGGCCAAACGTCGCAAGTGCTCCACGAAGTTCCACCGGCTGTCGAGGACGAGTCCTAGGTACTTCAAAGTCGACTCGACGCCGATGGAAACCCTACCGTGAGCAGGGATCCCGTCGGTGGCGCATTCCGAGGCCCATGAAAGCAAATGGCCTCGGACTTGTGCAGTGCCACCTCGAGACCCAGCTGCCGGATCCTCTCAACGACTATCGCAACCCCGCGTGTCATAACTTCGGCCGCCGCCTCATGCGACCTGTCCTGTGCCAGCACCAGCGTGTCGTCAACGTAGCAAACTACGCTGACACCGCTAGGGAGGTCGGCGCGCAGCACCCAGTCGTAACCGATGTTCCACAAGGACGGCCCTAGGACCGATCCCTGCAGAACACCGCACGACATCTCTCGCCGGTTCCATTCTCCGCTGCGACTGGGGTAGATGACGGCTCTATCCGTCAGGTAGTCCCCGACCACACGACGAAGGTAGGTCGGCACCCGGTGATACCGGAGTGCCTCCCTAATGCAGCTCCAGGGCATGGTGTTGAAGGCATTGGCGATGTCGAGAGACACCGCCAAGACAACCCCACCCCGGGACACTGCAACCTCCGTCGTGAGGGCTCTCACGCGCATGATGGCGTCCACCGTAGAGCGCCCCTTGCGGAAACCAAACTGGTGTTCCGCAAGATCCGGCCCCGTCCCCGCAAGGTCCTCGGCGAAAGTGCTCGGCGAGGCGGTTTGCAATAACTCTTTGAAAGAGCTTGCCCACCTCGTCGAGCAACACTATGGGCCGGTATGCGGACGGAGAGTCCGCAGGGGGGGGGTCTGTATTTATGCTTTCGCGGTTGCACAACGACATGCTTTGCTTATGCTTTGCTTGGTAGTATAGATGCAGGCCTACCTTACTGCCTCCCTCAGAGGCGGTAGGGTGGCGGGGTCTTGAGGGGGAGCGCTACGGTCGTGTAGATCCTCAAGGTAAGTCTGGGGGATTCACCTTCACGAGGTGGCCACCCTGGTCTTGGTCTAATTCCATAAGAAGTAGACGCAACAAAAACCCCCGGGCGCTTTTACGCATTTTCCCGAAAGCCAAAATCCCGGGCCCAGGGGAATCCCACACCCCACTCCCATGAACCTACGCCCAGTTTCTCCCTCCTTTTCCCTTTTCTCCTTTCGGTCCATGAGGACGGGTAACCTCAACTCCAAAAAAGCCCACACACCCTACAACCATGTCGCAGAATGGAAAAAATTATATTCCCCAGGTGGGTCCCGGCAATGCCGGGGAATCCCACACCAACTCGTCGGTCTGCCTCCACCGTAATCTGGGGGGGGGCACCAATCTGCCTATTAGCGCCGCGCCGTCTGCGCGGCTGGCCGCTTCGGCGCCAACAACATCGGCTGCGACTCACGCGCCGTCCGACTCAACCATGGCTGCGACTTCTGCGCCTACTGACTCTAAGACGGCTGCGACTCCCGCGCCGATCACATTGACGAATGTTACACCTTCCACGAGGGCCTGGCAACAGAGCATCGTACGGAACAGTGTGACAAATAATCCTGACAACGACAGCAACAAAGCTCGACTCTCCAGTCTTAGCAGCGAACTTCGCACGCTGGCACTCCAGCGCGAGAAGATCGAGGCAAGGCTGAAAGACATGAACTCTCTCGGGACGGGAAAGGAAGCGGAATCTGGTGGTTCTGGTTTCATCTCTGTGGACGAAGTACGCATGCTAAAAACCAAGCGCGAAAAGATCCGTAACAGAGAGAGAGAACTCAACAACCGTTTGCGCAAAATCCAGAAGGCAATAGCCAGCGCGAAGCACAAACGGTTAGTTGTAAGGGAGTACGTGACCAGCTACAGACACGCGAAGGGGAAACCCAGCGCAAAAAGCAGTCGGACGCGGAAACGTGCGGGCAAGGAACAGTACGCGAAGGGGAAACCCAGCGCGAGAAGTCACTGCCCGCACCAGGACCATCCGGAGGAACCGACCGGAACCGCGACGAGACGACCGAAGACCGACACCGAACCAGACAGAAGTGAGGCAAGCGGTCTGGGTTCATACGCCGTGTGTCCCTGGCACAAAGCACTGTGCCAAGCCCCTCAGAACTGCAACCCAGCCCAAGTGGACAGGGAGCGGCGAAGAGGGGGCGCCCGGACGACACGGCTTCACCAAGTATGCTCCAGGGGGACGCCAAGCGTGTTAGAACCCAGGCCGCTCAAGGGGAGCAGAGAACCTACGCGCGGGCCACTGAGGATATCCCTGCGCGACTCGCCGTAGCGATCTGCCTCTCGCCTCCGTCCCGAGATATGACGACTGACGAGGGCGAGCATATCAAGCTCAGCCTTGAGGACCTCATTGTGGAAACGTGTCGAACCAACCCCTCCAAAGTCCCGGCTTTCCGTAGTTACCCAAGGGTAGCGGATGGCACGGTTCATATGTGGTGCGAGGACGACAACGCCCTGACAAAATAAGACTGCCGAACACTGACGCGACACTGACAGTTATGAAACAGTCCGACGTACCGACCCGGGTTCGAGCGGCGCTCTTCGTACCCAGGTACAATGGGGACATAGCGCTGCTCCAGACGGTTCTGACCTGCCAGAACCCCTGGTACGACATCGGCAGGTGGTCCCTGTACAGGGCGACATCGGTCGGTGGTGATAACTACGGGAGTTATCTAACCCTAGGTATCCCACCGGACGAGATCGAAAAGGTCTTGGGGAGGGAGCGACGGATATCGTACCTACTTGGGTCGATATACGTGCGTTTCTTCCCCAACACCCATCCCTCCGACACCAAGACTGACACTGAACGAACGAAACCGGCTCCGACTGAACTTGACCTGACGATGACGCAACTGGAGGAGGAGATGGCCAGAACGGCGATGGCTGATGCTGACGCTGTGAGGATGCCAACCTCACCACCAGGGTGGACGGAGCAGCTGCTCTCATCATCACCGGCACTCAGCGAAGCGGGCTGGAAGAGGGGGGGGGGGGAATCATCCAATGGATCAATCTCCTCCTAATTCCACCCCACTGCCGCCCCCATCCCGTCCCATAAATATCATCCAGACCAACCTCCAGCCTAGCCAGACGGCTACCGCCTGCCTGCGCAGGGCACTGGAGATGGAACCTCGAACCATTGCACTCATCCAAGAGCCGTGGATCCGAAATAACAGAATATGCGGCCTTGGTAATATTGGAAGTAACCTGATCCTCGACACACAAGGCACAGATAAACCACGAACCTGTGCCTACATACCCAAGGATGTACCCACCACCACACTCACGCAATTATGTTCCAGAGATCTAACAGCCGTCAGGCTTAAAACCGACGGCGACGCACCCGATATCGTCCTGGCCTCGGTATACATGCCTGGCGAGGATGAAGACTGCCCACCAAAAGGGATGGCCGACCTGGTAAGGTATTGTGAAGACACCAACCTGGACCTGGTCATCTGCACGGACTCAAACGCCCATCACCCGCTTTGGGGTTGCAACAAAGCCAACACTAGAGGTGAGGTACTATGCACATACTTGTTCTCAACTAACCTTAACTTCGCAAACCGCGGCTCGGAACCCACTTGGGTCACATCGCGCGGACAATCAATCATTGATTTAACGCTGGCTTCGGAAAGCGCGGCAAAACTTATTTCTGACTGGCACGTATCCAACGAGCCTTCCTGCTCTGACCATAGAAGGATTCGCTTCTCATTAGTGGCTAACCTAAAAAAACCCGGACCTAGACGCAACCCACGCCGTACCAATGTACCCGGCTACAAACGGCGGTTGGCCTCCCTACTAACGCAGCACCAAACGCCCCAAATTCTAATAGACCCCAAACAACTTGAAGACATCGTAACAAAACTCTCGGAATTTATAATTGAAGCCTACCACGCCTGCTGCAAACTAAAAGACCCAAACACCAAGAGCAAGGGTAACTCCTGGTGGAATGCGGAACTTAGTAAGCTCAGGCAAACCATGCGCAAACAATTCAACAGAGCCAAAAACTCCAGATTATCAGAAGACTGGGACTCATACAAGAAAACACTTCAAAAGCAGCACTGAAGCACTTGAAAAAAACAAGTCAGGAATGCCAGCAGGGCAGCCTGGCGGAAATTCTGCGAAGAAATTGAATCGAACAGCGAAGCCGCGCGTGTGAGAAAGATCCTATCTACCGATCAAGATCGCACTCTTGGATCGCTGAAAACCCTAGACAACACATACACAAAGTCGGATCAGGAAACAAGTAAAGTCCTTTTGGAAACCCACTTCCCAGACTGCAATCTCTCCGAGGACAGAACCTGGGCAAGTGAGCCAACGCACACACCAAATGACCAAGACTGGGCCAGAGCCCGCACCATAGTAACCGCAGAGAGAATAAAATGGGCAATAAAGACTTTTAAACCATATAAATCTGCAGGCTTCGACGAAATTTTCCCCGCCCTGCTACAATGGGGAGTAGACGTTCTAACGCCATGGCTGATTGTCATCTACCAAGCCTGCATAGCACAAAAATATATACCACTTGCATGGCGTGAGGTGAAAGTCATTTTCATCCCTAAACCAGGCAAACCAGATTACACACAACCCAAGGCGTACAGACCAATAAGCCTAACATCTTTCTTACTGAAAACCCTCGAGAGACTTCGGGACGGACCTCTTCGGGAGCGACCACTTCACAAACAACAACACGCGTATTCCTCATGAAAATCAACAGAATCTGCGCTGCATAGTGTGATCTCCAAGATCGAATGTGCAGTGGACCACAAATGCTCTTCACTAGCTGTCTTCATTGACATAGATGGCGCTTTTGACAAAACCATCTTCCATAGCATCAACGCAGCCCTCGAGGAACACGGTGTGGACTCGACCCTGCGAGGATGGATCACAAATATGCTCCGACTGAGAGCCGTACAAGTTACGGTAAATGACACCACTAGAGCCATAGTGGCGAAGGGCTGCCCCCAAGGTGGTGTCCTCTCACCACTACTATGGAACCTCGTAGTAGACAGCCTCATCAAACGTCTCAACAGCAGAGGCTACTACACGGTGGGTTATGCTGACGATCTGACCATAATAATAAACGGCACACACGAAAACACACTATGCAACCTTATGCGCCAAGCTTTAAGAATAGTAGAAGACTGGTGCAAGGAATACAAACTAGCAGTGAACCCTACCAAAACCGAACTCGTCCTCTTCACAAAGAAAAGGAAGCTGGCAACGTTACAATTGCCAAGCTTTTTTGGGACAACCCTAAGCCTATCGACTGAAACCAAATACCTGGGTATCTTTTTGGACAAACAGCTGAACTGGGCAAAACACACTGATTACATCATCACAAAAGCCAGAATAGCTCTATGGCGATGCAAGAGACTCCTCGGGAGAAATTGGGGCATAAGCCCCAAAATCACCTACTGGCTATACACCATAGTTATCCGACCAATCATTACATATGATTCTTTAGTTTGGTGGCCCAGGACCAACCTAAGTACAACCCAAAAGGATCTCGAGAAACTACAAAGATTTGCCTGCGTAGCAATCACCGGCAGCATGAGAACTTCCTCCACTGCTGCCTTACAGGTGATGCTGGGGCTGCCTCCCCTACACCTCGTCGTAAGAGAGGAGGCGGCCATAGCGACTTTCAGGCACCCTAAGAAATGATTCCAGGATCAAACACACGCATCAGAGAAGATGCAATCAAAGAACAGCCGACGATGACATCACCCATCGACAGAATCCTGAAGACCCACTGCTTCCAAAAACACTACAACATACAGCTCATAGAGGAGTTGTGCGACTACTCAAGTACAAGAGAGCTAAGGATTTACACTGACGGATCTAAAACCTACGATGGGACAGGCGTCAGAGTGTTCTCCGACGACCTAAACATTAAGATATCCAAACCACTTGGAATGTTCAACTCTGTTTACCAAGCAGAGTGTGTAGGTATTATCCAATCGGCACACGCTATAGAGGCCAGGGAGGTTACGGATACCAATATTCGAATACTCTCCGACAGTGCCTCTGTTCTTCAATCCCTAAAGAGTAACCAGATCACGTCGAGACTAACACTAGAATGCCACAAGGCCCTAGAACGAATCACGGTACTAAATCACAACACGGTAACGCTACAATGGATTAAAGGTCACAGTGGATCACTTGAAAACGATGCGGCTGACGAACTTGCCAGAAGAGGATCCAGCACAAAACCCTACGGACCCGAACCCATTGTGCCAATTCCTTTCAAGCAGCTAAGAAGCTGGTTAAAGGATCACACTCGTATACAAGCGGAGAAATGGTGGACCTCGACACCAGGATGCAGGCAATCCAAGGAAGCAATGCCATCCCTGGATACAAAGCTGACCAGGCGCCTTCTGTGCCTGGACAGAGATAGCCTGCGTCTGGTGGCGGGGACCATCACTGGACACTGTTCACTGAATAAACACTTCCACACCCTAGGTATCACTGACAGTCCCCTGTGCAGAGCATGCATGGAGGCGGAGGAAACGGTGGCGCATGTGCTCCTTGAGTGCACAGGCGTTACCAAGATTCGCGAGGAGACCCTGGGAGCACCAAGATCCCTTGTGGATGCCCTGAGGAGACCGGGAAGTCTGATCTGCTTCTGGAGGGAGGTGGGCTGGTTGAAGTAATCGGCCACCATGGCTCACGCACAATGGTCCACTTCAAGGACTAAGTGCGGAAACCTAAACCCCATGATAGATAGATAGATAGAGTCCGCAGGGCGCCCCGACTTCCGAATGAGGACCAGCTTCCCCGTCTACCAACGAAGCGGGAACTGGCCTCTCTCCAAGCATGCGCTTAGGAGCCCCTCCAGTCGGGGCCCGAAAGCCTCCGAGGCTAGGACCCAGGCTTTGCCAGGCAAGCCGTCGGGTCCCGGGGCGGTATTTTTGGCACTGAGCCTGCGTACCGCCACTCTCAGGTCTACCCCAGTCACTACCGGAGTGTCGTCGTCGTCGTCCTGGTGGTCCGCTTCCAGCACCGCAGGCGGCGGAGTGGTGGCGGCCCCGACTTACTAACAGTAAATCGTGGGTTCAAACCCAGACAGGCGCATTACTTTGTGTAATTTATTTCATCACCACTGCTCTCAAAACGGTGAAGGAAAACATCGTGAGGAAACCGGCTTTCCTAGAACCAAAAATTCAAAGACATGTGACATCTACCAATCCGTACTGGGCCCGCGTGGTGGATTTTAGCCCATTCCCTCTCATTGAGAGGCACAGCAGTGGGAACATTATAGGCTGATGATGATGATGAATATCAAATAATAATCATACAAATCTAGTTTCAACAACACCAGTTATAACAACTCGACAAAACTGTTGTTTCTGAAACGGAAAATAAAATCCTAGTGATTTATGTCTTGTTGATATTGTCTCTGACTAATTTCATCTTTGGTCATTGTGGTGCATCACCAAGAAGTATTATCAAGATCAATATCAGTGCATACGAAACCAGAGCATAGTATAACTAGTGCACACGAGATCAGAGTAAACGACACCAGTGCATACACCACTAGTGTATATCGTACCCAGCGACCTCAGTGCATACGACTTGATGGGTGCATACAACACCGATGTTAACGCCACCATTGTTAATAATTCTGTATATTTTGCATTATCTTTTTGTTATTTTGTCTTTTTTGTGCCGTGTATAGCTGCATTCATTTATGGAGTGTCAACGTCAACCACGTTGATATAATCAAAAAATTTCGCAATTTCAAAAACTATGTGTTTCTGAACGTGATCTTTGCAAATGCGATGCGTTTTTTGTGTTTAGCAATTTCTGAATTAACAGCAAGGGACGAGCCGCTTATACTATTTACTTTTCTGATCACGCTATTTTTCATCGCTGCTCAGTTTTGGTTACTAGTAAATAAATAAAAAATAAAAAAAAATCTTTATTTCACCAAAAGCCATCTTATTTATAACAAGGGCCAAAAACTAAGAGCATATAATAAGGCTTATAACTAGTACACGATAATTTTAATTCCCTGACTCCTAAACTAGGTGTATGTGCCTGTGTCAGAAGGAGGAGTTAGGAGTCATGACGGACGCGTCAGAGTTGTTGACGTTAAAACTAAAAATGGTTTATTTAAACACCCTGCGGCCAGGTTAGCTAAATTTTAGATTTCGTTTATATTAATTATACTTGTATAACGTTTTAGTCATTTACACACATCAAAAGTATCTAGGGATCAACATATATTTTTGCAATAACTTTTCTCCTGATTGATATTAATTAAAATTTTCTTTAAGGATTCATCAAATAAAGTGTTTTCGTTTGTCACAGTAACGATAAACCAAGTCACCTTTGCATTAATAAAGAAATTTGCCATTTTCCTAATAAAGGGATTTTTGACATTTGAACCACTAACATTAAAGTTCGAAAAAAAGACTGAAATAACAGTTTTCTTTAAAATTTTATTGGGTAACTTAAACAATTAATAATCCGTGTTTCTACCGCGAACACTAACAACACAAGAACATCGGTTTGGCATACTCAAAATGAGTTCATCCAAATCACGCTGTGGAATGGCCGCCCATGTTCGTTGCAACAACAAAAAAAGGTCTTCTTGCGACTGGATACCCTCCATATTCGGCAGAGCTCTTCTCTGTAGCATATCCCATGCATGCTCAATCGGGTTCAAGTCTGGCGACTGAGCAGGCCAGGGCAGGACATTGATGTTAGCTGCGGCGAGAGTCTGTCTTACAACTCTTGCGGTGTGCGGTCGTGCATTATCATGCATTAACTGAAATAAGGGACCGATTTGCACTTGTAGAGGAACGATGACGTCTGATACAATCGTCTCAGCATAAATTTGAGCGTTGAGGTTGCCTCTGATCCAAATCAACTCAGTTCTTCCGCCGATCCAAATACCCGCCCATACCATGATGGTTCCACCACTATAAGGATGGACTTCCTGGCAGGATTTTAATCGCTGTTGGCGTCCAGGGGTTCTCCAGTGTCGTATACGTCTTGTATCCGGTCTCATACCAAAACGAGACTCATCAGAAAAGCACACGAAACGCCATTGTTCTTCTGCCCAATTTCTGTGTTCAAGAGCCCATTGATATCGAATCCTACGATTGTGCATTGCTATAGGTGGTACCCGTAGCGGTCTTCGGGAATGAAGGTTCACTTCATGCAAGCGGTTTCTGACTGTTTGGTCGCTAATTAAGTTCCCTGAAGAGTGATGAAGCCTCACGGCTAACATCATGGCGGTTATTGTTGGAGCTCTTCGAGTTAAGATTTGAATGTATCGGTCTTGTCTCCGTGTGGTGCAGCGATACCGTCCTCCATGGCGCTCAGCCACGGTACCAGTGCTTCGGTAACGTGTCCAAAGTCGACTGATAACACTCTGACTTGTATTCAGAGCTAAAGCTACAGTACGTTGCCGGGAACCAGCTTCTATCATTCCCACGGCTCTGAGCATTTCTTCCCTGCTTAAATGACGTCGCCGCTCCATAATAACGTTGGTTTTAATCAGTAGTAGGGAAACAGTAGCACTAATAATGTCTTCAATGCGTTGTATGTTTTTATAGGGAAAATATTGACAGCTTATTTTCATCTTTTACTCGAATTTGATTGAGAGTTCCTGATTCAAATTATGAAATGCACCAAAAAGGATCCATATAAATTTATAAAATCATAAATTTATTACAAAGCCACATCTCAATCTCAAGAAATCCGCATAAAAATGCTTGATCCCTAGACATTTTTGATGTGTGTAGTTTATTTTAAAATAATACTATTAACTTAGGTTATGAGTGTCGTGTCGACACTGAGGGGGAGAATTTTACGTTGACCGAGGCCCCTCCGCTGCGAACACGGTCATAGTTCAGTAGTACGCCGTTCACTTGAATGAAAGCGCGAAGTTCATTCGCGCGCCTCGTTTGAAAGACCAATCCGTCGGTTCAGTTCGTCTTCCGCCCTCGTACCGAGCGCACGTACCATTGCTCAGCGCGAGCGCCGTTGCCGTGTTGCCGCCGCAGGGCCTCGGATTTTTCAAACTGCTAAATAACTCTTTCACTTTATTACCCGACTTTAAAACGCGTACTGCGTTCTGTGTGCAACAATTGTAAAATCCCACAAAAATATATTTAACTTCAATAACGGGAAAATACCTACATCATCTTTAAAGGTACGAAACCCTCGGTACAACTCGCGCTTGGCCGGTTTAGTTTTAAATATCGATGTTGTCTTATCAGCAATTATTTAAAATATTGATTATGTACAAAACATTTGGTGTTAATTTTTTTTATTAAAAAATTTGGTCACTGTTCATCAGCACGCGCTAGACTGCACTCGTAACGTTCGACATAATTATATACGGCGCTGGTGAGTGCATGCGAGAACAGCGGATAAGAACATTTTGTATACGACTACAATTCATCCGAAACCAGTGCATGCGACAACAGAGCATACGACATTAGTGCATACAAATCTAAGCCCAACAATACCTATGTTTTAACGGCAGCAGTTTTAATAACTCGAAAAAAACTGTTTTTTTTTTTTAAATTGAAAAATGAAGTCCCTGTGAGTCTCCATATTTTGTTGATACTGTCTCTGACTGCTTTCATCTACGGAGTAACATTGTGGTGGTTCGTCAAGAAGTTCCATCAACGTTAAGTATCAGTGCACACGAGACCAGAGTAAACTATACCAGTGCATGCACCACTAGTGTATACGACACCAGGCGACCTCAGTGCAAACCACACCAGAGCATAATTATAAAACTTGTGCATAAGAGACCAGAATAAACTATACCAGTGCATACACCACTAGTGTATACGACACCAGGCGACCTCAGTGCAAACCACACCACAGGATAATTATAAAACTTGTGCATAAGAGACCAGAGTAAACTATATCAGTGCTTACACCACTGGTGTATACGACACCAGGCGACCTTAGTGCATATGACACCAGAGCATAATTATATAATAACACTTGTGCATATGAGACCAGAGTAAACGATATCAGTGCATACACCACTACTGTATACGACACCAGGCGACATCAGTGCATACGACACGATGGGTGCATACAACACCGATGCCGGTGTTAACAACAGCAATGTTAATGACTCTAAACTGTTTAATTATGTTTTATTTATGCTCTCTATGGTTGCGTTCATCTACGGAATGACATCGTGGTACACGATCAAGAAATTTTGCAATTTCAGAAATTATGTATTTCTTAATGTGATCTTTGCAAATGTGATCCGTATAATATATCCTACGTTTATTCATTTGACGTCTCACATATTGACTTTAGTATTTAAATGTCTATTTCTGGTATGTTCGGTATCTCTTTAGTTTTGGTTAGTCGTGTTGTGTTACGTTTTTTATATTGATTTTGTAAAGATTTTCAATATTGACATTCGTAGGAGGTACCTCAAAGCTTGTCTTTTTGCCTGGGGTGTACCTTTTATCCTATGGGTGATAATACCATTTATTTATGGGTTTATTGCGATAATTTTCGAAACAGGAAAATCCGATACTTTTGGTCAAATTTTAACAGGTCTTAGTTATTGTATACCTCCGGCTGTTAACTTGATAATTTACATAGTAGTTGTATATTCTCTGTTCCGTGCTAGTGATACTGGTGCGAGTACATCTACTAACAAATGTCGTCGCTTCTACATAGCTACGTTGATATTTTTATTTAGTCATATTTTATCGTTATCTGTTTTATATACTCTCGTTATATCAGAGAGAAAAAGATAGCAATAGCCTAAATTAAGTTTAGTTTGTGCACAACAGAATCGACACCAATATCCAACAATGACCAGTCATGTTCCCAGTACAAAAAATATGTTATTGTTGTAATGTGAATTAGTTGACGTTTAGATGTAAGATTACTTCGTTAACATGATTTTGCTATGAAGATAGAGGTAAAAATATAATGTCAAATTGAACAAAGATTTGTTTCAATGTGCAAATCAAGTAAATCTTTAGAAATTATCACTAACTTGCAGACACATGCACAGTCGCACACTAATAAATAAAATTTACTGCGGCAATGAAAAAGGTAAATGATTGTGAAGTACCATGAATCAATTTTTCATGAATTCACTGACTTAAGAGTTCGAATGAAAACAAATTCCTTTATGAACTGAAAATTAAATTCGATCTAATTCAGCAAAAAACACTAATTCAACAAAACAACAACACATATTAAAACGAAAAAAAAAAAACATTTTTCATGGCGATGGGTTTTCTCAAAAGGCAAAAGTAAAAGAAATACAGCCGTGTTTGAATAATTATTGTAACTAGTTAAATTAAATAACATGATTTTTTTTTCTATTTCAAATATCATAATTATGATTAATTAAACAAACTGATTTATTTGCAAGCATTGCTTTTGCATTTTCACAAGTATTGTGCTTTTAGTCCGTTTCTCTAAATAAATGTAATAAAAGATATTGGTTGTTTCACATATTTCTCTTCTACTTCTTCGGACACTTATGAAACTGGCCAAGTGCAAGTTGGACTTGCACACAAAGGGTTCTGTAGCACCATCATCTGCCTCATCATCTGCCTAGCCTTTTCCCAAGTTTTATTGGGGTCGGCTTCCAGTCTAACCGGATGCAGCTGAATACCAGTATTTTACATGGAGCGGCTGCCCCTCTGACCTCCACAACCCAGTTAGTACTGGGTAATACGATACCCCTTGTTAAGACTGGTTGTCAGACTTTTTGTGCCACTGACTACCTGTAACGACTGTCAAAGATCACAAATGACAGCCGGGACCAACTGCTTAACGGGCTTTCCGAGGCACGAAGGAAACTAGGTATGTAATGGGTGGTCACCCATCCACAGACCAACCTAGGCAAGCACAGCTTAACCTAAAGATCGACCCGAGCGGCTGTTATTATTTAGCCACGAGCTCCTCAAATTTTCAAAATTTGTTTTTTACAGTATCATCATTTCATCAGTCTCTTTCCTGCCCTTATCGTAATTTATTTGGGGTCGGCGCAGCTTGACTTCTCCCAAACTTCTCTTTTACTCATTATCTCATCAGACACCTCTTTGCTTGACACAGTCCTTCACACAGTCCATCTTCTGTAGTGTGTGTAAGATATCCTCCCTATATTACAATAAAATACCTTCCCACATTCTTCAACTGAACGAGACGAAATTTAAATCTTGTATAAAACGCACACTATGTAGGCAAGCATATTATAAGTTGGGGGATTACATTGATGATAAAAATGCTCGGCTAAATGCTGGTCCTGCTCCACAATCATAGGGGCAAACTAATTGATTGTACTGGTCGGGCATTATTTGAGTCTATCGACACGCAAAGAAGAAGAAGAAGAATTGATTTCCATGTTGATGTATTGTGGAAGCTGTAGAAGATTGTAAAAATATACTTGCATTGTGTAGATTCCAGTTCTTAGTCTTATATAATTGCATAGCACATGTGTGAGTACTTTGTATTGTTCAGCCACCATTTACATTTAGTTATCTTTCATTGACTTGAATATGCCTTGGTGGCTGAGAGAATGTCATGCTCACTCAAATGTCTCGCTGATGGTGGCGGGTGTGTCGGGTCATTTAGTTCCCTTCAATATGGTTGAGTTGAATGGCGCCAATACACGCGTCATGTTCGTGATCGGGCGCTGTCAGTTGGGACTGGTCATCTCTTAGCTGCCAGGGTTCATTTTAATTCCTCTATTGTTAAATTGTTGTCTTTTTTTACTCTGGACGCTCTTAATGTGCACGTCTTTCTACATCGTTCTCACATATATGTATTATT
Source organism: Xestia sexstrigata (assembly GCA_941918905.2). Lineage (NCBI taxonomy): Eukaryota > Metazoa > Arthropoda > Insecta > Lepidoptera > Noctuidae > Xestia > Xestia sexstrigata. The sequence goes on from OW799225.2 coordinate 10,822,435, forward strand.
TCAAAATTAATTATGTAACCAAGATTTTGTAACAATATTTTGATTCAAAAGAGTGTCCATGGAGTTTCTTGCCCGTTCTTCTCCATAGACATCTACGCTCGGGAATGGGCAACTACAGTACCTTCTCAAGTTATTATGCCTTGTGACTGGGACTGTAGCTTTGTGTTTTATTTGTAATTTTGATATTCAAAAGTGCCTTAATGGTCAAATTGAAATAAATGCTTTGAGTTTGAGTTTGAGTTTGATATAAATGTAACTTAGTATATGTAAGTGATTCAGTAAAGGTTAGTACTTCGAGAAAGACGCTTCTTTTATTTGGTCCCCCGATGCCTAACAGTACATGGCGACCCTGCAACTATCGCTGGATCAACCGCGACCACCTACCGCGAGTTATTCGGAATTTTAAAACAATAGCAGTTACAATGTGTGCTAAAGACACATTACTTCTACTTACGGACTTATCACAAACGGACGACATTTTGTGAAACATGTGTCAGTCAACGCAAAATATAATTTGTCAAGCATTATAAAGAAAAATACTAAAAACGACAATTTAAATTTCTTAAACAAAATATTGTTCCTATCAGTCACTTGGTGGTTGACTTAACAGAAATAAGTAAAACAACCAATACTTTTATACATTTATTTAGCGAAAATTGGGACCAGTTAAACCGATTAAAAGCGCAATAACGGTGAAAATGATCAACAATGCTTTTCGTCACAGATAGCATTAGATTGTATAATTAATCATATTTTTTATTTTACTTTATTGAAATGAAATGAAATGAAATGATGTTTATTTATTTGCAAGTAGGTTCTTACAAACACTTTTACACGTCATTTTTTTTAAACTAGAAGGGGCCGGTGTTTCGTACCTGACTACTCTGAGAAAAAACAGCCGAAACAAACTCAGAGTCTCTTTTGAAGTCCAGACATAATCTTGTTCAATTCAGATGAGGGTACTATGCAGATTAGTGTCTGAGATGGTCTTTTGAAGAAAGAACCACAGATTTGAGTGGAGTTGTCCAGTCAGTGCAATCATTTGTCAGTTATCGTGTAGCTCGACTTATAAATCAAGGAGCTCAACGAAACGACGAACTGTCTGGCAGTACTCAAACTGCCAGACAGTCGTGGGGAAAAAAATAAAAATAAAATAAAATATGTGACCCACATGGTCCTCACATTCACAATAATTAAATAAAAATTAACAATAATTTACAACACGAATGTCAAAACAAAATAAAAATAAACATTAAATGTCACAATAATAATAGAAAAAACTAAAATACTTAACAAAATAAGTATTCATGTCAAATCAATAATGTCACATAAAATAATGTAAAATAAAGTAAAAAAAAACAATAATAAAATACTGAACTAAGTATTCATGTCAAATCATTAAATGTCAAAGTGTATAGTGTATATTGTAAGTGTAAAAGAAAGGAATTAATAATAAACAAGCGAAGTCCGAAATTTCGACATTTACAGAGCAAATTTCATTGAAGCAGCTAAATCCCAAGCCTTTTTATCTTCGAGATAGTGTAAACATGATAGTAGGCTTTCAGGCATAACTTCCGTTTTATATACGATTTGAATTTATTTAGGCTATTGTCCAAAAACAATTGCTTACACTGTACATATTTAAAGTTATTAACTACCATAATCCAAGGATAGTGTAACAATTTCCTACATATAAGATGTGCCACAAGCTAAAAAAAGTTGTTAGTTATAAAATAAAAACAAACAAAATGTCGCGAAAGTATCTTTCTACTTGGTCGGTTTTTTGACTACTTAGTTGTGTGTAATTATGGGTATTAATACATAAATATATAGTTAAAAACGGCCAAGTGCAAGCTGGACTTGCGCACAGAGGGTTCCCAATAAACTTGTAGATATTTTGTTATTTAACTACATATTTACGGTATTCTGATTTATTCCTTGTTGGCAACATTGTATTAGAAGCGCCATCTGTGGACCACATTAAAGAAACTGACATCAACGAAAGCAGTTGCATATTGCTGAGGTTCCTGCAGTGGGGGCACCAGAGGCTATGTAACGGCGGAGCACAAGCGGAGCGGCCTCTTGGGCTTTTTGATTTTGGATAGTTCACTATTCTCATACTCGCTATCATTGATTGTTATTTTCTTGTACCTAACTATTATAAAAATAAATCATTAAACAGTAGATTGTCTTATTTAAAAGTAAAATTAGATTATAATTTCACATCAGAAGTGACAAACAACTTTCACGCCATGGGTAAACTGAAGCGAGGTAGTAGTAGTAGTAAGCGTTCCAAGCGAAAACGTGCTCGCTCCACCTCTTCTTCAAGCTCGAGCGCCAGGACGCCATCGCCGCCACCAAGGCGAAAGGATAAGGTATTTCATGATAATACCGAAACTGTGAGTAATTCTAATTCTACTACTTTGAACCATTTTATACCTGATTTTGATCCAATAAAAGATGATGTAGATACCTGGCTTAGCATTATTCGATCTTACGCAAATACTTTTTCATGGTCTGATAAAATGATTCGCTATCAAGCTTTGAATAAATTAAAAGGATCGGCTAAAGTATGGTATGATTCCTTATTACGTACAGAAAAGCAGTGGCCCGCATGGAAATGGGACGACTGGAGGTTAAAATTGTCGGGTAGTTTCCAGATACGTAGAAATATGTTCGATCTTTTAAAAGAAATCATAGATAAAAAACCTATCGATAACCAATCCCTGTATGAATTTTATTTTGAGCAAAAGTGTAAAATAGATCGTTTATGTTTGAATTTTTCTGAACAGGATATTATTTCAATTATAGTGGGAAACATAGGTGATCACAATATCGGTGCGTCTATAGAAGCTATTAATTTTAAATCCAGTGATGAATTAGCTAGTTATTTACACAGCCGCGTTTACAAGAAAACTAAGACAAGAAAGTAGTTCACGGGAGTTAACTCATCGTAACACGCATTTACGCTGAGCTTGCAGCCACCGTCAACATGCACCGTATTGCAACTTTGCATTTATCGGAAATTCAATAGAATTATTTTTCTTTTGCATTGTAATCAGTCTTGCATCAGCCACCGGCTTAATATCCTGTATTTTTATATTAAATTAATATTGTAATAAATAAATATTTTTTTAACTAAAATCCCGACCGCCAAAATATAATTGGCGCAGCCGGTAGGATCGCGACGTTCTAAGATCGAATCCAACTCTTCATCTTATGAGCGACGGTTCTCAAATCGTTCTTTCGCGAACTACAAAGAACTTATCGCGCGGTCGGACACCTCTACGGTCATCGGGATAGAGCTCCGGAGAATTGGAGGAAGCTGCGTTGGCCGAGACTCGACTCGACAGGAGATGCAGTGGCTGCTTTGGTAAGTGCTCTTATTTACCAAGTTTCCTTGCTCGATTTCCTGCCTTATTCTAATTTGTGTATTTTATATTAATCTATGTGTGTCTGTCTATAAGCTAAAATCGCAGTAGGCAACCATAAAATTATAATAAGTAGCGTTAAGTAGCCCACGAGTAAATTCCAAAGTGTTTAATTCGACACCTCTATTGTTTTACGCCGAGCGCCACTAGGCAGGCAAGCTACAGAAAAACAATGTCGCTCAGGGATTATGATGCTAACTATAAACCGTACAAACTAATCGCAGATTTAATGCCAAGATATGATGGCAATCCTAAGTTACTTAATTATTATATTAGGGAAGTAGAAAACTTATTACAGTTAACTTCTGAGGCAGATCGCTCGCACCCAGCATTCATTTGCTTAATTAAAAGTAGGCTCAGTGGTCCAGCCGTAGACGCAATAGCGTACGAAGGCTACTTAGACTCATGGCTATCAATTAAGAATGCATTAACTAGGCGCCTTGGCGAACCAAGAAACGAAATACAAGTAATGCAGGAGCTAACGCGAGTGCGTAAGTCTAAAGCAGAAGACGCTGAAAGCTTCGGCAAACGCCTCCGTGAGCTGTTGGATACTCTGTATTCCGTAGGAGAGCATGGTAATAAATCTTATTACGAAAAGATGGTTATTGAACAGTATATAAACCAGTTAGACTTCCACGTCTCGTTGGGCGTTCGAATGGCTAAACCGGACACCTTTGAAGCGGCTATCATAGCGGCTAGACAAGAAGAGGCTAGAGTCTCATATAATAGAGCTAATAACATTAATAATAATCCTTCAACGTCACAAGCAAAGCCAAGGGAGTTATCTAAACAACCAGGTAATAACAATCCCGTCCGTAATACAGTAAACCCATTTGTACCTGGCTTTATTATTCCCCAACAAAACTTTGTACCTCAACAAAATAATATGACCCCCGAACAGCGTCAACAATGGGTACAGTCCGTATTGCCCTGGAAGGCCAAACCAGCATCAGGTAACTTTAGACCAAATGGTTCAAATAACTTTAAGAATCAACCTAACATTCCAAAACCGCCGGTTCCCACACCAGTATCATCGGACGTCACAATGCGTACGGCAGGTAAGCCAGAAAAACCACAGTTCGCTCAGCAGTTGTTCTACATACCAATTCAGATGGCCACTCAAGATCAACCAGGACCCAGTGAAATGGAGCTCTATAACAACGTCATAGAAGACGGTAACGGCATATCGGTCGAGCCGAATGCAACCATGGACGAACAAGTGGTAGGTAGTGACCAGGATTTTACCTTGGACACCAACCGAGACAGCCAGACCTAGTCTCAATAAATTTCCAGACCAAGAAATACTTACCGTACATAATACTACCAGAGTTCGACGGTAAGTTTCTATTAGACACAGGGGCTAGTCATTCAACTATAGCAACTGACGTAGTTGCGGGCACTATATTTGAGTACTGCGTAGAAACAGAACCCTTTCAGATTAATACGGCACACAGTTCATCAGTACACGACAAGGTAGTTTACCTACCTCTACCTCCCGCGTTTAATAGCGATATAACACATAAGTTTTTAATATTCGACTTCGACCCTAAATATAAAGGTCTTATCGGAATTGACCTTCTGCAAAAACTAAAGAGTAACATTGACCTAAATAATAATGTTTTACGAACATCTACAGCGGAAATACCAATACATTTTAGTTCTCCACCTCAAAAGATAAGTATTGAACCTAGATGTGAAAAGATAGTCAAGGTAAAAACCAACTATTTAGATGGACAATACCTTCACGACGATTTAATCTGGTCAGATGGTTTAACGTCCCCAGCAGCTATAGTCAACGTTACAAATGGTTCTTTTAAAACATCAGTAATTAACTATAGCGATCAAAAGAAGTGTATCCCGTTCAACCCGTCAATCGAGTTAGAGAAATTTTACAACGTCAACAAAAATGATAATTACGATATTAATACCATACAGGTTAAAACTAACATTGACCAAATATTAAACGAAAACCTTCAGAAAATCCGTACAGATCATTTGAACGAAGAAGAAAGGCGCGAAATAACCCGGTTATGCTATCAGTATAGAGACTTGTTCTATGCAGAAGATATACCACTCACTTTTACACACGCTGTTAAACACGAGCTCAGATTAAGCGATAATACACCAGTCTTCGTACGTAGTTACAGACAAGCTCCTCAACAACGCGAAGAAATTCGTAAGCAAGTAGATAAGCTCCTTCAGCAAGGTATCGTGCGAGAGAGTATATCTCCTTGGTCATGTCCCGTGCATATCGTACCCAAAAGGGCCGATTCCGCAGGCAACGTCAAATGGAGACTTGTAATTGATTACAGACGTCTTAACGATCGTATCATTGAAGATAAATACCCCTTACCAAACATGCACGACATACTAGATAGATTAGGACGAGCACAATACTTCACAACCCTAGACCTTGCTAGCGGTTATCACCAAGTGGAAATGCACCCTAACGATATTGAAAAAACCGCATTCACCACTGAACGAGGTCATTTTGAGTTCCTTAGAATGCCCTTCGGACTCAAAAATGCACCAAGCACGTTTCAAAGACTTATGGATCATATATTAAGAGGCATAGATAATGTTTACACCTACTTAGATGACGTTATAATAATATCTACGTCATTGCAGCAACACACGGAAAAATTAAAGCAAGTATTCGATCGATTCAAAACGCATAATTTAAAGATCCAGTTAGACAAATCACAGTTCCTACAAAAACAGGTTAACTTCTTAGGACACGAACTAACAGATGAAGGCTTGAAACCAAACAAAGACAAGATAAAAGCCGTACTTAACTTCCCCCTACCTAAGTCTCAGAAGGAAATAAAAGCCTTCCTAGGTTTAGTCGGATACTACAGAAAATTCATAAAAGATTTCGCTAGACTTACGAAACCAATGACCCTTTGCCTTAAGAAAAACAGTAGAGTCATACACTCCCCGGATTTCTTAGAAGCTTTCAATAAGTGTAAACAAATTTTAACTAACGCCCCATTACTACAGTACCCGAATTTTGATGAGCCCTTCATCCTCACCACTGATGCTTCAGATGTAGCATTAGGCGCGGTATTATCCCAAGGAATAGTAGGATCTGACAAACCAGTGGCATTTGCATCCCGGACACTATCAGACACCGAAACCCGTTACTCTACAATAGAAAAGGAGCTACTCGCCATAGTATGGGCAATTAAATACTTTAGACCCTATCTTTACGGTAGAAAGTTTATCATCTACACAGACCACAGGCCTCTCACCTGGCTAATGTCGTTAAAAGATCCTAACTCTAAATTGACTAGATGGCGTTTAAAACTTTCGGAATATGATTATAAGGTTGTATACAAGAAGGGTCGTCAAAATACTAACGCAGACGCTCTATCACGTGTTAAAATTTTTCATGGCAGTATGGACTCCCTAGCTGTTAATTTAGATGATAACGAAGATGATGAGATAATTAATAGAATATTCGAAAATGCACGTAGGGAAGCCGAAAATCCAATAGACATAGTAGCGCCCAATGAAAATATACAATCACAAAACCCAAGCATTCCCGAATCTCACATAGGTACAGATAGTATGAGTATAGTGTCAGCCGAATCTGAATTAGTGCCTACGAGACATACACAGCCTGACAATGAAACTAGAGGCATACCCATAATTACGGACGCTATTGACAGGCAGCTGAAACAGTTCCACGTTAGGTCAACGCCCGGATCTACGTATAGAGTAGATAACAGATCCACTAACTCTAAAGTAGTTATAAAAGACGTTTTTATCCCAGTAAATAATACAGAGTCTGAGATAATTAGATTCCTTAAAGAACACACAATCGCTGACCGTGTATTTCATTGTTACTTTCATAATGAAGAACTATACCGTGCCTTTTCTAGAGTTTACACAACAATATTTAACGACAGAGGCCCTAAGCTACTTAAATGCACAACACGCGTAACTCTAGTAGAAAACAAACCTGAACAACAAGAGTTGATTAAGAAATATCACGAAGGTAAGACTGTTCACCGTGGTATCCAGGAGACGTACAAGCAGTTGCACAGAAATTATCATTGGCCAAACATGCTCCTTACCATTCAAAGCTTCGTTAATCAATGCGACACTTGTTTAAAATCGAAATACGAACGCAACCCTCTTAAACCACCTTTAGCTATAACCGATACACCTCGCAAACCGATGGAACACATATTTATGGACCTATATTCAACTGGAGGCGGAACGTTCCTTACAGTCATTGATAACTTCTCTAAATACGCCCAGGCAGTCCAACTAACAGCATGCAGCAGTGTCCATATAGCTGAAGCATTACTAAACGTTTTCTCAGTGTTAGGTTTACCGGATAAAATAACCACAGATTCAGATACCAAATTCGACAACGATGTTATTAAAGAAATATGCGCACTACATAACATTCACATACACTTTACAACGCCCTATAATCCTAATTCTAACTCCCCTATTGAACGTTTGCACTCCACCCTAGCTGAAATGATTAGGATACAAAGAATGACCAACAAAGATGACCCTATACAGCTTATCATGAAGTACTCTATAATAGCATACAACAACGCTATCCATTCGGCAACAGATTATACACCTCAGGAGTTATTATTCGGACACACAGCATCCAGAAACCCATTAGAGTTATACTACCCAAAAGAATTTTACCAGGATTATGTGATTAAGCATCGTGCAAACGCAGAGGCCGTTCAAGAGTGCATCGCCGCACACATGTCCAAAAACAAGGAGCAGGTGATTGCCAAACGTAACCAAGAAGCAGAAGAAATTAAATTCAAGGTAGGTGAAACGGTCTATAAACAGGTAGCAAAGTTAGCACGCAGTGACAAAACGAAGCCAGTCTTCAAAGGACCATATAAGATTATACACCTGCACCCAAATAACGTGCCCGAAATAATAGGTAACCATCCAAATTCTAAGTCTATTAGGGTTCACTTCAAGCTACTACGGAGGCCTCATCTTGTTGCAGGACCTTCGTCGCAGGAGCCATCGTGCTCAACACAACAGCAACCGTAACCACTACCCATGTAGATAATGACAATGGGATCCTCCTCCTAAAACAAGGTCAACTCCTTAAACAAGACAACTACTTTAGCCTTGCTTGCGTTTACAACATTACCAATCTGCACTTTACATCTATCCAATTAATGGCTCTATATACAAGCACGAAAAACGCTGAGAATGCAGCATCTGGAGAGTTACATAAAACCTATAGGAATCAAATAGAATATAGCCTTAGTATTATAGGTAAGAAGATTAAGTTTTTAACGCCGCAAGTTAGAAAGCGACGCGGTCTTATAGATGGATTAGGTACTGTCGTTAAGTCTATCACTGGTAATCTTGACCACGATGATGCAGCTAAATTCGAAGAAGAAATTTTAAATATTAAAAACAGAGTTAAAAACGTTCAGGATTCACAGAGAAAATCCTTAGTATTAGCACATAATACAATAGATGAGTTCAGTAAACAATTAACAAAATTAAACAATAATCAGAAACATTTGGCTAGTTTGTTACAAAATATTACTAATAATTCCAACGACTTATCTAACCACTTACATTTCTTAGATATTTACGTACAGATAGATTTTAGTTTACAGATAATTTTAGATAGGTTAATGTTATTAGAAGATGCTATGACTTTTGCTCAGATGGGCACCATGCATCCTAGTATTATAAGCCCTCAGAATCTAATAGAAGAGCTGAGAAACTTAGAAAATATGTTTTTGTTTAAACCAGTAGCTAGTATTAGTATTAGTAACATTTACAGGATAGAGAAGTCAATTAAAGTTAAAGCTTACAGCACAGAACACGCGGTTAATTTTATTCTCGAAATCCCCTCAATTACTCCAAAAACATTTGACCTTATCCACCTTTATTCAGTCCCTAATAAAAACAACCTTACTATCATCCCTAAATCCAAATACCTAGCACTTGGTAACGATGAGTACGCTTACCTGGAAGAAGACTGCCAGCCACTGACCGACAACACCCAGCTCTGCAAGCTCCTCGACACCAGAAGAATCGAAGACACAGATGACTGCATAATATCACTCATTCAGCATCGCCCAGCTAACTGCACTCACGCAAAGATGAACTTAAGAAGAGGAAAAATTCAGAAGATTGGAGACAACACCTGGCTACTAGTCCTCAGAGAAGACGTAGTCACCAAAACACAATGCAACACCAAGACAGACTACAAGAAGCTATCTGGAATTCATCTCGTTACACTAACAGGAGACTGCCAGATGAACATCATGAACAAGACACTGCGATCACACACTGATACGGTCGTCATCAACGAAGTCATACCGTTACCTGAGCAGCATCAAGTCCCAGAACAATCTATACAATACGAACTCCAATTAGAAGACATCTCACTAGACAGCATCCATGAACTGATCAATAGGGCAGGCGACATATCCATGCCAGAAGAAGATAATTGGACAATCATAGCAGCCACACCTAGCTGGAGTACAATCATCCTGTATATCCTACTGGTCGCTGCAGCATCTTGGAAACTGTATCAATGGAGAACTAAGAACACCCAGGAAGACACCAAGGGCAGCGCGGACGCCGCCAGAAGCAAGAGTTGCTTCTATCTTATGGAGGGAGGAGTTAACTCATCGTAACACGCATTTACGCTGAGCTTGCAGCCACCGTCAACATGCACCGTATTGCAACTTTGCATTTATCGGAAATTCAATAGAATTATTTTTCTTTTGCATTGTATTCAGTCTTGCATCAGCCACCGGCTTAATATCCTGTATTTTTATATTAAATTAATATTGTAATAAATAAATATTTTTTTAACTAAAATCCCGACCGCCAAAATATAATTCGGGACATGCAGGTTAAACTAACAACGCATAGCCAGTCATCATCTGTAAATCGAATTCCTGCATCCACAAACTCAGCCGTTGTAAGCCAGTCATCTTCGTCTAGTGTTGGTCAAGATTTTAGTCGAAAAACAATAAAATTTTATAATTGTGGGGGTAACCATAAAAGGAACCAATGCGATGCAAATAAATGTGAATATTGTGGAAAAAAAGGGCACGTTGAATCCAGTTGTTACCATAAGAAAAATTCAACAAAACCTGTGAAACCTGAACAAGAAACTAAATTTATTTCTACAAATCCACGTAATAAGTTTATTAAAAACATTTACATATTAAATAATTGCTATGAAGCATTTATTGACACGGGTAGTAGTTGCTCGTTAATATCCGAATCTTTAGCAAGTAAAATTTCTTTGTCATATATCGCACTACCCTCACCCGTCGTTTTACAAGGATTTTCTAAAGAAACTTATAAATACGTAAATAAAAAGGTAACTTTTAGTCTCTTTTTAGATTCTATCTTTTTGAGTGATGTAGATATGTACGTTTTGGATGATATGGTTGGGTGCGATATATTGATTGGAAGAAATGTAACTGAGCGATCTGATTTAATGTACTCGCGGGTAGGCGACCAACTTCAATTCCAATCCGCGAGTAAATTTACAGAATTTTGTAGTAATGTAGCTGCTATAGATTTAGATACAAGTACCCATCAAAACGAGTTATTGGCTTTATTCAATCTGTACAGTGATTGTGTTGCGTCAAGCATAAAAGAACTTGGAAAAGTTAACAATTACGAAATGATAATTACCTTATCAAGTTTAGAGCCAGTTCAATGCAGACCCTTTAGAACTTCGTATTCGGACAGGCAGGCAATTAGGGAAATAGTAAAAGAATTAGTAGAAAATAAAATTATACGAGATAGTAATTCCCCATACGCCAGTCCAGCCATTTTAGTTGATAAAAAAATGGCGAAAAAAGGCTCTGCATTGACTATAGGATGTTAAATAAAATTACAATCAAAGATAAATATCCTATGCCCCGGATTGATGATTTATTAGATAGGCTTCAAAGACATAAATGTTTCACAAGTTTAGACTTAAAAGTGGGTATTATCAGATTTCATTGCATAAAGATTCGATAGACAAAACAGGTTTCATTACAGAAGACGGACATTATGAGTTTTTAAGACTACCGTTCGGTTTAGCAAAAGCTCCTTCATGTTTTCAACAGATGATGAACAAAGTACTTGGGAATTTCAATGTTATTATTTTTTTTGATGACGTTTATCTTGTTACTGAAACAGTTGCAGAAAATATCAGTTTATTAGAACAAGTATTACAGATATTTAGAACGAACGGTTTGACGTTAAATCTAAAAAAGTGTCATTTCTTTAAAAACGAAATTGAATTTTTAGGTTATAAAATTAAACCAGGGTACATTTTGCCAAATGAGTCAAAATTAGCAGCGGTTAGGAATTTTCCAATACCCAAAACTGTTCATCAGCTTCGACAGTTTTTGGGGCTAATTAGTTATTTTAGTAAATTCATACGACATTGCGCAGTTTTATCAGCACTCCTTACAAAACTGTTGAAGAAAGATGCCGCCTGGGTATGGGATGATGTACAAAATAGGGCATTCCATATTTTAAGAAATAAATTAACTTCTGAAAGCATTTTGGCCATTTTTGATCCTAATAAAGAGAAAGTTCTGTATACAGACGCAAGTAGGGACGGTATCGCCAGTATACTTACCCAGATCGATGATGAGGGCGAAAAAGTTGTACATTATTATAGTAGGCAAACTAAGGAAGATTAAAAGAAATATCATTCCTTCGAAGATCCCCGAATTTTGGATCTAAATAAGAAGGAATAGAGGCCATGCTGGCGCCGCAAAAATTATCGGACGACTCGCGTTTCGACATTGTCGTGTCGAAATTGTCTAAGGAGGCCATCCAACAGGTCACAGACCTTCTAATGGATCCACCAGAAGGAAAAAAATTCGAAACACTGAAGACACGACTTCTCGCTATTTACGAAGAATCGAAAAACCGACAACTACAAAAGTTGTTATGCGAGATGGATCTAGGAGACCAAAAGCCTTCGCAGCTTTTGCGTCGCATGCGAGAATTAGCCAAAGAGAAAATTCCAGACAAGACCTTAAGAATGTTTTGGCAAGGTCATCTGCCTTCACCGGTACGAGCAGTTTTGGCGGTCACGGATTCGAAAGATCTCGATAACTTGGCCGTCGTAGCAGATAATGTGTTTGAGACCATGCGCGCAGCCCATGTGAGCGAAGTAAGTCAGCAGCAGCCAAGCACTTCCAAGGAAACAGACCTCATCATGGCCGAAATAGCGAAACTTACCCTTAAAGTCGAGCAATTGGAAAGGTCGAACTCTAGATCGAGACCGCAGCAACGGAATTGGAACCGTTCGAGATCAGCATCCAGAGCCGGCAGCCGAGCACGATCTTCGCCACGTAGAACTATTGAAAGCCCTGATTGGCTGTGTTTCTATCATCATCGGTTCAGAACAAAGGCAAGGAAATGCAATGAGCCCTGTTCCTAGAAATCGTCCTCGGAAAACTAGTCCGGGTACCAACCGCGGCGGAGGTTTGTACCATCGCCCCTTGTCGCCGCCTTCGAGTCACGGATCGCAACAGCGGCTTACGTTTTCTAGTGGACACCGGTGCTAATATTTCAGTGCTACCCGGTAAATTAGTGTTAAAAAACAATCAAAATAGTGAGTGTCAAGACTATTGCCTATTCGCCGCCAACGAGACTAAAATAAAGACTTATGGTGTCAAAAGTTTAGTGTTAGATCTAGGTTTACGTCGCGCATTACGGTGGACATTTGTGATAGCCGACGTGCATCAGCCCATTTTAGGTGCCGATTTTTTAGCTAACTACTTATAAGCTTTTAGTGGATATAAGTGCTCGTAGGTTGATTGACGAAGTCACAAAATTGAAAGTTTTAGCTTCAGTTGTAAGTAGTAACGAGTCGTCAATCAAAACCGTCGATGTAAGTCACCCTTATCATGATCTGCTTGCAGAATTTCCAGATATTACTAAACCTGTTTCTTTTAAGGAGCCACCGAAACATTCGGTATTACATTTCATAGAAACCAGCGGCCCGCCGGTACACGCGCGATGCAGACCGTTGCCGCCTCACCGCTACGCTAAAGTAAGTTAAGAATTTAGAATAATGCAGGAGTTGGGGATTTGTAGACCGTCGAAAAGTGCGTGGGCAAGTCCTTTACACATTGTCATGAAAAAAAATGGTCAGTTACGTCCTTGCGGTGACTATAGAGCGCTTAACGCAATCACCAAGGCCGATCGTTATCCTATCCCGCGATTACATGATTTTACGTACTTGCTTGCTGACGCAAAAATATTTTCCCGTATTGATATTTGCCGTGCATATCATTTTATTTCATTAAATCCTGCCGATGTGGAAAAGACTGCCATTATCACGCCTTTCGGCCTATTTGAATTTCCCCGAATGACATTCGGGCTAAGGAACGCTGCGCAAACTTTTCAACGCTTTATGAACCATACAGTTCTATCTGGTTTAGATTACGTTTACTGCTATATCGATGACGTAGCAATATTTAGTAACAGTAAAATTCAACATGAGCAGCATTTACGAGAAGTTTTTAGTCTTTTAAGTAAATTTGGCTTAACTATTAATTTAGAAAAATGTGAGTTTGGTAAAACAAAGATAGATTTTTTAGGATACGAAGTTTCCACGCAAGGCATTCGACCTCTAAAGGAGAAAATGGATGCTATAAATAATTTTCCTAAACCAGTAACACTCGAACAGCTCAGACGATTTTTAGGGTTGGTTAATTTTTACCGTTTACATTTACCTCATGCAGTAGAATATCAAAGTCATTTAAATCAATACTTAGTTAAATCAAAGAGAAAAGATAGAACAAAAATAGCATGGACAGAAAGTGCAAACGAGGCATTCTCACGGTGTAAGGCAGCGCTACGAAGCGCAGTGACGTTATCGTATCCGCAACCCGATACTCCATTTGCGCTCATGACTGATGCATCGAACACCTGCGTGGGAGCCGTTCTCCAACAATTCGTAAACAATAAATGGATACCATTAGGTTATTTTTCAAAGAAAATGTCAATTCCGCAAATTAAATACAGTACTTTCGATAGGGAACTTTTGGCAATTTATTTGGCCATTAAATATTTTCAGAACATGGTAGAAGGACGACATTTGATTATTTATACAGATCATAAACCTTTAACATTCATGTTCAAAAAATCCAATTCAGATAATGAATTACCGCGTCGCGTTAGGCAAATTCTCTATATAAGTGAATACACTACTGACATAAGGTACATAGACGGTGATAAGAACGTTGTAGCAGATGCATTATCGCGGGTAGAGACAATAACATGTCCTACAATATTAGATTACGCCGCGATCGCTCAAGCTCAAGCTAACGATGCGAACCTGGGCTTAGTGCGCAATCGATGTAACAATAACAACTGTAATTTAATATTCAAAGACATAGCGATACCTGGAAGCGACCTACCGGTAACGTGTGAAACATCAACAGACAAGGTTCGCCCGTATATACCGCTACGTTTTAGGAGGCAAGCTTTCGAATCAGTTCATAACTTAAGTCACCCAGGAATTCGTACTTCGCGAAAATTAGTCAAGGAAAGATTTTTCTGGGACGGAATGAATAGTGACATAGGCAAATGGACAAAAGAATGCGTTAAATGTCAACGTGCAAAAGTAAGCAGGCATGTAAAAACAGAATTAGGACTTTTTCCACTAGCAGAGCGATTTTCTCAAATCCATGTCGATATCGTCGGCCCCTTGCCCACTTCTATACACGACTATAGATATTTAGTTACGATAATAGATCGCCAAACCGGTTGGCCCGAAGCGTATCCTACAAAGGATATCACAGCAGACACTGTGGCTAAAGTGATATTAGAAGGGTGGATTGCACGTTTTGGATGCCCTGTTAAGCTGACAAGCGACCAGGGCAGACAATTTGAAAGTAGTATTTTTAAAGAACTTATGCGATATTTAGGCATTGATAAGAAGAGAACTACACCTTATCACCCTCAGTCGAACGGGATGATAGAGCGTTGGCACCGTTCTTTAAAAGCAGCTCTAATGGCAAGGTTAAACTCAACTACTTGGGTAGACGAGCTACCAATAGTTTTGCTAGGTTTACGTGCCGCCATTCGAGATGACACTGGTACTGGTGTTAGTGCTGCAGAATTAACTTTCGCTACGGCACTACGTTTACCGGGTGATTTTTGTAGCGACTCGAATTCTAAAATTTTAGATCATTGTCAATATGTAGAAAAATTACGTAATATTATTAAGAACTTGAAACCGAAGCCGATGCGACATAAGGACGCTCGCACATTATTCGTATATGCAGATTTAGATAAGTGCACACACGTATTTGTACGAAATGATAGGGTTAGGAAACCTTTGGAACCTCCCTACGATGGTCCTTTTAGAGTCCTAAACAGGAAAGATAAGACGTATTTGGTAGAGTTTTCGGGTCGGACGGCATACATATCGATTGATCGACTTAAACCCGCATACTTGTGTAAAGACTCGTGTTCGAGCAATATGGTAAGTAATAGCAATAAGTTAGATAATAGGAAAATAGACGTAAGTCCGGGTCCGGGAGCAGAGATTAGCGAGGATCGCTCCGCGCCCGCTAATGAAACCGCACCTTTACATAAAACGCGCAGCGGCCGAGTCAGCAAAAGACCCGTACGTTTCAATTTATAAGTAAGTGTATTGTAATAAGTTAATATTATCGCTGATTTCTGTCTGATATAACGTATCATACCTAATTATGGGAAACTACGTAGTGAAGGACGAGGTGAAATCCACAGCCGCTAACGCCCCCCAGACCGTCAAAGGCTACGACACCGATTTAGTAACCTTCATTGGTTGGTCTGCGATTTTGGCACTCATAGGCATAGTGTGTTTATGTCTATTTTTCCGTCGGTGTATCGGTACATGGAAAAGTTGGATGACAAAGCAGATGCAATCTCTGCAGTCGACCGCCTTCGAAGCGGCTCGTAAAAGTTTTAGACGAAAGCAAACGGCTGAAACTTCCCAAAATGACGAAGTTTAAAGTCAAGGTCTAATAAGTGTTATAAGTGAGTGTATATGTGAAAAACCTACCAAATTGCCAACCTTTGTAAAACTAATGTGTACTTAATAATAAATGTTTTGTATTAATTTCAGCTGTAATATTGTGTTTATTAAGTGATTGTTACAAAAATTTTTTTTTTGGGTTGTTTTGTCAAAAAGTGATTCTTTTAAAAAGGGGGGGAGTAGTGTAACGGCATAGCGTATACTAAAGATGTTTCATGTTGTAGCGTAAGCTAAGTTTGTATTTCGTACGTAACATAATATAAGCAATGTTTAGTATGTCTCAGGGCGCGCTTTGTACTTGTCCTCTGTGAAGAGTCAATACATGAATTAGTCGTTACCAGTCTTTTATTGTATCTACACCCAAGGTCACACACTAAAACTGTAATATTTGTTGTATTGCACATTATGTTGAAATATTATGCTTTGTGTTGTACAAGATCAACTTGGTACGCTTGAGTGAGTGAAATACTCTTCGAGTGCAAGTGATATGTCTGTTATAAACCTGGTCTCCTAAGTGTGGCAAAGTCCCTTTAGGTGCAGGAAGTGGCATTGCATTGCAAGAATTATTTAAGTGTGCAATACTTTTTTATTTTTTTTTATATGAATTTGTATTTATTTGTATTTTAACAGGGATATAATTTTGATTTCAGTATCCTATCCAGACTCGTGAGGTGCCTGGGGCAGGCACCATGCAGCATGGCCGTGTTGGCAACATTGTATTAGAAGCGCCATCTGTGGACCACAGCAAAGAAACTGACATCAACGAAAGCAGTTGCATATTGCTGAGGTTCCTGCAGTGGGGGCACCAGAGGCTATATAACGGCGGAGCACAAGCGGAGCGGCCTCTTGGGCTTTTTGATTTTGGATAGTTCACTATTCTCATACTCGCTATCATTGATTGTTATTTTCTTGTACCTAACTATTATAAAAATAAATCATTAAACAGTTGATTGTCTTATTTAAAAGTAAAATTAGATTATAATTTCACATCCTTTATATGATGTGCTGTTAGACATTGCTTCTTGCCAAATTTCATGATTCTAGTTCAATGGGAAGTACCCTATTAATTTTGATTGCCTTGGGAGTGTCGAAATATACGGTTTTTGCGCCACAAACGGCCGGCCGTATATTTTTTTTAAGTTAACTTAAAAGTTTGATTTATTCACAGCTGACCTGACAGTAGACCTGAGTGTGGGCTGACCTGGGCGTCACATAGCATGGGCATGCAAATAGTTTCGTGTACAATTATACATTTAAAATATTATACAATAAAAAATGTAAACATGGAGGACGGAATAAGACACAGACAGACAGACAGACAGACAGTCTCTGTTATGAAATATTATCTGGATTACAAATATCATCTAATGTCAAACTATTAAAGAGATTACGCCCAAGTTAATAAGATTGATTTTGATTTTGATTTTGAGCCGATAAGGTTTTACTCGATTTGCACATTGAAACAAAACTGTGAAGATAGAAGTTATAAAAATACAACAAAATAAAAACTTAAAACAAACGACGAAAAATGCAACCAATTCATATAACGACGACTTTTTTACAACACTTTTTACACTGAAAACTGTCTGGACATTGTTAGATATTAACTCATTTCAAGCGATGTTTGTATTGATCGCCTTTTCAAATATTCTCTCCACAATTTTCGATTACTCTTTGCTGTTATGATATACGAACCTATTGCTGTTGTTTGCAATAAGTCTCCAAATACGCCTATACAAGGAAGAAACATGTTATCATTGACGAAAAATAATGAATGGAAAAACGATAAAACATTGCTAAGTATAAATATCAACTTCGCTATGTAGAAGCGACGCCACTTTTTAGTAGATGTACTCGCGCCAGTATCACTAGCAGTAACACGGAACAGAGAATATACGACTATTATGTAAATTACCAGGTTTATTGTCGCAGGGGTAAAAAAAAAAAGAAATACGTAAATTTGAACGAGGTTGCGTATGGTATCGTTTATTTTTGTTCCAAGTCCTAAAAACCCATACATATACCTAAAAATAGGTGGTATAGCATATACGATAAATGGTAAACCCCAGGCAAATATACCAGTTTTAAGGTACTTCCTACGAATATTGAAAACCTTTACAAATTCAATATAAAAAATATAACACAACATGACTGACCAACACTTGTAAGATACCGTACATATCCCATAGAGAAAATGCAGTGAAGTCTGTACGTTAGCTACATGAAAATACAAGATTGTGAAAAATAATAAAGGCATCGCATTTATAAAGATTGCGTTAAGAAACACTTAGTTTCTGAAATGGCGGAATTTCTTGATCATGCACCACGATGTCAGTCCGTAGATAAACGCAACCATAGACAGCACTAACACGACAAAATAATGAATTGAATATGCAAAATCAAACACTCCTCTGTAGTCGTAAACACTGCCGCTGGTGTTGTTTGCACTAATCTCGTATGTACTAATATTGTATGAACTTGTGATATATCCACTGGTATCGTTTGCACTGGTGTTATATGTATGTACTGGTGTCGTATAAACTGGTGATGTAAGCACGAGTATCGTTTAAACTGTTGTATACACTGGTATAATTATCGGCCATGGTGAGCGTCGCATGCGTAGCTTTGCGCGAGTTGATGATCAGTGCCACCATCTTTTTATCTATACACATAATACGAGTATGTACCGGGCAGCGCGTTAATAAACCCAGTATTTTAATCACTGCTATCGCTCAACTAGTTCTAAAACTCGTAGAATGAGTTTTGTTTATACTAATTATTCATAAGTTACGTTTCAACTGCTATGGTTTTTCCAAGGTTTGCCTTAACATAAAAAAAATGTGGTAAACCTTGAATTTGACGAATGTTGGAAACATTATTAGTTAAACTGTCAAAATTATATAAAAAAAACATGACATGGTAATAGGCTTATCCCCAATAAAATGGAACCTAACAAACTTAACTGTCGAAATGTGGGTGTACTGTACACATTTGCATACCCCCTCAGAGCATACAGGCGTGATAATATGTTATGATGTTGTGAAAACAACAAACATCCAAGCGATTGCAGCAATTACGACCGATTTGTGGTCTATAATTGAAGAGTTCCATTGTATTTCTCTGAAGATCACCATCAGATCTTTATTAAATTTAAACGGGACCACCGCGAAGTAATTGTCTTCCAAACAAAAAAAGAATCATCGAAATCGGTTCACAATTGGCGAAAACGGCTTAACATACACACAAAAAAAAAACAGACGAATTGATAACCTCCTCTTTTTGGAAGTCGGTTAATAAGCCGTAATAAGCGGTTAATATAGGTATATCAGAGTCGTACAATAAGGGATCTTTTTTAACAGTTTACGGGACCCTAAAACAGGAAAAATCACAACAATCCTATATTAATCCAGTTGTGTTAATAATAAATGATTAATTTTCGCTTTTCAAAAATAATGATCAATTAATTATTTTATAAAAACTTTGCTAAGACTGTATAAATAGAATCGATTGTTGTAAGTTTTTTCTTTTGTTCGGTCGTACGTTTATTTTGTGTAGAGAGATAATATTACCATTATGATTGGTAGTTTGCTTACTAGAGTTAATTTTTACAAACTGGGTTATTTTGGAGAAACAGAAACGGCTTGGACGATATTTGTATGAAGCCTTCCCGGCCTAACTACAGCCTTTTTTTTTTCAAAGCTAAGACTACGCGTTACACCTGATACTGATAGCTTGCGTCATCCCAGCGCTGGGCAAAGGCCTCTCCCCATGACTTCCAGGTTTTTCTATCCAGAGCTAATGTGGGCCACTGGTCGTTGGTTTTATCCAGCTCGTCCCGCCATCTTCTACGAGATCTGCCGCGACGCCTTCTGGCTGTGTCAGGGCTCCAGAAAGTGGCCTAAAGCTCATTGGGCATGCGGCAGACGTGGCCAGTCCAGTCCCACTTCAGCTATCTAGCGGCTTTTTGAGTAGCGTCAGTAATTTGTGTTTTTAGCGCAGTGTGGTGTCCACGATCGGTTAGTTTGACGCCTAGAATGCTGCGCTCCATTGCACGCTGGCAGACTTTTTTTTTTTTTTTTCGGATGGGAAATCATCTAATGACTTCTTCCGCTCTGGGCGGAGCAGGAGGGAGTGTCAGACTTTTACTGACTAAAACCCATCCATGTTCCTTCATCGCCCTTTGTGTTCCGGGGCCACGGTATCTCTTTCGAACAGTCCCGCAGGACGTTGGCAGACCTTGAGTTTGGACATTTGATTATTTGTCAAAGACCAAGTCTGGGATCCATAAGTCGAAATGGGAAGGATGCACATGTCCATGATTTTCCGCTTTAGTGACAAAACTCAAAAAAACTCAAAACATTTATTTCAATTAGACCATTACGGCACTTTTGAATGTCAAAAATGCAAAGAAAAACAAAGCTACAGTCCCAGTCACAAGACACAATAACTTGAGAAAGTACTGTAGTTGCCCATTCCCTAGCGTAGATCTCTATGGAGAAGAACGGGCAAAAAACTCCATGGACACTCTTTTATATCAAAATATTGTTACAAAATGTTGGTTACATCATTCATGTTGAAATTATACATATATATGTGACAACGATGAATAGAAAGTTTCCCTTCATAAGTTCCTTCATGGACCAGTAGCTCCTCCAGACATTTTCGCTTCGGAGTGGGCTCTATAGGCCCTTACATTTAGTTCCTAAAAAAGGAGCCCTCTTTTTCCTTTTCCAAGTTCATCCTTGTGGCGACTACAGATCTTTAAATGCGGTAACCTGTGGTGTTCACTAGAAACACTAGTTAGGGTACAGAATAAAGCCACCAAATTATCAGTAAGTAGATGAACCACTTCAAGGATATGCGCCCGCTGCCCGGGATAAGTGTGGACTGGTTGACACGCGGAACCTTCAAGCTAACGCTGCATTTGTTAGTATATGACATCTCTTCCTTTTTATATGAAAATATTTTTCAAATTAGGCCATTCGAGGGTGCTTTAGAAAATGAGTTCATCTTCTTTTCCCATTCTCTAAGGTAGTTTGTACGGAGAAGAATGGGAAAGGAACTCCATACTTACTCTTTTAAAATGTTTTACAAAATGTGCTGCTACTCATATTTATTGGTGCAATAGTTATAGGTGTATTAAGTTTATATTATCTGGAATACAATTAAGTACTATATTAGCATGTAATACAAACTTATCATAGTTTGTATTACATGCTAATACACAATATTCAAATTTATACAATGACAGTTATATTAATATTGTTAATAGACATAATCCAGGTGCAAATATTGTAGGCATATACACATGGGCGTGCGCTCCTAAGAGGCAATTAGGCAAAGCCTACCCTACCAACTGAGCATTCATTATAACGAACTATGTAATAAAATAACACATTATGTACAAAATATTAAAAAAAAGTTCAAACTCCTGTTAGAATACTTATAGCAATTTGTCGCTCCCGTGTCACGTAACTAACACTTTACTGGAAGTAACTACAAAGGTTGGAGCTCCGCTGGACAGGCAAGCACATGACTAGCCTAAAACCCATTGATAATTTTACGCACACATTGGCACATTGGTGCATATTTTCGTGTGTATGAACTGGAGTTACCGCCCTAAAATTACTGCAATCTGTACATGTCATGTACAGATTGCAGTAATTTTAGGGCAGTAACTCCTGCGAGTGTAGCTGGGCTGTGATTGGCTGCTATAACACAAGGCCAGGATTCAAGGTGGATGTTCTTTAGCCCGCGAAATTCAAATTTCCTTACGTTTTTTGCAATTTGCAGGCCAGTGCTAGGGTGTATGTTGATTAAAATAATGATTCCTGGGGGTTATTGGAGCTATTATTATTATAATAATAATTAATATTATTGTTATTAAATTTTTCTTCATAGGTGTCGTTTTCGTGGTTTTTGGGGTTGGTGACAATGAAAATGAGGTCAAAATTAAAATCCAAGATGGCGGCGATGAAAATTTACAGTTTTTTCTTCATGGGTGTCGTTTTCGAGGTTTTTGCGGTCGCTGATAATAAAAATGAGGTCAAAATGAACATCCAACATGGCGCCGACGAAAATTTTTTGTTATGTGTGAACCACAGGGCTCCCGAGTACAGCGATGTGCAGTATGCCTTTAAAAAGAACTATTTTAATTGCAGCTGTACATCGAGAGAACCGGCGTGCCAGCATTTTCGCCCTCTCTAAATCTCGATCATCTTTTAGGTCATCTGTCACCAGATGGCCCAGATATTTAAATTTTGTCTACCCTGTTTATCGGGTGACCTTTCATGAAAAGAGGAGGGACTGTAGTGGGACAACTGGTGCCAGACCTGAAGACCATGAATTCTGTCTTACTGCTGTCGTAAATCAATCCATGTACTACAGCGTACGACTCGCACACATTGAGTAGCTTCCGAAGAGCACCGATCGAGGGAGCCAGTAGCACCATGTCATCCGTATAGCTAATGTTATTAAAACAAACTCCATCAATGTAGCATCTGACACGCGTGCCGCTGAGTCGCTCAATCAGTGCATTGACATACAGACCGAAGAGCAAAGGCGAGGATAGGCCCACCTGCCTCACCCCGCACTCCGGCCGGTATGCTCGGACAGCTCACCCACCCATCGCACCTGAGTCGCCTGGTTCAGATACCAGTGCTTGAGGAGTAATGAAAACTCGGGGGGCAGTGTCCTCTCGTCTAGCTTTTTCGAAAGAAGATCGTATGGGACAAGATCAAAGGCACATATACGAGTGTATTTCTAGCCGTATAATACCTGACAGCATGCTTTAAGCTAACAATAGCTGTCTCCGTTGACAACCCAGGCCGGAATCCAAACTGAGCGTCACAGAGCTGCACATGTTTATTTAAATGTGCGAGCACCTGCAACATGCTGGTCCTCGATGATGAGCCCATCATGACCAGGCAATTTGCCTCTTGTCATCTTCCGTACTATGTGTCTGATTTCCTTTGCAGGAGTGACAGTTGTCACCTCTATCAATAACCGATCCGACCGACCGATCTGTCGATATCTTTTGGTAACATTTCATTTTTAATTATTGACAATGTTGCACCCGTATTTAGAAGCCAAAAGTATTTAATATTTTTAATATAAAAGGTTTACTTCGCATTACCTCGGAATGATAATATAAAATGTTTAAGATCGAAAAAACTGGTTTGATGTACCTGCATTATCATCTTTATCGCATTGATGCGTGTCATCTACTTTCTCTACTGAAAACGTATTTTGGCCTCTACCGCGGTTCCTAAAATACCGTGAACCTCTATTACCTCTCTGATTATTGAATGATGAGCGATGGTTTTCTCTATAATTTCCACGAGAGCCTTGTC
The DNA here is from genome assembly GCA_941918905.2 of Xestia sexstrigata. Taxonomy (NCBI): domain Eukaryota; kingdom Metazoa; phylum Arthropoda; class Insecta; order Lepidoptera; family Noctuidae; genus Xestia; species Xestia sexstrigata. The sequence goes on from OW799225.2 coordinate 10,846,242, forward strand.
CTCGGTTGTAACTGTTGTTATATTGGTGTCCACGAGGGTAATTGTTACTATATTGACTACGAAACGTACCTCTTTGATAATTTTTTGAGCGTCTACTATTATGTGACACTCGTCCATTTTTAGATGCATACAAAATATTACCTGATGGTTGGAAAGACCTGCACTCTTCGTCTTTCGCTGCTTGTATGGCATCTTTCAAGCTGCTGAAGCCTCGTGCCGAGATGATAGTGCTCAGTTTCAAGCTACGCAGGCCATCTGTAAACCGTTTTATAGCAAAGGTTTCATTGATCGGTTTTAAAATAGTAAATGTTTCCGATTTTCCACCTGCTTGGGTAATGGTCAGCTTTGTAAATATTTTTTCTACCTCAGAACCATAATCCTCAATAGACCTCGAACCCTGTTGAATATTTTGAAGCTGCATCTGTATAGCCATAAATGATTTTTTGGGTAAAAGAAATTTCCTCAAATCATCAATTAATTCTTGAATACTTTTGTATGAGCCTGATATTCTTAACTTTGCGTTCTCATTCAGTCTACTTTTTAAAACGAAAGTAATTAATAATGCCTCACCTGGGCCGTCCAGCATGCCACGCCATACATCTCCACGGAGTGTATTAGGTGCTTGGTGGTGGCCTCAACACCGTCCATTACTGGAATCAAACTACACGCCACCTTAAGGTCAAAATCCATTTTTCCTAATTCAACTGTAACAGGATAGATACACAATTTATCTATTTCCTCTTTTTTTTTGTTTAATTTTTTCATAAAGATCTATTGCCGATGCCAAATCAATATCTTTATTTTTTTCTAATAGTAAAAAATTTTTACAACTATTTTCGTATACGCTTTTTGCTTGCTCTAACTTTGTAGTAATTACATTACCTTTATATCTCGCTTGTCCCTTTTTTACTAAATAATTACGTATTTCTGCTAATAAGACATAATTTTGTTCCAAAATATCAATCATATTCTTAATCTATTAATAGAATTGCATAAATGTATCACATTCCACGTAAATGCGATGAAGCAAAAAAAGTCCGAAGTTGCATTTTGTTTCCGTTCGGTGTCTTATGGCTGAATGTCCGTGCATGATTTTAACACCTTTAAGTGTTTGCGTAATGAAATATGATATCGCGTAACCAGTTCACTCACTTTTTTTTTTTCGAATTGACGAAAACTACACAACACTTTCAATATTCACTGAACTATTACTGGTTTCCGGTACCTTCTGTGCGTCCTCTGATGGATGATCTTATTCTCTGCATGGTACTCATCCCAATCTCCTGCTGAATCCATGTGCGGTGGCAGCTCCTGTACATCCGCAGGCCAACATAAACTGCTACGAATCCACTAATGGCAAAAAATAATATCAATAAGGAACGGACGGGAGGACGGAATAAGACACAGACAGACAGACAGACAGACAGTCTCTGTTATGAAATATTATCTGGATTACAAATATCATCTAATGTCAAACTATTAAAGAGATTACGTCCAAGTTAATAAGATTGATTTTGATTTTGATTTTGAGCCGATAAGGTTTTACTCGATTTGCACATTGAAACAAAACTGTGAAGATAGAAGTTATAAAAATACAACAAAATAAAAACTTAAAACAAACGACGAAAAATGCAACCAATTCATATAACGACGACTTTTTTACAACACTTTTTACACTGAAAACTGTCTGGACATTGTTAGATATTAACTCATTTCAAGCGATGTTTGTATTGATCGCCTTTTCAAATATTCTCTCCACAATTTTCGATTACTCTTTGCTGTTATGATATACGAACCTATTGCTGTTGTTTGCAATAAGTCTCCAAATACGCCTATACAAGGAAGAAACATGTTATCATTGACGAAAAATAATGAATGGAAAAACGATAAAACATTGCTAAGTATAAATATCAACTTCGCTATGTAGAAGCGACGCCACTTTTTAGTAGATGTACTCGCGCCAGTATCACTAGCAGTAACACGGAACAGAGAATATACGACTATTATGTAAATTACCAGGTTTATTGTCGCAGGGGTAAAAAAAAAAAGAAATACGTAAATTTGAACGAGGTTGCGTATGGTATCGTTTATTTTTGTTCCAAGTCCTAAAAACCCATACATATACCTAAAAATAGGTGGTATAGCATATACGATAAATGGTAAACCCCAGGCAAATATACCAGTTTTAAGGTACTTCCTACGAATATTGAAAACCTTTACAAATTCAATATAAAAAATATAACACAACATGACTGACCAACACTTGTAAGATACCGTACATATCCCATAGAGAAAATGCAGTGAAGTCTGTACGTTAGCTACATGAAAATACAAGATTGTGAAAAATAATAAAGGCATCGCATTTATAAAGATTGCGTTAAGAAACACTTAGTTTCTGAAATGGCGGAATTTCTTGATCATGCACCACGATGTCAGTCCGTAGATAAACGCAACCATAGACAGCACTAACACGACAAAATAATGAATTGAATATGCAAAATCAAACACTCCTCTGTAGTCGTAAACACTGCCGCTGGTGTTGTTTGCACTAATCTCGTATGTACTAATATTGTATGAACTTGTGATATATCCACTGGTATCGTTTGCACTGGTGTTATATGTATGTACTGGTGTCGTATAAACTGGTGATGTAAGCACGAGTATCGTTTAAACTGTTGTATACACTGGTATAATTATCGGCCATGGTGAGCGTCGCATGCGTAGCTTTGCGCGAGTTGATGATCAGTGCCACCATCTTTTTATCTATACACATAATACGAGTATGTACCGGGCAGCGCGTTAATAAACCCAGTATTTTAATCACTGCTATCGCTCAACTAGTTCTAAAACTCGTAGAATGAGTTTTGTTTATACTAATTATTCATAAGTTACGTTTCAACTGCTATGGTTTTTCCAAGGTTTGCCTTAACATAAAAAAAATGTGGTAAACCTTGAATTTGACGAATGTTGGAAACATTATTAGTTAAACTGTCAAAATTATATAAAAAAAACATGACATGGTAATAGGCTTATCCCCAATAAAATGGAACCTAACAAACTTAACTGTCGAAATGTGGGTGTACTGTACACATTTGCATACCCCCTCAGAGCATACAGGCGTGATAATATGTTATGATGTTGTGAAAACAACAAACATCCAAGCGATTGCAGCAATTACGACCGATTTGTGGTCTATAATTGAAGAGTTCCATTGTATTTCTCTGAAGATCACCATCAGATCTTTATTAAATTTAAACGGGACCACCGCGAAGTAATTGTCTTCCAAACAAAAAAAGAATCATCGAAATCGGTTCACAATTGGCGAAAACGGCTTAACATACACACAAAAAAAAAACAGACGAATTGATAACCTCCTCTTTTTGGAAGTCGGTTAATAAGCCGTAATAAGCGGTTAATATAGGTATATCAGAGTCGTACAATAAGGGATCTTTTTTAACAGTTTACGGGACCCTAAAACAGGAAAAATCACAACAATCCTATATTAATCCAGTTGTGTTAATAATAAATGATTAATTTTCGCTTTTCAAAAATAATGATCAATTAATTATTTTATAAAAACTTTGCTAAGACTGTATAAATAGAATCGATTGTTGTAAGTTTTTTCTTTTGTTCGGTCGTACGTTTATTTTGTGTAGAGAGATAATATTACCATTATGATTGGTAGTTTGCTTACTAGAGTTAATTTTTACAAACTGGGTTATTTTGGAGAAACAGAAACGGCTTGGACGATATTTGTATGAAGCCTTCCCGGCCTAACTACAGCCTTTTTTTTTTCAAAGCTAAGACTACGCGTTACACCTGATACTGATAGCTTGCGTCATCCCAGCGCTGGGCAAAGGCCTCTCCCCATGACTTCCAGGTTTTTCTATCCAGAGCTAATGTGGGCCACTGGTCGTTGGTTTTATCCAGCTCGTCCCGCCATCTTCTACGAGATCTGCCGCGACGCCTTCTGGCTGTGTCAGGGCTCCAGAAAGTGGCCTAAAGCTCATTGGGCATGCGGCAGACGTGGCCAGTCCAGTCCCACTTCAGCTATCTAGCGGCTTTTTGAGTAGCGTCAGTAATTTGTGTTTTTAGCGCAGTGTGGTGTCCACGATCGGTTAGTTTGACGCCTAGAATGCTGCGCTCCATTGCACGCTGGCAGACTTTTTTTTTTTTTTTTCGGATGGGAAATCATCTAATGACTTCTTCCGCTCTGGGCGGAGCAGGAGGGAGTGTCAGACTTTTACTGACTAAAACCCATCCATGTTCCTTCATCGCCCTTTGTGTTCCGGGGCCACGGTATCTCTTTCGAACAGTCCCGCAGGACGTTGGCAGACCTTGAGTTTGGACATTTGATTATTTGTCAAAGACCAAGTCTGGGATCCATAAGTCGAAATGGGAAGGATGCACATGTCCATGATTTTCCGCTTTAGTGACAAAACTCAAAAAAACTCAAAACATTTATTTCAATTAGACCATTACGGCACTTTTGAATGTCAAAAATGCAAAGAAAAACAAAGCTACAGTCCCAGTCACAAGACACAATAACTTGAGAAAGTACTGTAGTTGCCCATTCCCTAGCGTAGATCTCTATGGAGAAGAACGGGCAAAAAACTCCATGGACACTCTTTTATATCAAAATATTGTTACAAAATGTTGGTTACATCATTCATGTTGAAATTATACATATATATGTGACAACGATGAATAGAAAGTTTCCCTTCATAAGTTCCTTCATGGACCAGTAGCTCCTCCAGACATTTTCGCTTCGGAGTGGGCTCTATAGGCCCTTACATTTAGTTCCTAAAAAAGGAGCCCTCTTTTTCCTTTTCCAAGTTCATCCTTGTGGCGACTACAGATCTTTAAATGCGGTAACCTGTGGTGTTCACTAGAAACACTAGTTAGGGTACAGAATAAAGCCACCAAATTATCAGTAAGTAGATGAACCACTTCAAGGATATGCGCCCGCTGCCCGGGATAAGTGTGGACTGGTTGACACGCGGAACCTTCAAGCTAACGCTGCATTTGTTAGTATATGACATCTCTTCCTTTTTATATGAAAATATTTTTCAAATTAGGCCATTCGAGGGTGCTTTAGAAAATGAGTTCATCTTCTTTTCCCATTCTCTAAGGTAGTTTGTACGGAGAAGAATGGGAAAGGAACTCCATACTTACTCTTTTAAAATGTTTTACAAAATGTGCTGCTACTCATATTTATTGGTGCAATAGTTATAGGTGTATTAAGTTTATATTATCTGGAATACAATTAAGTACTATATTAGCATGTAATACAAACTTATCATAGTTTGTATTACATGCTAATACACAATATTCAAATTTATACAATGACAGTTATATTAATATTGTTAATAGACATAATCCAGGTGCAAATATTGTAGGCATATACACATGGGCGTGCGCTCCTAAGAGGCAATTAGGCAAAGCCTACCCTACCAACTGAGCATTCATTATAACGAACTATGTAATAAAATAACACATTATGTACAAAATATTAAAAAAAAGTTCAAACTCCTGTTAGAATACTTATAGCAATTTGTCGCTCCCGTGTCACGTAACTAACACTTTACTGGAAGTAACTACAAAGGTTGGAGCTCCGCTGGACAGGCAAGCACATGACTAGCCTAAAACCCATTGATAATTTTACGCACACATTGGCACATTGGTGCATATTTTCGTGTGTATGAACTGGAGTTACCGCCCTAAAATTACTGCAATCTGTACATGTCATGTACAGATTGCAGTAATTTTAGGGCAGTAACTCCTGCGAGTGTAGCTGGGCTGTGATTGGCTGCTATAACACAAGGCCAGGATTCAAGGTGGATGTTCTTTAGCCCGCGAAATTCAAATTTCCTTACGTTTTTTGCAATTTGCAGGCCAGTGCTAGGGTGTATGTTGATTAAAATAATGATTCCTGGGGGTTATTGGAGCTATTATTATTATAATAATAATTAATATTATTGTTATTAAATTTTTCTTCATAGGTGTCGTTTTCGTGGTTTTTGGGGTTGGTGACAATGAAAATGAGGTCAAAATTAAAATCCAAGATGGCGGCGATGAAAATTTACAGTTTTTTCTTCATGGGTGTCGTTTTCGAGGTTTTTGCGGTCGCTGATAATAAAAATGAGGTCAAAATGAACATCCAACATGGCGCCGACGAAAATTTTTTGTTATGTGTGAACCACAGGGCTCCCGAGTACAGCGATGTGCAGTATGCCTTTAAAAAGAACTATTTTAATTGCAGCTGTACATCGAGAGAACCGGCGTGCCAGCATTTTCGCCCTCTCTAAATCTCGATCATCTTTTAGGTCATCTGTCACCAGATGGCCCAGATATTTAAATTTTGTCTACCCTGTTTATCGGGTGACCTTTCATGAAAAGAGGAGGGACTGTAGTGGGACAACTGGTGCCAGACCTGAAGACCATGAATTCTGTCTTACTGCTGTCGTAAATCAATCCATGTACTACAGCGTACGACTCGCACACATTGAGTAGCTTCCGAAGAGCACCGATCGAGGGAGCCAGTAGCACCATGTCATCCGCATAGCTAATGTTATTAAAACAAACTCCATCAACGTAGCATCTGACACGCGTGCCGCTGAGTCGCTCAATCAGTGCATTGACATACAGACCGAAGAGCAAAGGCGAGGATAGGCCCACCTGCCTCACCCCGCACTCCGGCCGGTATGCTCGGACAGCTCACCCACCCATCGCACCTGAGTCGCCTGGTTCAGATACCAGTGCTTGAGGAGTAATGAAAACTCGGGGGGCAGTGTCCTCTCGTCTAGCTTTTTCGAAAGAAGATCGTATGGGACAAGATCAAAGGCACATATACGAGTGTATTTCTAGCCGTATAATACCTGACAGCATGCTTTAAGCTAACAATAGCTGTCTCCGTTGACAACCCAGGCCGGAATCCAAACTGAGCGTCACAGAGCTGCACATGTTTATTTAAATGTGCGAGCACCTGCAACATGCTGGTCCTCGATGATGAGCCCATCATGACCAGGCAATTTGCCTCTTGTCATCTTCCGTACTATGTGTCTGATTTCCTTTGCAGGAGTGACAGTTGTCACCTCTATCAATAACCGATCCGACCGACCGATCTGTCGATATCTTTTGGTAACATTTCATTTTTAATTATTGACAATGTTGCACCCGTATTTAGAAGCCAAAAGTATTTAATATTTTTAATATAAAAGGTTTACTTCGCATTACCTCGGAATGATAATATAAAATGTTTAAGATCGAAAAAACTGGTTTGATGTACCTGCATTATCATCTTTATCGCATTGATGCGTGTCATCTACTTTCTCTACTGAAAACGTATTTTGGCCTCTACCGCGGTTCCTAAAATACCGTGAACCTCTATTACCTCTCTGATTATTGAATGATGAGCGATGGTTTTCTCTATAATTTCCACGAGAGCCTTGTCCTCGGTTGTAACTGTTGTTATATTGGTGTCCACGAGGGTAATTGTTACTATATTGACTACGAAACGTACCTCTTTGATAATTTTTTGAGCGTCTACTATTATGTGACACTCGTCCATTTTTAGATGCATACAAAATATTACCTGATGGTTGGAAAGACCTGCACTCTTCGTCTTTCGCTGCTTGTATGGCATCTTTCAAGCTGCTGAAGCCTCGTGCCGAGATGATAGTGCTCAGTTTCAAGCTACGCAGGCCATCTGTAAACCGTTTTATAGCAAAGGTTTCATTGATCGGTTTTAAAATAGTAAATGTTTCCGATTTTCCACCTGCTTGGGTAATGGTCAGCTTTGTAAATATTTTTTCTACCTCAGAACCATAATCCTCAATAGACCTCGAACCCTGTTGAATATTTTGAAGCTGCATCTGTATAGCCATAAATGATTTTTTGGGTAAAAGAAATTTCCTCAAATCATCAATTAATTCTTGAATACTTTTGTATGAGCCTGATATTCTTAACTTTGCGTTCTCATTCAGTCTACTTTTTAAAACGAAAGTAATTAATAATGCCTCACCTGGGCCGTCCAGCATGCCACGCCATACATCTCCACGGAGTGTATTAGGTGCTTGGTGGTGGCCTCAACACCGTCCATTACTGGAATCAAACTACACGCCACCTTAAGGTCAAAATCCATTTTTCCTAATTCAACTGTAACAGGATAGATACACAATTTATCTATTTCTCTTTTTTTTTGTTTAATTTTTTCATAAAGATCTATTGCCGATGCCAAATCAATATCTTTATTTTTTTCTAATAGTAAAAAATTTTTACAACTATTTTCGTATACGCTTTTTGCTTGCTCTAACTTTGTAGTAATTACATTACCTTTATATCTCGCTTGTCCCTTTTTTACTAAATAATTACGTATTTCTGCTAATAAGACATAATTTTGTTCCAAAATATCAATCATATTCTTAATCTATTAATAGAATTGCATAAATGTATCACATTCCACGTAAATGCGATGAAGCAAAAAAAGTCCGACGTTGCATTTTGTTTCCGTTCGGTGTCTTATGGCTGAATGTCCGTGCATGATTTTAACGCCTTTAAGTGTTTGCGTAATGAAATATGATATCGCGTAACCAGTTCACTCACTTTTTTTTTTTCGAATTGACGAAAACTACACAACACTTTCAATATTCACTGAACTATTACTGGTTTCCGGTACCTTCTGTGCGTCCTCTGATGGATGATCTTATTCTCTGCATGGTACTCATCCCAATCTCCTGCTGAATCCATGTGCGGTGGCAGCTCCTGTACATCCGCAGGCCAACATAAACTGCTACGAATCCACTAATGGCCAGAACAATGTAGGTCACAATGCTGAGCCGTTCCACGTGGCCTCCGATTTCCTTTAACGTGGCGTCATTGTTGCCTCCAGCCGCATTTTGGCTGAGAAAAACCTCTTCTTTTTCCACAGTTGACTGACACATTATGGTTGTACTATTGTGGTAATTATGTTGAATTAGTATGTGGAAAACTGAAATTCTGATCAAACTATTAATTTAGATTCCCCTTGGCAGAGTCCCAAAGCAGGGTCGCCATGTAATGTTGGGGTCCCTAAAGGGTGGTTTCAAAGGAAACAACCACATCAGTTAGGTACTATTTAATGACTAAATGAATTATTATAAAATAACGCATATGAGGTATAGTGCAAACTCAGCATACATGATACAGTTATAAAGGAGTGTACTTACTTACTAAAGTAAAGGAGCATACATATTATATTCATACACTTCAGTGCCCTTATCATAGCGTCAAAAATGGGGCCAGTAGACGGTTGACCGTACCAACACCATACATTGAACTCCAACCTGGCATTCCTGTGAGCCTCGCTCACATGTTTGTTCCAACCAGCCAGGGGTTTCCGCTTACCTCAACTGCTTTTTCATACGTCGCTAGAGCACACAAACATAAAACTTTGACTATATCCTTACTAATATTATAAATGCGAAAGTAACTCTGTCTGTCTGTGTGTTACGCAATCACGCCTAAACTACTGAACCGATTTAAATGAAATTTGGTACAGAGATAGTCTATAGCCTGAGAGACGAAAAAAGGGCCGTAAGGGGTTGACATATTTCAACCCCTTACGGCCCTTTTTTCATGATGAAAGTTTGTATGGAAAGCGCCATACATAATGACCGCTGCGTCGCCGCCGCGCGGGGGCGTGGAGTGATGCGGCGCGGCGTAGGTGGGGGGTATGCCTAAGTCTGTAAGTGTGCCAACCCGAACGGGCAGGCACGTGAAGGCAGGCGACTGTGCGAAACGTATGCAAATATTTTGTTTTTTCCTGCAAATTGATTACATTCAAGAAGTTTACACAATTTTTTGTTTTACTTAATTATATAATTTATTTTATTATTTTATTATCTTCGTGAAATAAAAAAAATCAAACTCAAACTTAAACTCAAAGCATTTATTTCAATTAGACCATTACGGCACTTTTGAATGTCAAAAATACAAAAAAGAAAATCAAAGCTACAGTCCCAGTCCCAGTCACAAGGCATAATAATTTGAGAAAGTACTGTAGTTGCCTATTCCCTAGCGTAGATCTCTATGGGGAAGAACGAGCAAGAAACTCCATGGACACTCTTAAAATCAAAATATTGTTACAAAATCTTGGTTACATCATTAATTTTGAGATTATACATATATGTGAGAACGATGTAGAAAGACGTGCCCACTAAGAGCGTCCAGAGTAAAAGGTTAGATCAACAATTTACGAATAAAGTAATTAAAATGAACCTTGGCAGCTAAGAGATGACCAGTCCCAACTGACAGCGCCCGTTCACAAACATGACGCATGTATCGGCGCCATTCAACTCAACCATATTGAAGGGAACTAAATGACCCGACACACCCGCCACCATCAGCGAGACATTTAAGTGAGCATGACATTCTCTCAGCCACCAAGGCATAATCAAGTCAATGAAAGATAAATAAATGTAAATGGTGGCTGAAGAGTACAAAGTACTCACACATGTGCTATGCAATTATATAATACTAAGAACTATTATTTCCTCACCTGAACTCTCAATTGGCTTATTAAAGGCGAATGTGTCTGGCTGCCTGGCTGAATTTAAATTTAAACACATTAACCCTATGATAGTTATTAAAACTTTCCGGCAAATAAAAATCAAACTAACCGAAGATCTGTGGGGAATGTCTGTCAAAGATTGTACATCCATACTTGAGACTATAGCCCCTTACTTAGCTTTAATTTTTAATTTATGTGTAGACCAAGGAGTTTTCCCTGATTTAATGAAATACAGTAAAGTCATACCTCTTTTCAAATCCAGAGACAGTAAAGATACTAATAATTATAGACCTGTATCCGTGTTACCAGTTTTTAGCAAGGTTTTCGAAAAAGTAATGCTTAATCAAATGCTCTATCATTTTAACACCAACAGAATCTTACATGATGAACAGTATGGCTTCACCAAGGGACGTTGTACAACTGACGCCGGTGTAACCTTATTAAAGCACATATTTACTGCGTGGGAAGAGTCTCAAGACGCCATAGGAATTTTTTGTGACCTCTCCAAAGCGTTTGATTGCGTAAATCATTATCACATTACTTTTGAAACTTGAGCATTACGGACTGGGTAAACTTGCACTTAGTTTGGTAAAATCTTATTTGAATGATAGACAACAACATGTTCAAATAAATGGTGTTAATTCACAGGGTTTAAAAGTAAAAATAGGGGTTCCACAAGGCTCAATATTGGGTCCTTTTCTCTTTCTAGTATATATAAATGATCTACCCTATTTACTGAAAAACCAACCGCAAAATATGGTGTTATTTGCTGATGACACTTCCCTAATTTTTAAGATAAATAGGCGGGCCCACAATCTAGATGACGTGAATAATGCCCTACTTCAGGTCCAAAATTGGTTCACAGCAAACAATTTGGTATTAAATGAAAAAAAAACCAAATGCATAAGATTTGCTTTACCGAATGTTAAAAGTAGTGATTGTGATATAATATTGAATAAAGAGAAACTTGAATTCGTAGATAAAACGGTTTTCCTGGGGATTACGCTTGATTCAAGGCTACAATGGGGTTCTCATTTGACATCTCTTGCGGGGCGGCTAAGTTAAGCAGCCTATGCCATTAGAAAAATCCGTCAGTATACTGTTGTAGATACCGCTAGACTGGTTTATTTTAGTTACTTTCATAGTATAATGTCTTATGGCATTTTACTGTGGGGACGGGCTGCAGATATTGAGTCTATATTTATTCTGCAGAAAAGAGCCATCAGGGCCATATATAATCTTCGTAAGCGCGATTCTCTAAGGGAACTGTTTAACGATATTGGCATCATGACGGTACATTGTCAATACATCTACGAAAACATAATGTACGTCAGAAAAAATCTGCACCTTTTTGGTAAAAGGGGTGACAGACATAATTACAGTACTAGAAATAGGGACCAACTAGTTCAGCCAGGTTTCCGACTCGCTAAAGTAGACTCATCTTTCATGGGGTACTGTTTGAGATGCTATAATAAAATTCCACAAAGTATTCTTGAACTGAATGAGACGAAATTTAAAACATGCATTAAACGCACACTATGTAAGCAAGCATATTAATAATAATAATAATAAATCGTTTATTTATAAAAAGGGGCACATATACAATTAAGTATCTTAACAAATAAAATAGAGCACTGTTGCTTATTGCTTGAACTAGGTGGAACCTGTGTTTCAGGCTAGGAGGTGCATAGATACCTACTTAAAATAAATAAATTAACATTAAAAGAAAATTCAATTACTAAAATTGCAACTTACATAGAAAATAAACAAACAAATGTCAGCAGTTTACTTGCAGACAACAAGTAAATCTTCTGTCTGTGCATAAGATATGGGTTGTAAAAAAGTATTAATAGACTTCTTACAGCTAAAATAGTTTAACTTATATATACTTAGTTTTCTATTTAATCTATTGTACAGAAATGGGCCTAAAAATAAAAAGTATTTTTCCACAAAGGCATGTTTGGAGGTTGCATTAGAAAAGCATACTATATCTTTCCGTCTCTTGTTAGTATTGTCAGCATTGTACGTGAGCATGGTGTGCTGTTTTAATACTAAGCGCATAATGAATAGCTGGCGCACAGTCAGCACATTGCAGGATTTATACAGCTGATCTGTGGGAAAGTAAAAGGGATGGAAATTTGCTACCTTTAAAATTGCTCTTTGAGCCCTTTCAAGGGGAAGCAGGATAGTTTTTGATGCGCCACCCCATGAAATGATACAGTAATGAATTATAGATTGACATAGGGCGAAATAAACTTGTCTGATTAATTTGGAATCTGCAAAAGTTCGTATTTTTTTAAATACAAATATTAATTTGCGCACTCTTTTAACCAGACTTTCAATATGATACCTAAAAGAGAGTGTGTCGTCTAATATAACTCCTAGGTATTTAATATTACTGGTTTTGAGGATAGAAGGACAATTGCACATGCTGGCTGACCGATTATCACATTGATGGGCATATACATGGAAGTTAGCAGTGTTCAGTTGAGGTTTTCGCATGGAGAAGTGAATGTATTTTGTCTTGTCAGCATTTAATGTTAGTAAATTGTTTTGAAGCCAATTAGTCACAGTATTAAAGCCAAGTTGAGCGTTTTCAAACAGTTCACTACTGTTTTCAGCAGAAAATATTAGCGCCGTGTCGTCAGCATATGATATGAATTTGCCGTGCTTGATATTTATGTTACACAAGTCGTTAATATAAACCAGGAATAGGGTAGGGCCCAAAATACTCCCCTGGGGAACACCAAATCTAGTATATTTCTGCTCATCGCTCGTAAAATTGTCAATCCTAACGCGTACCACGCACCACATATTACAAGTTGAGCGATTATATCGCTGATAAAAATGCTTGGCTCAATGCTGGTCCTGCTCCACAAGGACAGGGGCGCATTAATTGATAGCATTAAAATGTATTGTTGGAGCTGCTGAAGATTGTACAACTATCTTTGCATTGTATAGATTCAATCTCCTTAGTATTATATAAATGCATAGCCCATATTGTGTGAGTACTATGTACTAGAAAGCTATCATTCACTGGAAACCTACGTCTTTTCTTGACTTGAATGTGCCCTGGCGGTTTAGAGTATGTCATGCTCACTCAAATGTCTCGCTGATGGTGGCGCATGTGTCGGATCATTTAGTTCCCTTCAAAATGGTTGAGTTGAATGGTGCTGATCCATGCGTCATGTCCGTGAACGGGCGCTGTCAGTTGTGACTGGTCATCTCTTAGTTACCATGGCTTATTTGAATGAATTATTTTGAATTGTATTTTTTTTGTTAGTGTGTTTTTGCTGTGGACACTTTTAACGTTGTTCTCTTGCTATGCTTGTTACATTGTTCTCACATAATATACCATCTCAACATGAATGATGTAACCAAGATTTTGTAACAATATTCTGATTTAAAAGAGTGTCCATGGAGTTTCTTGCCCGTTCTTCTCCATAGAGATCTACGCTAGGGAATGGGCAACTACAGTACTTTCACAGTTTTTATGTCTTGTGACTGGGACTGTAGCTACATTTAACTTTCATCTTTGTTTCGACAATTCAAAAGTGCCTGTGACTGGCTTACTTGAAATAAATGCTTTGATTTTGATTTTGATTTTGAACTGGAATCTATTTAATGCAAGTATATTTTTACAATCTTCTGCAGCTTCCACAATACATTAACGTGGGAATCAATTCTTCATCTTCTTCTTTACGTGTCGATGGACTCAAATAATACCCGACCCGAACAATCAATTAATTTGCCCCCCCCCCCCTATGGTTGTGGAGCAGGACCAGCATGTACCCAAGCATTTTTATCATCAATGTAATCCCCCAACTTATAATATGCTTGCCTACATAGTGTGCGTTTTATACAAGATTTAAATTTCGTCTCGTTCAGTTGAAGAATATGGGGAGGTATTTTATTGTAACATTTCAAACAGTACCCCATGAAAGATGAATCTACTTTAGCAAGCCTGAAACCTGACTGAACTAGTTGGTCCCTATTTCTAGTGTTACAGTGGTGTCTGTCACCTCTTCTACTGAAAAATTTGCCCATTTTTCCTAACGTACATGATGTTTTCATAGATGTATTGACAAGGTACTGTCATGATATTAATTTCCTTAAACAGTTCTCTTAGAGAATCGCGTCTACGTAATTCATAAATGGCTCTGATGGCTCTTTTCTGCAGGATAAATATAGACTCGATGTCTGCAGCCCGTCCCCATAGTAAAATACCGTATGACATAATACTATGAAAATAACTAAAATAGACTAGCCTCGCGGTATCAATATCAGTAAATTGACGGATTTCTAACAGCATTTGCTGCTGAGCTCAGCCGTCCTGCAAGATATGTTAAATGAGGACCCCATTGTAACCTTGAATCGAGCGTGATTCCCAAGAAAACCGTTTTATCGACAAATTCTAGTTTCTCTTGATTCAATATTATGTCACAATCACTACTTTTGCAAGCAAATCTAATGCACTTCGTTTTTTTCCATTAAGTACTAAATTATTGGCGGTAAACCAATTGTGGACCTGCAGTAGGGCGTTATTTACTTCGTCAAGATTAGTGGCACGTCTGTTTATCCTAAATATTAAAGAAGTATCGTTAGCAAACAACACCATATGCGGATGGTTGTTAAATAAATGGGGTAGGTCATTAATATACACTAAAAAGAGGAAGGGATCCAATATCGAACCTTGTGGTACACCCATTTTTACTTTTAAACACATTGAGTTGACTCCATTTATTTGTACCTACTGCTGTCTATCATTCAAATACGATTTTATTAAACTGAGCGCAAGTTTACCTAAACCGTAATGCTCAAGTTTCAAGATCAGGGTTTCGTGATTTACACAATCAAATGCCTTCGAAAGGTCACAGAAGATTCCTATGGCATCTTGTGCCCTTCCCACGCAGTAAATATGTATTTTCATAAAGTGACACCGGCGTCAGTTGTACAACGTCCTTTGGTGAAACCATACTGTAGCTCGTGTAATATTTTATTGGTGTTAAAATGGTTAAGCATTTGATTGAGCATTATCTTTTCAAACACCTTGCTGAAAACCGGCAACACGGATACGGGCCTATAGTTATTGGTGTCCTTACTGTCCCCGGATTTAAAAAGCGGTATTACCTTACTGAATTTCATTAGATCTGGGAAGACCCCTTGACCCACGCACAAATTAAATATTGAGGCTAAATACGGCGCTACAGTCTCAATAATTGAGGTACAAGCTTTGATAGACATACCCCATAGATCTTCCGTTAATTTTATCTTAATAATAATAATAATTTTATTCAGTTCAAGTGCATACATTACATAAAAACTATCCTAAGTGAGCTTATATAAAACAGAGGTTCGACAAGACATCTGTGTCTGAACTAGATAAATGAATATCTGTATCTCAGACAACAGCGCTCTTCCTTAAAATAATACATTTATTTATAAGCTTGAGGTTTAAATTGGCTTTGATTATATATTACATTAGGTTTTATCATCTAGGAGCAAATAAAATAAAAAATAAATTAAAAAAAAATATAAATAAAAAATCAAATAAAAATATCGGAGAGTGTAGTGGTGACCTCCTTTTGTGTATGATGTAGATGAGTGAGTGTGTGTAGGAGGGTGAGTATGTTAAATTTATTGTTGTACCTTTAAGAGGTTTTCGGTTTCGTCATATGTTAGTTTACGAATGTACTCAAACACTTCATTCTTACACCTTCTGAAATTTGAAGCTTGTATATCGACAATTCCATCAATACAGCTATAAAGGTACGGACCTAAAAAGCAGAAATATCTGTTAACGAACGGGTGTTTAAACATGGATCTGTAGGTGCTGGCTATAGGTTTTCGTCGTCTGGATGGTATATCTCGTTTTTTAAAGTTCACTTTCGTATGTTGCTTCAAGATAGTGTGCAGTATGAACAATTGACGGACAGAGAGGACCTCACAAGTTTGGTACAGTTGATAAGTTGGGAACAAATACGAACGGAAAGAGCTTAACTTGAGAATAATTCTTTGTGCCACTTCAAGTGGCTTTAGTATGGTTTTTGGTGCACTACCCCATACAGATATACAGTAAGACAAAATTGATTGACCGAGTGCCAGATATACTTGCTTTATTAGTTTGGGGTCTGCAACATGTCTCAGATTTTTAAAGATGTATATGAGTTTTCTTAGTCGAGCTGTGACTATTTCTATATGCGGTCTAAACGAGAGATTGTTATCTATTGTTATTCCTAAACATTTTGTACACTTGGTCCTGACTAACTTTGGACATTCGCATATTAAATTATTGCAGCAGTTGTGTGCATATAGAGAGAGTAATGTAGGAAACTCGAATTGCGCGTTGAAAACGTTATGTACTGCGTTTTTTCAGCATTAAGTGTCAGCATGTTATTCCCTAACCAGTGGCACACTCTGTGAAAGCCACGTTTAGCATCCTCATATACCTGTTCCCACGTTTCAGCCGAGAATAGAAGAACAGTGAAGAACATTTCAGTACCAATCTTTATGATGAGACAATTACAATCTAGGCAAGGCGGTTCGTCTACAACAACACTAAGAATAGTTTTAACATACACTGATACTCCGTCATTTTGATTACACAATTGTTTCGATGTATATGAGCAATAACCGTCCATCCTTGGCACCGTAGGACAGCACGATAACCAGCACTCAGTCAAAACAACTATAATCACACTCAACACCAAGCCTGCCCAACATTATAACGAAACTATCAAAATTGCGCGTTATACTACGTATATTTTGATTTATGATAGTGAGACATTCAGAGGGGTGCGTTATTAGATGCTTGCAATCCTCAACATTACAAGAGCGGGATTCCGAGACAATTATATTATCTATTTCCATAGCTAAGTCATCCATTTGTGAAAGCAAGTTTATCATATGATCGATTATAAAGGAACAGGGTACGAGTATTAAGATCACTTATGACAAGTGCGATACAGATGCAGCAATTATCACTAAAAGTGGCAGAGTTAAAAACGTAAATAGCAATAAAGTAGTAATATAACCTAGACATTTGTTTTTGACGACAAGGATTATCAGATGGTAAAGCATGTTTATTAAGTTTGTGTTTAAATGAGATGTTTAAAAATAGAAACCTCAGAAATATTATTGAATAGTGTAGAGATTGTAAATAGCTTACACAATTAAGACTATGTAGAATTACAATTTCAATTAAATTAGCATGCAACATAAAAGGACAAAATGAATGTGAGGGAAGATAAATACCATTACAAGAAGTTATAGTAAAATAACATGTCACTAGCAATAGTTATGCTGTGTTGATCTTTAATTTGGCGAGATCGGCCTCCTCTTCTATGCGGACGTGTGCCATTCCTTCCTTTTCCCGTAGGTAAATTTTTCCATAAGATGTCCAGCAATACTTGTAGTCATTCGAACTAGCAAAATCTCTTGCAAGGAAGAACAATCGCCTTCCCTTAGGGGTAAGACATTCCGAGATGTAAATTGGTTTAGGTATTGGATTCACTGTTATCTTGGCCAAAAAACTTGGTATTCAGTTTATCTGTTTTCTCCTGTTGTGTGAGTTTTTTGAGATTACTGATTAATCTTTCCTTAGTTAGTACTGATGTAAATTCGACAACTATTGGTTTGGTGACGCCCGGTTTAGCGAACGGACGGTAAACATTTCTTATATCTGCCGTTTGTAGTTGTAAGTTTAGTGTGGTACCAATTTTTTTAACGGTATTACAAAGTTGTTCTTTGGTCTCATTTTGAAATTTGGGAATATTTCTGATCTCTAGCTTGGTTGTGCACGACTGTTTTTCGAGATTTTCTAATTTATTTTCCAATAACTTTATGTAGGATATGTGTTCCTTTCGTTCTTGTTTAAAACTTTCTAATTCCATTTGTAGTTCATCATATTTGGCAGATAGAGTGGACATTGATAAACTTATCGTATCGTTTTGCGTTTTAATTTCTGTTAATGACGATTCTAAAATATCTAGTCGGGTTCTTTGTTCAGAAGCAAATTTTGAGAACATATCGCGGACTTCTTCCATGAAGGAACTTAATTCATTATCACATTTTCTCTTCAAACGCCTAGTATTAATGTTGGTCCGGTTTTCGGTGGGTTGAGGATCACGAGCACTACCATCGACGCTTTCAGAATCCGTGTCAGTTACAACTAGTTGTTTCGGTGGCGAGCGATGCGTAGGCATTGTGATTTTTAAATGTTATTGAAGAGTACTAGGCAAGCAGTGGCGCACGATGGTGTTAACAATTAGAGATGAGAGCCGTACTTACGTTGCTGTGTAGTGAGTACCAGGAGCAAGTTTACGTACCGCCCCTAGCGTTATGGTGAGCTTGCGCGCGCGCAGTTGATTTGGTGGTCGTCGTCACGCCCCTTTCGCTGGAAGTCACGCAGCAGTGGGCGGTGATAGCGATGGGGCGGAGCTGTCACTGGCCAGGCGTTGAGTCACAGCCGATGAGTAACGGAGCGATCGATGTTGAATAAGCTCCTCGCTTTTATGCACTCCTATTTTTACGAAGTTATTTAATTGCGATAAAATTACAAAAATATGAATAAAAAATAATAAATACTGTCTAGTTAAAAGCGTCTGAACACCTCAGAGGTCCGGGGGGAAGAGGTATCTTGATTTGCTTATAACCTTTTATGACTGTTAAGGGGTTTATATGCTAAAATTTAAATTCATTTGGACAGGCGGAAACGTTCGCTTTCAATAAATCAATAGAGAGCAAGGCAGAGGAATTTAAGGTTTCTGTAGTTTTAAGTGGGATACTGGTAAAGAAATTTACAAATTTACAAATCGGTTAGTTTATTAAATATTTTTTCTTTAATTTAGAAATAAATTAGATTAGAATAATTTTAGGTAAGTTTAGAATAAGATTAAATAAGAATTATTTTAGAATTTAGTAGGAGTCATGGATTATCTATACGTTATCATATTCTTAGTTGCTCACAAACTTTCAAACTGTACAGTTTTTTCTTCTCTCCATTTAACGATAACTCAATAATATAGGTGTTTTGTTAATTTGTTTTCATAAAAATACTTTTCAAATCAAGAGGTTAACGTTTTGATTCGTGTACGTTTAGTAGAAGATTTTTTTGATTAATTACGTTGTTTTTTTCTAATAAATATGCCTGGAAAACACAAATCTAATCTAGCGCGCAGTTCTGCCAGAGCTCGCGCTGCGAAAATTGCTAGAAGCCATGAGTCTGAAGAGCAGACTCGAACCCGTTTGTTTTTAAATGCCGAGCGCCTCGCATCTCAAAGAGCTGCTGAGACTCAAGTTCAAAAAGAAGCGCGTCGGATTTTAGATGCCGAGCGTCACGCAGCCTAGAGAGCTGCTGAGACCTTGGACCAAAATCAAGCACGGCAACGATTAGATGCCGTTCGGCATCTAATCGCTGCCGTGCGTTACGTGCGTCCGAGATGCGTTCACGCATCTCAAAGAGCTGCTGAAACATTAGAGCAAACTCGGCTACGTCGGCTTTTAGATGCTGAGCGTCATGTGTCACGTCTGCTGCGTCCCATGAAGAATCGCAAAGAAGACCTGTTTTAAATGCGAACGGCAGTCACAAAGGAGAAGTGCATTTACACGTAAAACATGGGAGGCACTTCAAGACGCTGGTTTTGGTTATGACCCTTTGAGCCATTTTATTAATCATCGATTAATTCTTATATGGCGGATGGATAAAAAGTGTACACATTTATTTTGGTGTTTAAAAAAAAAAAAATGCTGCCGAAAGTTACTATTCCACGCGGACGCAGTCGCGGGCACAGCTAGTCACTATATAAATTATTCTATATCTCTTTATGATAATGATCACTACAGTATTTACCACAGCACTTTTGTAAGTCTGCTAATAATCAATATGCCTTAATTGAGAATTACACATATTTTCATAAGCGTAACATTGGTCTGCATACGAGTACCTTTTTCCCCAATTTATTTTATTACAGGTAGTTTTGTGTGCAATTGTTTTCTGCCCTATAACATCGTGATCACAAGATAAAACTAACGGTAAATGGTCAGACCAATAAACGTCGTATTTTACGGCCCCATCTGTTATACAGTCTATAGCAGAGTCAGTCACTAGACAGTGATCGAGCCACCGCGACAAGTGCCGGTTGTTTAACATTAGCAAAGAAACTTAATTGTGCAATCCCACAAGAAATAACATTAATTTCAATAATGGAAATACTTGTTTCATCTTTAAAGGTACGAAACCCTCGGTGCAACACACTTTTGACTGGTTTAGTTTTATATCGATATTGTCTTATCAGAAATTATTTATTAAAATATTGATTAGTATGTACAAACCTTTTGGTGTTATTTATTAAAAGATTGGGAGAGCAGCGGTGGCCCATTGGTGGCGGCCCCGATTTACGAACAGTAAGTCGTGGGTTCGAACCCAGACAGGCGCATTACTTTGTGTAATTTATTTCATCACCTTTGCTCTCAAAACGATGAAGGAAAACATCGTGAGGAAACCGGCATGTCCTAGAACCAAAAAATCGAAGACATATATGTGACATCTACCAATCCGCACTGGGCCCGCGTGTGGATTATAGCCCATTCCCTCTCATTGAGAGGAGGCCGTGTCCCAGCAGTGGGAACATTATAGGCTAATCATGATTAAAAAATTTGGTCACTGCTTAACAGCTCGCGCCAGACTACACTCGTAACGTTCGACATAATTATAAACGGCGCTGGTGAGTGCATGTGACAACAGCGGATAAGAACATTTTGCATACGACTACAATTCATCCGAAACCAGTGCATGCGACAGCAGAGCAACGAAACGAACAAGAAAGACATTAGTGCATACACCTCTTTAGGTACCCACAACACTAGTTCTAGCGGTGGCAGTTTTAATAACTCGATAACAACTGTTTCTTCTGAACCGCAAAATAAAGTCCCAGCGAGTCTCCATGTCTCGTTGGCATCTGACTGCTTTCATCTAAGGATATTGTGGTGTATCATCAAGAAGTTTTATCAAGGTCAAATATAGTGCGATCAATACGAACATCGCTTGAAATGAGATAATCTTTATTAATGTCCACGTGTAAAGTAGAACTTCTTGGACCGTTAATGTTAATAGGCATGACGAGGGTATCAAAAAATTTCAAATCTATTTTGTCCGTCAGTTAGAGAATTGGAAATTAATGGACACATATTTTTTGTTTTTGTAGTTCAATGAATATTGACAAAGATAAAACGCATCAAAACTCGGGAGTGGGGGCTCGTGACGTCAGAACTAGCTAAAATTATACCTAGGCGTGACGTATTGAGAATTTTAAAAGCGTCATATCTTCGTCAATTTTGATTTACGTAACAAAAGAAAAAACACGGGTCAAATATTTTCTGATAATCTAACTGACGGACTAATTAGTTTTTTTTTGTCGTCTCGCCTATTCCTATTTCCTACTAAAATAATAAAAAAGAAAAGTTGCATGATGGGAAGATCGTTGCTAAATAATTACAGCTGCACAGGTCGACCTTCAAGGTTAAGCTACGCTTGCCGAGGTTGGTATGTAGAGGGGTCTCCGTCCATAACAAAGCGAGTTTCCTCCGTGAATTGGAAAGCACATTCAGCCATTGGTACCGGCTGTAATTTGTATATCTTTGACATTCATTAAAGGTAGTCAGTTGCCCGAAAGTCTACCAACCAGTCTACCAACCAGTACCAAGTGTTGTCGTATTACCCTGTACCCCTACCTCTCTGGGTTTTGAAGGTTAGATATATGCAGATGCTCTATTTAATTACTTTTTTTGCAAAAAATAAAATCGACTTCAAAAAATAAAAAAAGAGAAAAATAACTTATTTGTTTGATTCAGTTTTTTCTTGCCACCGACTTCTGAAGCTAAAGTTATTTTTCTCTTTTTTGTGTTTTTTGAAGTCGTTTTTATTTTTTGCAAAAAAGTTTTTCATTTTTCCATTTTTAGCTGTTCCTAACAAATATTTACCATGAATTTATTTTACATTTTTAACAATACATGCTATGGTAATAAGCTTATCCCCAATAAATGGAACTAAACATACCTAACTGTCGAAATCTGAGAGTATTGTACACATCTGCGTACTCCCTCAGAGCATACAGGCGTGATGTTACGTCATGATGTTGTATAAACAATAAACATCCAAGCGATTCCAGCAATCACTGCAGATTTGCTGTCTAGTTTTGTTCCATTGTATATCTCCGAAAACCCATCAGATCTTCACCAAGGACCACACGGGAAACACCAGCTTTCAAATAAAAAAATAATCATCAAAATCGGTTCACCCAGTCCAAAGTTCTGAGGTAACAAACACAGAAACAAAAAACATATCCGTTTTTATCACTGTTTTTGAAGTTCTACATTATGTTTGGAGTATCAAATTAAAATTGTATGTCTTGATTTTTAGTTTAATAGTTTCCTTATCTATTTCGCAATTCACTGTAAATTTTATAGAGCTATAACTCTTGTAGTTTGCGATCGACAAGTGTTTTTATATAAAGTGTCACATTACGTGCAAATATTCGCGGAGCTCCGCGGTCGGCCGCTGTGTACGGGTTGACGGATAGCGGTTGACGCTGCCCAGAGGGATATCGTTTTTAATATTTTTTTTTGTTAATAGGGCAAAAAGGTTAATAATAGGTAAGTTTTATAAGTTATATAACATCACCAATAATACTAATACTCGCGACCTGTCGGGAACGCATTCTCTCAGGGGCCAAACATTAATATAATTTATGACGATAGTGGTGCCGATTCTCTTGTACAAAGAACTAACCTAAACTAAAACTAAAATTTCTTATTTTTAGTTAGTTGGTTTTGTTAAGTTATTCTGAAAACAAGATTCTCTAAACTTAGATAAAGTTTTGACACATTTAAATTCGAGTTTGACAGTCACCAAATTGAGTAAACCATAGACTAAGATTGCACTAGACCATAGACAACAGCTGAATGAAAGTGAACGAAAATGATCTGAATTGCAAAAAAAGCCTGAGTAATGACACTAATGACTGACACTTTCAGTCAATATCTGACAGTGACATGACATTGTCAAGTATTGGTTTACTTTTTCTCCGGTGTGTTCGCTTTATTATCTTTGATGTTTGGAAAAGGTTTGTTCGTTTTAACTAGTAATAAGTTACACTTAAATAAAAAACGATTTTTCTCAAAATTGGAGGTCTGTTAAATATGTATTTTATAATAAGAACGAACAGTTTTTTTTTGCGATGTCTATACACATATTTTCCTGGTTTGAATATTTGATTAATAAAAAAACTATTTTCGGCCATATCCTTTGGATTGAATTTTTGTTTGCTTGAAACCTCAAAGAAACAAAAAATCAACCCAAATTTATAAAGATAGGTTTACAAAAATAATAATAAACTAAACTCCTCTGCCATGGGCACCTTCTACGACCATACCCTGCTTTGAAATAAGAGCTGTCAAATCGTATGGATTTCTTCAATCGTTTTTGTTTATCGTTATTAATTGCCGCAATTATTGTAATAATGCCGTAATGTAGCGCGTTAAATTGTAAAAATAGGGGAGTTCATAGTTTCCTAAGGAAAGCAAACTCAAAAAACAATGGGAGTCTGCCTTACGCATTAAAAAAGTCAAGGAGTGTTTACCGCACGATTGTGGAGTGCATTTCATAGTATACAGGTGAGATAACACAGTAACATCACATACTTTTATGCATTACTTACTAATTTGTGTCATTCTTGGTAAGTAACAAAAAAGTTAACTTAGGTGGTTTCGTTATTATTTCAGAAGCCAAGTTCCATAAAAAGACAGCTGTACCATGGGTATTCTGTTTCACTGAAGCTAAACCAGAAAATCCAGCCGCCCTCGAACGACAGCATCGTTATGAGAAAAAGGGCAAAAAAACTATTTCAGGAAAGTTTTGAAGTAGAACCGCAACCTTCAACCAGTAGTGTTACTTCCATGTATACAACAGCAAACATTAAGCATTAGAAATAGGTCTCGAAGAAGAAGTAAACACATTAAACAACAGTGAACAAGCATGTGTACAGTGCACCTAAGTTTTTATCTAAAAGTATTCAAATTGACCACGAGTATGTCTACGGGTCTAATAATAGATACAAAGAGGATGATAAATCCATAAAGTTTTACACAGGTTTCGAATCCTATAAAAAAAATTCAGTTAGTTTACTCAACTCTTAAGTGTAATGGTATATCTAATTTTGGAGAGTGTATTATGAAGGATATTAAATAAAATAATACTTTTATTTCTGCCTTTTTACTATTTTCAAATAGTCCTTATACATATATGTAGGTATTTAATGTATAATGTACATAAAAGTTAATTAAATGAGTTAACGTTTTACTAAAATATGTATCATCTCGCCTTCATGTTCTTTCCTTAAAAGTGTAAATGACTAAATTAGAGTATTGTTTGCGGGAGCAATATAGCTGTCCTTGTTTGCTTTACACTGGTCTCATAAATGTCATCAGAGGTAAAGCAGGCGGTCAAAAGATGGCGATATTCATATAAATGCTGTCCTTTACGCTGAGTGTTACAGCTGAAAACAAATAACAAAAATATATATTCAGAAGCTTTTTATAGTATACTGTGATCAGATGAAAAAGTAATTTATTTATAATCACTGTTAGTATGGAGAGCTTTCTAAAAATTTGACCAACAAATGTATTCATGATTCACCTATGAAAATATTCTTGGATTGCCTGTCTGGTGATGGGAAGTGGAGAATCCGCATTTATATCACTGAATGTATCACAGGGTGGACACAGGTATACGATGTCTTGACCATTGCAGTCGGCACCAAAGTTCTGGTTTCGACCATACGCTTCTAATCTATAAATTAAAATAAGATAATTAGCCAAAGAACAAAAAAAAAATTCTAACCTCAAATATTTTTATTATTTCTTGAAAGTTTATAAAAAATAGTTATTTCTTATTAGACACAGAACTTGGAAGTGGCTTTGAGTATGAGAAGTGAATTTATCCACTTCTTTTCCAACTAATAATGTAGCAAATGCAATACATGTTCAGTACAAAAATCCTATGGTAAGTTTTCATGAATGCACATTGTTTGTATCCTAATACATATAATAAAATAACACTAAATTTACCTTTCTTTAAATTTACCTTAATTTACATTTTTTGAACCGAAACCGATTTTTTACCGACAGATTTTTCGGTTTCGGTTCAGTTGGAAGGCGCCACTCCGAAGCTTGTTGACTAGTTTGCATGTCAAACTCATAAACCCACGTCTCGTCACCAGTAACAATGCGTTTCATGAATGTTGGGTCCGAACTGACTCGTTCTAGCATGTCCTCAGCGACTTTAAACTTTGAACCACTCATAAGCACGAGTTTTTGATAAAGTCGATTCACCGTAAGCCTTCTGTAACATTTTATTTATTTATTTATTTATTTAAACTTCATGTACAATAGTGGTACATAGGCGGACTTAATGCCACAAGGCATTCTCTACCAGTCAGTTTTCAGTGACTCCGAACACGAAATTCCATTGGCGATGCAAAATTTAAGACAAACTCTTTGTTCGATATTTTTGTCCATTATGAAATTCGCAATACACACTCTAAATGATATTACTAAAACCAGCACTGTATTTAATATAAATAACAGATGCAACTCAAACTCCGCGCCAAAATGGAAAACAGTTGTGCCAATCTAACAACTACAAAAAACAAAAAATTGAATTTGGAACCATAAACAAATCATCCATTCCCGATACTTTTTTGACTGTATGGTGTCGGACGTAAAGAATAGCACCATCCCATATCATCCCGTGGGTGTCGTAAGAGGCGACTAAGGGACTTACCAGAGAATGGGCAGCAGCGTTCTCTGTGCTTTTGTAGCAACCGTACTGCGATCGCCAACCCGCCTGCCAAGCGTGGCGATTATGGCAAAACCCCCCTTCTTGGGGGAGGCCTATGTCCAGCAGTGGACGTCTTTCGGCTGAAATGATGATGATGATGATGATGATGAAATTTACCTTTCTGCCGAATCGATAACAGCTGCAATTACATGTGCTTCCTTATTGAACTCGAAATCATCCTAACTTTTATGAAATACGAGAGAAATGTGCTTTGTAAATTTTAGTTCATGACAACTAATTTTATTCCACACCATTTTAATCGCGATTAAAAATAGTCTGATTTAGTTTGATTATCTAAATTTTAGGTGAAAAACGTCAATTTCAGAATAGCAAAATTGCCATTTTCACCAAATTGAATAACTTAGTGCTGTCAAACTATAATCTGTTTTAGTCATGTCACTTTAAGCAAAATCAGAATGGGAAACGTCGTTTGACAGGAACAAACTAAATTTTAGTAATTTTTAGTCTAGTTTAGAGATATTTGTGACAAGAGAATCGGCACCAGTGATTAAAAAATCATTTTGACTTATTCTTATCACTAACGATTTTCTCTGGATAAATGTATTGAAAGTACTAATCGCCTTTTAATGCTTTTTGGGCACAATAGTAAAAATACACCAGACATACAGATCTTGCCATATCTAATCGACCAGGATTAGCCGCCATAAGGATGAAATCACATTTTCAAGCATGGATCAGCGTTTGCGAGTATCTCTGTCTCATTCTTGAACGTAACGGCGTCATGTGGTGGAGCAAGAAGTCCGAACAGTAAATATCAAAAAAGTCATAAAGAATTCGAAACAAGTAATGAATTAATGTGTAAGTAGAGAATTGTCTTAAAACAATAATTGTAGTTTTTATTCGAACTTTTAATTATATTTGTAAAAGTATGCACATATTTTTTTTTATTTTGTTTTAAAGTTCGTTTTTGTTTTGTATGGTGAGGTACCAACCAAATTATTTTGTTCAATGTAAAAATTATAACAGTTTGTTTTTCTTGTAATTCTGACAATAATACTAAAAATGTTTCCAACATTCATAAAGTTCACCACATTTTAAAACCTATCAAAATCATAGCTGTTAAAACTTAACTAGAATAATAAGTTTATACATAACTCATTAATCCAACTAAGAACTAGTATACCGACAACAGTGATTTACAAACTGGTTTTATTAACGCGCTGCCCGGTACATAATATCCGTGTAGATGTCGCAGCCAATTCATATAACACGCCGTTTTTCATAATGGCGCGCCGGATTGAAAAACGCCGCCGTTATTTTCCCAACTATAGAAAAGATCTACAAATGACAGCCGGGACCAACGGCTTAACGTGCTTTCCGAAGCATGGAGGAAACTCGGTATGTAATGGGCGGTCACCCATCCACAGACCAACCTAGGCAAGCACGGCTTAACCTAACGATCGACCCGAGTGGCTGTTATTATTTAGAAACGAGCTCCTCCGGTATTTCAAATAACCTACTACAATTGTCCTAAAAGTCATACTAGCTGGCATAAGGAGCGTAGGCCGAAGGCCGGCGGAGCGACGACGACACTTGTGACAGAAAGTGGGTGTGTAATGTTAAATGCGAGCGTAGCGAGCGCGCGTCATGGAGTCGTAGCAGGTTCTAAATTTGCTTTTATCTCAAAAACGGTGCATCCTATCGCAAAAATAATGAAAAATTGGCCCCCTTTAATAAACCCCTGCCACGTAATTCTCAAAATGTAGATAAAAAAAAATAAAAAAAAAAAAACAGAAAAGCGGGAAATGCGGCCATCGACACCGTTGTCGATTGCGACGCCATGTTTGCACTTGCGGCGATAAATAGAACTAAAACTTTCAAAGCGGCGTATTGACGATGCGCCCGTTTGTTTAACGGCGGCACGTTATTACGCCGGTTTAACGAACGCGAAGGGCTCATTCAATGCGCCGTATTACATAACGGCGGCGTTTTTCAATCCGGTGCGCCATTATGTAAAACGGCGTGTTATACGAATTGGCTGCGACATAGATACAGGCGGTGGCACTGCTCATCAGCGCGCGCAAAGCTACGCACGCGACGCTCACCATGGCCGACAACTATACCAGTGTATACAACAGTTTAAATATTACTCGTGGTTACAACACCAGTCTATACGACACCAGTGCATATGACACCAGTGCATACGACACCAGTGGATTTAACACGAGTGCATACAATATCAGTACATACGAGATTAGTGCAAACAACACCAGTGTTAACGGCAGCAGTGTTTACGACTCGACAGAAGTATTGGACAGGACTGGGAGGAGTATTCTAATTCCAATTTATTACTTTGTCTTGTTTGTGCCGTGTATGGTTGCGTTCATCTACGGACTGACATCGTGGTGCATGATCAAGAAATTCCGCCATTTCCGAAATTATGTGTTTCTTAACGCGATCTTTATAAACGCGATGCGTTTATTATTCTTTGGATTTACGTACTTACATTTTCCGGGTATCGAACTGATTGTTTTTCTACATATATTTTTCATATGTACGATATGTTTACAGTATTGGTTAATCGTGTTGTGCTATATTTTTTATATTGATTTCGTAAAGGTTTTTAATATGGACATTCGTAGGAAGTACCTTAAAAGTAACTTATTTGCCTGGAGTGCACCTTTTATTGTATGGATTATACCATTTATCTATGGGTTTTTAGGATTCGGAGAAGAAATAAACTATTATTTCGCTGTAATTTACACATCTCTTATTTTTTTTATACCTGCAGCAGTGAACTTGGTTATTTATATAATAGTTGTATGTTCCTTGTTCCGTGCTAATGATACCGGTGCGAGTACATCTACTAACAAGTGGCGTCGCTTCTACATCGCTACGTTGATATTTATACTTAGCAATATTTTAACGATTTCCTTTTCAAAAATTGACAGTGAAATTTTTCTTCCTTGGATAGGCCATTTGGGATACTTTTTCAACACAATCGCATTAGATGTGTATTTCCTTATAGTAAAAAGTAATCGGGAATTATGGAGAGAGTATTTTAAAAGGCGATCAATACAGACATCGCTTGAAATTAGATAATAAATATCTAACAATGTCAATGTTTAAAAAAATGTGTTGTTGTAGTTATGTGAAATAGTTGACATTTACGAAACATTTATTCTATGACAAACCACGATTGCAAAAAAACACTCACTCAATGGCTGATGAACAAAAATTGAGTCAATCCTGCATGCGATCTCATAGTTCGAAATGTATCTCATGAATTGTGTGATCGTTTGTAGGACGACTCTCCTGCACTGGCCACAACAAACACACACACCACATACACACCTTATGCGCACACTAAACTAAATTATTTTGTCAATTTGATTTTGGTATTTTCTTTAATTTGAATTGTTTTGAAATTTTTGTAATTATTTGTAATTTGAATTTTTATTTTAGTTTAATTTTGATTCATAGTATCTAAGATTTAATTCTGTTATTAATTTGAATTATGATTTGTATTTCATTTTATTTTATTATTATTTTTATTTGATTTTTAATTTTATTTTTTCGTATCTTATTTTGTATTGATTTTGGATTTGAATTAATTGTTAAATTTCTTACATAAGTAATGTTAACGTAAGCCATTTTTTGCTCGAAAGGTACTTCCTATAATTTGATTGTTATGTCATAAGTAGTAGAAATAAAAATCTTCTATTTATTTTTAGTTTTCTTTATTTTGATGTAAGATTACTTCGTGAACATGTTTTTTTTGCATTTTTACATTTATTGTCCGTTTAGTTAATACCTTATTAATATTGTAAATAAACTACTGAAAATAAATGTATTGAAAGTATTGGCTTTTTCACTTATTTTTTTTCAATCACATCATCATCTGCCTAGCCCTTTCACAACTAAGTTGAGGTCATCTTTCAGTCTTACCAGATTCAGCTGAATATCAGTATTTTACATGGAGCGACTGCCTATCTGGCCTCCACAACCAGTTACAACTAGTTAATACCCCTTAGTAAGACTGGTTAGCAGACTCCCTTAAACGATGTCATATATCTACCATGAGAACCGGGACCAACGGCTTTACATGTTTTAGGCTGGTATTATTTAGCAACGAGCTCCAAAACAGAGGCATTCAAAATTATGCCAGACGTTCATCGCTAGCAATCCAACATCCAAACACCGACCCACACCGGGCTCACGTGGTTGATAGCCTACTCCTTTTCACAGAGAAGATGCCTGTGTCCCAGCAGTGGGGACGTTAATGAAATGAAATGATGTTTATTTTTGCAAGTACTTACAAACACTTTTACACGTCATTTTTAAAAACTAGATGGGGCCGGTGTTTCGTACCTGACTACTCTGAAAAGAAACAGCCGAAACAAACTCAGAGGTCATAGTCTCTTTTGAAGTCCAGACATAAGCTTGTTCAATTCAGATGAGGACTATGCAGATTAGTGTCTGAGATGGTCTTTTGAAGAATGGTTATAGTCTCATTTGTGTATATGAAGACAGCAGTGTTTAGTAGGTGCGTCTTAAGCGCAGACACCGCCAGCTAGCAAACGAGCTAGCCGGGCGAGTCTCTTTTCAAACTCTTTAGTTCGCGGTGTGAACCAAAGTAAGAATAGAAGTGAAGCGAGATGCATCGCCCGGCTCGCTCGCTCGCTCGCTATCAGTCGGTGTGATCTGTGCTTTATTTCATTGTTTTGTCCCACAGAGCAAAACAAAGGTTCTTCATTCGAAAAAGGTTCAAGGTGGATTGGTGATTCATATTAATTGCATTAGAACAGGTTTCCTCACAATGATTTCATACACTTGATTTGACGTTGCAAAATAAACAAAGTTCACAGAATTATGCATTTAATTCAAGTGATTTATTTAACGTCAATAACACAATGTGTACAACAGTACCTACGTCACTTACAGATAGAAATAATCAGTTTGACGAAGGAACAGGTTTACTACGTCCATTATAATAAACCTCAGACAGATTGAATTAATTAAAACATCATTCTTGCATTACAATCATAGCTAATTACAATTATAACGTGTAGGATTTTCCTGCATTATTTATTTTATACCTGTGGTTTAGATAACTCCATCATAAATATTGTCGTCATTTAACAATAATAAATAGCTAAGAAACGACTTTTATTCTTTCAACTTTGACAATGTTGTACACAGAAGCTGTTGGTAAACCTTTATTAATAAATAAATTATACCTAATTATGTATCTAGGTACTGGTTATTAATTTTTTTTTTCAAGTGCCTTACACGAAATGTATTACATTATTTCTGATTACTTCTAAGTAAAGGAACAAACAAATCTGTTTGCAATTAGTTAAATATCTGAAAAAAAAAACGGATTAAATGATAAGTTAAAGTTCCAAATGTGTTGGTCATTACAACTGCGAAAACCACGGTAAAACAGCTAAAGAGAAAGATTAACGTCGCTATGTAAAAGCGACGCCAGTATAGCTCGTATTAGTATTCGCATAAAAACCCAAGAAAAATGTAAAAAAACAGTTGTTATAATCTGCGCTGCCAAAACCAGTTATCACTTGATTTTGGTTATAGTGGAATTTTTGTGTAATCCCATTTTTTGCGACATGTTTTTATGCTGATATCATAAGTCAAAACAGCGTTTTGGAATTCCAATTTATATTATACTAGCTGATGCCCGCGGCTTCGCCCGCTCTACAAATTATATACTAAAACATTCGTCTTCAATCACTCTGTCTATTAAAAATACCTGCATCAAAATCCGTTGCGTAGTTTTAAAGATCTAAGCATACATAGGGACAAACAGACGCGGCGGGGGACTTTGTACAATATGTAGTGAAGTTAGTATTTACTTACTATTGTCCTATCGTTAGATAGCGACTCGCCCCGGCTTTTCACAGGTGTTTTTTAGACCTACTAACTAGGCTTGCGTTTGGCCGCAACTCGCCTGATGTGAAGCGATGATGCGACCTAGGGTGGAGCACGCTTGCATAAAAGAAACCGATTTACTCGAACCTTTAAATTTAAAAGATCGTGATTGTAGGTAAATGTATTATTGTTATATTTGTATAGGTCTCTGACAATTATGAACAAAACAAAAAAAAATATACAGATAGACAGATCATCAGAGCCAGTACTCTTCTTCTTTATCGTGCGGTTAGTGGCTAACCTGGTGTTAGAGTTTTATGCCAACCATGGGCCTCTGACTTCGCTCTACATGCCAACAAGAAATATATCTCAAGTGATAATTATACAATAATATGATGAATATAGAGAGATATGTATAAAATCTCGTGTCACTTATGTTAACACACGTGAATCTTTGAAACCACCACACAATTTCAATGAAAGTTGATAAATGTGTATGGTTGATTCCACTTTGAAAGTTAGGATAGTTTTGAACACGATAGACCGTAGATTTATGTAGACGATACAAGATAGGGTTGGGTAGGGTGGATTTTTGAGATGAGGCACTAAGGGTAATAAGAAAGCGGTCCAACGAAACTCTCCGTAACTTTTGGAATAATTTCATTCGCAGATTTTAGAAAAAGTACAAATCATCAAGAAAATGGGCAATTTACACGAAATAAATAATAAATATCGCTGGACATTACACACAGCGCCATCTAGTGCCACACTAAGCAACGAGGCTTGTGTCGTGGACACCAGATAGTTGATATACTACATAGATACTTTTTGTTTGTAAATATATACTTATTATACATATTATAAACATCCATGACTCGGAAACAAATGTCCATGCTCATCACACAAACATTTGCTTCTACCGGGATTCGAACCCGGGACCCTAAGAACGTAAGGCAGCCTCAGTACCACTGCGCCATTCGGGTCGTCATCGAAATGCATCTGTCATTCTTAAAAGCATCAAAGCTATAAAGGACCAACTGAGTTTGAGTACTACTGTGACAAAAAGGGCAGAGTAGCATAATCCGAAAACACGAATAGATAGAAACCTATATTTCTTAGGGTAACTTGAAAGAGTCCTATAATCCACAGCATACTGCGTTTGGCTTCATCAGTGATTCACATTGACTACTCAGAAACTGTAAAAGCTTTACAATTTTTTTTCTTTTGTTATGTTTTTTTTTAGATGGGACCACTCGCAGACACAACACGTTAAGGTTGTCAAACTGCTTAACCGGACTATCCTGTGGTGGCCAAAAATTACTTTAAGGCCCCCAGCCAGGGCTTACAAATCCTTTTTTTTGTTATGTAAGAGCGGAGTCTTCTTATACAAGCATTGTTTGCATAAAATAAGGCTCCAATCGTTGTAATCTTGTTGAAGAAATAAACAATTTTGAATTTTGAATTATAGTTTTTTTTTACTTATAAGAACAGGCTAACCACATTATTCTAATTCCGTTGAGGTAATAAAACCTTATTTATGTCTTACGTCGTGTTGTTTTTTATTGTGGGGTTTGCAATGTCAATGCACTGTCCCTGTTCTTTTTCCTTATTATTAACCATTCTAACTATTATTTTGATATATATATAGGGTAAATAGTGCACGATACTTAAACACGTGATTGTACTCATGATAAAAAACAACTTATACTATGAACCTGAAATCGCGAAAAAAAATCAGCTGTTCAGTACATTTTGACCTCGCCTAGCTAGTCAAAATGTACTGAACAGCAGTTTTTTTTTTCTCGGTTTCAGGTTTGGTCCCATAGTAAAAGTTGTTTGTTATTATGAATACAATCACGTATTTAAGTATCGTACACGAATAGAGTTACACCAGTCATCCCAAAAAGTGAGAAAAATGTCGAGACAAAAGTTTTTAAGTACCTATGAATGTGGATGGCTATAAAAGGTAGGGGGATGACCTAAAAAAATATGGATAAACTGTGTGAGGAATGATATGACTAGTAAGGAGGTGACTGCTGAGATGACGAGTAATAGAATCGCAATCAAAACATTGTGGTAATGAATGTATTGAATAGTACGAGGATCGTGGAGGTGTTTAAAGTAAAAATCTTACATTAAAAACGTACAAAAATGTGGAAAAGTTGGAACTTTGCCCCAATGTCTCTGTAACTAGAAGGTGGGAACCTTCTTGTTCCGGAGATATTGTCTAGAACAAAAGCACACTTGCCTTTCGGCTTCGTTAAGGGTCTATTCACACCCTTTATAGGTACTAGCGACCCGCCCCGGCTTCGTAGATAATCATGAACATATAAACCTTCCTCTCGAATCACTCTATCTATTGCTGAAAACTGCATTAAAAACCGTTGCGTTGTTTAAA
Organism: Xestia sexstrigata; assembly: GCA_941918905.2. Taxonomy (NCBI): domain Eukaryota; kingdom Metazoa; phylum Arthropoda; class Insecta; order Lepidoptera; family Noctuidae; genus Xestia; species Xestia sexstrigata. The sequence continues at coordinate 10,880,934 of OW799225.2, forward strand.
AGATCTTAGCGTACAGACAGCGGGAGTGACTTTGTTTTATACTATGTAAAGAAGAAATAGAATCAAATTAGCAACCAGTTTGATTTTATCTAGCTAGATTGACCTATAGAGCAGGATTAGCAGGTTTCCAACATTCTTATAGTAACTTATAAATATACAGAAAATCTTGCATAAAGAGCGTATTTTTAATGAAATGCGCGGCACGCATCCTTCGTTGTGTGCTTATCGAGCTCCCGATGTAATCCGAAACAGTCACGCGTTTGCAGCTGAAGTGCGTTCACAAAACGTTCGGCACTCGACAGACGCGCTTGAAAAAGTCGCCGTGGGCGAAGGGCCTCAATTCGAACGCATGACTAATTGGTTTGCCCTGCCGCTGCGTCGCAGCAGATAATATTATGTAGGTGTGATGGTAGGCAGTATTTCCCCGAACAACCCGTTATTGTTATAAAAGAAGACGTCATGGCCAACAAGGCGATTAAGGAGTAATAACTATGATTCACGTACTTAACAAAGCTTGTTGTGTAATAAAACCTACAAGTAACTTAACCAGTTTCATACCGCTTTGTGAGACCTGCAAGAGAGGACGTGTTGCGATTTTGCGGATAAGTGCGCGCCGAAATGCACCACGCGACGCTCACCATGGCCGACAACGATACCGGTATAACAAATACCAGTGAATTCGATACCAATTTGTATGTCACCAGTGCATATAACTTCAGTGCTTACATCACTAGTGGTTTTGACAACAGTGCTAAAGATATCAGTGCTAATAACACCAGTGCATTCGAAAATGGTGCATACAATTTCAGTGCGTTCGACATTAGTGCGTACATCATGACTGCAAATGACACCAGTGCTTTCGCCAAACCCTGCGTCCCCAGTGCATATTATCTCATAGTTTTTGCCTGGATTATTGTAGTCTTAAGTGTGGCTGGTTTTATATACGGATTGACATCTTGGTGGCACATCAAGAAATTTCGACATTTCCGAAATTATGTGCTCATCAACCTTATGTTATGTAATACTATACGTTACTGTTTGTTTGTCTATGTAGAAACAAATTGTTTCTTACAATATCTGAACCTTGTACACGTTCAGTTCATTCTGTATCTATTTGAGTTTTGGGCCTTAACTTTTAACTGTTGGTTACTCGTGCTATGCTATATTTTTTATGTTGATTTTGTAAAAGTATTCAACATTGAAATTCGTAGGAGGTACCTTAAGAGTAACCTTTTTGCTTGGGGAGTGTCTTTTACAGCAGTGCTTTTATATTTTATTACTGGGAGGTTACTTCGTGTGTATTACTCTATGGAAATACTTACTACTCCTATAGGCATATCACTGTTGTTATTACCTGTTACCATAAGTTTTGTTGTTTACGTTATGGTTGTATATTCACTGTTCCGTGGTAGTGAAGCTGCCGTAAGTAAATCTACTGATAAAAGACGTCGCTTCTACATATCTACATTAATATTTGTTATAAGCAATGTAATGGTGTTATACTGTTTAAGAGATCTATTTGAAGTAACTGATAAGTATGTTAATGTATTAGGAGTATTTGGGGAGTTCATGAATATAATTGCATTAGATATGTATTTAATCATAGGGAGGAGTAATCGGGAGTTATGGCAAGGATATTTGAGGAGGAGATCCATTCAAACATCCCTGCAAGTTTGATGATAATATTACAAGACTGAGGAAAACGGAACTTCCACACATAAATAGACTACGTGCAATGTTAACCAGTTGACTTTACTTATAAGATATAAACTATTTAATAAATTCCATTAGAAATATGTATTGGTTGTTTTACTTAACAGAAGGATATGTTTGTGATTTTGTTCCTAGAGCTAGACCACAGTATTTGGTCAGTGGATATATGTGCTTGTATTACAAATTACTGTTTTATAAAACAAATCTAAATATTTAAAAGAAGAAACTGACTGAGTGACTAACATATCAACACACAGCCCAAACACACAGACACAGACTACAGACGATTGATACACAAAGTATCTACAAAGACAGTGTCTACAGAATCCAAATTTGGCAAAAAGGTTTCTTATGTAGTTTAGGGGTGCACTAAGAAAAGATTTTTCAAAATTCAACCACATTTTTTTTTTCGGTCTATTCTCGCAGTGGAAACACCCGGGCATTTCCTCCCGCCCGATTAAAATTCACCCCCTAAAGGGGTAAAACGGGGCTCCAAAGTTTGTATGGGAAAACAAGATTTGATAAACTATTTTATTCGAAACTTCACAAGAGTACTCCTATTGATAAATAAGTAGAAACGGGTTTCAGGTTTTTTCAAAACTCAATTGGGAGGATGGGACGTGGTTCAGATAATCTTGAATTAAATTTTAAAGCGGCAGTTGTAAGATCCCACTTTTTATCACCAACATCCATAAAGACACTAGCGATCAAGATTTTACTGAGTTCATCTGCAGAAAATCTCAAGAAAATGTGACGATCATAAAACTTAAAATAAAGAATGATAAACATGATGCGTACAAACTTTTTGTGCCAAAACATAAACTAAAGATATTTTTAGATGATCGCTTTTGGCCAGAAGGTGTAATATACCGTCGTTTTGTTCACATTCAAAACAAAAGAGTGGACACGCCAGAACAGGTTGAGGTAACTAACAAAAATAATGTTTAATGGAATTAACGAATAAGGATATTGAGCATAACACCATTCTTGCCTCGTACAATTGCAAGTCGCTTAAGAGGTCGATGGCAGGAGTACGATCATTATGCAAAGAAGTGGATATAATTGCTCTTCAGGAGACTTGGCTGCTGTCACATGACCTGTCTTGCTTATCGCGAGTCGACGAGGAGTTTGGCAGCACAGGAACGTCTGCAGTCGACACCTCGGCGGGAATGTTAGTAGTAAGGTGGTGTCGCGTTATTGTGGAGGAAAAGTGTGTTCGGGTGTGTGTGCATAAGTATCGCTGCAATAAAAGTGTCGCTAAGTGACCGTCTAATATAATATTTAGTGTGTACCTACCTGTAGACAGTGTGAATTTTTTTTCAGAATTCACAGATTGGAACTATTAGTGCAATTATTGAAGAAAGTAATGTGGAATCAGTTATTATTTTGGGTGATTTTAATGCGCGCCCTGGTCAATTGTTTTTCAGAGAGCTCAATAGTTTTTGTTGTGAACAAGAATGGTTATATGTAGATATAAATATTAAATAGTTTTATTAGTGAGGCTAAAGGAAGTAGAAGATGGCTGGACCATTGTGTGGTCACTAAAGCAGCTTTACCGTTAATAACAAGTGCATATTTTAGGTACGACATATATTGCGTTTAGGCACAGAATGTCCAATTCGCTAAATGTCCAGCGGTCGAAAAATGTCCAATTCGCAAAATGTCCATTTCGTAAAATGTCCAATTCGCAAAATGTTTAGGCGCAGAATATCCAATTCGCAAATAGTCCAACCATTTTCCGCTTCTCATTAAATGTAACTTTAGTTATAAACAGTTGTATTCGTGTGTTCAAGTATACGACGGTATTAGGTGTGGGGAAAGATCGTCTGCACAAATAGAACAGTTCTCACGTATCTATGGTAATCACTTACTCAATATAGATTTCCCGGTGCAATTCGAATCCTGTAGTGGGAAGTTCTGTACTGAAACTAGCCATAAAGCAGTGATTGATGAGTTGTATAGTGACATAGTACACTCCTTGAGGTTGGCAGCTGGTTCCACACACCACAGAAGCCTAGGTATCGTTGGTTGGTTGGTTGGCAGGTTGGAACAGACGCCTCGGTAGTACGCACCGGGAGGCCAAGGCTTAGTTCAATATGTGGTACCTGCAGATCAGACGATCATCAGGGCACCTTTATGATGATATGGTAGAAGCGCGGAAAGTTTTTAAAGGTAGGCTGAAATGCTGTCAAAATAATCAACAGGAAATTAAAATGGACATACTAGCCTCACACCATGCCAAGTCTGACTTCCGTAGTTTCTGGAAATGTACCAGTAGAATGAACGGGGCCCAGGAGCTCCCTGTGAGCGTTGACGGGTTTACTAAACCACACTTAGTAGCCGAACTGTTTAAAGACTATTTCATGGTTCGGTCGCTATTGGGACCAGCGCAGCCAGTGATCGATACTGAGGCCCAAACAGGAGCAGTCTCAACCCTCAAGAAATCAGAGTAGCTCTTAATATAAAAAGAGGGGAATCCCCGGGAAATGTTGGTCTCAGTATCGAGCATTTGCAGCATGCTGGTTGCCAGGTGGCAACCAGCATGAAGCAAATAGGTGGTGGTAAAGTAATGCCAACACCCTAGGTAGGTACCTAGGGTGTTAGCATTACTTTTTAATATGTGTATCGTGCACTCTCACCTGCCTTACAATATGATGAAAACTGTGGTCGTACCAGTAATTATAAACAAAACTGGAGAATTATCAGATAGGTCGAATTATAGACCCATCTCTCTCGCAACTATTGTGGCTAAGGTGCTTGACAGTGTGCTAAACGCACAGCTAGACAACATTTGCAGCTGTACGATGCACAGATCGGTTTTCGACCCGGTTTATCCACTGTAAGTGCAATCGCTTGTCTTAAGCACACTGTCAGGTATTAAAGTGACAGGAGTACACCAGTTTATGGGGCGTTTCTAGATCTCTCCAAGGCCTTCGACTTAGTCTCATACGACATTCTTTGGGATAAGTTAAAGCCTACAGGTATCACCAACGAGTTGCTGAACGGTTTTAGGTACTATATGTATGTATGACAACCAAACTAACGTTGTAAGGTGGGGGAATGAGTCGTCTGTGCCATACAGGTTGGAATATGGCGTTAGGCAGGGGGGCTTAACCTCCCCTAATCTTTTTAACCTGTATCTGAATGCATTGATCGAGGTATTCCGCAATGCGCATGTGGGCTGTTTTATTGACGGGTTGTGTTTTAACAACATCAGCTACGTCGATGATATGATGTTGCTGGCTCCCTCGGTCAGTGCACTCAGATAATTGGTTAAGACTTGTGAGAACTACGCTGCCAACCATGGGTTAAAATACAATGTGAAAAAGTCGGAACTCATGGTCTCTAAGGCTGCTGGCGAGAAATTTCCAGAAAATGTCCCACCTATTAAAATTAATGACGTCCCGATTCTTCGGGTACACGTGCACGCTTCAAATACATTGGACATTTAATTGCTGATGATCTTACAGCTGATGAGGATGTTGAACGGGAACGCAGAGCATTGGCGGTGCGGGCGGATATGTTGGCCCGTAGGTTCGCTCGATGTACAGATGCAGTCAAAATCATGCTTTTTAAAGCATACTGCACATCTCTGTACACGACCGCCCTATGGATCAACTGTACTAAACGTGCAGCCAATGCGTTGCGTGTTCAATACAACAACGCTTTCAGGGCCCTGTTGCGACTGCCACGATATTGCAGTGCATCTGCAATGTTTGCTCGAGCCAGAGTAGACAGTTTCTCTGCTGTAGTGCGCAAAAATAATGCGTCCCTTCTCACCAGATTGCGTGGCGGTAGCAACAGCCTCTTGAGAATTATTGCTGATATGCATGATGAATGCCCCATAGTGAGGCATCTTATAAAACCACCCTGTCTGTAGTAAAATTTATTAGTACTAACATAGGTTAGAAGTTAAATTATTGTTTACTAACATTCTAGAATTAGAAGTATATTGTGTCAGTGGATAATGTTTTCTGTTAAATAAATAAATAATAATAATAATATAAAATGTAAACTGTCTTTTGTTCATCTGCTAATGAATCACTATAATTAGGTATTACTACTAATACTGTCCAACCTCTCTAAAGCTTTCTCATCGTTATGTAATTTACCGAATATAGTACTTCCATCTTGGACAATAATTTTAGGTTTTACATAATACTTCTGCAAAGTTTCTCTGTTCTACTTTGAAACCTACTAATTTATGAGCAACGTCTGGATATATACGAGTACATATATCTTTAAAATTCTGCTGGATCTTGAATTGTACTCATTGTTTTGCGCAGTGAAAGTTCCTCACTTTTGAATTAAAATTACCCCGAATTCAACGCGAGTGAAGCCGCGGATAAAGCTATCTAATATATAAAAAACTCGTGTCACATTGTTTGTTATCGAAGTCCTCCCAAACGGCTTGACCGATTTTGATGAAATTTTTTGTGTACTTATATTTGGTAGGTCAGAGAACAAGTCCTACGCTATTTTTATACCCCTTGGTGACAAGGGTGGTTCACGCGGACGAAGTCGCAGGCAACAGCTAGTAACAACATAAAACTGTTAGTTGCTTAATGATTGTCTATAATCGCAGTGCAAGATTCGTCAGAACTAGCTAAAAATTATACCTAGGCGTGACGTATTGAGAATTTTAAAAGCGTCATAATAATATCTTCGTCAATTTTGGTTTACGTAACAAAAGAAAAAAACACGGGTTAAATATTTTTGATAATCTAACTGACGGACTAATTAGTTTTTTATTTTGTCGTCTCGCCTATTAAACATATAACTACTTACTTATTTTACTCTTGAAATAAGCAGTACCTTTGTGCTCTTCTGTGTTAATATATTATCCTGTAAAGTATTTTGTGTGTACATAAATAAGTAAATAAATAAATCGTCGATCGTCGTGGCATCGTCGTCGTCGTCGTTGTCGGGGATTGATGGCGTCATAGTGCAACAAGCAGCGCCATCTAACAAATAGTTTATGAACTAATAATATCGTTACCGGAAACGCAAGCGCGCCCTACCGCTTGGACACGATCGTCGGTAGAGGGGATGCAGCGATGGCTGGAGAAGGGACGGAGTGTTGCGACAGTCGAGCTCCGACTGCTTTGGCAGACGCTCAGTGCCAACGCACGTGTTTGTTTCTTGTAATGTAAAACCGTTAGTTTGAATATAGTTATTTTAATTTAAATTATCATTCGTTCGAGTGCCCCCGACAGTACCCACATTTACGTAGAACCATGTCGGATTGCGAAGAAGAACCGATACTTCGCATCTCGGCCAGCCAGGACGCGACAAATAAATAAATAAACTATCGTTTTTTTGCCCTATTTACAAATAATATTATTAACACCTCTACAAAATTATAGCTTTCTAGTACTAACAGTCTCTGAGCAAAACCTCAGACGGACGGGACTACGGAAGCCTAAAAACGATATCATTAAATCAAGTAACAATAAATGTTATAATTTCGCGCTAAATTTATGTACCAACTGTCAGACGTTAGAAACACATTCTCTCAGCGGCCAAACTGTAAAGTGTGACAGATAGATATACAAAAAACACAGATTTCTAGTTTGAAAACATGACACCTACAAAAACAAATTCTTGGCCAATCTCCGTTATGATTAACATACTGGCCTTATAATCGTTGTAAATAAACAGTGTCATAGTGCTGTAAGGCGCTAGTCAGTGCGGACGTGAGATCTGCTCAACCATGGATAACGACGATATTCGTATTAACACCATTAGTGCACACGACACCAGTGCTTATAACACAAGTGCATACAACACTAGTGCGTACAAGACCAGTGCATACAATACCAGTGCATACAGCACTAGTGCATACGATACCAGTGCATACAATACCAGTGCATACAAAACTAGTGCATACGATGCTGAATATGAAGCGGTGCGATATAGTTTTGTAATTATTGCCGGAATTGTTACATTTTTTCGCTGGTTGCTTTTATATATGGAGTGACATCTTGGTGTCTTATAAAAAAATTTAGACATATTCGAAACTATGTGCTTGTCAACGTGATGTTAGTGAAACTTTTTATTTGCAGTTTTTGAAATAATCACATACTTAAGTGAGGATCTGTTAGCTACTAATGGCGAAGGTTCTAATTATGCATTGCAGTGGGGAAACTATAAAATATCCTTTTTTATACTTTATCCTTACTTTTGATTATTGGGTACTCGTGTTGTGTTATATATTTCATGTTGATTTTGTAAAAGTCTTCAGCAGGAATATTCGTAGGAGGTACTTTAAGAGTACCTTATTTGGTTGGGGTGGACCTTTTATAAATGTACTCTTAATTTTTATTGCTTCAAGATTATGTTACTTGTATAACGACAACACAGACATATTGAACATTCCTTTATTCACGTTAATTCAGTTAGTACCTGCAATGATAGGTTTAAACATTTATATTATAGTTTTATATTCTTTGTTCCGCGGAGGTGAAGTTGGCGCAAGTATATTAACAAACAAATGGCGTCGATTCTACATAGCAACGTTGATATTTATACTTAGCAATGTTATGGTATTAACCGCTGTTCAAGAAGTATTTGACATAAGGAATAATTTGATTGTGCTGTTTGGAGCATGTGCAGAAGTGTTGAACTCAATAGCATTGATTGTGTATTGTTTTGTAGGGAAGAGTAATCGGGTATTATGGGGAGAATATTTAAAAAAGAGATCGATACAAAAATCTATGGAAATTACTTAAAACATTTGATCTGAGGATATCGAAATTTGTTGGTCCTTTAATATAATTTCCGGCAAATTTAAATTTATCATTTTTATAATACTAGTTCTACGCGCCAGTTACGCGCCAGTTAAGCATAATAATTTGAATGGCGAGTTACTATCCACCTTGAATACCAGTTTTTGTAAGTATTCAATCATAGTATTAGTTTTTATAATTTTGTTTCCTGTAATTGATTTATGTTTCATACATCGCAAATCCTCAAAAAAACCTGTTTTAACACAGAAATAGCAGTTTGATAAACGCATTTAAATTGTTTTGTCATTTACCGATGTTTCCGCACTGTCGCCTGTCATTCAGTGACATAATATCATAAAACCTATTTTTTTTTTGTGTTATGTCGGTTTTGTACAAAGTGTATGTATGTGTAATTGGGCTGCGGCCTTACCGTGTCTTGTAGGTCAATTAAACAATTTGTGGCAGTCTGTAATTTTAATTGTCTCCCGTAACTTGCCTAATAATCTATCAACACTATTATCAGGGTTACTTTGTTCTAAGGTCAAATTAAATGAACAAGGGAAACTTCACAGATTTTAAATGTCAGTGGTCGGAGTAGCAGATTGACTTGTATCATGCTATCTAACCGGAGGCAGCTAAATATCAGTATTTTAAATGGAGCGACTGCCTAACACACCTCTACAGCTAAGTTAGTACTGGGTAATACGAAATCCGTTGATGAGACTTCCAACGGTCTATTGAGACCTTAACGTATGTCAAAAAAATACTTTTATTTTAAAATCCCGTAAGAAGACAAAATATTATTGACGAGTTATATAGTATATCCAAAACTACGCAAATTTGTTTTTATTAAGGTATTTATTTAAAAAAAAAGGAGTAAAATGTTTATTTGAACATGCATTGGTCTTCTGCCGAACTGCAAAACAGTTTGTCAACAGTGCGAGAGCACGAGAGTGAATACATACAAATTAAGGGCCTATACCCCCTCAAATGGCTTAGCATGATCCTCCGTTACGCTTAAAACGCTGCAGCATTAATTTTGAAATAAATATATGGTATTTCAAACGAAGTTTGAACCACCACAAATAGAGTTGCTAATTTTAGGGTTTTAAGGGCCTCAACTGTTTAAACAACTAGTATCCTAAAAGTATGTATATTAAGTATATTCATAAATAAAAATTACTAATACCTTTGGTTAATCAGATATTTTTTTGCACTTCAGTGGTAATTTGAGAATGGATCAAGAACCAACAATTGATTTCCATACCAATTATTTACACAAACTGTCTTCACTGTCCAGCAAGTGTTCTTCTTCCATACTTCTCTATAGATGCCCCGAATCATTGGCCATAAATTAATCTACCTTCTCTCACCATTGCTAATGAAATGAAAATAATAATTCTTCTAATTTCAGCGAAACCAACAATAAAACGGCTAAGGGTGAGTCGGATTCGCCTACGGTTCCGTACGCACCAAACACGTAGCACAATCAAATTTTATTCAAGACAATTTTTGTTGAAAGTTCTTTTTTTTTATTACGTTTTACAAAACCCACATTTTTTTTTTATTTTCCTCCTCTTACTTTAAAAATTAAAGGGGATATTGCATCAACCAATTTAAGAAAAAAAGTATTTTAGAAATCTCGATATAATTTTTGATGAGGTGCAGCCGATTTTTATTTACGTGACCTTTTTACCAGCATAATCAGTGGTAGCAAGATAGAAGTTTTTTTGAAATAAAATTACGAATATTAAAGGAACCTGAAGCACCCTGAAGCACACCGGCAGAGGAAAAACTTCAAGAAGAGCATGACTCTTCTTTGCATATACCATATCAAAAGAGTCTAAACAACACGCATCATTTTACAGAAACTAATAATTGATACTTTATTTTTTCTTAACAAAGTAGATTGGTATGCAATCTTTTTGTTCTCGGAAATATATTATACTGGCTGATTAAAAAAAAACACATTTCGATTGTGTTTTGTTTTCATTAAAATAAAAGCTAATTATTTTCTCCCGATTTCATGTGTTTTCGTTGCTTGTTCAATTTGGTATTTATCTCACTTTTATCATTTTGAGAAATATAGTTTTTGAAAAAATCGAGTGGTGAGTCATTTTTTATGTCATGGAGCGACGCCATTTGACTGCTGAAATGCAGAGAGCTGTAGGAATGCACAAGCGGGAAGAAATCAGTCCCAGGTACTCGGCATTTTGGTGTCACTAAGAGCATGATTTGTTGTCTTTGGCAGCGGTAGGCACGTAATAATACAGGAGATCCTGTTGAGCAGCCAGGACGTGGAAGGAGAACAACTGCTCGACAAGACCGATACATACAACTGACTGCAAGACGTTAGCCGATGTTAACCACTCGGGAGATTTAAAGTTACAATTCTCAAGCGGCGTTGTTGTTAGCCACCAAAAAGTGAGAAATAGGCTGCGCATGAATACGGCCTACGAGCACGACGCCCAATTAGGTAGGGAACACTTGACGTGGACCCAGGAGCAATGGGATAAAATTTCATTTTGCGATGAGTCCCGCTTTGGATTTGGGCCTGATACGAGAAGGGTAAGAGTGTATCGTCGTCTCGAAAATGCTGGACGTCTGAGATGCGTCCAGGAAGTGCACCCTTACAGTGGCTCCACAGTGATGGTATGGGCGTGTAATATGAAGAACAAACGAACTGAGCTCGTTTTTGTCGATGGCAATATGAACGCTGAAAGTTCTGTTGAAGATGTCCTCAGGCCTGTTCACCCATTTGCACAAAGTTTTGGTTCAATTCTCACAAGTCGGAGGACCAGAGAGTACTTGGCAATGGAAAACATTAGGGTATTGCCGTGGCCTGCACAATCGCCAGACGTCAATCCAATCGAGCATGCATGGGACATGCTCCAGAGACGTGTTCTAGAGAACCTGGACCGAGTGTCGACAACCTAACAACTGAAAGACTTGTTAAAATTCCACTGGAAGCGATTGCCGCAGGATCAAATAAACAATCTTATAAATTCAATGAAAAATCGTTGCCGACAAGGTCTAAACAACAGAGGCGGTCACATCGGTCCGGACACTATGTGCTGAATCACAAAAAAAAAAAGTTGGAAGTTTGATACACAATTGTTAACTATTGTGAATAAATTAACAATTGAATGAATCATTTTGTTGCTTTAGTCACTAATTCATCATGAAATGCTTAGTTATTATTTATAAAAGATATACATATATTAAACTGCGACATTAATTTGCATACTTGATAGTGAATCTTTAAAAATACCAATAACGTTACCGGTTTTATAAAGCTGTGCCACTTGGGTTGGTGTGAACACACGTTAGTGCTCAACAGCGCGCTCTGAAATGCGCATGCGACGTTCAACATGATTGACAACCACACCCAAATAAGAGACAACATTGACACCAGAAGTGCATACAACACCAGTGTACACAACGATAGTGCATACAAAAACAGTGATTATGAAACCAGCACATACTACACCAGTGCGTACGAAACCAGTGAATACAGCACCGGCGCATACAACACCAGTGAATACGATACCAGTGAATACGACACCAGTAAATACGATACCAGTGAATACAGCACCAGTACATACAACACCAGTGCATACAACGATAGTGCATACAGAAACAGTGATTATAAAATCAGCACATACTACACCAGTGCGTATGAAACCAGTGAATACAGCACCGGTGTATACAACACCAGTGAATACGATACCAGTGAATACGACACCAGTGCATACGATACCAGTGAATACAGCACCAGTGCATACAACACCAGTACATACAACAATAGTGCGCACGCCTCACTACGACTCGAAGGTTATGATACGGCTACAATTGTTATAAATACGTTTAGCTGGATTATACTTGTGTTGAGTCTGGCTTCGTTCATATATGGAGTAACATCTTGGTTCATCATCAAGAAGTTCCGCCATTTCAGAAATTATGTGCTGTTCAACGTGGTGCTAACGAATATTCTTCGTTACTCTCTACATTTATCTTTTCATTTGGTTCTCTTTTGCCGTCCTACCCCGGATCGTAACATGTGTATTTATAATTTTATCTACGTTTTTATGTACTGTAATATTTCATTTGATTACTGGATACTCGTGTTGTGCTACATATTTTATGTTGATTTTGTTAAAGTTTTCAACAGTAACATTCGTAGGAGGTATCTCAAGAGTACCCTATTAGGTTGGGGTGTACCTTTTATAACAATGTTCATATTTTTAATTGCTTCTTTGTTATTTTACTTGTATGATTCGAGAGATATACTTACAGCTAATATCACCATGGTAATTGAGATAATACCAGTGATGTTTAGTTCATTTATTTATGTTTTTGTTATACATTCTCTGTTCCGCGTTAGGGCAGCTGGAGCGAGTACATCTGCTAACAAATGGCGTCGCTTCTACATAGCCACGTCTATATTTCTAACCAGTGATATTTTAGCGTTATCTTTTGTATTTCATGAACTTGAAACGAACTCTAAAATATTTCCCACAATAGGTATGCTAGGAGAACTATTAAATACGATAGGATTAATTGTGTTTTTTTATTATAGGGAAGAGTAATCGGGTATTGTGGGCAGAGTATTTGAAAAAGAGGTCGATGCAATCACAAGCATCGTTAGAAATGAGGTGATGTCATTATATAGACAATTCTAATTATATCAAAACTTGTTGGACCGCCAATGAATCCGCTAATAATTTTTGTATCAAAGTTAGAAAAATACGCTTTAGGGATAAAAGTTATTAAATAAATAGTACCAGCTAAGGTAGCACCTATTTTTACAATTTTACAATAATCAAGAAGGGAGGGCGCTTAATTGTGCATGTGAGTGTAGGTCATGACGACATCTTCGAGACACAGAAATATTTTCGCAGATAACATTAGGTTAAACAATTAGGTTCTATATGTAATACGATTATAGAGTTCAAATCAAAAGTGAATGTTTATAAGAGTTGCATGGCCAGGCGGACAATAGGCGCTGTTCAGTTTTCCTAATACCACATAACTAAGCTATATAATAGATGTTACATACTGATTAAAGACAAGTGTGCAAAAGTCGTAATTTACATACTTGTCATCATCATCATCATCATTTCAGCCGAAAGACGTCCACTGCTGGACATAGGCCTCCCCCAAGTGTCGTCACATTGGCCGGTCCCGTGCGACTCGCATCCAACGGATTCCCGCAACCTTCACCAGGTCATCGGCTAGTGACACTAGTGACAGTGCATTTATTCAATCGAGACAAATCGAAAATGGTTTATCGAATGAACTTCTTGAAATCATTGCCTGGATGATGATCATTCTGTCCTTATTTGCGTTCATATACGGACTAACATCATGGTGCGCCATCAAAAAAATGTTTGTGTCGAAGTTTTAGAAACTACATGCTTCTCAACGTGATGGTTCAAATGTGCTACGTGCGTTTGTGTACCACTTTTCTGATATTTTTTCGTTTTGTAGTTACTATCGAAAACTGTGTTTTGTATCTATATATGATATATTAATGTACGGTGCACTTTCTTTTAAATTTCGGTTACTCATTTTGTGCTATATTTTTTATATCGATTTTGTACAAGTTTTTAACTTGGACATTCGTAGGAGGTACCTTAAAAGTAATCTCCTTGCCTGGGGTGTTTCTTTTTTGACAGTGTTCTTATAAAATTTTGCTGGATGGTTACTCCATTTGTATTTCTCTTTGAGTATACTTACAATTCATATTGGCATGACATTGCTACTAATACCTGTGGTGATAAGTTTGATTATTTACATTATGGTCGTGAATTCACTATTCTATAGTAGTAACTTAGGATGTAACAAATGGCGTCGCTTTTACCTAACCACATTAATATTTGTGCTCAGTAATGTTACGGTGTTATACTGTTTACAAGATGTTTTAGGGATAACGAATATAATATGTTTATAATATAAGAGTATTTGGAGAATTCTAAAATACAACAGCATTGGCAGTGTATTTCACTATAAAAAGAGCAATAGAGTTATATGGAATACATATTAAAAAAAAACCGGCTAAGTGCGAGTCAGACTCACGCTTGAAGGGTTCTGTACCATCGTAATAGGGGGCGTAGGTAATTCAAAATTAAAGGGGGGGCCCCCCTTTAATTTTGAATTAATCTTTATTATTTGTTGTTATAGCGGCAACAGAAATACATTATCTGTGAAAATTTCATCTGTCTAGCTATCATAGTTCATGAGACATACAGTGGTGACAGACAAACAGACGAAGACAAGTGGAGTCTTAGTAATAAGGTCCCGTTTTTACCCTTTTAGTACGATTCCCTAAAAAAGATCTATAAGAACAATGTTTGAAATTAGGTGATTTATTTGAATAGGAGGATAAATAAAACAAAACGGAGACCCTATCACGCAAAGACAGAATGGGACGCCGTCACCTCCTTCTGCGAAGCAGTAATGCTAGAGAAGGAGGTGGCGGAGCGTGAGAGGGAGAGAACCTCACAGCGTCCCGGCCGCCGCGGGAGACGCCCCGGGCGTCGGGGGCCACTACATGGCCCCTGGCCACCGTAGGAGCGGGCCTGTGGACGGTGGGCTACGGGCTAGCTCGCTGTCCGTCCGTCTCATGACGACAGGCCCTGTCGATGGCCCGTTCGTGTTCCACGCGCGCCTCAAAGAGAGTCAGCAAAAAGGAAGGGGTCCGCAAGGACCGATGCCTGCCGGGGTTGCGGGACTGTTCGAAAGAGATACCGTGGCCCCGGAACAAAAAAGGGCGATAAAGGAACATTGGATGGGTTTTAGTCAGTAAAAGTCTGACACTCTCTCCAGCTCCGCCCAGAGCAGGAGAAGCCATTTGATGATTTCCCATTCGAAAAAAAAAAAAAAAAAGTCCTTATCACGCGCGCGTGGTGTAAACGTAAAAATACGTCGATTTTTTTTTAAGCGAAAAGGTTCGAAAGGTTGCTTGCAACCAGCACAATCAGTATCATCCATAGAAATGAATAAATTCATAAAATCATGAAAATATTATATGTGAAACGAGTTTTTCTTATTCTAAAGTAGACGGCTATTTTAGAATTAAAAATACTCGTTTCGTTACACAGATGAAAGTCGTTCAATATAACCTTTTGGTCATCTTTATTATCTATCCTAGTTACGTTTCTTAATATGTATAACCGTGGTGTAGTTGTGCTAGCATAATGTTTTATCTCTTGTACTAATTTCCGTACAAAAATATCGTTTGTCTTGGTAACAATAAAATATAGTTCGTCAATACTTATGTGTTTACAAAACATATCAAGTTCTCTCACAAATTCGGCTGGCGTAATCTGTGATGGAGAGTCCTTATATTTAATATAAATTGTCCTTTTATCAGGAATATAGCAAAATGTAGCGCTTTCGTAATTAGTGTTCTTTAACTTTCGCATGCGATCTAACTTTTTCTTTTCAATAAACACTAGCTCTGTCGAATCCTTTGGCGTGATATGCGTCTCCACAACTTTTGGTTGATCTGGCCATTCGCAACTGGAGTCTTTATCCGTTAAAGATTGCGTAGGCGGCGTTTGTTTACGTTTTTGCGCCCTTGTCATAATACTCAATATGTTGTCATTCATTTCTTTTAAATCTTTTATGCTTATATTGATACGAGACAACGCATCCGCAGCTGCATTGTCCGTACCTTTAATATACTCTACATTAAAATTATATTCTTCTAATACAAGCCTAAACTTCATTAACCTGCTCGAAGGATCTTTCATAGAAAATAAATAAACTAAGGGCCTATGATCCGTCTGAATTCTGAATGGTCTGCCATATAAATATGGACGATAATGTTTTATAGCCCAAACAATTGCCAATAACTCTTTTTCAATTATCGGATAATTTTTCTCCGCCTTATTCAAATTTCTGCTAGCATAGGCTATTGGTTTAAGGTGACTATTACATAGAACTGCGCCTATGGCATAATTTGACGCATCTGTCTGTATAATAAACTGATTTTGCTCCGAAAAGTCTGGATACTGCAAAACTGGTGGTGAAATAACACTGTCTCTCAGGGTTTCAAAAGCTTTCTGACATGCGCTATCCCAGATGAAGGGAACATTTTTCTTACATAATTGATTTAGAGGAATAGCTAATTGTGCGAAGTTGGGTACAAATTTCCTATAGTAATTTACAAATGCAATAAATCTTTTTAGTTCATCAAGATTTTTTGGTGAGGGATATTTTTTAACTATATCTATTTTTGAAGGATCTGGTAAAATTCCATCACCTGAAACCACATGGCCTAAATAAAGAATCTGTTTCTTTAAAAAGTCACATTTTTCCGGGTTTAATTTAAGGTTAACTTTACGCAATCGTTCAAAGATATCCTGTAAGTTTTTATTATGCGTTTCCAAGCTTGTCCCAAATATAATTAAATCATCTAGACATATGAAACATTTTTCATTAGTAAGCCCTGCTAATGCCATGTTCATCATGCGCGAGAAGGAGCCTGGGCTTGTCTTCAAGCCCATAGGCATTCGCACCATTTGGTACTGTCCGGAGCAAAATGCAGTATATTTTCTACTATCTTTTTCTAGTTCAACATTATAAAATCCGTTATATAAATCTAGATGTGTGAAATAAATACTTCCTGATAATGCATCTAATATCTCAGTCATATTCGGCAAAGGGTACTTATCGTCTTCAATCAAATTATTTAACTTCCGGTAATCAATAACTAATCTAAATTTCTTTTGACCACTACTATCCATCTTTTTGGGTACTAAAAGTAGGGGGCTCGACCAACAGCTATTACATTTTTCTATGATATTATCATCTAATAATTTATTAATTTGTTCGTTAATTTCCTTTTGTTGTGAGTATGGTAACCGATATGGTTTTGTAAAGACAGGATTGGCATTCGATTTTAAAGTAATTGTGTGTTTGTAAATATTGGTGGTCGATAGTTTGTCGCCGGGTAAGTAAAAAATATCTGCATATTTAGCACACAAATTCTCGATTGAAGTTTGTTCCTCCTCATTTAAATGTTTTAAATTCAGATGGGAAAATAATCGCTTAACCCTGTCAGCGTTTTTATCTGTGGCATTAAATGAACAAATCGAGTAATCACTCAATTTATGAATGGTTGGTTCGATATTCTTTAAAGTTACAGCATTATCTGTCGTATTTAAAATCCTAACCGGTATGAGTCCATTGCAGGGAGTGGCTAACGAATTCGCTAAGAAAACGCCTTCCTCTATTTCTTTAGAACAAATCACACATTGTTCGCTAAGATCTGTTCTTATGTAGTGTATTTGTTCACATCTGGCTGATATTTCATACATATTTCCATTCTCGCGCGCAAAAGGCAAAGTATATTTAGTACTCGTACTCGTCCATAAATCTAAACTATTGTTTTTAAAGTCAATGACTGCGTTATGTTTATTTAAAAAGTCTTGTCCTATAATTCCATGTGCCTTACAAGGCAACGTTTCAAATAAATAAAACTTGTGATTAAAGAAATGATTATGGCTTTGTAACTGTAAATATGCATATCCAATTGCTTGGACTGTGCCTCCTATGCCGTTTATGATAATCTTCTCGTTATGGATAGGAAGATTCTGTTCGCGCGCATATTTATATTTTAAGGCCGAAATTGTAGCGCCGGTGTCGAGTAACCAATAATATGATACGTTATTTACGAATAAATTTATCCAACAACTATTACTGTTTGATGCACAAATAAAATTATTTTCGTTATTCACGAAAAAACTTGTTTTCAGTAATGCAATTCACAGATTTATCGTTATCTTGCTGTTCGATATCCGCGACGCGCATACGTTCATTGCTCATCCACTGATTTCCGCGTCCGTTATAATGATTATTGTACCTACCTCTTGGTTGCGGTCTTCGCATGGACATACCTTGTGGAGGGAACGAGTGGCCTCTGTATGCTCGACCTCGAGTATTTGGGGTGCGATAAGCCTGATTTGAAAAAACTCGAGTATATCCGCCTCTCATACCACGATGATTTTGTCCTCTTCTAGTAAACAAAATATGTGGGTCAGAATTATTTTGGTACATACCCATGACATCACCCGACGTAGAAGGTCCCTCAGTTTCTTCCTCCTTGGCAGCCTGTATAGCGTCCTTGAGGGATTTGTAGTTTCTAGCTGCAATGACTGTGCTAAGCCTACGGTTTCGCAATCCATCTGCGAACTTTTTGATGGCAAATTTTTCATTGACATTCTTCAAAATATTGTAACTCTCCGAGTTGCCCTCAGATTGCGAAATCGTTAGCTCCACAAACATCTCTAATATTTTTTTTCCATAATCTTCGATATTTAAATCATTTTGTCTAATCCGATGCAATTTATCTTGGATAGAAGCGGCTGATTTTTGTGGTAAAAGCTCTTTACGCATATCTTTGGTTAAATCGTCAACATTTAAATAATTTGAATTTAACTTTAACTTGGCACTTTGAGACAATCTACTTTTAATTACAAATTTAATCAACTCATTTTTACAAGCGTCATTTTTTAAGACAGATGAGTAATATTCTATGTTATCTATCAGTGTTTTTGTATTCGATTCCTCATCAGTCATCTGTGGTAGCAAGGACAACGCAGTTTTTAAATTGAAAGATTCAATTTTTGTGCTAATATTTACACTATCTATATTTCTATCTATTTTTATCTATATTTACTTGAATTATCTTCTGAACAAAGTTGCTCTATTTCAGAATACAATGTTTCAATATTCGAAGAAAGCTTGTTCACTAATTCGGCGTCAGCGGAACTCAACTTTCCTTTCGTTATATCTATAGATAACGTATGTATTATAGATGTGTACTTTTCATAAAGATTGCCTGCTTCTTTTAACTTCTGAATTAAAATGTTCCCCTGGCGCCTTTTAGGTCCAATTTTAATTAAATATTGTCTTACAGCTTTTAAGCTTGTATACAAATCTTCTAATGTCTGAGACATAACTTACCAGGGCTCACAGAATACGTCATGTTTTGATATCACACTGCTACACACATATTAAATATTTATTTAGAGTATTACGTTACGTTAATATTAATCATCTGGACTACTTTATTTTTGTTTATATTTAACATACAGTCACTATAGTAAGGTCCAACGTTTTTCTTTTGGTAGGTATCACTTGTTTGTATACACCATCCTATAACGCCTTTGTTACTGTTCACGTACGAAATAATTTTAATGTTCTATATCTACGCCTGTTTTAACGCGCACAATTTTATTAATATTATTTCTCACTGAAAACACTTAGCACTTTTTGTATAAAACCGCACTATTTTGTATTATTTTATTTATTTACTTTTGATGTCGCTCTCGTCACTGGTTAAGCATCACGTTACACGCTACCGTCGCTGTTCCGTCCACTCGAACGTTCACGCCGAAAAAATGACCGACGTATATTACTTCTACTAATTTCTTGCTGCGTCCAGCGTCGATGGCATTTCTTGTACATGCGGTACACGAGGAAAATCAATCCAAGGCCTATAACTAAGGCGATAATGGATAGGATGACATTAGTCGTACTCAAGTGGAATCGTAACTCGTCTACAGTGGCTTGATTGGATCCAGCGGCATTTTGCGCAATTATTACTTCTTCACGTGATTGAGTTTTGCCCATTTTGTTGCACAATACTTTCTTAAATAACAATACGTGTGATTCACAATAAAACAGTCAAGTTTCTGCATCTTTCACAAAGTTAAGTAGTCACTGCAATGTTTTTAAATACCATGCCGAATATGGTTTTGCTCCGACGAGTTCTATGCGGTATCAAATATATGCGGCTGTCACGGTCGCCATGTACGGTACAGGTCGAACGTTAGGAATCAAACACAACGAATGCTGAGAATACACTGGTTTATTAATGTAAAGGCATTGGATTATATAGGATTTGCGATTACATACAAGTACATAGTATAGTGGGGACCTCACAATGTAATACGATTATAGAGTTCAAATCAAAAGTGAATGTTTATAAGAGTAATGCATGGCCAGGCGGACAATAGGCGCTGTTCAGTTTTCCTAATACCACATAACTAAGCTATATAATAGATGTTACATACTGATTAAAGACAAGTGTGCAAAAGTCGTAATTTACATACTTGTCATCATCATCATCATCATTTCAGCCGAAAGACGTCCACTGCTGGACATAGGCCTCCCCCAAGTGTCGCCACATTGGCCGGTCCCGTGCGACTCGCATCCAACGGATTCCCGCAACCTTCACCAGGTCATCGGCTAGTGACACTAGTGACAGTGCATTTATTCAATCGAGACAAATCGAAAATGGTTTATCGAATGAACTTCTTGAAATCATTGCCTGGATAATGATCATTCTGTCCTTATTTGCGTTCATATACGGACTAACATCATGGTGCGCCATCAAAAAAATATTTGTGTCGAAGTTTTAGAAACTACATGCTTCTCAACGTGATGGTTCAAATGTGCTACGTGCGTTTGTGTACCACTTTTCTGATATTTTTTCGTTTTGTGGTTACTATCGAAAACTGTGTTTTGTATCTATATATGATATATTAATGTACGGTGCACTTTCTTTTAAATTTCGGTTACTCATTTTGTGCTATATTTTTTATATCGATTTTGTACAAGTTTTTAACTTGGACATTCGTAGGAGGTACCTTAAAAGTAATCTCTTTGCCTGGGATGTTTCTTTTTTGACAGTGTTCTTATATAATTTTGCTGGATGGTTCCTCCATTTGTATTTCTCTATGGGTATACTTACAATTCATATCGGCATGACATTGCTACTAATACCTGTGGTGATAAGTTTGATTATTTACATAATGGTCGTGAATTCACTGTTCTGTAGTAGTAACGTAGGATGTGACAAATGGCGTCGCTTCTACCTAACCATATTAATATTTGTGCTCAGTGTTATACTGTTTACAAGATGTTTTAGGGATAACGAATATAATATGTTTATAATATAAGAGTATTTGGAGAATTCTAAAATATGTACAACAGTGCAAATAAGGACAGAATGATCATCATCCAGGCAATGATTTCAAGAAGTTCATTCGATAAACCATTTTCGATTTGTCTCGATTGAATAAATGCACTGTCACTAGTGTCACTAGCCGATGACCTGGTGAAGGTTGCGGGAATCCGTTGGATGCGAGTCGCACGGGACCGGCCAATGTGGCGACACTTGGGGGAGGCCTATGTCCAGCAGTGGACGTCTTTCGGCTGAAATGATGATGATGATGATGACAAGTATGTAAATTACGACTTTTGCACACTTGTCTTTAATCAGTATGTAACATCTATTATATAGCTTAGTTATGTGGTATTAGGAAAACTGAACAGCGCCTATTGTCTGCCTGGCCATGCATTACTCTTATAAACATTCACTTTTGATTTGAACTCTATAATCGTATTACATATAGAACCTAATTGTTTAACCTAATGTTATCTGCGAAAATATTTCTGTGTCTCGAAGATGTCGTCATGACCTACACTCACATGCACAATTAAGCGCCCTCCCTTCTTGATTATTGTAAAATTGTAAAAATAGGTGCTACCTTAGCTGGTACTATTTATTTAATATGTTGCATTCACACTAAGATATGGGATAATATATTGGGGCAATTCAGTAAATAAGGAGTATGTCTTCAAAGCTCAAAAAAGATGCATCAGAGCTATGTGTGGTTTACAAAGTACCGACAGCTGTCAACCTCTATTTAAAAGCCTGAAAATCTTAACCTTGCCTTGCCTGTATATTTGTGAGGTAAATATATCTGTTAAAACCAACATGAACCTATATGAAATCGCTTTCAAAAGTCAATATAGGAAACTACGCGATAGAAATAAGTTAGAGCTTAAATTACCATATGCAGCTACGGCTTTAATGAGGAAAAGCTTTTTTTGTATGGCCCAAAGAATATTTAACAAGTTACCTTGCTCAAGAAGAAATCTAAATTTGGTCAATTTCAAGCGTAAATTATGTACTATATTAATACAGAAATGTTACTATTGTCTAAGCGACTACTTTGATGACAGCTCTTTGACATAATGATATTTGTATACTTGTAACATGACAATAAAAGCATGACGACTCTAACAGTTCTAGACAATATCAATTTTAACATTTTTCGTAACAACATAATGACATCATTGCTATTTTTAATTATTGGCATTATCGTATTTAATTTAATATTGACATTGCCGGACATTACCTATGCATTTTATTAAAATTGATATTGATTCTGCTAATTAAACTTTTACTTCTATATAATATTATTACCTATAGATTAATTTACTACCTAGTTGGCTAAATTTGTACGCCAAATGGCAAAACATGAAGAAACTTTAAATTGTATTGTACCATCCTGCACACTATTGTTACCTGTGTTTACAAATAAAGACTATTGATTGATTGATTGATTGATTGATACTGATTGTGCTGGTTGCAAGCAACTTTTTGAGTCTTTTCGATTTAAAAAAATCGACGTATTACGTTTACACCACGCGGACGTGCTAGGACCTCCATTTTGTTTTATTTATCCTCCAAAATACTTTCAAATAAATCACCTAATTTCAGACATTGTTCTTATAGATCTTTTTAAGGTTTCGTACTAAAAGGGTAAAAACGGGACCTTATTACTAAGCCTCCACTTGTCTTCGTCTGTTTGTCTGTCACCACTCTATATCTCATGAACCGTGATAGCTAAACATATGAAATTTACACAGATAATGTATTTCTGTTTGCCGCTATAACAACAAATAATAAAGATTAATTAAAAATTAAAGCTTAAGCTCTAACTTATTTCTATCGCGTAGTTTCCTATATTGACTTTTGAAAGCGATTTCATATGGGTTCATGTTTGTTTTAACAAATATATTTACCTTTTAAATATACAGGCAAGGCAAGGTTAAGATTTTCAGGCTTTTAAATAGAGGTTGACAGCTGTCGGTACTTTGTAAACCACACATAGCTCTGATGCATCTTTTTTGAGCTTATACTCCGGGGGCCACCACGTGGCTCCCGGCCACCGTTGGCACGGGCCTGTGGACGGTGGGCTATGGGCTAGCTCGCCGTCCGTCCGTCTCATGACGACAGGCCGTGTCGACGGCGCGTTCGTGTTCCACGCGCGCCTCAAAGAGAGTCAGCAATAGGAAGGGGTCCGCAAGGACCGATGCCTGCCGGGGTTGCGGGACTGTTCGAAAGAGATACCGTGACCCCGGAACACAAAGGGCGATGAAGGAACATGGATGGGTTTTAGTCAGTAAAAGTCTGACACTCCCTCCTGCTCCGCCCAGAGCGGGAGAAGTCATTTGAAGATTTCCCATCCGAAAAAAAAAAAAAAAAAAGACATACTCCTTATTTACTGAATTGCCCCAATATATTATCCCATATCTTAGTGTGGATGCAACATAGCCGTGGTAAGCCATTAAAAGAGATTCTAGGCTAACTATTTTAGCCAATTTATAGAGTGCATATGCAAATTTATTGACTTTTTTACAAATGTCTTCCGTTTGAGGTTTCCAGGACAAGTTATTATCTATAATAACACCAAGGAACCTAGTCATAGTTGCCGACTCTAGTTTAGTCCCCAAGTAGTTAATGTCAAGGTTTATATTAGGAATCCTTTGATAAAAGTGCATTATTTTTGTCTTCTCTAGATTTATTACAAGATTATTATTATTTAGCCAAGTAATTATTTTATTCAATGTCAAATTTATCTCTGCTTCGTACGTTTTAGGATCATCACATTTTATTACTACCGGGCTGTCATCGGCAAACAATAGCATCGGATGCTTTATTTCTCTAGGCAAATCATTTATATAAGTCAAGAATAGTGGAGGTCCCAACACACTGCCTCCACAGAAATGAATAAATTCATAAAATCATGAAAATATTATATGTAAAACGACTATTTCTTATACTAAAGCAGACGGCTATTTTAGAATTAAAAATACTCGTTTCGTTACGTTACGTTTACCAACACCGCGCACTCGTGAAAAAAACGATTAAGCTACGTAACTTTACCGCCGACGCCGTATTTGGAGTACATAAATACACCTCAGGAAAGGACTAAGAGTTCCTAAAATCCCGTCGGAAGTGTGTGGTTCTGCGGGCGATCAATCTACCCAGCCAATTGATTGCAGTTCACTGCTGTACACACAACTGCTGAACACACTTTTCAATTAAACGGGTTTTTTGTTTTGATAAAATGTTTTAAGCATACGATGTAACACGAAAACATGTTAAACAAAGTGCCCTTCAAACTGAGACCGGTTTAAGGCCCGGACTCTACTTGAGCGGAGACGAGACGAGCCGAGCAGAGATGTGTTGTAAACCATTAATTGTATTTCGTTATTTGCATTTGGGTAGTATTTAAACGTACGTACGTAGTTTTAACTATAAATTAGTTTTAAGTGATAAAAATAATTAATTTAGATCATATTACCTATTACTAAGTGAGAGACTGACTGCGAGTGACGAGAAATCAACAGAACAGCAACTTATAAAGATTAATTTGAGTTACTTGAAATACAAATGTAGCTTCATAATATTTGAGTGACCTACTATTTTTGTTTGAGTGTTAACGTTACGTCCTGCATTTTTTTCAATATTTGGCAAATGATTTATTTATTCTGAGCGGCATTTTATCTTAAATGAAGTGTTAGAGTGGTGTCGAGTAGTCATGTTCTAAAAATAGAAAACGTAGCGTCAAAGATAAAGGTTCTTAAACCCGCGCTCGCTTCGCTCGCATATTAAATAACACTCTTTGACTTCTGTCCCCGAAGTGCCGGGCGGCACTTCGGGGACAGAAGTCTCTCTGCCGGCCTCCTTCGTCGGCCTACGGCCCGGAGCCCACACCCATAGAGGATTTAAAAAAAAGTTAGGCAAAATCGTCTCTATTTAAGATAGACGATTTTTCCTAACTTTTCACTCACTTTTGTCGCTCACTTTGTAATTTAGTCGCACGGCTAGAATTTCTATCTGAAATGGATTAATCACCACCCTCGTTCTGGATTTTATTATTACTCAATATTCGTCGTTAGTTTAGTTAATTTTTCGCTTACTCAAATTCATACCACTCAAGTTATTAAAACAGTATCTCATCATCAGTCGCTTAGTTTTTATTTATTCACTCGTTTTATAATTCCCCCTTTTCATTTATCGTTTCCGCTTAGCTTATAAATGTAAAAGGTTTAGGCGCAAAAGGCCTTAGGATTCTTAAAATGGCAACAGATTCGTAAAAGGACTAATTCTTAAAATGCCCAATTTGCAAAACGAATAATTCTTAAAATACCCAATTCGCAAAAGGACTAATTCTTAAATGTCCAATTCTCAAAATGGTTCATTATCAAAATGGCTAATGCTCTAATTTATGGCAAATTTTGCCCTGTAACGCCAGGCCCAACTTTCTATGGAGTTTGGGTTTCTCCTTTAGCGAATGAACCACTTCAATACAAAACTTCATCACCCTTTTCTACCTCTTGTGAGTTGAAATGACAAGAAACAAAGATTGACGTTATCTTAGTTACCTATTAGTGATTTTAACTTTAAGAATAAAGAACTTTAATTATAAAAAAGTATCATCCCCTTTTCACCCAGGGTTGAAATTCTAACAACACCATTTCGTTAGCTTCCAACCATAAGCCTAGATAATAAATTTTGTGATTTTTACTTCGAAAATTAAGGACTTTCCATACATAACTTCATCCCCCTTTTTAACACTTCGGGGGAGGAATTATGAAAAACCCTGAAACACATATAAATTAACTTTCAATCGTCAGCCTAAACATAACATTTGAAGATCCTATCTATAAAACTGTCGATTTTCCATATAAACTTTCATCCCCTATTGAACTCCCTTAATCCTTCCTTATTTCTTGTTTTCTGTGCAAAATTTCAACTTTCTAGGTCCAAGAGTTTGGGCTGGGCGTTGATGAGTCAGTCAGTCAGTCAGTCAGGCCTTTTTTTTTATTTATATAGATTATTTATTAACCATATTCATCATTAATACGCATCACACATAGCCTTTCTCGTTTAGGCCAGACCTTATTCCCAGTTCTTAGGGTCGTCACTAAAGAAGACACCCATGTTCTTTTTGTTTTAATGAGTTTGTTTTATTATGTTTACTTCAGAATACAGGGTGTAACAAAAACTCTAACGAAAGCCGTCAACCAAACATTATGTACATCAAACTAAGTAACTTTATGCAAAAATATTTGCTGGGAAACGCACTCAAAACATTGTGCTGATGGATGCATTGAATAGTACAGGGGTCGTGGAGATGTTTAAAGTTAATATCTTACTTTAAAAATATGTATATAAAAAAAACTTAAACTTTAATAAAGTTATGAAACCTATCTTTTCCCAGTCCCGTGACCCGTTTTGACCGGTCCCGTGGGACTCGCATCCAACGGATATAGCAGCCTTCACCAGGTCATCGGTCCACCTAGTGGGAGGCCTTCCAACGCAACGTCTTCCGGTTCGCAGTCGCCACTCCAGAACTTTTCGGCTCCATCGGCCATCCGTTCTGCGAGCAATGTGCGCTGCCAACTGCCACTTAAGTTAGGCAATTCTTCGGGCTACCGTCCTTAAACTTGGTTCTCTTGCGGATGTCTTCATTCCTGATTCGATCACGCATGGAAACTCCGAGCATTTGGGTGACTTTAAGCCTTCTGATGAGGCCCATTGTGAGCGACCACGTTTCGGTCCCGTATGTGACCGAACACACTGGTAACACACTGTGGTCATAGACTTTCGTATTGAGACACTGTGGTAAGTTGAACGAGAAGATACCGCACAACTTCCCGAACGCTGCCCAGCCGAGTCGGATTCGACGTTTGACCTCTTTCTTCGCTTCCAGATTAAGAATTGAGCTGATTTTCTAAATTTTAAAATAAAAAAATATGACTAATAGATAATTTTAGACCATATCTCATTATTACATTTTGGCCCACGGTTTTCCATCTCCTTTGCCATTTTGAGAACTGGACATTTAAAGAATTAGTCCTTTTGCGAATTGAGAATTTTAATTTTTACATGCAATTGATACAAATATCCTGGATGGCTAAACATGCGGACTCTAATATCTGACTGTAACAACTTTATACCATGTTTAAGGCAAATAAAGACTTATCTTATCTAAGAATTAGTCGATTTGCGAATTGGGCATTTTGAGAATTAGGCCTTTTGTGCCTAAACCATGGGAAAATGGTTGAGCTGAAAGGAGAGACGTCTCATATTTGTTTAGGCCAAGCAGACAATAGCGCACAGCGGAGACGAGCAAAGTGTGCGGCAGTCAGTAAATTGGGCGTGAGTAACCTGTACTCACATAGCTCTGCTCTGGTCTCACATCTCCGCATAGCTTCGGTAGATGGGCCTACACATCAGCTCCTATACGACGACCCGAATGGCACAGCAGTTATAGTGAGGCTGCCTTACGTTCTTAAATCCGTCAATTTACTGATTTTGATATGGCGAGCCTAGACTAGTTTAGTTATTTTCATAGTATTTTGTCATGCTGTCATGCGGTATTTTACTATAGGGACGAGCTGCAGACATCGAGTCTATATTTATTCTGCAGAAAATATATGAATTACGTAGACGCGATTCTCTAAGAGAACTGTTTAAGGAAATTAATGTCACAGTACCTTGTCAATACGATCCGAATGGCGCAGCGGTAGTGAGACTGCCTTACGTTCTTAGGGTCCCGGGCTTGAATACCGGTAGGAGCAAATGTTTGTGTGATGGACATGGACATTTGTTTCTGAGTCATAGATGTTTATATGTATATTACGAATGTATTTACAAACAAAAAGTATACATGTGTAATGTCCAGCGATATTTATTCTTTTTATTTACACATCTCTTCTCCTCTCCGCTTCACACATCTTAGCACGTCTCCACTGTGGTGGAGTCCGGGCCTAAACTTTATATAGTGGGTGATCTGTTGAGATGTTGAGGTCACTATGGACAAAAGTAAAATAATAAAAGGTGTAGAAAGTTCTTTGGACAATGATTGACTGGTACGAAAAACTTCTGTTCCTGGTTTAATTCAGACTGGACTAAATCTCTCACACAGATGGGAGAGAGACAAATAAATACGACATTATATGCCTAGTTTGGCACCGAGTCCGCGTATCACTGGTCAGTTTCCTTCACTCGTCAGTTTATTTCATTTGCCAGTTTTGTTAATTAGTCAGTGTCGCTTATTGGATAGTTTTGTGACTTAACCTGTTGCGTCAATTTGTCAGGTTTTAGTGTTTGCAGAGTGAGTGTCTGCCAAAACAGCAAAACTAACTAAACAATGAGTTCTGGCAAATTAAATAAACTGACGAGTGCGTGAAACTGACCAGTGATCCACGGACTCCACATGCCATCATGATCAAACAGGATAGGACCTACTATTATGATTTACATACTTGCCGTATAACAAAACGATTAATTTAAACGGTGTTCGGAAGCATGGCGGCATAACTCATCGGAACGCTTCCAATTGCGCACGCGAAGCTCACCATGGTTAACGACAAAACCAGTATTAGCGACACTAGTGCATATAACACCAGTGCAAAAAACACCAGTGCATATGGCACCAGTGCATACTACGCCAGTGCATATCACGCCAGTACATACGATACCAGTGCATTCGTAATAACACAATCAGAAGATGTTACATCGGTAGATATTTTTAAAAAAATTGCCTGGATTATTATTGTGTCAAGTGGTTCTGCTCTCATATACGGAGTGACATCGTGGTACTTCATCAAAAAGTTTCGGCACATCAGAAACTATGTGCTTCTCAACGTGATGCTTGCAAATTTGCTACGTAGTATTCTGTCTGTATTTGCTTTGTGAAACGTTTATCTTCGATGGCGAAGGTTACGAACATCGTTTTCAGTGTGTTAATTTCTTTAAATATCTTTTTTTGTACTTCATACTAACGTTTGATTGTTGGTTACTCGTATTGAGTTATATTTTTTATGTTGACTTTGTAAGGATTTTCAACATTGACATTCGTAGGAGGTACCTTAAGAGTAGTTTATTTGGCTGGGGTATGCCTTTTTTAATAGTATTTTTATATTATCTTGCTGGTTGGCTACTGGATTGGTTGGACACGAGAGAATCTCTCACCGTTCCTATTGGTATGTCGTTATTATTAATAACGACATAATAATACCTGTGACGATAAGTTTGGTTATATACGTTATAGTTGTATATTCTCTGTTCCGTGGTGGTGAATCTGGCACGAGTACAACTAACAAATGGCGTCGCTTTTACGTAGCAACCTTGATATTTATAGTAAGCGATATAATAGTATTATACGCTGCTAAGGAAATATTTAACGTTAAGCATAACTTAATCGAACTTGTGGGAGCATCTGGAGAATTACTGAATTCAATAGCGTTGGTTGTGTATTTCATCTTCAGTAGAAGCAATAGAGAATTGTGGCGTGAATTTTTAAACAGAAGACTGTTAAAAAAGTCTCAAGAAATGATCTGAAATGTAAATGTTTTTGAGACATCTTTGAGGAAAATGAAAACTGGTTAGAATTTTAATGAGCCCAGTTCAAAACATTCAAATTACAAATATTTGTAACTCGTTTGTTGTATTCGCCATGGGATCAAAATATAGTGTAAAGTTTGTTGTTTGTAAAATTGTATTATGATGTAAAATATATGTAAATAAAAGAAAGTACATACTCTCTATGAGTTAAACAAGCTTTAAAAGTGGTTTTGTGAATATTGTTTATAGTTTTTATTTATTTTTGTACTTTTAGTGCCCATTGTATTGTAGAATTACGTATCAGTTGTACTTACAGTGTAAGATTTTCTAGAAAATTAATAATATTATTATTTAAAAGTAATAGAAGTTTTGTTTTTATTTCCTTGTTTTTTCCTTATTCAACTCTTTGGATCTTCATGGATCTAAAACAGGTACTGGCACAGCTGCTGGAGTCTTCTCGGAGGATCTCAACATCCACATAGCCAACCCTCTGGAGGGGCACAACACGGTATTTCAGGCAGAATGCATGGGCAAATCCTATCGGCATCTGCCATCTTAGCCAGGGAGGTTGTGGACCACTCAATTCGCATACTCTCAGACAGCATGCAGCCATGCTGTCTGAGAGTACTGTTAGCACCAAACAACCACACAGTCAATTCTGGGTTAATAAACGAGTGTCACCAACGCCTGATCCAGGTTAGTAATCTCAATAATATAACCATCCAATGGATCATGGGACACAGCGATTCCCGTGGCAATCATGCGGCGGACGAACTCGCTAGAAGGGGATCGAGCATGGCAGCGGTGGGACCCAAACCTATCGTACTCCTCCCTTTCCGATACCTACGCACACTGGTAAGGTTCCGTACACACCCCGCGAGATTGTCAGCAACATTAAGGCGCTGCTGGCCTTTCTCGGGGAGTTAGGGTCGATCGAATAAATTTACCACCCGTACGCAAAATACGCGCTTGACGTGGAGTTGCGGACACCCAGCCCACTATACAATACAATACAGTGGGGTCGCAACACATTTTCTTCTTCTATTCAACCTATTCAATCGTCACGCTATCATTTTCTCCTTTTTCCTTCAAATCATTCCTTACACAATCCATCCATCTTTTCTTTGGTTTTCCTCTCCCTCTGCAACCATCAGTCATCACATATACCCATACCACGACAGTCAATTACCCTTTCAACTTTTCTGTAACTGGCGCAACTTTCAAACTCATTCCTATAATAATATACTCATTCCTTACTTTATCCATTCTTGTCACACCACACATCTACCTCAACATTCTCGTCTCCACTACACGTAATCTTTTTTTTTCTGTTGTCACAAGTTTGCTGAAGAAAATTTCTGCTGAATTGGAAAGTGTGCTAGTGAACTGTATATCGGACTGGTGTTCGCAATTCCACGTCCAAAGCAAGCCGTTTTCCGTACGGGTCGAAAAATTTATCATTCGATCCACCCTAGGTACCCAAGAAAGGCCAGCAACGTCTTGATGTTCTTTAGATTTTACCTACACTTACAGTACGTGGTATAAGATCATAAAAACATAAACAACTCAGATCTCGCGAAAGAAATAAAAACTGCTGTTTCATACAAAATATCAATATCTACTCGACTCAAAGGATGTGATAACTGTTCATGTCAGTTTGTGTGACGATGTGTTTTCAAGTGTGTTTTTGTTCTTCTTGTTGCAAAACTTGCTGAACGGATTTGTATGAAATTTGGCACACAGGTAATTTATCATTATCTGCCTAGCCTTTTCCCAACTATGTTGGGGTCGGCTTCCAGTTTTACCGGATGCAGCTGAATACCAGTATTTTACATGGAGCGATTGCCTATCAAACTTCACAACTCAGTCAGTACTGAGTACCCCTTGGCGAGACTGGTTGTCAGACTTTCTTGTACTGACTACTTAAAGACTGTCAAAGATCTACAAATAACAGCCAACTCAAACTCAATCTTTTGGTAAGACTGGTTGTCAGGCTTTTTGGCCTCTGACTACCTATCGACGTCATAGATCTACAAATGACAGCCGGGACCAACGGCTTAACGTGCTTTCCGAGGCACTGAGGAAACTCGGTATGTAATGGGTTGGTAATCCATCCACAGACCAACCTAGGCAAGCACGGCTTAACCTATCGATCGACCCGAGCGGCTGTTATTATTTAGCCACGAGCTCCACACAGGTAATTTATAATATATATTAAAAAAAAAACAATATTTTTATCAAAGACCACGCGGGCGAAGCCTTGGGCATAAAGCTACTTTAATACAAAAATAGGTAAACAAAAACAAAAAAAAATTATGCCATCTAAAGGTATTTATTCATCCTTAATTAAATGTCTGGCATCAGTATCGATATAAACGACGTCAAAAGCAGCGCAAGATGAATGAATTTGACGTCGATAAGTTAAGTAAGGGTCATAACTGTGATTCATTATACTTGTCAGACTCGTCTGAGGAAAAACTAAAGTGGTTTTATAGAGTGGCGGAGCCTGCAAAGGTGTGGACGCGTATCACTACACAACAGCGCGCTCTGACCTGCACACGCGACGCTCACCAAATTACCATGCCCGACGACGACCAATACAAAGACAGTGTCACCAAACAAATCGACGAATTATTTTCCACTGAAAATGTCGTCATTATCGACTGGATTTTGTTCGTGCCCACGCTGCTAGCGTTCATATACGGAGTGACATCGTGGTGTATTATTCCGAAGTTTCGCAATTTCAGAAACTATGTATTTCTCAGTGTAATCCTAGCGAATGTGATCCGTTTGTTCGTGTTTGAGTTGTGCGTGGCTCTGGTCAGTGAGGAGACGATCATGCGGTACCCAATTGTGCGTGTGCTACCTGTGTCTTTAACTATATATTGTTCACTATGTTTACATTGTTGGTTACTAGTATTGTGCTTCTACTTTTATATAGATTTAGTGAAAGTTTTCCGTGTTGAAATTCGTAGGAGGTACCTAAAGAGTGCCCTATTCGCCTGGGGCCTACCCTTGGTATCATCAGTAATTTACTTCGTTGCTGCGTTGTATTGTTATGTATTAAAGTCAACTGAAATTGTTACTGACTATATGTTTCGAGCTCTAACTAAGACCATATTAATAATTCCTGTGATGATTAATTTTGTAATTTATATATCAGTTGTGTTTTCTCTGTTTCGTGGTTGTAAAGCTGCTGCAAGACCATGTATTAGTAAATGGTGTCGCTTCTACATAGCGACATTAATATTTGTACTCAGTAACGTATTACAATTAACTGTTCTGTTAGAAATATTAGATTGTGAGATATTAATAATTGTTGTTATAGGGGAATTAGGTATGTATTTAAATACGATAGCATTAGATGTGTTTATAGTCATAGTGAAGAGTAATCGAGAGCTATGGCAAGAATTTATAAATAGGAGATCGAAACTAAATTGGCAAGAAGTTTAATATTTGGCGTTAGCTATGAGGATAAACAAACTAGTCAGACCGCTGATGAATCAGGTTAAGTACGCAAATGTGAAACGACTATTTTTTTAGATTTACCTCGACGATGCTATCAGGTAAACATGATATTTTTTTCTAAGAAATCTTATGAGGTTGTGCCATGTTCTACATTTATGGGCTTACTAGCTTATTCGCCCGCTTACTTTAGT
This sequence comes from Xestia sexstrigata, assembly GCA_941918905.2. Classification (NCBI taxonomy): domain Eukaryota; kingdom Metazoa; phylum Arthropoda; class Insecta; order Lepidoptera; family Noctuidae; genus Xestia; species Xestia sexstrigata. Next base: position 10,914,542 of record OW799225.2, read on the forward strand.
ATTGTCCTACGGGATAGTACAACCAGGATAGTTTTCTTTGTGTGAGTGTCAAATTTTATCCCAATCTGTTCAGTAGTTTTTACGTGAAACAGTAACAAACATCCATTTATCATCACAAACTTTCGCATTTATAACAGTAGTAAAGTTTATGAATGTTTTCTAAAATTAATAAGTGTTTAATGTCTTATTAACAAGTTTGACGTTTAAAACTCGCTTCAGTAATTAAAAATCATAAATGATTGGTCAGAAATACTTTTAATAAAAGGCCTGCGCAGAGACCGAGGTAAATTCTCAGTGGACATGTTTTCCACGCATCAGGGATTTTTGTACATCACAGTCATGAGTTCCACGTCTGCACAGGCCATAAAGGCGCATCCCCACCGACTTTTATAAATTGCCATATTACAATTGAGAAAAATACCACTAGAAATAGAATAGTTTAGTTTAGTTTATTTATTATTTGTTTCTGTCAATTATTTATCTAAACATGTGCGTTCTACGCAAAGAAAAAATAAGATGTGTGTAACTTGTTACGTTTGCTGGTTGACCTTTACGATCTCAATTAATTCTATAAACATTGGGTATTAAAAAATGTATTATTTTGTTTAGAAGACAGAATTAAAAATAAAATGATAATTACAGCAAATCTTTGTTTTAATAATATGTTAATAGAGTTCTACAACTTTACCACATAAATTACCAGACAAAATCGTAGTAAAAATAAGGGTGTAAATAACCTCTTAGCGAAGCTAAAATGCACTTGTCCTCCCCGTCGTCGTCGCGATCATTTTTTTGTTCTAGACTATACCTGGGTACCCTCTAGTTACGGAGATATTGGGGGTCAAAGTTACAACTTTTTGGCAAGATTTTTTTAAATACACGTTTTTAATGTAAGATTTTACTTTAAAGTCCTCCACGGCACCCGTACTACTCAATCCGTCCACCAGCGCAATGTTTTCAGTGCTTTACATTGAGTTCTACCACAAAACACGATTTTTCACCCCAAAAAAAGAAAAAAGTCGTTTCCCAGCAATAATTTTTGCGTAAAGTTACTTAGTTTGATGTACATAATGCTTGGTTGACGGCTTCGTGATGAGGTTGTTTACACCCTGTATTATCATTGAAATGAAAACAAATCCACATACAACAATCACAAACCACATAAATAAAACATAGACAAATAAATCATTGACATTACACACACACACACACGCCCCAAATGTAGGGAATTAGGTAATCGGCGTGTGGTAAGACTGTCACCTTTTATGTGGGCTGTGGTTCTTTTCTCGTACCGCAGTGAACAAGGAATTGGAAGATCAATGTATGGCGGCGCGTGCGGCAGCCGAGCGGTTTAGCAGCGCCTGCCGGCAGGGCACGCGGCGAACATGGCTCGCGCTGCACCACCGTGATGGCTGTCGAAATATTGCACGCCACGCGTCGTCGTCGTTGTCGTCATTGTGTGCATCATAGTGATGATTAGCATAATTAGCCTATAACGTACCTCATCTGTACATTACTATCTTTCTAACAGCTGTGAGGCAGGCCTCCTCTCTGTGAGAGTCGCCTGTACCACGCGAACTCTGTACTGGTTGGTAGATGGCCCATGTGCTCGAATTAACAGTTCCAGGATATACTTTTTCCCTAGTCACATTTATTTTAGTTATCCGGTTTTGTTCCACTCCTAGGCAAAGGCCATTCCTTTCACTTCTCACGGTGGTGCGCTACTTCTCGCCAATTTGCGAGGAAGCCAGCCATCCCAGGCGTCCTGTAACACGTCACGTTACACATTCTTATCAGAGTTTTAAATAAATTAATTGATTCAAACCGAAAATATAATTTATTTTTAATGAACTCGTCTGGATATCGGATTATTTTAGGGTTCCGTACTAAATAAGTTCCACAAAATTGCGAATTGAATCGCATGTCGGTTTATAACAACCGGTTTATTTGGAGTCCCATTTTTGACGTTTATTTAAAGAATTGAAATGGTTCCAATAATATTTACGTGTTATGCACTACAGATGCACTAAGTCAAAATTACCATACACTCAATTATTAAAGCGTTATAACTTTCAAGGCTTGGAGTCTAGACACAACCTGCTGGTGGCCATGATGCTGCAGGGTATGTGTAATAACAGATTCGATTGTCCTGATATGACTAATAACCTATGTTACATTGGACCTAGAACTGTGATGCGCCGAGAGGCGCGCGTGCCCCGGCTTTTCCACACTGCATGGTGTAGAACTCACGCTGGCGCACGGGCGCCTCTCCGACGTCATCGACATCGTAGATACATACGTATTTTATAAGTCACATTTTATTGAACTTGATATTTTCGCGCTCACACACTTTAAGTTCAAAAGGATGGCTATTGAATCCTTAAAGTAGCTATCATCCCTAAATACATAATATGAGTTCTTACTTAATTTTCTGTATTAATAATGCACGCATTTAACTATTTTCTTATCATTATTTCGCGGATATTGGTGTGGGATACACGTTTATTTACTTTTAAACTTATTTTGTCATACTTTCATTGTAATCTGTAACTGCTATAATTATTTCCAAATAAAGTAAAACAAAAAATAAAAATTACAGGCTTTTATTTTAGAAACCAGCAATGCCATCAATTGAAATTAAATGTTCAAAAAAAATTATAGGCGCTTATATTTCTTCTGAGAGATTTGAAACAAATTGCCATTTTCAGAGCAATAAGGGGTTTAAATTTTAAAGTGGGGTTAGAAAATCATGTCAGTTAAGTATATCTCTCATTGAACAGCTGCGTATATCCACTCTAATAATATTTTTATCTACACTCATGCTATAAATCCTCTATAAAAGTATCTGAAACAGTTAGCTTATGGCCAACATTAAAACAGCCTGTCATAATAATCATTATTATACTCAGCTTCGTCCTCGAGATTAGCATATAAACACAATGTAGTAGTAACACGTACGGTGTTGCCTTTGCGCACTGAAAGTCAAAAGCCCTATACCTAAAACTAAAAAAAATACGTTTATTTTACACATTTTTAGGTGAGGGTAGATATCAAAGAGTATAATAATAATATGGGAGGTAGACATACTCGTATTTCCTTTGCTCGATTGCATGTTCTATTGCTCATTCACAGTTCAGTTCCTCAGTGACTGAAGTCCTTATTACAATATTTGGAGAGGATTCGTCTGTGGAAAAGATCTACGGCAAAGAAATTCAGACTGACCTGGCTATTCGGCTACAGCATGTGGCTACTAAGGGCTTGTCTAGCGAACTTCGCAAGGAACTTATTGAAAGATACTTACCTCCTAGTAATTGCAAGCTAATTGACTCACCGGTACTGAATTTAGAAATAAAGGCAGCCATATCAGAAGTTGTCTTAAAGAGAAATAAGGGTATTGAGATGAAACAAAAACAGTTAGGTTGTGCCATTTCATGCCTAAGTAATGTTTTTACTCTTATGATCGCTAAAGAGGACAAAGACATGGAATTGATACAAATGATGATGGACACTGTACGCCTTCTTTGTGACAATCAACACTCGGACTCAACACTCCGCCGAAACTTTATTTTAAATAATTTAAAAAAAGAGATAAAGGAACAAATACAAAAAACAACAATTGACAAACACCTTTTCGGATCAGACTTAGCTGAAACATTAAAAATGGCAAAAACAATAACAAAAACTGGAGCAGAATTAAAATCAACCATTTCTAGGCCAACCATCAACAGAGCGAAGACAGCGCCGACTCCACCTCAATCAATGTTCCAACAACGGAACAATTTAAACTGGCGGGCTCCTCCCCCGAGTCGCAGGCAAACGGGGACTCAGAGGACGAGGGAGCCTGCACAGAGAAATCTGCCCGCGAGCACCTCGCGCGGTTCATATCGAGGTCGGCAGCAGACAACGCCCGCAGCACGGGCAAGCTACCGCAATCGTCGCTAGATGTTACCGGGGTAAGCAATTATGCTGGTAGACTGGTACTTTTTTATGACACCTGGTCAGAACTAACTTCGGATCCGACTGTTCTTTCATGGATTTCTGGATATAAAATACCTTTTTCAACTAAGGTAATACAGTATACTATCCCTAGTAAAAGAATCTACTCAACATCAGAAAAACAACATTTCAAAAAATGTATTGACGAATTGATATGCACTGGTGCTATCACTCATTGCAGTCCTTGTGAAGGGCAGTTTATATCAAACATATTCTTGATACCTAAGTCCAACGGTAAACATAGATTCATACTTAACTTAAAAAATCTTAATCAATTTATAGAAACACAACATTTTAAACTCGAAGATTTACGGGAACAGTAGATTTAAAAGACGCATATTTTTTGATAAAAATTCATGATGATCATAAAAAATATCTCAGATTCGAATTCGAGAATGTTTTGTATGAATTTAATGTGTTTCCGTTCGGCCTAAACACGGCACCTTTTGTATTTACTAAGATAATGAAACCGGTTGTCAGGCTGCTCAGATCCTGTGGTTATGTGTCTAGTATATATTTAGATGATTTGTTGCTTATTGGCAATTCTTATGATGATTGTTTAGAAAATATAGCTGTAACTCTGCAACTATTGACAGCCTTAGGATTTATTATAAATAAAGAAAAATGCACCTTATTGCCTACGACATTATGTAAATATCTTGGTTACATAATTGATACAAAAAATTTCAAATCAGTTTACCCACAGAAAAATCCATTAAAATTAAAAATAAATTACAAACTTTTCAAAATATGTCACGCTGTAAAATACGAGATTTTGCAAGTTTAGTGGGTTTATTGTGTTCTGCTTGCCCTGCAGTCGAATACGGTTGGCTATACACAAAAGAATTTGAAAGATGCAAATTTTTAAATCTAAAAAATGACCCATTCAATTACGACAATTATATGAACATACCGTCATATTTATCGTCAGACTTTGATTGGTGGTTTAAAGCATTAGATAACCCTATTAGTAAAATTAAATATGATGCCTAGAAATATTTAGTTATGCTTCGACTACGGGGTGGGGCGCGGCGTGTGGACAAGAGACGGCTAGTGGGGCATGGACAGTTAACGAACGATCACATCATATTAATTATTTAGAGATCGTTGCTGCCTTTTTTGGTTTAAAAGTTTTTGCAGAAAAAATGAAAAGTTGTCAAATACTACTTCGCGTTGACAATACTACTGCCATATCCTACATAAATCGGATGGGAGGCATACAATATCCACATTTAACACGCATAACAAAAGAACTATGGGAATGGTGTCAATCTAGGAATATTATTGTGTATGCATCATACATTCGTTCGGCAGATAATACAATAGCCGACGCGGAATCACGTAGAATTTATCCAGATGTTGAGTGGGAATTGAGCGACTCAGTTTTTTACAAGATAACAAACACGTTTGGTTCTCCTGAAGTAGACATTTTTGCAAGTCGTGTTAACAAAAAATGTTGTAACTATTTATCCTGGTTCAGAGATCCTGACGCTATGGCCATAAATGCATTTACCTTATCATGGTCACAAATTTACTTTTACGCATTCCCTCCTTTTTCAATGGTACTGAAAACGGTCCGAAAAATTGTTAAAGACAAAGCTACTGGTATTGTAGTGGTTCCCTCATGGCCCACCCAACCATGGTACCCTCTATTCAAAAAACTTCTTGTATCACCTGTTTTGTATTTTGATCCAAATAAACAAATAATTTTATCACCTTCCAGCAACAACAATGCACACCCTCGGTTTACCCTGGCTGCCGGTCTCTTGTCCGGGACTTGTTGTTGAGAAGAAATGTTCCACCACCTGCAATTGGCATAATGCTGGCTTCCCTCTCCGATACAACGATAAAACAATACGACACCTGCCTTAAGAAATGGTATAATTTTTGTTTATCTAAAAATATCGACATTTTCGGGGCATCAATCAATGATGCAATTTTATTTCTAACAACATTATTTGATTCAGGTGCCCAATATGGGACTTTAAACAGTTGTCGATCGGCTTTAGCCTTAATTCTGATTGAAAAAGTCAGTGATAGTGAAGCTGTAAAACATTTTTTTAAAGGTGTCTTCAGACTTCGACCACCCTTACCCAAGTATAACACAACTTGGGATACATCTAAAGTTCTAAATATTTTGTCTTCTTGGTATCCTAACGATAGCTTGGGTTTAGATAAACTTTCACGTAAATTAGTCACTTTATTATCTTTAGTTACTGCACACCGAATGCAAACGTTAGCAAAAATTAATATAAATAATATTCAAATTCAGGCAGATAAGATCACTATTAAAATACCTGATATTTTAAAAACATCAAAGATAGGAACCGTACAACCAAATCTTATTTTGCCTTTTTTCCGTGAAAAACCGGAAATCTGTCCAGTCCTGACACTTTTAGCGTATCTCGATTTCACTAGTTCACTTCGTGGTAATGTAAATAGCCTATTTATCGGTGTGAGAAAACCACATAAATTAGTTTCGGCACAAACATTGAGTCGGTGGGTGAAGACGGCGCTAGGAGAATGTGGCATAGATATATCTATCTTTACAGCTCACAGCACCCGACATGCTGCCACATCTAAAGCCCACAAATTAGGAATTAACTTAGAAACAGTTAGAAAAACCGCGGGATGGAGCGGTTCGTCTCAGGTTTTTATGAAATTCTATAATAGAAATGTACCTATTACGGAAGATGATTTATTTGCAAGATCAATATTAAACAATTGTAATAACAATTAAGTAATTATCTATTAAGTTTCATGTTAATTTCTCAGTTTATAAAAAATCTACTGTAAGCAGAATTATTTATTTAATTAATTACTGTCATAAAAGAATATATTGTATTACCTTATATAAATAATCATCATTAATTACGATTTAAAATTAAACCTACTGATTAAAATTTATGGCCTGGTTACACAAAAGTGTTTCATTGATATTTCAGTAGCTCTCAAATTCTACATTGTGTTTATATGCTAATCTCGAGGACGAAGCTGAGTATAATTTATGATTAAACGAACTTACCTGTATGTGAAGTTCGATCATAATTATACGATGGCTTCGTCCGAAGAGATTAGCAACCCACCCTCCCATATTTACTTTTTCCCCAAAAATAAATATACCCTGACTTTTCCTGAAATATCAAGAACGGGGATTGAGAATCTAGGCTCTGAACTAAATGAGCAATAGAACATGCAATCGAGCAAAGGAAATACGAGTATGTCTACCTCCCATATTATTATTATACTCTTTGATATCTACCCTCACCTAAAAATGTGTAAAATAAACGTATTTTTTTTAGTTTTAGGTATAGGGCTTTTGACTTTCAGTGCGCAAAGGCAACACCGTACGTGTTACTACTACATTGTGTTTATATGCTAATCTCGAGGACGAAGCTGAGTATAATTGTGATCGAACTTCACATACAGGTAAGTTCGTTTAATCATAAATAACACCCAAACGGGTGTTATAATGTTGTACTAAATTTCATTATGCAACTCGTTTTAAAAAAAGAACATTGTCTAGCACGTGCGATTCACTACCACAGCGCCGTAATTAAAAAAAAACTTATAGGTTAATTCGAATTCAAGTCGAATCCCGCCATTTTTGTTCGATATTAGTATTGCATTACTTTGTTGTTTACAAAAATGAGTGATATAAGCTTTGTGTATTTTAATAATTGTACAATCCAAAATGTAAATAATTATACTATTACCTATACATGGTTTGTTTGTATTAAATACACAGCAATTCAACTTTCCATGAATTTACACAGACTTCTTACAACACTACAACAACCTATGGTTTCATAACCTTTTATGGAGGATTCATATCATGGATGTAGATAAAGTCTTATAAGCAACTGTACATAATTAGGTATTAAAACACACATTCGTGTTTTAATGCCCCTCATTATACAACAGTTGCATAAATAACTATTATTTACGTAGGTATGACAAAAAATGCCCGTTAAACTATTGCCCCGGCTCCTAATTTCAGATGTTTTCATGTTTGGAACGAATCAAGTGTCTAGATGGCAGTTTCTCAGCATCTGCCTAGCCTTTTCTTAATTATGTTGGGGTTGGTTTCCAGTCTCACCGGATGCAGCTGAATACCATTATTTTACATGGAGCGATTGCCTATCAAACTTCACAACTCAGTCAGTACTGAGTACCCCTTGGCGAGACTGGTTGTCAGACTTTCTTTTACTGACTACTTAAAGACTGTCAAAGATCTACAAATAACAGCCAAGTCAAACTCAATCTTTCGGATTTATTTCAATTAGACCATTACGGCACTTTTGAATGTAAAAAAAAAAAAAAACAAAGCTACAGTCCCAGTCACAAGACACAATAACTTGAGAAAGTACTGTAGTTGCCCATTCCCTAGCGTAGATCTCTATGGAGAAGAACGGGCAAGAAACTCCATGGACACTCTTAAATCAAAATATTGTTACTAAATCTTGGTTACATCATTCATGTTGAGATTATACATTTATGTGAGAACGATTTAGAAAGATGTGCACATTAAGAGCGTCCAGAGTAAAAGATTAAATCAACAATTTAAAAATAAAGTAATTAAAATGAACCGTAGCAGCGCTGTCAGTTGGGACTGGTCATCTCTTAGATGACCAGTCCCAACTGACAGCGCCCGTTCAGGAATATGACGCATGCATCGGCGCCATTCAACTCAACCATTTTAAAGGGAACTAAATGACCCGATACACCCGCCACCATCAGCGAGACATTTGAGTAAGCGTGACATTCTCTAAGCTACCAAGGCATATTCAAGTCAATGAAAGATAATTAAATGTAAATGGTAGCTTTACGGTACATGGTACTCACACTGCAATTATACAATACTAAAGGATGGAATCTATGAGCAAGGATATTTTTACAATCTTCTGCAGCTACCACAATAATTTGCTCAATTGCCACACAAGTGCCACACTAAGCAACGAGGCTTATGTCGTGGACATCAGATAGTTGAACATACACATACATACATAGATACATACATCTACACAGCTACTGTGTCTACATAGATACTTTTTGTTAGTAAATACATACTTATTATCATCCATGACTCGGAAACACGGGACCCTAAGAACGTAACGCAGCCTCACTATCGTATTGACATGGTACTATTTTTTTTTTTGGGATGGGAAATCATCAATTGACTTCTCCCGCTCTGGGCGGAGCAGGAGGGAGTGTCAGACTTTTACTGACTAAAACCCATCCATGTTCCTTCATCGCCCTTTGTGTTCCGGGGCCACGGTATCTCTTTCGAACAGTCCCGTAACCCCGGCAGGCATCGGTCCTTGCGGACCACTTCCTTTTTGCTGACTCTCTTTGAGGCGCGCGTGGAACATGAACTCGCCGTCGACACGGCCTGTCGTCATGAGACGGACGGACGGCGAGCTAGCCCACCGTCCACAGGCCTGCGGTGCCTACGGTGGCCGGGGGCCACGTGGTGGCCCCCGACGCCCGGGGCGTCTCCCGCGGCGGCCGGGACGCTGTGAGGTTCTCTCCCTCTCACGTTCCGCCACCTCCTTCTCTAGCATTACTGCTTCGCAGAAGGAGGTGACGGCGTCACATTCCGTCTCGCTCCGGACCATGGCTTGCACCAGGGCCGAACGCGAGAGGTCGCCACCGCCAATCGCCGCTTCGAGGACACGGCGGTGCCCCGCCTACGCGGGGCACACCTCCACTGTGTGCTCCACCGTGTCCTCCGGTCGATCCTCGCAGTGGAATCACCCGGGCGTTTCCTCCTGCCCGATTCGGTGCAGGAACCTCCCAAAACAGTCATGTCCGGTGAGGACCTGCGTCAGGCGGAAGGTGAGGACGCCGTGGCGTATCTCAAGCCACTCCTCAAAGAAGGGACGTACCGCCACTATTGTGGCGTGCCCTATTGACAAGGTACTGTCATGATGTTAATGTCCTAAACAGTTCTCTTAGAGAATCGCCTTTGTAATTCATATATGGCTCTGATGGCTCTTTTCTGCAGAATAAATATCGATTCGATGTCTGCAGCCCGTCCCCATATTAAAATACCGCATGAGATAATACTATGAAAATAACTAAAATAGACTAGCCTCGCCGTATCAACATCAGTAAATTGACGGATTTTTCTACCAGCAAATGCTGTTGAGCTCAGCCGTCCTGCAAGAGATGTTAAATGAGGATCCCATTGTGGCCTTGAGTCTAGCGTAATTCCTAAGAAAACCGTTTTTTAGACAAATTCTAGTTTCTCTTGATTCAATACTACGTCACAATCACTACTTTAGACATTTGGTAAAGCAAATCTTATGCACTTTGTTTTTTTCCCATTATTACTAAATTATTAACGGTAAACCAATTATGAACCTGCAGTAGGGCGTTATTTACGTCGTCAAGATTTGTGGCACGTCTATTTATCGTAAAATATTAAAGAAGTACCGTCACCAAACAACACCAATTGCGGGCGGTTGTTAAATAAATAGGGTAGGTCATTTATGTACATTAAAAAGAGGAAGGGACCCAATATCGAACCTTGTGGTACACCCTTTTTATACGTTTGAACCCATTGAATTTACACTAATTACTTGTACATGCTACTGTCTATCATTCAAATACGATTTTACTAAACTGAGCGCAAGTTTACCTAAACCGCAATGCTCAAGTTTCAAGATGAGGGTTTCGTGATTTACACAATCAAATGCCTTCGAAAGGTCACAGAAGATTCCTATGGCATCTTGAGCCTCTTCCCATGCAGTAAATATGTGTTTTAATAAAGTCACACAAACACCGGCGTCAGTTGTACAACGTCCTTTGGTGAAACGGTACTGTTGCTCGTGTAAGATTTTATTGGTGTTGAAATGGTTAAGCATATGATTGAGCATTATCTTTTCAAACACCTTGCTGAAAACCGGCAACACGGATACGGGCCAATAGTTATTGGTGTCTTTACTGCACGGACCATCAGCTTAAACACGTATGTAATGGGTGGTCACCCATCCACGGACTAACCAAAGGCAAGCGCGGCTGTTATTATTTAGCCACGAGCTGCTTCTAGATGGCAGTTTCTATGCATGACAGTTAGTATGCATTATTGATGTACCACTAAATTTGAGTACGAACAATATCAAAAAAAGAATGCGAGAAAAGAATTGGAAACAGAGCATGCATTGAGCAGGTAAGATAATTATGGTTTAATTCAGACGATGTGGTAGAATACTAAGTCTGCAGTTTGTAGTAGAAATTACCGTTTTTTCCTAGACGACGTGACAATTTTTTTTTTCATATCGTATTTGGTAGTGTTGAGTGCTTCGTTCATTTTGGAAGAAGAAGACATACTGCGCCTACCCCAAATAAAAAAAAAACACTGTTTTTTTAAGTATTGACAAAGAATCGTAGGTAATTGTGCAATCCCACAAATGCATATTAACATTTAATTTCAATAATTGAAAAAAATATCTTTATAGGTACGAAACCCTCAGTGCAATTCGCGCTTGACCGGTTTATTTTCATTATCAATATTGTCGTATCGGCAATTAATTAAAATAGATTATGTACAAACCTTTTGGTGTTAATTAATAAATAAATTGGTTCAACATCACCAGTAAACGCGACAACAGCGGATAAGACCAAATGGCATACAACAGTGCATACCACACCAGAGCAAACGATAACGGAATTCTCCGTTATCGTGCGTACAACACCAGTTTAACGCACCAAACAGCTAGACGAAAACTGCATTTTCTGTGTCCATGTTTTGTGGATACTACCTCTGGCCGCTTTCATCTACGGAGTGACATTGTAGTTCTTGCTTCATCAACGACAAATATCAGTGCACACGACACCAGAGCATATAACATTAGTGCATACGAGACCAGAGTAAACGATAACAGTGCATACATCACTAGTGTATACGACACTAGGCGACAGCAGTGTATTCGACACCAGAGCACATAACTCTAGTGTATATTATGAGACCAGAGTAAACGATACCAGTGCATACACCACTAGTGTATACGACACTAGGCGACAGCAGTGCATACACCAGAGCATATAACTCTAGTGTATAATATGATACCAGAGTAAACGATACCAGTGCATTCGATAGCAGTGCATATAGCACTAGTATAAACGACACCAGGCGACAGTAGTGCCATACTACATGATGGGTGCAAACAACACCGCTGTGAACGGCAGCAGTGTAAACGACTCCATAGAGAATTTCCTTAAAACTTGTCATTTTGTCTTGTTTGTGCTGTGTATGGCATCGTTCATCTACGGAGTTATATCGTGGTGCGCAATCAGGAAATTTCGCCATTTCAGAAATTACACGTTTGTGAACGTGATATTTGCAAATGCGATGCGTTTATTATTTCATGAAATGTCAAATTTAACGACAGGGAATGTATCGACTTTATTTGGGAATCTATTTGCAATATGTACGACATCTTTTCAGTTTTGGTTACTCGTGTTGTGTTATGTTTTTTATATTGATTTTGTAAAGATATTCAATATTGATATTCGTAGGAAGTACCTTAAAACTGGTTTATTTGCCTGGGGTACACCTTTACTTTTAATATCTATAATGCCATTGATTATTTATATGGCTATAATTTATTTTAATTTAAGTGTTCAACTTTATCTGTTCTTTCTCATTTTTTCATGTCTCATTGTATTTATCCCTCCGATAGTTAACTTGGTTATTTACCTAATAGTTGTTTATTCTCTGTTCCGTGCTAGTGATACTGGCAGTACATCTACTAACAAATGGCGTCGCTTCTACATAGCTACGTTGATATTTATACTTAGCAATGTTTTATCGTTATTCTATTTATTTTTTGCAGTTGGATTTGATAATCCACTGGTTGCATGGATAGCCTTATTAGGAGACATATTCAATACAATAGCATTAGATGTGTATATAGTTTTAGTAAAAAGTAATCGGGAATTGTGGAGAGATTATTTAAAAAGAAGAGCAATACAAACATCGCTTGAAATTAGATAATATCTAACCATGTCCAGTCGTGTTCCCAGTAAAAAAAAAGAGTTTATATTGTTATGTGAATTAGGTGACTTTAAGTCACCTAATTCACATAACAGTTAACTACTTTTTTGTAAGACTACTTCTTTAACATGATTTTGCTGAGAATCATCATCTGCCTAGCCTTTTCCCAACTATGTTGGGGTTGGCTTCTAGTCTAACCGGATGCAACTGAATATCAATATTTTACATGGAGCGACTGCCTATCTGATCTCTAACACAGTGCTGGTTAATACGATACCCGACAATATTTGTTTTGCAAAAAAGGTCAATTCGTTCAATTTATAAACTATGACCCAGATACTCCCTCAGAGAAAAAATTAAAGAGATTAATATTCTTACTGTGCCCTCTCAGTTTATTTATGAAAACCTTTTGTACGTACACAAAGATATTAATTTGTTTAAAAAAAATACAGTGTTAACCAGAACATGAATACGAGGAACAAACACCAATTTGTTTTTCCTACAACGAGGCTCAAAAAAATAAAAAATTCCGAGCCATATTCAAGCACTAAGTCTAAATAAATTGAAATCGTTTATAAAACGGAAGCTGTACCTGAAAGTCTACTATCATGTTAATAACTATCTCGAAGATAAAAAGGCTTGGGATTAAGCTGCCCCAATTAAATTTGCTCTGTGAATGTCGAAGTTTCGGACTTCGCTTGTTTATTATTTGATTCTTTTCTTTTATACACTGTGACATTGAATTATTTGACATGAATACTTAGTTCAGTATTTTTTTTTTTTACTTTATTTTTATTATTTTATGTGACATTTACCTATTTGACATGAATACTTATTTCATTAAGTGTTTTACTTTTTTTTGTTACTATTGTGACATTTTATGATTTTTGTGATTTTCATTAACATTTATTTTGAAATTAATTTTATTGGATTATTGTGAATGTGGGGACCATGTGGGTCACATTTTTATTTTTTGTTTGTTTTTTCCCACTATTGTCAGACAGTTTGAGTACCATGAGCGACCTACGCAAATGTCCTTTCTTTGGTATTGTTCGTCGTTTCGTTGAGCTCGTTGAGTTATAAGTCAACCTACACGATAACTGACAAATGCTTGCACTGACTGGACAGGACCACTCAAATCTGTGGGGTTCTTTCTTCAAAAGACCATTTCAGACACATGATCCTCATGTGAATTGAGCAAGATTATATCTGGACTTCAAAAGAGACCTCTGAGTTTGTTTCGGCTGTTTCATCTCAGAGTAGTCAGGTACGAAACACCGGCCCCATCTAGTTAAAAAAAAGGCTTGTAAAAGTGTTTGTAATAACCTACTTGCAAAATAAACATTATTTATAATTTACCCCTTGGTAAAACTGGTTGTCAGATTTTTGGGCCACTGACTACCTGTAACGACTGTCAAAGATCTAAAAATGACAGCCGGGATCAACGGCTTAACGTGCTTTCCGAGGCACGGAGGAAACTCGGTATACAAGCACGGCTTAACCTAAAGATCGCGAGCGGCTGTTATTATTTAGCTACGAGCTCCTCCTGAATTTTCTGATAATATAGAAGTAAAAATAAACGGTTGAGCAAAGCTTTGTTCCAATATGTGAAAATAAAGAAGTATCCTTAGAAATGATGATTTACTTACAAACCCATGCACAGTGACACTATAATAAATACACTTTACGGCAAATAAGATCGGCAAGAAGAGAGGAAACAAAAAGGGCGAGAGAATTGAGAATTAGGTATGTATATTTGTAATCGCACAGTGCCCAAACGACCGTGCGCAGGGCGCAAAAGATACAACAGCAGAAAATACCAATTAAAAGTACACAAAAACAACGTTTCGTAGTCCTGATTACTTCTCCAAAACTTGGTCGATTTGACTACTTTTTTCGTTAAAAATTAAAGAAAGGTTTTATATATGGCCGTGTTCCTATGTTGTCCTTTTTTTAAATAATCTGGTCAAATTTGATTTCTGGATGTTTGAACAGAGCGGAAAATCTGGGTCGTATCTCTTTTAATAAATAATTTATGAAAAAAAGAAAACATAGGCAATAGTGGTTACAGATTTTTTGGAAAAGAAAATATTTCTCTACTGGCATTATCCAGGGAGGAGACAGGAGACTACGTTTGTATGAAAAAACGGCCGTTTTGTGTCCTCTTAAGTTACGAATATTTTACAATTTAGGCCCGGTATACTACTCTGTCAAGAAAGTACCGGGAAAAGATCAATAATACACAAAATGTCTGTTATTCATCCAAATTTATTTTATCACCTTCAAAGTATGCTCCTTTAGAAACGATACACTTGCGCCAACGAATAATCCATTCATCAAAACATTTTTTAAACGCTGCTACCGGAATTGAGTTCAGTTCTCGCCGCGAATTCTCCTTTATGTCTTCTATCGATTGAAAACGGGTGCCACGAAGTGGTAATTTGAGTTTAGGAAAAAGAAAAAAGTCAGCAGGAGCCATATCTGGTGAATATGGTGGTTGCTGGATGGTATTTGTTGAGTGTTTGGTCAAAAATTCGTTCACAATGATAGCCTTGTGCGAAGGCGCATTGTCGTGGTGCAAAATCCAAGAATTTTCTTTCCACAAATCTGGCCTTTTTCGTCGAATTTGCTCTCTTAAACGCCGCATAACGCTCAAATAATATTCTTTATTTAACGTTAGACCTTCCGGTAAGAATTCAGAGTGCACAACACCGCGATAGTCAAAGAAAACAGTCAACATGACTTTGACTTTTGATCGACTTTGGCGTGGTTTTTTCGGTTTCGGTTCAGTTGGAAGGCGCCACTCCGAAGCTTGTTGACTAGTTTGCATGTCAAACTCGTAAACCCACGTCTCGTCACCAGTAACAATGCGTTTCATGAATGTTGGGTCCGAACTGACTCGTTCTAGCATTTCCTCAGCGACTTTCATGCGATTGAGTTTTTGGAGAAAATTCAGATCTTTTGGGACTAGCCGAGCAGCAACATGTTTCATACCCAAATGATTAGTTAAAATGGTACGGATCGACTCGTGAGATACAGAAAGTTCGGCGGCTATCTCTCTTAGAGTTGAATGGGGATTTTCAGTCACTATTTTCTTCACTTTTGCGATGTTAACTTCAGTTGCAGACGTTGACGGCCTACCAGAGCGAGGCAAATCTTCCATCACATCTCGACCGCTTTTGAACGCTTTGAACCACTCATAAGCACGAGTTTTTGATAAAGTCGATTCACCGTAAGCCTTCTGTAACATTTTCAGTAACTCCGAACACGAAATTCCATTGGCGATGCAAAATTTAAGACAAACTCTTTGTTCGATATTTTTGTCCATTATGAAATTCGCAATACACACTATATATGATATTACTAAAACCAGCACTGTATTTAATATAAATAACAGATGCAACTCAAACTCCGCGCCAAAATGGAAAACAGTTGTGCCAATCTAACAACTACAAAAAAACAAAAATTTGAATTTGGAACCATAAACAAATCATCCATTCCCGATACTTTTTTGACTGAATGTAAGTTTATTTTTCACTGTTATGTTCTTTGTTAATATTGTATTCCAACATTATAAATATATATATATATATAAATAAATATAATTACTGTATTGAACGTATACAACGCAAGTTCTTTAAAACAATGCATTACCGTTGTACTAGAGTCGTATTTATCACCCATATAACGATTTGCCAAAAAAAATATAACATTATCTCATTGAATTTTAGTGTCTGTACAATCTGTGTAACAACTCATATGATTGTGTGGACATCCGTAACAAGCTTTGCTTTGTTGTACCTAGAACGATTCAGGGACGGGAGGTGCGCAGTGATGCGCACGCGACCTGTTTTCGCCTTCACTTCTAGTCGCACGAATGCAGGCTTGCGGGCACCTCTACGTCGTCTCACAGCCAATTTCAATAAGTTTTTCTCTAACTTGGATGTATTTGCTCTTTCTGTTGGATCATTTAGAAAAATATTACTTATCACAATCCAGAATCTATGGAAATAATATATGTGTCTTTAGGCTTTACTGTATGTGTACTGTATCTTATGAATTTATCTATTCTGTTCGACTTTTACTTCATCAACATTGTCTTTGTCTTTTGTGTATATGTGGAGAATGTTGTTGGTTGCACATTTGTATAACTCCTTGTATTATATTTTTTTGTAATATATAATGTGTAATTGTTGGTTCTTCCAAATACATAAAATAAAATAAAAATTACGGGTACTTTCGAGTTTTCGAGTGAAATCAAAGAATAAAAATCCTTTTAAATAATTGAAATCCTTTCCCAAATCCTTTTAAATATTTTTTAACAATTTATGTTTAATAAATCTCCTTGACTCTACTGAATGTTGACATAGGTAACTTAAGTTAACTGAACTTATACTTAAGTCACAATCGTAATCTCTTTTACAATATTTTTTTATTAATTTAATGTAATAATTAGTAATTCTAATTCTAATGATCAATAATTTAATTTTAATGTAATAGTAACCCATAATTTTTACAAACCATATTTGTATTGTTTTTATGTTAAAATTATCTGAGTGTTTGTTTTATGCTTTAGTATGTACGGAATTTAATGCCGTATTGTTTTTGTATTTTCACAGTTATTGTGTTTTGGGTGTACCTAACTATCGAATTTCTCTTAATAAATGTAATGAACTTATTGACTGTTTCGCTTACTTCTTTTTGGTCACCAGATAGACAGATTTTGCCTTGTCCAATCGACCTGAACTGGCCGGAATATTTCAACCATACAATAAGCGTGTATTGATAAATGTGTATTAACAAGTATTGTCTGGAATAATTGTTGTTTTTAGGGTTCTATACCTCAGTCGGCAAAAACGGGGTCCTTATGGGATCACTCTGTGGTTCGTCTGGCCGTCTATCTGTTAAGTTCCTTTTCCTTTTCCATTCTAAGGAACGCGTGGAGGTATTAAGGTGAAATTAATATTCCTACTTAGGTCTGCTACTCCTTGGAACAGTAAACAATCAAACTTGTAAGTCGCGATCAAAAGATATGATATGACCGTTTGTGTTCTATATTTTGCGATTTCAAAAACGAAAAGAGAAATACAATAATTTTAACAAGAGATGGCTAAAAGATTGCTGTCAAATTATCTACACGTTTTATAGACCGCAAAGAAAAAAGAAAGATGGATTAATTAATTTAATTTTCCTCCTAGCTTGTTGCATTTGCTGGTCAACCTTGGTGAGCAGCGGTGATCCAGTGGCGGCGGCCCCGACTTACGAACAGTAAGCCGTGGGTGGGGTCGAACCCAGGCAGGCGTATTACTTTGTGTAATGTATTTCATTACTACTGCTCTCAAAACGGTGAAGGAAAAACTCGTGAAAAAACCGGCATGTCCTAGAACCAAAAAATTAGAAGACGTGACATCTACCAATCCGCACTGGGCCCGCGTGGTGGATTATAGCCCATTCCTTCTCATAGAGAGGAGGCCTGTGTCCCAGCAGTGAGAACATTAATAGGCTGATTATAATGATGATAATGATAAATGCATTACTTCGTCAAAAAGATAGAATTAGACCCAATTCTGGGTTAAGCTCGCCGTTGTACATAAACCATAAATATTATAATTTTGTGTGTAAATATTTTAATTTTGAGTGCCATAAAGAATAAGATTATATAATAAATTCAATATAAAATGATAACTTCACCAAATCTTTGTTTTAATCTGTTAATAAAATTTTACAACTTTCACCACAAAAATCGTCGACCAGATACAATCGTAGCATATTATCACTATCACTACATCACTACATAGTATAAAACAAAGTCACTTCTGTCTGTCGCTATGTATGCTTAGATCTCTAAAACTACGCAACGGATTTTGATGCGGGTTTTTCAATAGATAGAGTAATTCAAGAGGAAGTTTTATCTGTATATAACATGCATAATATAGCAGAGAAACACTGATAATTTTAGAGGTTTCTAATGTGATGTCGTAAATAAACAATTTTTTTTGCGCTTACATTGCAAACGCTATCTGAACCCTACGAGATAGATCAAAATAATGTACTACAGTATTATACACCTTAGAAAGGTCTACAAAAAAATCTGCGATGGTAAATGTCTATCTCTTAGGGATAACCCACAATAACCATTTTTTATCCTTTAAAATGTAAAGAAAGTCTACTAGAAATAATGGCTTATTTACGAAGCGATTTTAAGCAATACAGCATTAATCCTTATCCAATTCAGTACCTTAAAAACATTGTGCATTTATCATAGATCAATATGGCCGTTTACAATGAATAATTTAGAAGATATCACAGAATTAAAATTACGCGCGACTGAAAATATTCTCAGCGAAACAAATGGGGTCGCAGTGTAACAGTTGGTCACTTTAACCATTTTCATCTTTTAAGTTTGGCATAAAAAGTAATGCAATATTTTAGAAGCTTATTTATGGTGTATGGTGTAAATCTATATAGATTATCTTCAATATATATTTTAGAACGTATTTACCCTAAAAACTATTCAATTTAAATGAACATATTATGAGTTATAGCAACTGCCGGGGTCGCAGAACTGTCTAAACAGGGTGCCGGGGCCCTGGAACCCAAGGGCAACTGAAAGAACAGGATGTCTTAGTCAGTGTGTTTTAGTCAGTAAGTCTGACAGTCCCATCCGCTCCACCCAGGGCGGGAGGACTCATTTAATGATTTTACCACCCAAAAAAAAAATGGAATTATTGGAAAATAAAGGCACCTAAAGGCATTACAAAATAATTTTACAGTACCTAAGAGCATTTCATTTTTGTTTTAAATTGGTCCCAAGCGAAGCCGGGGCGGATCGCTAGTACATTATAATTAATACTAACATGACAGCCTATAACGTGCCTCATCGGTACATTTAAAATCAGACTATCATGTTCTAACAGCTGTGAGGCAGGCCTCCTCCCTGTGAGAGTCGCCTGTACCACGCGGACTCTGTACTGGTTGGTAGATCATGGCCCATGTGCTCGAATTAACAGTTCCAGGATATACTGTTTTCCTAGTCACATTTATTTTAGTTATCCCGTTTTGTCCCACTCCTAGGCAAAGGCCTTTTTCCTTTGGTAACTTGCGTACTGCTTGGTAATAATAATATTTTTTTGGCCACTATTACTTTAATTTTGTTGACAGTCACAAGAGAAATTATGTTATACGATCACTGCACGCTATCTGTTTATATAATGTAGTATTGATTTATTGTTTTGGTTTTTTGTCGCTGACACAAATGTCTGCGCCCGCGTCTCGTCACAAACTATGGTGACGTTGGGTGTAGATAAAATTATATTTTAATTCTATAACCTATATTTATTACACATTAAATATTTCTATTTGTTTATTATTATTATATTGTATTATAAATTCATATTCGTTTCTGACCGTGGTATCACTCTGGGCCCTATCAGAATACCAGCGCTGTGACTTTTTTTTTAAATGTCACAGCACCTTGTTGAGATAGGAGCCTTTTGGTCTTGCACAGGACCATTTTGATTGTTTTTATTTTCTCTTGTTTACTTTTTTATATAATTTTGTAATGTTTATTCTATCTTTTTGTTTCTGATAAGTCCTGTGTAAGTTCAATAAATACTTTTCTTTCTATCACTTCTCACGGTGGTGCGCTACTTCTCGCCAATTTGCGAGGAAGCCAGCCATCCCAGCGTCCTGTAACACGTCACGTTACACATTCTTATCAGAGTTTTAAAATAAATAAATTGATTCAAACCGATAACAGAATCTGTTTTTAACTAACTCAACTGGATATCGGATCATTTTTGGGTTCTGTACTAAAACGGAACCTCAAAAGTGTGAATTGAATCGCCAGTCTGTTTATAACAGGCCTTTATTTCAGAAATCAGTAATGCCATCAATTGAAATTAAATGATAATACCCATCCGCTCCTACGCGACCTATCCGCTTATATTTCTTCTGAAAGATTAGAAAAACATTGTCCAGGGGGTTTAAATTTTAAAGTGGGGTTAGGAAATCAGTCAAGTCAATCTCTCATTAAACAGCTGCGTATATCTATTGTAATAATATTTTTATTTACGTACCTACGTACGTACGTGACAAAATAATGCCCGTCAAACTACTGCCCAGCTCCTTATTTCAGAGGTTTTCTTATTTGGAATAAATCAATTATCTAGCTAGCAGTTTCTATGCACTACGAGTATTAATGTAGCACTAAATTTGAGGACTTACAAAATTTGCTAATGGATTGTGTAACAAAATAAGAACGAGAGCGAAGAATTGGAAAGAGAGGACAAATGACAAACGATTCGGTATATTTTTTTTCGGATGAGAAATCGTCAAATGACCCTTCCCGCTCTGGGCGGAGCGGAAGTTAGTGTCAGACTTGTACTGAATAAAACCCATCCATGTTCCTTCTTAATCCTTTGTTTTTCAGGGCCGCGGTATCTCTTTCGAACAGTTTCGCAGCCCCGGCCGGCATCGGCTCTTGCGGACCCTTCTTGTGTGCTGACATCTCTTTGAGGCGCGCGTGAAACACGAACGCGCCGTCGACACAGCTTGTCGTCATAAGACGGACGGACGGAGAGCTAGCCCATTACTCACCGTTCACAGGCCCGCGCCCCGGGGGCCTCCACGTGGTTTCCGATGCCAGGGGTGAGGATCTCTCCCTCTTACGTTCCGCCACCTCCAAGCTAGCATAACTGCTTCGCAGAAGAAGGCTTTCCATTCCCTCTCGTTCCAGACCAGGTATTGAAACTTAGCCTGACGCGAGAGGTAGCCGCCGCCAATCGCCGCTACGAGAACACGGCGGTGCTCCACCTAAGCGGAGAAAACCTCCTCGGTGTGCTTGCGTTATCACACGCCCAAACACAAACATATGGCAATGTACGATGTTCGCGAGACGTGGCGGTGTCATCTACCATAAATGTACGCGCAAATACACTCAGCGGCACAAAAAGTGGCCCAAGCAAGTTATGTGGTTTATTATCGAAATGAAACGCGATACGGGTTTTTTTTTGTTGTTGTAACGTTTAATCAAAATAAATATTAAAAAAAAACCATTACTTAAGAATCGAATGCGAATGATTATTTAAAAAAAAAGGTAACTTTATTAAAATCATACAAAACTACAAAAAAGACATTACACTCTACGTTTAAAGAAAATAACCTGACTAACTGCCATTCGAAATTCTCAATACGCGATACCAAAATCGCCTGTTATCAGTTTGTTTATATTTGGGCCACTTGTGCCGCTGAGTATATTTGGGTGCCCGCAGCTTGCAATCGGCGGTGTCATCTACCAATGTATTTGCGCGTGTGACGCCGCGTGCACCACCGCGTTGAACGCCGCGTGCGACGCGACGCAGTGGTGTCATCTGCGGGCAACGCTGCATTTCAAGCAAATGCGCGTAAAATCGCTGTAAACGCTCTCATTCATCGCCATATGTTTGAATTAAAAGCGGGACGCGCCGCACAACGCAACGCGTCTCCGTGAATGAGCACTAAGAGTGATTTAACAAAACAATTTTGTAGTTTAAAGTAGTAACAACCGATTTTTCCTAGAAGTTGTTACTAATACATTTAATTATTTCTATTGTTTTCATATCCATTTTAGTGTTGTTTAGGGCATCTTACATTTACAAGGAAAAAACACTGTTTTTTTAGTATTAGCAAAGAAACGTTCTAAGTAATTGAACAATTCCACAAATAATTTTAATATTGGAAAAATATTTATTATTATCTTTAAAGGTACGAAACCGTTAGTGTGACTCGCACTTGACCGGTTTATTTTCGTATCAATATTGTATCGGCAATTAATTAAAATATTGATTATGTACTAACCCTATGGTGTTAATTATTAAAAAATTTGGTCACTGTTCATCAGCGCGCGTCAGACCGCACTCGTAACGTTCAACATCACCGGTTAGCGCATAAGACCACATTGCATACAACAGTGTAAGACCACATTGCATACAACAGTGCATCCCACACCAGAGCATACGATATCGTAGCATACAACTCTAGTGCGTACTACACCAGTTAACGGCACCAGACTGCTAGACGAAAACTGCATTTTCTGTGTCTACGTCTTGTGGATACTGTTTCTGGCCTCTTTCATCTACGGAGTGACATTAAAGTGCTTGCTTCATCAACAGCTCAATCTCAGTGCACACGACACCATAGCATATAACACTAGTGCATACAAAACTAGAGTAAACGATACCAGTGCATACACCACTAGTGTTTACGATATGAACGACAGCAGTGCATACGACACCACACCATGTAACACTAGCGTATACGAGACCAGAGTAAATAATACCAGTGCATACACCACTAGTATATACGACACTAGGCAACAGCAGTGCATACGATACCAGAGCATATAACACTAGTGGATACGAAACCAGAGTAAACGATACCAGTGCACACACAACTAGTGTATACGACCCTAGGCGATAGCAGTGCATACGACACTAGTGCATACGAGACCAGAGTAAATAATACCAGTGCATACACCACTAGTATATACGACACTAGGCAACAGCAGTGCATACGATACCAGAGCATATAACACTAGTGGATACGAAACCAGAGTAAACGATACCAGTGCACACACAACTAGTGTATACGACCCTAAGCGATAGCAGTGCATACGACACCAGAGCATATAACACTAGTGCATACGAGACCAGAGTAAACTATAGCAGTGCATACACCACTAGTGTATACGACCCTAGGCGATAGCAGTGCATACGACACCAGAGCATAATTATAACACTAGTGCATACGAGACCAGAGTAGATGATACCAGTGCATACACCACTAGTGTATATGACATAGTGCAAACTACACCATGGATGCAAGCAACACCGATGTGAACGGCAGTAGTGACAACGACTCTTCAGTCAATGGCTTTGCCATTTATTATTTTGTTAAGTTTGTGCTGTGTATGGCATCGTTTATCTACGGAGTTATATCATGGTGCGCAATCAGGAAATTTCGCCATTTCAGAAATTACACGTTCCTTAACGTGATCTTTGCAAATGCGATGCGTTTACTAGTTCTTGCAATCTCAAATATTACGACAGGGAATGTACAGTTTTTATTTCAGCTTATTCTTGCAATATCTATGACATCTCTCCAGTTTTGGTTACTCGTGTTGTGTTATGTTTTTTATATTGATTTTGTGAAGATTTTCAATATTGAAATTCATAGAAGGTATCTTAAAGCTGGTTTATTTGCCTGGGGTACACCTTTACCTCTACTACTTACAGTGGTATGTAGTGCTGCTCTTTTTTCTAAGGTTTTAACATATTTTAATGTATTAGTTGACAATCACCGGGCCGGTCTCACAATTGCATTTCTGATTTTTTTTATCCCTCCGATTCTTAACTTGGTTATTTACATAATGGTTGTATATTCTTTGTTCCGTGCTAGTGATACTGGCGCGAGTACATCTACTAATAAATGTCGACGCTTCTACACAGCTACGTTGATATTCATATTTAGCAATATTATAACGATATTATATTCATTTTTTGTATTTGGGTATCATAATCTACTGGTTAGGTGGATAGTCATTTTGGGAGACCTATTGAACACAATAGCATTAAATGTGCATATAATTATAGTAAAAAGTAATCGGGAATTGTGGAGAGAATATTTCAAAAGACGAGCAATACAAACATCGCTTGAAATGAAATAATATCTAACCATGTCCAGTCATGTTCCCGGTAAAAAAAAGTGTTTTTTTTTTAATAGTTATGGCCCAATTACTCCTGTATCAAATTCAAATTCATTTATTGGGTGTGATTTTTGGTACATTTTTTACATGAGATCTTAAAATAAATAAATAGTTCCTCAAAAAATCTACCATAAAGGTGTACACTCTTTCACATTCACAGTCATTATTATAAGAAGAATAATCAACATGTTAAAACATGTTATCGTGGGTGCGTTTACAAACATTTAAACTAACGTACACAAACAGCCAAACTCGGAGCAATTACCTGTAGGTTATACAAATATTTGTTCCGTGCGGGGATCGAACTCGCAACACACAGTGCAGCAGGCAATCGCTCAGCCACTGCGCCAACCGTGCCGTCAGAGCAGATTTGGTTGTTATGTGAATTAATTGACGTTAAGATGTAAGATTACTTCGTTTACATGATTTTGTTGAGAATATAGAAGTAAAAATATGTTGAGCAAAGCTTCGTTCCTATATGTGCAAATCGAGTAAAAACTTAGGATCACTTACTTGCAAACACATGCTCAGTCACACTATTAAATCGTTTTTTTTTTAATTAGATCGGCTAAAATTTCATTGATTTATTCAACAATTTATGTACACACTAAATATAGTAAAGAAGAAAGGAACAGAAAACAGTACAAAGGTATTGCTTATTTCTAAATAAATCTCCTCCAGCATACCTGCGAAAGGAGATACTAAAAAAGAGATGTAGACATAGTGTGTAACAGAAGAAGAGAAAACGGAACACATAAAACAGATAACTAAATTAAATATAATATACAATAATTTTATTGAATCATTGTTACAATCATTTTCTTAAACTAACTTAGCACTTTAACAAAATCGTAACGAGTAAAATTTTAACATTCATATTTAGAAAACAGAGGTCCCCAAACTAGGCTGCGCCTGTATCTTGGGGGCCGGAGTTGCGTTTACTTAAAATTAAAACACAATCATATAATTTGTTGATGTGATACATGCGAGGTAAGCAGGTAAATGAGAAACACCTTTTTACAAAAATAAAATGATATTACATTAATAAAAAATACACACATCAAAAGTATCTAGGGATCAACATATATTTTTGCAATAACTTTTCTCCTGATTGATATTAATTAAAATTTTCTTTAAGGATTCATCAAATAAAGTGTTTTCGTTTGTCACAGTAACGATAAACCAAGTCACCTTTGCATTAATAAAGAAATTTGCCATTTTCCTAATAAAGGGATTTTTGACATTTGAACCACTAACATTAAAGTTCGAAAAAAAGACTGAAATAACAGTTTTCTTTAAAATTTTATTGGGTAACTTAAACAATTAATAATCCGTGTTTCTACCGCGAACACTAACAACACAAGAACATCGGTTTGGCATACTCAAAATGAGTTCATCCAAATCACGCTGTGGAATGGCCGCCCATGTTCGTTGCAACAACAAAAAAAGGTCTTCTTGCGACTGGATACCCTCCATATTCGGCAGAGCTCTTCTCTGTAGCATATCCCATGCATGCTCAATCGGGTTCAAGTCTGGCGACTGAGCAGGCCAGGGCAGGACATTGATGTTAGCTGCGGCGAGAGTCTGTCTTACAACTCTTGCGGTGTGCGGTCGTGCATTATCATGCATTAACTGAAATAAGGGACCGATTTGCACTTGTAGAGGAACGATGACGTCTGATACAATCGTCTCAGCATAAATTTGAGCGTTGAGGTTGCCTCTGATCCAAATCAACTCAGTTCTTCCGCCGATCCAAATACCCGCCCATACCATGATGGTTCCACCACTATAAGGATGGACTTCCTGGCAGGATTTTAATCGCTGTTGGCGTCCAGGGGTTCTCCAGTGTCGTATACGTCTTGTATCCGGTCTCATACCAAAACGAGACTCATCAGAAAAGCACACGAAACGCCATTGTTCTTCTGCCCAATTTCTGTGTTCAAGAGCCCATTGATATCGAATCCTACGATTGTGCATTGCTATAGGTGGTACCCGTAGCGGTCTTCGGGAATGAAGGTTCACTTCATGCAAGCGGTTTCTGACTGTTTGGTCGCTAATTAAGTTCCCTGAAGAGTGATGAAGCCTCACGGCTAACATCATGGCGGTTATTGTTGGAGCTCTTCGAGTTAAGATTTGAATGTATCGGTCTTGTCTCCGTGTGGTGCAGCGATACCGTCCTCCATGGCGCTCAGCCACGGTACCAGTGCTTCGGTAACGTGTCCAAAGTCGACTGATAACACTCTGACTTGTATTCAGAGCTAAAGCTACAGTACGTTGCCGGGAACCAGCTTCTATCATTCCCACGGCTCTGAGCATTTCTTCCCTGCTTAAATGACGTCGCCGCTCCATAATAACGTTGGTTTTAATCAGTAGTAGGGAAACAGTAGCACTAATAATGTCTTCAATGCGTTGTATGTTTTTATAGGGAAAATATTGACAGCTTATTTTCATCTTTTACTCGAATTTGATTGAGAGTTCCTGATTCAAATTATGAAATGCACCAAAAAGGATCCATATAAATTTATAAAATCATAAATTTATTACAAAGCCACATCTCAATCTCAAGAAATCCGCATAAAAATGCTTGATCCCTAGACATTTTTGATGTGTGTAATAAAAAGAATTGTATGTGTATGTGTGAATGCGTGTGTGTGTGAGTGTACATGCATGTATCTGTGAGTGTATGTGTGTGTGTGTGTTTGCAGATGTGTGGATTATTTTATTGTTTATAGTTTATTTAACTTAAAATCTCTTCTGTCTCTTCATATGTCAGTTGGGCACACCATTTTGTAATAGTTTTTTTGCAAGAAAATTTGCTCATGTCTTTAATGTCGCAGCTTTTGCTGATTCTATTATAAATATGTAAATGCGAGTAAAACGGGCATCGTTTGGCTAAGAGGCTATTTGCTTCGGGAAGGGGAATGTTTAGGACACGTTTAGAGATAAGTTTTTCAAAATCGGATCTATTTTTCAGTGTTTTGTGAACAAGTAATGTTGCCTTTAGGATAAATAATTGCCGCACTCTTAAGACAGCCAACTCCTTATAAATTAGGTCTGTTGGGTAGCGGAAAGGTTTTTTTAGAGCTACTTTTATAACAGCTCTTTGAGCTCTTTCTACTTCTATAATAGTGCTTTTCCCGGCTGCTCCCCAAACAGAAATCCCGTATTGAAGTACTGACTGACACAGAGCAAGGTAAATTGTGCGTAGAATTTCAATAGGTGTACAGTCACGTAATTTTTTCATAACGTATATCAGTTTCCTGACGCGACCAGAGAGCAGGTGTATATGTGATTTGAATGATAGGTTTTTGTCTAATGTGATGCCAAGGTATTTGATTGAGGCAGTGTGATCTATAATTAAGCAGGTACAAGGTGTAAGCGGTGATGTCTGATAACTGCAGCAAGTATGGTATTTAAGTATAAGATGACGTGGAGGTCGAGAAGCTATTGTTTTGAAGAATGTAATGAACTTAGTTTTTTTTTATATTCAGAGTCAGGAGATTTGCGTCAAGGGCTTCAGAAACACTTAAAAGTCCGATTTCTGCAAGGCCGTATACTTGTTCCCAGGATTTAGCGTGGAAAATTATGACAGTGTCGTCAGCATATGATATTATTTCGGCGTCGTTGAGTTGCAAGTCTAAAATATCATTCATGTAGAAGGTGAAGAGAGTTGGGCCGAGTGTGCTGCCCTGTGGAATTCCAAAGGCGATGGGAAGCATGTCACTCGCGTGTTAATCTACTTTGACTTGCTGTTTCCGATTAGATAGGTAACTCGTGAACCAATCAAGTGCCGCCCCTCGTATACCTGCACATTCTAGTTTTCTTAGAAGAAGTTCAATTGATATTGTGTCGAAGGCCTTAGCCAGATCTAAAAAAACTCCTATGGACTGTTCTCCTTTTTGGGTGTAAGTAGCAACTAAGTTACTCAGTAACGAAGCCGCGTCTTCAGTTGACCTTATACAATAGACTTAGACAATATAAGAATACATACATACTCATAAATACAAAGGAACAAAAAAAACATACTACTATACTATAGATACAATAAAATAGCTAATAATAAATACTTATGCAATTATGACGAAATGGATAGGTAATGTTCTTTCACTCTTCTCTTGAAAACTGCAACAGTTTGGCAGTCAAAAATGTCAGGCGGAAGTGAATTCCACAACCACACGGCGTGGTCAGTGAAGAAGTAGGAGTAGATGTCGGTGGAATGTTTAGGGGATTTGAGGAGGTTCTTTTATAATGCGATTCATTTTAGGTTACAGTACGAATATTTTCCAATTTGGGCCCAGTTAAAATAAATAAATATCGCTGGACTTTACACACAGCGCCATCTAGTGCCACACTAAGCAACGAGGCTTGTGTCGTGGACACCAGATAGTTGATATACTATATAGATACTTTTTGTTTGTAAATACATACTTATTATACATATAAACATCCATGACTCGGAAACAAATGTCCATGCTCATCACACCAACATTTGCTTCTACCGGGATTCGAACCCGGGACCCTAAGAACGTAAGGCAGCCTCAGTACCGCTGCGCCATTCGGGTTGTCAAAGTCGTTAGAGTTTATTTTTCCTTGTTATGTTCTTTGTGAAAGTTACTATACAATATTAATTGTATGATAACTTATATGAGAACTTTCGACTTTTCGAAAGAAATCAAAGAATAAAAATTCTTTTAAATAATTATAATCATTTTCCAAATTTTACTAATTTTTAATAATTAAAATTTAACAAAATAATCTCTTTGACTTAAGTATAATATTATTGTCTTTCAAAGCTATTTTTAATTTATTTGTAATTCTTATTCTAATGATTAATAATTTAGTTTTAATGTAATAATAACCCATAATTTTACAAACCATATTTGTATTGTTTTTATTTTTATGTTATCTGAGTGTTTGCGGAATATAATGTAGTATTGTTTGTGTATTTTCACAGGTATTGTGCTTTTATTTGGTGTTACAATCGAATTTCTCTAAATAAATATATTTAACTTATTGGTTGTTTTACTTCGTTTTGGTCACATACTCGTAAAACACCAGATAGAGACAGATTATGCGGTGTCCAATCGACCAAGATAAGCTGAAATATTTCAACCATACACTAGGCGTGTATTGAAAAATGTGCATTAACAAGTATTATCAAGAATAGTAGATCTACCTTCGAGAAAGAGGTCAATCGTAGAACCCGACTCGGCTGGGCAGTGTTCGGAAAGTTGCGCGGTATCTTCTCGTCCAACATGCCGCAGTGTCTTCAGACGATATCTATGACCAGTGTGGTGTTGCCAATGATTACATACGGGACCGAAACGTGGTTGCTCACAATGGGCCTCATCAGAAGTTCTGTTACAATGGGACCAGTTGATGAACGACTCAGTTCATTATACTTAAGTTTTATAAAACAATAAATTGATCATTAATTTGCACTTTAAACCGAAAATAGAATTTGTTTATATACGTAGATAACACGGGATTAGGGCTCCGTACCAAAATGGTAAAAGTAGAATCGTTTATTTTCATGGCTGGCATTTTTTTTATGGCTGGGGCAGAATAGGCTTCACATCCACGTAGGATGTGGAGCGATTCTTCCACAATAGGGATGACGAATGACTAAAAAAATATGATTCTGTTTAATCCGTCAGTTAGATTATCGAAAAATATTGGATTGGTTTTTTGTTCTATCAAATTAATAAAAAATGACGAAGATAAAACGCATCAAAGATCATGAGTGGGGGCTTTTGAAATCAGTTTCTGGTAACAAAATGTACCGAAATGTGACGTCACACGAGTTTTTGACGTACTGCATCGTCTTCAATTTTTGTTTACCTGAAAAAAGGAAAAAACATGTGTCCAATATTTTTTGGAAATCTATCTGACGGGCTAATTAGATTTTTTTTGTCGTCTTCTATTAGTTTTTTGTTTGTGACCATTAAAAGTTCTGTTCGTGTAAGCTACATCAGGTATACGATTAAAAGTTATGGCACACTATATACCGGTATAGTGGCACTACAAAAATTACTACGCTACATGGAACAAAAAGTACTACAGCGCCATCTATGACACAGATGATGAACTAACTGCGAAACACGTCAGAATTCCTACATCGCGCAAGCAGAGTTATCCGCGACTTAAGACTATATAGGACAACCCGACAACAACTGTCGGGCAGCCCTGGCTGGAGGCCTTACACTTAAGGCACCCACAGGATTGTCCGGTTAAGCAGACGACAACCTCTCTAGGTTGAACTGCGAGATGCCATTTCGAAAAAAAAAAAACTGTCGGGCTGTGGCCTACCAGACATAACACCCGTCTGGTCGGAGCATCCTCCCTTTTCTACGTGGGATGAAGAGCTTTACACCCTGTTTTTCATACCCCCAAACCGGCACGGCACCAGCACTGCTGCACTCCGGCGTTGCTCGAATTTAGGCTACGGCTAGCCGCCAGCGCGCTAAAAACACATCGTTAGCGAGGCGTATTTGTGATTGAACACGCGTAGGACTTGCACAACGTTGTTTTGCGGGCGACTCGGAGTCGGCGCGCAGCAAGCATGCTGTCGGTTCGTTTTCAGCCGCTCGCTTGCAGCACGCGGACTCCGAGTCGCCCACGAGTCGAGTTGTATGGTAGGCGCAAAACTAGTAGCGACAAGCGTGCTGACTGCCCGCCGTAAGTTTTTTCATATAGACATTATGAAATTTATTATAAGACGACGATTTAATGCTCTAATTTGAATGAAAAATTAATTGCTTATAGAGGTGCATCTCGATCACTGAAATGATCCGAATCACTGATATGTTTCATTTGGATCATCGGGTCAAATGATATAAAATACCAACGTAAAACGATAACTAATATTTTATGCAAAAAACGACCATAATATAGTACAGTAGTATTTGATAATAAGCGCCATGGTCATTTTTACGAGCATGGATGACGACAACGAAAATCTGTAAGAGTATGAGTGATACAAATCTCATTTGGTATCTCTTTCTGACTTAAAAGTTCTTATAATAATAGTTAAGTAACTCAGTGTCTCAGTCTCCCTCTCTCGCTCCCTCACTGCTCAGTCGCCTCGCCAGCGACGCGTCACGCGCGGAATGAGAAAAAGTAAAGTAATGTTTCAGATCCAAATGATGCGTTTGAAACGTTGTTATTGAACCAATCTTTTGAATCACTTCAATGATCCGGATCAGTGAGTCGGTTCCGTAAAGAGTTACACACTCCTAATTGCTTAGTTGGTGCGGTGCCGGTGCTGTGCCGGTATACTGTGCCTAGATCTTTTGTCTGTCTGTTTGTTTCGGAATCGAATCTCCGAAACGGCTGGACCGCTAATCTTGTAGCTAATTTTAGAAATTATAGCTAATATTTCAAATATTAGCCATAATTTAATAAAGAACTTAAAATAATAAAAAATAAATGGTATTCCATAAACAAAATCAAAATTTTAATGTTATAGTAGCATTTTTTTTTTAAATGCTCCTTTTGTAATCTGATCTGTTTTTATAAAAGTAACGTGGTTGTCGAGTTTCTTAAAATACTGCCATTATCACTGGTGTTGTATATGCACTGGATGTCGTGATCAGCCATGATGATAAAAATTTAGACACGAGATCAGTTCGAGTAACGTGGTCTTATCAGTTCGCTTTGAAAGGAGAACTAAGCATACCACCGGACACTCTAGTCCAGACACACGATTTAAATCTATACTAATATTATAAAGAGGAAAGATTTTTCAACTTGTTCTTTATCACTGTAGGTAAATCCTTAGCAAAAAGCATCGTAGCTCAAACTGGCATGCCAGTTGTAACAAGCTGCTGCAGTGAATCTAGGTCTTCCTTGTTTGTGTTGTTAGAGACTGACCCACAAGAAGTAGACTGTATTCTAATGAATCTTGATTCTGAGAGTGCACCAGGTTGGCATGGTATTTCTACAAAATATTTAAAACAATCAAGGGTTTTTGTGGTTCCACTCATAAGCCAGTTAGCTAACTTGTGACTGAAACTGGTGTTTTCCCGAAAGATTTAAAGCGATCAGTGGTCACTCCTGTGCACAAGAGCGGGGACGTAACTGATGTCAACAACTATCATCCCATATCCGTTATGACAGCAATTTAAAAAAAAAATGAAAAAATAATAAACAAGAGACTAATCAACTATTTACAAAAAATCTATATTGTATCAAACGCACAATATGGGTTTAGACGAGGACGTTCAACTCAAGGGCTTTGACATCTGAAATTGTTGATAGGGTGGATAGGGGTCATAGATGCTTAACGGTCTTCTTAGAATTGAAAAAAGCTTTTGACACCGTTTCCGTCCCGATCCTTCTGCGCAGGTTAGAAAACATAGGTATAAGAGGCACGCCTCTCTCCCTTTTTGAGAGCTATCTCAAAGGTAGACCGCAAATGGTAAAGATTAGTAACTTGTGTAGTTTTGAGGGGGATGTTTATAACGGAGTTTCACAGGGGAGTGTTTGGGTCCGACAATGTTTTTAATTTATGTTAACAGCCTTTGCAATATGCAGATCATTGGAAGGAAAATCTTCTCTTACGCAGACGACACTGCGGTTGTTTTTTCGAGAAACTCATGGAACCTTGTGAAAACTGTCGCTGAACAGGGTCTGATTAAGATAGCTACCTGGCTTAGAGCAAACCTTTTAACCCTTAATACCAACAACACTAATTTAATTTGTTTTTCCCCAAGCCCTAAGGACACAACCTGGAACTGACTTTGGCATTACTATTCATGTTTGTCCAAATTATTCCATCTATAACTATGGCTGCCAGATATACAACAAGTCAGATCCACAAAATATTTAGGCATACTTGTTGACCAAAGACTGTCGTGGCACCCTCACATTGAGATTCTTATGAAAAGGATCAGGAAGCTTATTTGGGTCTTCAAAACTTTACGACATGTCATGTCCGCCCAACTTATAAACAAGACCTATATAGCTCTGGAGCAATCCGTACTAACGTACTGCATTCAGATATGGGGTGGAGCTTCCAAAATGAAATTAAAATGGAAAGAGCTCAGCGATCACTAATCAAGGTGATGTATTTTAAACCGTTTAGGTTCCCCACAACAGACCTCTATAAAGTCAGCAAGTTGCTTTCAATTAGAAAGGTTTATGTTCTAAATGTGACCTTAACCCTGCATAAATGTCTTCCTTTTGACCCAGATACTCAGAGCAGAAGGCGCAGAGATTTTGTGGCCTACTCTCCAGGGGTTTGATTAGCATTTGCTAGACGTCAATATGTTACACAATCCACCTACATCTACTATAAACTGAATCTTAAGTGTGAAATATATCCAATGCGGTTATACGATTGTAAAAGAACAATAAGTGATTGGTTAAGATCTCTAACATATGAAGAAACAGAAAACATTCTGATCAGGGTAGGCTAACATGCTGGATAATTATCTGGATTATATATCGCATAAACGCACAGACAAATACACACACACACACGCATACAAAACACACACACACACGCACACAAAACACAAAGAGAGCTGCAAGCTGCTAAGCAAGTAATTAATTAATTATCATTTATTTTATTTCATTTCTTTTTATTGTATTTTTATTCTATTCGTTGACTTCATTTTCATTGTTAGGATACCACATTATACACATGATAATATATTTTTTTGTTTATTCATAGTTCAATACTAGCTGTTGCCCGCGACCTTCGTTCGCGTGAAATTATTATTTTACTCATTTTTTACGGATTTTGTTTATGGAATACCATTTATTTATTATTATTTTAAGTTCTTTATTAAATTATAGCTAATATTTCAAATATTAGCTGATCAGAATGTTTTCTGTTTCTTCATATGTTAGAGATCTTAACCAATCACTTATTGTTCTTTTACAATCGTATAACCGCATTGGATATATTTCACACTTAAGATTCAGTTTATAGTAGATGTAGGTGGATTGTGTAACATATTGACGTCTAGCAAATGCTGATCAAACCCCTGGAGAGTAGGCCACAAAATCTCTGCGCCTTCTGCTCTGAGTATCTGGGTCAAAAGGAAGACATTTATGCAGGGTTAAGGTCACATTTAGAACATAAACCTTTCTAATTGAAAGCAACTTGCTGACTTTATAGAGGTCTGTTGTGGGGAACCTAAACGGTTTAAAATACATCACCTTGATAAGTGATCGCTGAGCTCTTTCCATTTTAATTTCATTTTGGAAGCTCCACCCCTTATCTGAATGCAGTACGTTAGTACGGATTGCGCCAGAGCTATATAGGTCTTGTTTATAAGTTGGGCGGACATGACATGACGTAAAGTTTTGAAGACCCAAATAAGCTTCCTGATCCTTTTCATAAGAATCTCAATGTGAGGGTGCCACGACAGTCTTTGGTCAACAAGTATGCCTAAATATTTTGTGGATCTGACTTGTTGTATATCTGGCAGCCACTGTTACTTGTATAGTTAAAGATGGAATAATTTGGTCAAACATTAATAGTAATGCCAAAGTCAGTTCCAGATTGTGTCCTTAGGCTTGGGGAAAAACAAATAAAATTAGTTTTGTTGGTATTAAGGGTTAAAAGGTTTGCTCTAAGCCAGGTAGCTATCTTAATCAGACCCTGTTCAGCGACAGTTTTCACAAGGTTCCATGAGTTTCTCGAAAAAACAAGCAGTGTCGCAGTGTCGTCTGCGTAAGAGAAGATTTTCCTTCCAATGATCTGCATATTGCAAAGGCTGTTAACATAAATTAAAAACATTGTCGGACCCAAACACTCCCCTGTGAAACTCCGTTATAAACATCCCCCTCAAAACTACACAAGTTACTAATCTTTACCATTTGCGGTCTACCTTTGAGATAGCTCTCAAAGAGGGAGAGAGAGAGAGCCTCAGATTCACTGCAGCAGCTTGTTACAACTGGCATGCCAATCTAGGTCTTCCTTGTTTGTGTTGGTAGACGACAAAAAAATACAATTAGTCCGTCAGATAGATTTCCAAAAAATATTGGACACATATTTTTTCTTTTTTCACGTAAACAAAAATTGAAGACGATGCAGTACGTCAAAAACTCGTGTGACGTCACATTTCGGTACATTTTGTTACCAGAAAGTGATTTCAAAAGCCCCCACTCATGATCTTTGATGCGTTTTATCTTCGTCATTTTTTATTAATTTGATAGAACAAAAAACCAATCCAATATTTTTCGATAATCTAACTGACGGATTAAACAGAATCATATTTTTTTGTCATTCGTCATCCCTATTGTGGAAGAATCGCTCCACATCCTACGTGGATGTGAGGCCTGTTCTGCCCCAGCCATAAAAAAAATGCCAGCCATGAAAATAAACAATTCTACTTTTACCATTTTGGTTCCGTACCAAAATGGTAAAAGTAGAATCGTTTATTTTCATGGCTGGCATTTTTTAGAATCGTTTTTTTTCATGGCTGGCCCTAATCCCGTCTTTTCTACGTATATAAACAAATTCAATTTTCGGTTTAAAGTGCAAATTAATGATCAATTTATTGTTTTATAAAACTTAAGTATAATGAACTGATTCGTTCATCAACTGGTCCCATTGTAACAGAACTTCTGATGAGGTTGATTGTTTTAAATATTTTGTAGAAATACCATGCCAACCTGGTGCACTCTCAGAATCAAGATTCATTAGAATACAGTCTACTTCTTTTGGGTCAGTCTCTAACAACACAAACAAGGAAGACCTAGATTCACTGCAGCAGCTTGTTACAACTGGCATGCCAGTTTGAGCTACGATGCTTTTTGCTAAGGATTTACCTACAGTGATAAAGAATAAGTTGAAAAATCTTTCCTCTTTATAATGTTAGTATAGATTTAAATCGTGTGTCTGGACTAGAGTGTCCGGTGGTATGCTTAGTTCTCCTTTCAAAGCGAACTGCTAACCACGTTACTCGAACTGATCTCGTGTCTAAATTTTTATCATCATGGCTGATCACGACATCCAGTGCATATACAACACCAGTGATAATGGCAGCATTTTAAGAAACTCGACAACCACGTTACTTTTATAAACGGAGCATTTAAAAAAAAAATGCTACTGTAACATTAAAATTAAACAACATTTAACATTCAATAAAAAAAATATGTGATAATTTACAGTTTATTGTTATAATGTATAGTTTATTAGATGATAATAATATTTTTTGTTTAAATATATGTAACTAATATTAATATATGTTAATTGAAAGCAGCGGTGGCCCAGTGGTGGCGGCCCCGACTTAGCAACAGTAAGTCGTGAGTTTGAACCCAGACAGGCGCATTACTTTGTGTAATTTATTTCATCACCACTACTCGCAAAACGGTGAAGGAAAACATCGTGAGGAAACCGGCATGTCCTAGAACCAAAAATTCGAAGACATGTGACATCTACCAATCCGCACTAGGCCCGCGTGGTGGATTATAGTCCATTCCCTCTCATAGACAGGAGGCCTGTGTCCCAGCTGTGGGAACATTAATAGGCTGATGATTATGATGATTATGATGATAATTGATAACATAAATATAGTATTAAAATAAACATACATTCTTATAATAAATTGTTTTTTGATTGTGCATATTTTGTGCATATTTCGCCCGTTTTTAGTGCATATTTGCATGCATATTTCGGCATTTTGATAGTGCATACAGGGTGTAAACAAACTCATTACGAAGCTGTCAACCAACCATTCTGTACATGAAACTAAGTAACTTTACGCAAAAATTATTGCTGGGAAACGACTTTTTTTTGGGTGAAAAATCATGTTTTGTTGTAGAAGTC
Source organism: Xestia sexstrigata (assembly GCA_941918905.2). Classification (NCBI taxonomy): domain Eukaryota; kingdom Metazoa; phylum Arthropoda; class Insecta; order Lepidoptera; family Noctuidae; genus Xestia; species Xestia sexstrigata. The sequence goes on from OW799225.2 coordinate 10,952,066, forward strand.
AATGTAACGCACTTAAAACATTGTGCTGATGAATGGATTAAATAGTACGGAGGTCGTAGAGGTGTTTAAAGTAAAAATCTTTCATTAAAATCTTGTATTAAACAAAAAAAAAAACTTTTCAAAAAGTTGGAACTTTGACTCCCAATATCTCCGTAACTAGAAGGTTCCCAGGTATGGTGTAGAACAAAAAAAATATCGCAATGACAGGAAAAACAAGTGCCTTTCGGCTTCGTTAAGAATCATAGAATCATAGTCATAGATTAAAAAATTGCATTACAATGTATACGCGAGCAGATACCTATTGTTGCGTTTTGGCCATGTACAGAATGGAAATACGCTACGTAGATTTAGAATTAGGGACCAAACCACCACCTCTTCTTCTTTTTTGTCGTTCAGTCACTGCTGTAAATCACGAACACATTCTCCAAGCTATGCAGTCTCCTGCACAGTGTGAACGGCTCGGTGCAGGCTGGCTCCAACAGCTTTCATCTTGCTGGTGCTCTGCCTTGCGCGCGTTTACCTTCTACGCGGCCCAGTATCATTACCTTTCCAGACAATGTCTAGGCGAACGCATAATACAGGATGACTTTATTATGACTTTCCAAAAAAAAATGGGTTTAATAAGTGAACAGAGTAGAAGCAAATGGCATACTTCGTTTTTTTCTTTTTAAAGTTCAAAAAATTTGAATTTCAAATTGATTGATTCATTCATTATTTTTTTTAATTTTTTTTATGTACTCATTAGTTCTCATTGCGGTGCATGATAGGGTCCGCCAAAACCACAACACGAAAGCATCCATCTTACTGCCACCACTACGTCTTATTGCTATGACATTACTATAATGTCACTTCTACCAACAACCAACCAACTACCTAGTTGGTTGGTTGTTGGTAGAAGTGAGTGAGTGAGTGAGTGGTGGTGGTCTGTCCCCCTGGACAGACGATCTCATTAGAGTGGCCGACAGAAACTGGATAGCCATGACACAAAACTGCCAATAGTGGAGAGATTTGGAAGAGACCTGCACTCAGCATTGGTTGGGCAAAGGTTGAAAAAGAAGAAGAATGTTACTTCGACCGGCCCTGGAATCGAAACCAGGAATTCTTGCTTAGGAGTCGCGCTCGCGCCAACTACACCAATGAAGCAGTCATAAGTCATAAGTCATTTATTTCCGAACAAAATACATTGTGTAGAAAATATAAATTGAAATTAGATTATTAAGGATTAGCTAATTCATAATAATAATAATAAAACAAATTCCAATAAAATAAATAAAATAACAAGCTCCTTTTTACAATAATAAAATGAATAGTCGTTTAATAAAAAAATAAACGTCAAAGATGAAAAAATAATAAATTGAATAGTCACTAATTTACAAGATTAAAATGAGAGCAATAAAAATAATAATAAAATTCAATAATAGCAAATACTCGTATAGTCTTATGAATTAGTCTTACTTCAGTGTAAGAAAGACAGGGATAGAGGTAGACGTTCTGTATAGCTCCATCCTACTCACATTGAAGTGACATTAAAGTAATACTTCCAAAGACTGCTTCGATAATGTAGTAGGCGCAAGCGCGACTGCTGACCAAGAAGTCCTGGGATCCATGCCCGGCACGGCAAATGTGTTTTTGGGTTTTTCCATCAGGAATTTCTCAATTGCAGTCGCGGAGCCGCCGATCTTAACCATCGTATTTGTAAACCTACTAGCCCAGCTGGTTTTTTGCAAAAATCCAAGGATGTTAAGGAAAAATAAACGGTTTTTCCAATTCATTAGTGCCAACAGACGATAAACAGGAAAATAAAAACTTTTTTGTGAGATACAACCAGTTTTCTTAGTTTTTGTTTTTTAAAAGCTTGAACTGAGAGTCAAACCTAGAACCCCATTCAGCAGATTCAGTACTTAAACTATTCTAATAATACTATGAATAAAATCTAATACAATTTGATAAAATTAACTTTAATGAGAATTTTAAATTTTAATGACAAAAAATATCACAATAATAATATGATTACATACATAACACACAATATTATTTATAATTACATATAACTCACAATAATCAAATACTATGAAATAATCAAATACAATGAATAATTAGTTATGTATACCAAAGAAAGAAAGAAAAGAAAGAAAACATATTAATTTGGCTTTAGCCGCAACAAAATCAAAATAAGAATAAAAATAAAAACTTAATACCAATACCGGCTGTATTATTTATTATATAATAAAAAGAAATATTCAGAATTTGTGTAGTATCTAATTTAATATGATAGATAATTTATGGATTTTTTAGACTTAAAACTTGTTTCACACATCAGTAAACACCTCATCCCATTATCCTAAATACTAAATATAGTTTGTTGTTGGAATAAAAAAATAAACAACACCTTGAACTTATGCTAGCCCAGTACTTTTTGGTGGGTTATCAATGTATTATTAAAAATGCGTTCGCACTGAATAGGCGAAATTAATTTATCATTTATTGGCGGCCCGTCTGATTAAAGCGTTAAGGGCTGATTGCAGATATTAAAAAGGAAAAAAAATAAACTTGCGGCTCGTCCCATGTTCGCACGGGTGCCTATGTTACTCAGGGGTAATATAGCATTGTAATGGTGAAAGAATTTTTTAAATCGGTTTAGTAGTTTTTGAGTTTATTCGTTAGAAACAAACAAGTCTTTCCTCTTTATAACATTAAAGATATTATATAAAATAGAAAAAGAAAGAGAGAAAGAGAGAGTTTAATTATAGAAAAGCACATCCGTATTTCGTTTTTAATGTGACTGTACTCTGTGGCATACGTGTTGAGGTGAAACAAAGGACAATAAATCAAAACCAAGAAAAATAATGAGTCGACATTAATTATAGGGAATTGACATAGCGGGAGTGATTCGTCTACAAAGGGTAACACTAGATCACTGTGTAATTTTCATTTTATCTTTCTTTCTTTTTTCTAAAAACTGTCGCCACAGTACCCGATTACTTTTCACAATAATTAAATACACAGACAAAGCTATTTCATTTACGTACTCAAGTATTTCCACTGCTATACGCACAGGCACAATTTGTATTTCCAATATTTCTAGCATATAAATTATCACTGTAACATTACCTAGAATAAAAATTAACGTAGATATGTAGAGGCGACGCCATTTGTCATTACATGAACTTAAGTCAACTTTTATTCCGTAGAACAGAGAATATACAACTATTACATAAAATACAAAACTAATCGTTGCAGGTATAAATATAAGAGTCTTGGTGATAGGAATCGTGAATAGCTGTATTGAGTAATATTGTCCAAGTAAAATTCCAGTCAAAATGTACGAGAACACTGTTATGAAAGGTACACCCCATGCGAATATATTACTCATAAGATACCTGCTACGAACAAGTCCTATGTCAAGTTGAAAAACTCTCACTAAATCGACATAAAAAATGTAACACAACACTAGTAACCAACACTGGGATGAAAGTATGAAGTACAACATTAAAGGAAACGCCAAATATGATCCTATGGGATATTTTGATAGGAAATTAGATAACACAAATACCAATAAAAATAACATTTGCGCGGATATTGCACTGAGAAGCACAAAGTTCCTGAAGTGGCGGAACTTCTTGACGATAAACCACGATGTCACTCCGTATGTGAAAGCAGCCACAGTCACAACTAAGATGAAGAGATAAATGATGAATAGCGTCTCGGCGCTAAACGGTACCTCACGGTATGCAATGGTATCGTTTATATCATCGTAGTATGCACTGGTATCATTTATATCATCGTAGTAAGCACTGGTATCATTTTCACTTTCGTAGTACGCACTGCTATCACTGTTGTTGTATGTACTAGTATAATTCATACCGTCGTTGTATCCACTTGTATGATTTATTTCGTTGTTGTATGTACTGTTATAATTATTACTGGGGTTGTATGCACTGGTGATATAATTTGGAATAGTTTCGGTCACACTGTTTTCATTGTCAGCCATGGTGAGCGGCGCGTGCGCAGGTCGGAGCGCGCTGTTGAGTAGTGACACGCATCCTACTTGCTAAGACTGCTGAATGATCTCAGATGCGACCCCCCCACCTGACACGTTGACGTCAGACTCTTCGATTATTGGCACTTCTACCGGCTTCTGACGTCTTTTAGGTCGATGCTGATCTAACAGGACTACACTTTTATAAGCATTGTGCGAAAATTGTTGCTGGGAAACGGCCTTTTTTCGGTCACTGAAAAAACACGCTTTACGGCTAAAGTTTACGCTAGCTAAAGTTGGAAATAAATAAAAATATTATAAAACAAAAAAAAAAACATTTTTTTTGTTGAGAATGAAGGATCAAGCTTATCTCGTAGACTTCAAGGTCAATCACCCAAAGTAACTCGTGCACACGTAGGGTTACCACGAGTTACATCGGGATTTTTAGAAAAAAAAAAAAAAGATATTACTATCGAAAAATGAAAGTATAACAAGATTAAAATGTCCGGCCTTTTCTCCTAATGTCTGGCTTTTGGTCAACGACAAAACTTTGGAAACGAAGAAAAAGAAAAACATACTGTCAATATTCTGTCAGTGTCAGTACTGTCAGACAGTTTTGTATATTTTTGTATTTTAACCAAAGAGTATAGAGAAAATATAAGTCAATGCTCGTATTTATCTCTTCAGTGTCGTGGATTTAAACTTCTCTGCGCTTCACGTTAACAACTACACGGGGATTCCATAAGGAAACTCCGATAATTCTACGTCAGAGAAACATACGTCATACGTCTCATGACGTCTTGTTATAATTACTGTATTGCTTCTGATGCATTCTAATAGTATAATAGTTGCGCTTGCATTTCTGCCAATACTTATTAAGACTACTCAATCAATTTCAAAACTTGTAGAGTCGAGGACTTTCCAATTTTGCACTTTTGCACATTTACGAGTACGAATATTACCGACTAAACCCGATATGTATGACACGGTTAAAACACGAATAGTGGAAAGTGGTTCATCAATTAAAGTCGTCGACTGTACAACAATAATCTATTGTTAACCGTGGAAACTTGTAAATGGCTTGTCGTGGAATACTACTACTACACTATTACTTTCATATTGTTAGCTGTAAGCCACCTAAACACAACAAAATAATAAAAAAACAAATGGTTGCGACGGAACGCATTGGTACAATATGGTCTACGATTCGGATTCGTAGCGAAGCGCTAGCTACGCCGTAGCGTGGCGCGTAGCCATCTCGGAGCAAACCACTACGCGTCACGACTATTATTATGATAATTTATTTTAAAGACGACGCGCTTGACGTATTAAATACTTTTAATGTACATAAATTAATTTAATATCCTATTGAGTGGTGTAATGTGTTTGATTACGTATGTGTGATTAAATAACTATTGAGTAACTTAGTTGTAGAGGTCAGAAGCGCTAGCACGTGCGCGCGATGTACCCGTAACGTAAAAACGTTAATTTCTGTATAGAAAATACAATTATCCTTTAGCATTTTATTTAAATTGTTTGCAACAATCACAATCAGTAACATTTATAGATATTAATACATTCTTAAAATTGTGAAAATATTATCTGTAAAACGGGTATGTTTCATTTTAAAATTGACGTGTTTATGTTACGTTTACAGATAGGCAGTCGCTCCATGAATACTGGTATTCAGATGCATCTGGTATGTCTGGAAGGCACCCCTAGCATAGTAGGATTTAAGCGAAGCTGATGATTTGTGATAAAATAAAATTCAGTTTGATTTTTAAGTTTTATATTTTTCTTGTAAAAATTCATACTACTTACAAATTATAAGTAACGCTTACACACATTTTTACTTACAATAGTGGCTCTGAGGTAACAAAGTTAAACAATCACTACTACTACTACTATTACTACTTAACCCCGCATCAGAAGAAAGATGAGCAACGGATATAATCAACCCGATACCTCATCGAACGTGTAAACATACAGTGGGTACACTAGGCGCATAGACTATGGAGTTATTTTTTCAAAATCAAAATAAAACATCTGGCTGAATATAAATAATAAATGTCTTTAAAATTTGAAATTTAAATTGAATATAACCCGAGGCTTAGAACCTCGAAAGATACAGTAAATGTGATGCGTTCATTATTTTTTGCAATCATTCATATTAATTTACCGGCTATCGTTCTGACTTGAATTCTATTTATAGTATGTGTGTTATCTTTCCAATTCTGGGGTTAGTCGTGTTGGGTTATGTTTTTTATATTCATTTTGTAAAGATTTTCAATATTGACTTTCGAAGGATGTACTTTAAAACTACTCTATTTGCATGGGGTACACCCTTACTGGTACCGTTTATGCTAACATTTATATTCTTTTATATTTTTGTAAGTTAGAAAGTGACATTAGCCCAGTCAAATTAGACATGCAAGGTTACAATAATTCGCATAGAGCTAAAAATGGGTACGAATGTTGGGAACACCATTCCAAATGTAATGTCAAAAGTCCCCATCGATCCGACTTTTGCAAAAAAAATATTCAAGGTCAAAGGTCGCCTAAATGGCTTTTTTGCATTTTTCAGCCAAACGGTAATTTTTATTATAAAAATATGTCTTACAATATTGTAGATCGTGCAATTATCTATAATAAATGATTTTATACTTTATTCTAAAAAACACCATTTCTGATATACAGGGTGTAAAAGACCTCATCACGAAGCCGTCAACCAAGTATTCTGTACATCAAACTAAGTTACTTTACGCAAAAACTCAATGTAGAACTCAATGTAACGCACTCAAAACATTGTGCTGATGGATGGATTGAATAGTACGGAGGTCGTGGAAGTGTTGAAAATAAAAATCTTACATTAAAAACTCGTTTAAAAAAAAAAAGTTGGAACTTTGACCCCAATATCTCCGTAACTAGAAGGTTCCCAGGTATCTTGTAGAACAAAAAAATGATCGCAATGACGAGGAGGATAAGTGCCTTTCGGCTTCGTTAAGAGGTGTTTTACAGCCTTTATAGCTGTTCAAAAATATGAAAAAGTTGTGTTCTTCATAATAATCAAACGTTTCCACGCCACCGGTGAAGTAGTGTACAGTGACTAAAAGTCCATAGGCAATCTCACAAAGCAATAGCTTGACGTTTAGTTTGACTTACGACCTTCTACTTTCAAGAAAATAGACATTGTCGTCTACAAGTAATCGTAGTTAATAATTTCAAAATTTTATTTTTAATATGAGTCAAGATGGCCTAGCGGTTAGGCGCGTGCGCAGATGGATCTATGAGTGAATCAGTAAGTCGTGAGTTCAAATCTCACGTTGTTACTTTTAGACTTTTTGTAAGTTTTTACTCGATTGGAAGTAATGGGACAGAAATGTTATATTCTTTATCTTGTTCGCTTTGCTAACTTAACTGTTAACTTTACGAAATGTGTGCAACATTTCGTACAGTTAAGAAGGTAGATCATAGAAAAATAAGTCAAGAATTTAGATTTCTGTGAGGTAGACATGAGTTTTATGAATATTTAACTTGACGGAATGAACGTTGTCGTTTGGTTGTAGTTGTTGGTTAGTGTCGTGTGGTTTAATTGATAGCGGTATTGTTGTTGGTATTACTCAAAATGCAGGCAATATAAATATTGATATTAATATTGTAATGTTTGTTTTTACATGGTTTTTTTTACTTACATTTTTGGACATTATTAACCTGCAAATTTAAGCATTCGTCCTCCCTAGGTAGCTTCATGGTAATTTCCTGGAGGCTTAGCATATCTTTTTACCTTGTAATTCATGTTATTTAAGTTTTTCTGAAGATTTTTATCTCTCATGAATCTTTGTTTACCTTTGTAATGTGAGTTAGTGACAGGCCTAGTTTTATTTTTAATTTATTGTTGGAGCTAGTTGTAGGTCGTATAGGTAAATCACATCGACCTCATTATCTTTTCTTTTTATCATGTTCTAGAAATTCTTTCCAAATTATAAAATGTCATTAATCTGGAGATGACAGGAGCCAGGTGGTGGAATTTTCAGTCTACGTTTGGAGCTGTAAGGCGTCACAAGTCTTTAACTAATACGTTTTTTTTACTAATATTTAACTTCTTATAAAAAATAAATAATAAGTAAGAATCCATTATATAAAAACAAAACACCTGACATTTTTTTTGCATAAAACACAAAATAATAATTATACTAAACTAATTTCAACAAGAAACAAAAAACCCAAACATCGTAAACGGGATTTGAACTCAGATCTCTACGATCGTACACTGCTAAGCCCAAACAGCTACCAATACTTGGTATATAAACGTGAATTTTAGCTATCCAATGGTAAGAACAGATCGTCACACAAATAAGATCGTGCGTTTGCTGCGTGTATAACAAAATACAGACGCAAATATATTTTTATGTTTCGTTGAGTGTGACACGACGACATGCGATTGGGCGAACTCTGTGCCTGTGGTGTGCGTACCACTTACACATACAGACGCACGGACGCTCGACCGTGCGTTCACAGCAATACAATCCTTAGCGTGCCTATGCACTTATGAACGCTTACTGTACCAAGCCTGTTCTTTTTAACGTGATTACCCCGGTGAGCCTATTCCACGATCTATTGTGGCCCTGTTTAGTTAAAAAACCGGCCAAGTTAGAGTTGGACTCGCGCATGAAGGGGAAGGCATCGCAGTAGGTGAGGTTTAATTTTTTTATTTGTTGTTATAAGACGAGGAGCTCGTGGCTAAATAAGCCGCTTGGGACGATCACTAGATCAAGCCGTGCTTGCCTAGGTTGGTCTGTGGATGGGTGACCACCCATTACATAATAAGTTTCCTCTGTGCCTCGGAAAGCAAGTTAAGCAGTTGGTCCCGGCTGTCATTTATAAATCTTTGACAGTCGTTACAGGTAGTCGGATTCGACGATTGACCTCTTTCTCGAAGTTAGACCTACCTAACTGGACCGTTTGTCCCAGGTACACATAATCGTCTACAACTTCGAGTGTAAAGTCTCCAATCTTGATAGGAATGGGTGTGACATGGGCAATGACATGGGCAATCGTCGAATCCGACTCGGCTGGGCAGCGTTCAAGCTCAGCGTTCAGCTGAGTACAAGTAAACCTTTGCCCAGCAGTGGGATGATATAGGCTAACAGTAACAGTAACCGGACGAATAATTTTCTACAATCACACTTCACACTAATATTATAAAGGCGACAGTTTTTTAATTGTGTATGTTTGTTACTCTTTCACTCAAAAACTTCTGAACGGATTTGGATGAAATTTAGCACACTGATAGTTTATGATCTAGAGTAATACAGGGGACGATGATCCCGTGAGACATTTATCGAACTCCACGCGGGCGAAGCCACGGGCATAAACTCTTTACTCACAATTTTCACCGCAAATTATTCCAATAATATTTTATTTTATTTTATACAATATTTTTTATTAAACATGACCACAAATAGATCGTGGAATAGGCTCACCGGGGTAACCCCGTTGGAAAAACGCCAGTGATGTATCTGGCGTGGAAACGTTTGATTATTATGAAGAACACAACTTTTTGAAGCTATATCTCGGAAGTGGTGATTCTCAGGAAAAAGTATAAAATTAGTTACTTTAGGTAATTGCACGATCTACAATTTTGTAGAACATATTCTTATGATAAAACTTATCATTTGGCAGAAAAATGCAAAAAACCATTTAGGCGACCTTTGACCTTGAATATTTTGTTTTTGCAAAGGTCGGACCGATAGGGACTTTTGACATTTCATTTGTTATGGTGTTCTCAACATTCGTACACCAATTTTTAGCTCTATGCGAATTATTGTAACCTTATCCTATTTTTTGAGCTAATTTGACTGGACTACATAGTCATTGACAGTTTCGTAACTCTTGTTTGTTTTAACCTTTCGTAATTAACTTGGTTATTAACATACTAGTTGTATCTTCTTTGTTCCGTGCTAGTGATACTGGCCCGAATACATCTAATTACAAATGGCGTCGCTTCTACATAGCTACAGTAATATTTATACTAAGTAATATTTTTTATCCCATTTATTATTTTTAGTTTCAGTAATGTTAAATTTTTTACTTTGATAGGCTAAGACATACTTAATACAATAGTATTAAACGTGTCTATAATAAAAACTTTTTTGCAAAAAATAAAACCTGCTTCAAAACAACCGGCCAAGAGCGAGTCGGACTCGCGCACCGAGGTTTTTAAAGGACAAACTTAATTTTGCTGTTCGATCCCATGAAACGGCTATTGCACCAACCGCAAATAATAAGTTTGTAATATTACTATTACTTTTATTATTATATTTATCGCTTTTTTGTTATTAAACTACATATTTACGGTTCTGAAAAGTCTGAAAAATAAAAAAAAGTTGAATATTAAGGTTAATTTTGGTACTTACAAGTTTTCGCGAAAATCTAAATTTGCCCATATCTTTTTATCGTGTTAACTCAGGAACAGGAGGATTTTTATACACCTAATAGGGACTATAGACCTCAGTATCTGGTTTAAATTTCAACTTGCTAGGTCCACCCATTCTTGAGAAAATCGGTGGTGACAGACGGACAGACAGACGGACAAGAAAGTGATCTTATAAGAGTTCCGTTTTTTCCTTTTGAGGTACGGAACACTAAAAACACAAAAAAGGGAAAAATGCTTATTTCTTGATTTGTCCAAGGCCTTTCATACTGTCTCGGTGCCCATCCTTGTTGATAGACTAGAATCCATAGGCATAAGAGGTATTGTTCTTGATATATTTCGTCACTATCTGGCGGAGGGAAGTCAGTCTGTTAAGATTGGTACTTTTGTCTGCAGTGAGCAGTTTGTCAGTTACTTTGTGCCCCAGGGCAGCGGGCTGGGTCCAACATTGTTCTTGATCTACATTAACAACTTATGCACGTTGGCTCTACCCCATACTAAGATTTTGTCATATGCCGATGACACAGCACTGCTCATTGATGGACCAAACTGGGAGCAGGCCAAGGGCTATGCGGAAGACGTCTTTAGAATTGTTATGAATTGGCTATCAGGCAATCTGTTAACACTTAACCTAGACAAAACACACAGAAAAGCCAACCTCAACCAGAGACATACACAATTCAGGCGCATTGCTGCGACTCTGCCAACGTCAATTGTGACTGCCTCCACATTAAGAGAACCTCAAGTGTTAAATACCTTGGAGTCCAAGTCGATTGTTTGCTAAGTTGGAAGAAGCACATTGATAAACTCGTCCCCCTCATTCGCAAGCTCATCTCCGTGTTCAAGAAAATCAGATCAGTGGCAAATCTTAAAATACTCAAAACAGTTTACTTTGCGCTTGCTCAATCTTTGCTGGGGTACTGTATCTCTGTCTTAGGTGGTACCTTTGCAGTTCGTATGTTACGTTTTGAAGAGCACAAAGAGCGGTCCTTAAAGTCATGTGCAGGAAACCCTTCAGGTATCGTACCGCACTTTTTTATAAAGAGTGTGAAGTCCTAACGGTTAGACAACTCTTTGTGCTCCAAATTACATTGCGCAAACATGCCACTATACCACAGTCCCTACGGCTGCGAGAAGGGAAACGTTAAAGAACTAGACTGTGTAGCACGGAAAGACACGGAACTGTTCTAGCTCAGAGGCATTATTAGATTCTGGGTTCACGGGTTTACAATAAAGACATGTGTCAATGCTGTTCTAAATATTTACCTTCTCACCCGACACCAATGTAAGAATTCTGTAAGTGATTGGCTAAACGATCTCACCTATGAAGAGTCTGAGAGACTCATACAATTAGCGGGTTGACTGTATAAGTTACCAACGCATATTTACTGATACCTTCTAGAATTCAGGACACACACTGCCTCACACACACACACACATATGTACACATACACACACATACACACACAAACATACTCACGCACACAAACCACAGCACACAGCACGACATGCATTATCTTCTTATTTTTTATTTTCCTTTTTTTGTTTGTTTGCTTAATCTCATTTTTATTTATTATACTTTTGCACAGATTTCTTTTTTTTTTCAAAATAAAATTATGTATACAACTACCTAGCAGGTCCGGAGGAATGTGACGGCATTCGTGATACAGGGTAATCCTAGTACCTACGACTGCCAAAGCACTCCTTTGTCACCTAAGTGCACATCGTATTTGACAAAATTGTATATAGATATAGATTTACTGTACCCTTTTTTACTGGCAATAAAGTTTTTTTTTTTTTTTTTGCTATCTCTGGTTGCGTTCATATACGGAGTGACATAGTGGTGCCTGAGTAAGAAGTTTCGAAACAGAAACTACGTGCTTCTCAATCTTTGCAGATGTGATACGTTTACTTTTTTCTGCAATAGTACTGTCTTCTTTAGAGAATAAAACAGTAAAATAATTTAATAAGATTAGCAATATTTGGATTGTTATATTTCATAAGTATGTGATGTTTTAGTTTGTGGTTATTGGTATTGTGTTATATTTTTTATATTGATTTCGTAAAGGTTTTTGGTAGTAACATTCATAGGAAGTACCTTAAAAGTAGCCTGTTTGCCTGGGGTGTACCTTTTTTGATAATTCTTATTTCGCCTTTTACTTTACTGGGTTTGGAAAAAATATTCAACATCGATGATCATAATAATAATATGTTCTTCATCTGCGTTTACACGATATCTCTGACGCTCACTTTAATTATGTACATAACAGTTTTATGTTATCTGTTCTGCGGTAGAGACTCTGACGCAAGTTCATCTACTAACAAATGGCGTCGCTTCTACATAGCTACACTAAATATTTGTGCTCTGCAATATTCTTTGTAAGGAGTTCTCTTTTGACCCATTTTCCATCAAAGCCTATTTATTCTTTACGCACTCGGCTGAATGCAAACTTTTTTAAAATCACGTATAGCTTTACTTTTATTTTATTATTCCCCATGTTAACAATGCCTAACCTAGTGTCTGAGTGTATTTAGTGCTTAATTTAATTACTTTTATTTTGTATTCTTATCGTGCTTGCTATTTGGTGATCCTAAGGTTTCTACTACCATCTCTGTGTCTACTCGTGAGAACCTGTAATTGGCTCTGTGTCGCTTATTCAATCGTTACTCACTTATTTTAGCTGTTGGTTCTCCTTTTAATAGAGAAAAAAAATATCGTTTAACTTGTTTTTCCATGAAATTTTCAGTAATTTTGCACTGGTTACAGATATAAGTGTAGTAGGTGAAATATTGAATGCGATGTCATTAAATGTGTTTATAATTGTAGTTATGAGTAATCGGGAATAGGGAATATGCGTACATTTTCTTTTTTTTATTTCGATACGGAATGTTAAAGTACTAAAAATAATAGTAAAAAGTAGTAAAAATAATGACAAAAAGCGAAAACAAGACATCAATCAACAATCGGCCAAACAACACAAAAGTTATAACCATTAAACTTTTGTTTTTATCTCTTTATAAATAAACGGAATTTTGTATGAATTTTGTACGTCGATGCAGCGAATGACGTCATTCGCTATAACGGATCTCTCTGTCTAAGCAGTTTCAAATGCGTATTTAACTTAGTATTTTTTTAGATATTAAAACAAAAAAGAAATACTTTGCTATTTCTGATGATAAACGCTTTGTTTAGAGTGATAAAAAAAAATCATGCATATACCCTATTATGGGGCGAATATTTCAAAATGAGATCAATACAAACATTACTTGAAATTTGATGATTGCATTGACCATTACTTTTCCCTTATACTAACACGCCCGTATACCCCAGCATTTCTCATAGCCATAGGTTATTTTGTAACCAATCTAGGAGTGCAGTACGGCACCCACCAACTAGAAACTTTATGCTTGTGTTTTATCTTAGACTACTTTGCCGTGTTAAGTCTTTATTTATTTTACTGAAATACAAACACTTACACACCCAAATTTCACTAACTAGTTTCATTCTCCTGCCTTTATCTTTAATAATTACTATTAATCACTGCGTCAATGTACAATGTATAAAGGGTGTAAAACACCTCTCACATTGCGATATTTTTTTTGTTCTACACCACACCTTCCCAGGTATGGTGTAGAACAAAAAAAATATCGCACCTTCTAGTTACGGAGATATTGGGGGTCAAAGTTCCAATTTTTTGCTCAATTTTTTTTTAAAATACAAGTTTTCAATGCAAGATTTTTTCTTTAAACACCTCCGCGACCCCTATTCAATCCATCCTTCAGCACAATGTTTTGAATGCGTAACATTGAGTTCTACCACAAAACATGATTTACAACACATTTGCTCAAAAAACGCATTTACGGAGCCTGTATACATTGTTCGAAAGTTAAAAATTACGCACCGTGCAAAACAACGGAACGTGCGGTACAATAGGTACTCTCACCTAAGTACCTATTATACCGCATACCCCGTTGTCAAAATGAAAATCCAAGATGGCGCCGAGGTAAATTTTCGGATTTTTCTTCATGGGTGTCGTTTTTGTGGTTTTTGGGATAGCTGAAAATGAAAATGAGATCAAAATGAAAATCCAAGATGGCGCCGATGAATGTTTTCGGTTTTTTCTTCATTGGTGTCGTTTTCGTGGTTTTTGGGGTCGCTGTTTGTTTCAATACATATTGTACTGTTTTCTCGCAAATGTGTTGAAAAACATTGTATGACACACGCGCAGAAATTGGTATTTACAAACTCGTGACTAGTATCATAAATAACTACATATTTTCACCCCAAAAAAAAAAGTTGTTTCCCAGCAATAATTTTTGCGTAAAGTTACTTAGTTTGATGTACAAAATGCTTGGTTGACGGCATCGTGATGAGGTCTCTTACACCATGTATAACTAACTATGTATTTGCGACTTTGTACCCCAAAAGTACAGGTTATTGCACCACGTTTCAGAGACTGGCAGAGATTTTAAAAATGTTTACATTTAGAGTAAACCTGCGTGGGCGTTTAAGGCCATAATCTACAGGTTATTTTGACGACAAAATACTACATATTACATGGAGTGCCTATGTGACCTCCACAATCTAGTTAATATTGCGTAATATTATATCCCTTGGTAAGACTGGTTGTTAGACTATCGACACACTGATCTGTAACTACTGCCAAAAATCTACAAATGACAGTCAAGATTAACGGCGTAACGTGCTTTCCGAGGCACGGAGGAAACTCGGTATATAATGGATGGTCACCCATGCACAGACCAACCTAGGCAAGCACGGCTTAATCTAAAGATCGACCCGAGTGGCTGTTATTATTTAACATACAGAATGCCTAAGGTAAACGACCACAGATTTTTGCGAAAAAGGAAAACTGTGTGTACTAAATTTATCAGGTAATAACTGGTTTTAATACATAATATTCCAGTAACTACAGGAAAAATGCTTGCTAACAATGTGTAAAACCAGTTTACCATGTCCGACGTCCGTCTATACTTAATGATACAAGAAAATTGTGTTGATAATTTATATTATCAACACTATTTTAATAATAGATAAAAAAAAAAGTCAAAAGTTTAATAACTAAATATGTTTGTTATCGAACTCCTTCAAAACGGCTTGACCGATTTTCATGTTTTTTTTTTTTGTGTAAAATTGTAAGGTCTGAGAATAGGTCGTAGGCTATTTTTTTTTAATACATATCAAATGTTCCACGCGAACGAAGTCGCGGGCAACAGCTAGTTTTTATAGAAATAATTGCCGTTAAATGTCAATAGCAATTTGCTCATGCCTATGGGGAAAACTGGTATTATAAATACATTATTGCATTGATTCGAAACTATGATAATTGTTTATGTAATTTTACCTTATGCAGTTGACTGAGTAAGTGTTTGTTTCAAATAAATTGTTGAACAAGTTATTTTCCGACATTTTATTGCTTCGTGGGTCGTGGTCGCGATCGTGTCTGCTGAGCTTGAGCTCCTGTGTTCGATGCCCGGCACGGCAAAGTGTTATTTGGGTTTTTCCATCAGGAATTTCTCATTACCAGTCACGGGGCCGCCCATCTTAACCATCGTATTTGTTAACCATTAGGTTAACAGAAGGCCAGGCGAAGTTGGTCTGTTAAGACCAACTGGTTTTTTGCAAAAATCAAAAGATTTAATGCAAAAAAAAGCGGTCTTCCCAATTCTTTAGTACCTGTTACCGCATAGACGATAAACACAGGAAAATAAAAACTTTTTTGTAAGTATATAACCAGTTTTATTGGTGTTTGGTTTTTTATTCAGAGCTAAAATTACATAATTTAAATGTACATACAGGTAGAATGTTTACTTAAAAATAAAAAATCATAAGGAGTTTATTTGTTGTTAATTAAGTACAGACCTTCGCTATTGGAGAGCAGCGCTGGCCCAGTGGTGGCCGTCCAGACTTACGACCAGTAATAATATGGGTTCGCATTACTTTATGTGGTTTATTTCATCACCACTGCTCTCAAAACGGTGAAGGAAAACATCGTGAGGAAACCGGCATGTCCTAGAACCAATCATTAGAACACATGTGACATCTACCAACCCGTACTGGACCCGCGTGGTGGATTACAGCCCACTCCCCCTCATAGAGAAGAGGCCCGTGTCCCAGCAGTGGGAACATTATAGGCTGATTATGCATTATGCTTCGCTATCGGACAGAAATCTAGGCTCTGTGTTGCTATATAGATATTGCTGATGATAATGTGCTGCAAGCGATATTTCATGGGATTCTGGGTTCTATATCCAGTATGGTAAAGTGTTTAATGGGTTTTTCCTTCAAATTACCTTATAACAGCCCGGAGGCAGGATTTGTGACCCAGTTAACGGCAATAGTCTCAACGGTCTTCAACATAACGGGAAAAATGTTGGCGTAGAGTACTCTGCAGGCGAGAAATTATGTTATATAGATGATAAAAGCCCAAACTGAGAGTCAAACCCAGGACTCCAGACAGCAGATTCAGTTACTTAAATTACTATTCTAACAATACTATGAATAAATTCAAATTACTAACTATATGCTAATAAAATGAACTATAGTAAGAATTTTTAATTTTTACTTCGAAAAATAACCATAAAATGATGGCCGTGTGGTATCCGGCAGAGTAGAATAGAACCAACCCATTACACTCACGGGTGTCGTATAAGGCGACTAATGTCTGAGGCAGAACACCTTGCGCCTCCGTAGACCAGAGAATGGGCAGCAGCGTTTTCTGTTAGTCTTTCATCACTGCGATCTCCAATCCGCCTGCCATGCGTGGAGATTACGGCAAATTCCTCCCATCATGGGAGAGGCTTATGTCCAGCAGTGGACGTTATGGGCTGTTGTTGTAGTGTAGTATGATGACATACATAATATTATTCACAATTATCAAATAATTAATTTGTTTACCAAAACTATGATTTGTTATTTAATAAAATATATATTCAGTTAAAAACGTGATGATTTAATTACAGAAGATCTTCTAGTTTTTGTTTAAAATCTATATCTAAATTATGACAGATAATATGGATTTATGAGACTCGAAACGGGTTTCAAACATCAGTAAGAACCTCGTACCATTATCCTCATTACTAAATAGTTTGTTGTTCAATGTATTATTAAAAATCTATATATCTATCTATCTATCACCGGATGGGCGAATTTACTTTATTATTTACTAGCTTCACGTCCCGTGTTTGCACAGGTGCCTATGTTACTCAGGGATAATGTAGCATTCTAATGGTAAAAGAATTTTTGAAATCAGTCCAGTAGTTTTTGAGTTTATTCGTTAGAAACAAACAAGTCTTGCCTCTATATAACATAAAATATTAAATAAAATGGAAAAAGAATGAGAGAGAGAGAGTTTTATTTTTCAATAGCACTGTTATGACTGTTCTCTGTGGCATACGTGTCGAGGTGACACAAAGGAAAATACATCAAAACCAAGAAAAATCACGAGTCGACATTAACTATAGGGAATCGACATACAACGGATCTACAAAGGATCACTGCGTAATTTTCATTTTATCTTTCTTTCTTTTTTCTAAAAATTGTCGCCACAATACTCGATTGCTTTTCACAATAATTAAATACACAGACAAAGCTATTTCATTCACGTATTCTAATATTTCCACTGCTATACGCACAGGTACAATTTGTATTTCCAATATTTCTAGCATATAGATTATCACTGTAACATTACCCAGAATAAAAATTAACGTAGATATGTAAAGGCGGCGCCATTTGTCATTAGGTAAACTCGAATCAACTTTTATTCCGTAGAACAGAGAATATACAACTATAACATAAAAAACAAAACTAATCGTCACAGGTATTAATATCAGAGTCTTGGTGATAGGAATCGTGAATAGCTGTATTGAGTAATATTGTCCAAGTAAAATTCCAGTCAAAATGTACGAGAACACTGTTATGAAAGGTATACCCCATGCGAATAGATTACTCTTAAGATACCTCCTACGAATATCAAGTCGAAAAACTCTCACTAAATCGACATAAAAAATGTAACACAACACTAGTAACCAACATTGGTATGAAACACTCAAGTACAACATTAAAGGAAACACCAAATATGGTCCTATGGGATATTTTGATAGAAAATCAGATAACACAAATACCAATAAAAATAACACTTGCGCGGATATTGCACTAAGAATCACAAAGTTCCCGAAGTGGCGAAACTTCTTGACGATACACCACGATGTCACTCCGTATATGAATGCTGCCACAGTCACAACTAACATGAAGAGATAAATGATAAATAGCGTCTCGGTGCTAAACGGTACCTCACGGTATGCACTGGTATCGTTTATATTATCGTAGTATGCACTGGTATCATTTAAATCATCGTTGTATGCACTGGTATCATTTTCACTGTCGTAGTACGCACTGGTGTCATTCGCACTGTCATAGTAAGCACTGGTATCATTTCTACTGCTGTTGTATGTACTGGTATAATTTACACCGTCGTTGTATCCACTTGTATGATTTATTCCGTTGTTGTATGTACTGTTATAATTATTACTGGGGTTGTATGCACTGGTGAAATAATTTGCAATAGTTTCGGTCACACTGTTTTCATTGTCAGTCATGGTGAGCGGCGCGTGCGCAGGTCGGAGCGCGCTGTTGAGTAGTGACTCGTGGATTTAAACTTCTCTGCGCTTCACGTTAACAACCATACGCTAGGGGGGATCTCATAAGGAAACTTCGATAACTCTACGTCAGAGCATTGATATATAAAAAAACCCGAGATCACTCAGCGTCTCAAAATCGCATAAAATTATCGCACAAATAGTAATTGAGCGCCTATTTCAATTAGTCTCACGTCGTCGCTTACAATTTTATTATTGCACGGTAGATAAAAATCCCGAAGTGTTCGTTGAGAAATTGTTAAAATATTACATCAAGAACGTTAAAAAAGGATGGGATTTCGTATTTTCGATAACTTAAAGAGGTTATTGATTGTTTTTTTATGACTTAACAAGAAAGCAATATGTGATTTTGATTTAATTTATCTCAAAACATCACTCAACGGTCCAAGTATAATTCGACAAATCTAAATGAGCCTTCTTTAATTTTAGTCGCGTAATACAAATGACCCTGTTCTTATTCAATGGAGTTGATTTTTTTATTGCGTTAAAGTTTTTATTATTATGTAGGTTTATTCACTTTTGAACTTTTTTGTTTTAAGTTTTTATCAAATATTTAATAGGTACTTTATATTATAATATCGTTTTAATAAATAATAGTCATTATATTATATCGATTTAAATTAATGGTTTATTGAGTAAAAAAACCTATTCTATTTAGTCCATCAGTTAGATTATCGAAAAATATCGGATACGTATTTTAGTTAACTGTGTTGTAACTACTTAGTTTCTTAATATGTTTTACTAATACCTTTTGAATGATTTACTAAGTTAATAATTGTTTTATTCATCATTCATCATCATTATCAGCCTATTAATGTTCCCACTGCTGGGACACAGGCCTCCTCTCTATGAGAGGGAATGGGCTATAATCCACCACGTGGGCCCAGTGCGGATTGGTAGATGTCACATGTCTTCGAATTTTTTGGTTCTAGGACATGCCAGTTTCCTCACGATGTTTTCCTTCACCGTTTTGAGAGCAGTGGTGATGAAATAAATTACACAAAGTAATGCGCCTGTCTGGGTTCGAACCCACGACTTACTGTTTGTAAGCCGGGGCCGCCACCACTGGGCCTCCGCTTGTTTTATTAATATGCACAAAATTAAATGTCCGACCCAAAAATATTTACATATAAATAAAAGTATAATAATGTGTTTAGAACACAATTTAACAAACTCTTAAAATACTAAGTCAACATCCTATTAAAATAAAAACAATAAATATTCGTCTCCACTCCATGTCTTGTCCTACCGGCTAACTTCGGTCGTATTTATTGGTTTTTGTACACTGCTTTGTAAAAACAACTTTAAACAATTCACGTAAGGTTGAATTTGAAAAAAAATAAGTTTATAGTATAACGATAACTACTTCATTATCGGGTACAACTACTACAGTACTACTACAACTACTTCAGCATTGGGTTGTAGTGGTGAGTGACAAATGCGTCAGTAAAACATACGTCATACGTCTTGTTATAATGAATGTATTGCTTCTGATGCATTCAAATAGTATAATGTGTAGTTCGGAAGTTCTATTTAAAGTCAGTCTAAATTACATTCTAGTCATTACTAGTGTCGTAGTAATTTTTATAAGGTTTCTCGTATTTCGGACTATTTGTATGTATTTTAGTATATATTAGTTTATTTTAGCATAAATATTATATGTATTAGTATTTATGTACCCATTTATGGTTTTTAATTAATGCTTGCAAAATGGTATTTTTCTTATTTATTTTTGTTGTACTCTATCACAATGCCATCCTATTTGACCGAAAGGTTGACTGGTAGAGAATGCCTTGTGGCATTAAGTCCGCCTATGTACCACCCTTGTACATGAAGTTTAAATAAATAAATAAATATAATAGTTGCGCATGCATTTCTGCTTGTTTTAGCAGAAATGCATGCAATCAATTTTAAAACTTGTAGAGTCGAGGACTTTAGGGCATTTTCACTACTATCCAATTTTGCACTTTTAAACAATCACGAGTACGAATATTATCGACTAAACACGATTTGTATTACACGGCTAAAGTACAAATAGTGGGAAGTGGTTCATCAATTAACGTCCTCGACTGTACAACAATACTCTATTATCAACTGTGGAAGCTTGTAAAGGGCTTGTCGTGGATTACCTAACTATTACTTTTATATTGTTAGCTGTAAACTCCCATAACACAACAAAATAATTAAAAACAAATGGTTGAGACGGAACGCATTGGTACAATATGGTCTACGATTCGTATTCGTAGCGAAGCACGAGCTACGCCGTAGCGTGGCGCGTAGCCATCTCGGAGCAAACCACTACGCGTGAGGAATATTACGATAATTATATTCTAAAGACGACGTGCTTGACGTATTAAATACTTTTAATGTACATAAATTAATTTAATATACTAATGAAATGTGTAATGTGTTTGATTACGTATGCGTAATAAAATAACTTTGTTGTAGAAGGTCAGAGGCCTTAGCGTGAGCATGCGATGTAACCGTAACGTAAATACGTTCATTCCTGTATCGAAAATACAATTATTTTGTAGCATTGTAGTTAAATTGTTTGCAACAAGCACAATCACTAACATCCATAGCTAGGTATTACATTCTTAAAATTATGAAAATATTCTGTGAAACAGGTATTTTTATTAATTTTAAAATCGACGTATTTCGTGTTTCGTGTCTAATTACGACCTCAGATAGGCAGCGCTCCATGTAAAATTCTGGTATTACATTCAGCTGGATTTGGTCAGACTGGAAGGCACCACTAGCTTATTAGGGAACAGACTAGACAGATAAAAAAACACTTTGATTTTTGAGTTTTATATTTTTGCTGTAAAAATCATATTACTTACAAACTATGAGTAACACTTACATACATTTTTACTCAATACATACAATGGTGACTCTGAGGTTACAAAATTTAACAATACTAACTACATAACATACAGTGGGTACATTTAGCGCACTGTAAATAGGAATTATTTACAGTCAAAATTAAATACCATCATAAAAATAAAAAAATAAAAAAATGGCCTGGCTGAATATCAATAATCACCATTATCATCAACCTATAATGGTCCCACTGCTGGCACGGTCTCCTCTCATGATGAGAGGGAATGGGCTATAATCCACCACACGGGCCCAGTGCGGATTGGTAGATGTTACTGGTAGACTGTTGTTATTGGTAGATGTCACATGTCTTCGAATTATTGGTTCTAGGACATGCCGGTTTCCTCACGATGTTTTCCTTCACCGTTTTGAGAGCAGTGGTGATGAAATAAATTACACAAAGTAATGTGCCTGTCTGGGTTCAAACCCACGACTTACTGCTCGTAAGTCGGGGCCACCATCACTGGGACACCGCTGCTCATCAATAAGAAATATCTTTAAAATTTGAAATTTAAATTGAATGGAACCCGAGGCTAGAACCTCGAAAAATACAATACACCAGCAACGCAACCAATTAGCAACCTTATTGCAAGAAAAAAGTAACTTTTATTTACACTGATTCGAAATTGGATATGTATTAATTAACAGTGAAAAAACTAATATACAAGTTTGACTAGAGTTAATGAGTGTACCCAAAACGTATTGGTTAGAGTATTTTTTTATCACATTAAACGTGAAAATACTTGTACTAAATCAAATAGTTATCTTTAGTATTAATTTATTTTAATATTAAGTTTTTGCATTACACCAATATGTTGAAAACATTAAAAGTACTAGTCATTTAACATTAAAGATAAAATAATCATTTTGAATTGCTCTACGACTTTAGTTGCATCATTTAAAATAAGTACAAATATTAAATTAAATTTAAATTAAATATTTGTTTATGGCAACTAGGCCCTATTGTTAGTAACATAACATTATTCCTAAAAAAATTGTTAGTAATCAAAACACAGAAATAAATACAAAAAGGAAATTGCAGCGTTAAGACCAGCACCTCCACAGCGTGTGACAATCAAGGTGTCACAATTGGGATGGCAACTGTGGAACTAATGGCGCTAGCATCGCTTGTACCAAACATCGTCATTGGTCGAAAATCTGTCAATGTCATTTTATATTTCAAAATAGTTTGACCTCATTGGTCAGATTGGGTTAGACCCGATCTGACCAATGAGGTCAAACTATAGACGCGCCATCTACAATCAGCTTTGACCAGCCTTCCCCATTATGTGCTAGATAGTAAACTAAAATAAAAATGTTTATTTTGAATGTTTTAACAACTTAAGAAAAACATTTATTCAAACCAGTTTATTTAGTTACCGTTGCTTGCGGTTGTTAAATACAAAAAAAAACTTCATCCTCTTCGAGTTAAACGTCAGCAAGCGTCAAAAAAGTCGACGTTTTCTAACGTTCAATAAATCCATTAGTATTTTTTGTGATATTCGTGATTATAATCTACAACAAAATAACGAGTTATTATATTCAACTTTTTATGCTAAAATCATGAATATCACAGGCCGCACCTTTAAATTAATTCCAAATTAATAAAAATATGTGTAAAATGGCCATTTTCTGGTTTTTATGTAGCAGACCAGTTAGTCGATTTATGTAGAGTACTAGTAGTTAATCAACTGCATCCGGTTAGACTGGAAGTCGACCCCAGTATAGTTGAGTAAAAGGCTATATAGATACTGAAGTGGTTGTTGTAGCTGAAGAGTTGCTGTTATGTTTTTGAAGAAGATTTTGAACGGGTTTAATTCCCTGAGTCCTTTGTCTCGATCTCTTATTTAAATACTCTCCCCAAATTGCGCGGTTACTCTTCAGAATAACCACATACAAATCCAACGCTAACGTATTTAAGTATTCTAGTATCTCACCTAATATATCAATTGCTAATAACCTAATATTAAACAGTTCAAAAATATAGAACAACACTATGATATTACTGAGTACAAAAATCATAGTTGATATGTAGAAACGTCGCCATTTGTTTGTGGATGTACTTGCACTGGTCTTACTACTACGGAACAAGGAAAATAACACTAATACGTAAATAATAAAATTCATCGTCACTGGTATTAATAACAGAGCCTTGGCTATAGGAATTGTAATTATTTCTCTAGAGTAATACAAGAAAAGTAACCATCCAGACAAATAATATAGAGACATTGATACAAGGGGTACACCCCACGCGAAGAGACTGCTCTTCAAGTACCTCCTATGAATGTCAAGGCGGAAAACTTGCACAAAATCCACATAAAAGATATAACACAACACGAGTAACCAGCCATGATGCGCAAGCGCACCGTACAGCATAAGAGATGAAGGTATTAGACGCACTTTCGCATTCCGTATCACTATGTTCTTCGTTTTTAGAGTTATAAATATCGCAAATACAAACAAGCGCATTGTATTTGCTAAGGTTGCACTGAGCATCACATAATTCCTGAAATGGCGGAACTTTTTGATTAAACACCACGATGTGACTCCGTATATGAGCGTTAAGAAAGTCGGTACGAATAAACTCCAGGCGATGTAGCTAAGAACGTTGTAACCAACGAGACCGATAAAGCCTCCTGTAACTTTAGCACTGGTGCCGTTGTTGGTCATGGTGAGCGTCGCGTGCGCAGGTCGGCGCGCGCTTTAGACCAGTGACACACGTCCTCACCGATACGCGCCGCTGAGCACTTTAATTCAGCTGTTGTAAGTAGTGATTCTTTTTATATAAATATGTGATATCTCCCCTCCAGTTTAGCCGTAAGTAAGTGTATGCCTTCATTGACAATTTCATAGACGGCTTTATGTGATAGTGAACTGAAATTGACTAATACAATTGTAAAACAGCAAAAAAAAACGAAAACGAAGATGGTGTGGCTGAAGACTTGATAAGTCTTTGTAAGCCCTGCTAAGACTATATAATTAAGTAAGGCTTTTTATATTAAGTTCATCAACAAATGTATAAAATTGGGGAATTCCACCATACACAGCCTGAGAGAGAGAGCACTTAAACATAAATAAATTTATGGGTTTTTTATAGTTGGATCCAAAAGTCAACCGTCAAGAGTCTAGCAAAACAGGTTAAGTAACAAACATCTTTAATTTACATTTTTGACTGATTTGACAAACAGTTTCATTGGTTTTTAAAAACAAGCCTTTTGCCTGGCGGGTTATTACTATTGACATAAATTATTAACTTTAATCCATTATTTCATTTTAGGAGATTATAGTTTTCACAAAATTACGGCACAGTTGGCGCTGTGGCTGAGCGCTTGACGGGCGCTGAGTGTCGTGGGTTCGATACCCGCACATGAGAATAAATATTTGTGTGGCCTACAGATAGCTGTCTCAGGGCTGGCTGTTAGTGGATGTGACTAGCCACACTATTCCCAAACCACTGAAAGCCTGAATCAACAGTGGCGACCACCTGAAAAGTGCCGACACAGTGAAGCTCGACGAAGTCTATAGGATTTATGCTATACTTACACTTTATATTATTCATTATTCATAATACTATTTATCATCCTTTGTTTCTACGTTTACACTCAACAAATCGATCTAAATACGATTCATTAACATAAACATAGCTGAAATAAAATATTATTACTCATAATTTTCTTGTGACACTTACGTCAAATTGTCAGTTAGTTTTTATTTTTCTTTCTGGCTTAGTCTATGATGGTTACTTTTTGGTTTAGATAATTTAAATTATTTTTATCAATATGTGCAGCTGAATTAATATTGTATTTTATAGATAAAAAAAATAACTTAATTTTAAATTATATTTATAAAATTCTTTACGCACTCATAGATACGTCCTGGCCGACTACACTTGTCAGATGAGATGACGGCCACAATAAGAAAAACTAATATTTGAAAATTAGAAAAGAAGACTACTTTGAAAACGAGCTTACGAACGGCTGGAAGCAGTCTACCATGGGATCTCAGATGAGAGGCTTGAGAAAGCAGCTTGGTTTTTGCTGTCACGTACAAATACTTCCCAGGGGATCAAACTAACGATTCACCTGGGTCCGATCTTCGGAAGCTGTCTTCGTGCCTGTCCTAGCGCTTGTCTCGCAGGGCTACCCTGACGTCTGGCCCTAAGAACTACACTGGTGCCTTCCTACAGAGCTGGCCTGGTGCGTGACTCTAAAAACCGCACGACGCCCTTCCAGCAGAGTTTTCCCTGATACTTGATCCTGTTCCTGTCTCTCCTACAGTGCTGAGCTGATTTATCACAATCTAAGTCTACTCGAGTAGCTCTTAGTATCTAAGATCTATAAAACTACCACCTTCATACTTTCCATAGTGCGTGTTAAGTAGTTTTTATAATTAGCTGTATTTTTTATCTCATCTGTAAATTCAATTTTTTCACTAATTAAATTTTAATTGTACAAGTCTGCTTATATCCTTTTATTTTGATAGGATCAAGTAGATTTGTTACAAGTACCAGAGAAACAATTTAACTGTCTTGGATCCCGGAACGAAATTAATCAGAAAATAACAGTGTGGTGAGTGTAAAAGAGTATAAACGTTTGTAAATGCACGCACGACACAAAAGAAATTCCTAGTGTGGGGCAAAGTTTAAAAAAAAATCTTAATCAGTCAGCTCTATAGAAAGTCGACAATCTTCTGACAAAATAAATAGACCATAAAGGTGAACGCACACTTATCAGAGCCGAAGCGAAGCGAGCCGGAAGAATCGAATTTTAGAATTACTTGTGGAATCCTATGAAACCTCGCACACTTATCCCCATCGAATCGGACGATTAGACAACGTTATACGGATGAGAAAATGTTTATTTCGGCGCGGTTGGTTCTTTCGGCGCGGATAAGTGTGCGTTAACCTTTATAAGCACTTTTGAAGTATAAAAACAAAATGTACCTACAGTCCCAGTCTCGAGGCTT
The DNA here is from genome assembly GCA_941918905.2 of Xestia sexstrigata. Lineage (NCBI taxonomy): Eukaryota > Metazoa > Arthropoda > Insecta > Lepidoptera > Noctuidae > Xestia > Xestia sexstrigata. Next base: position 10,978,999 of record OW799225.2, read on the forward strand.
ATAACTGTGAAAGTATTGTAGCGGCACTACAAAAATTACTACAGCAACTTAGTGCAAAAAGTACTAAAGCGCCATCTATTCACAAAGGATGAAAATCTATGCATATTCAATATATTAACTGCTTCAGAATGCTGTTGGGACTGCCGCGCTATTGTAGTGCGTCCAGTATGTTCGCATTTGCGCGTACTGATGATTTTTAAGCCATAATACGCAAAAAAACTCCATCTTGTGAAGAGCGCGGTCTAGTTCTAACAGCATCCTAAGTATGTTTATAGAGAAGCTCGATGCACTTTGGTTGTCGCACGCTGTGTAGGGGCTGGTCAGAAGACCCCACACACTGTTATTCCCAAAGTACTCCAAAAAGAGTTCTCTTTTTGGAGTACTTTGGGAATAACCCACCTAACTGACCTCACAATTTTCTTTTTGTTTTTGTTGCTTTGTTTGTTTACTAACAATATATTTTGGGAACAAACTTATTAATTGGGTCTAGTTGCCATAAATAAACAAATATTTAATTTAAATTTAATCATCACTACATATTATAAAACAAAGTCTTCCGCCGCATCTGTCTGTCTGTCTGTTCGCGATAAACTCAAAAACTACGGCACCGATTTTCATGCTGTTTTCACCAATAGATAGAGTGATTCTCGAGGAAAGTTTTAATATGTACATAATTTGTTAAGTTTTTGTATACATTGGCTAAAATATAATGATATTTGTTGGAGGTGTCGGAAAAAAATAAGCCAGCATCAGCTCTTTTAATTCTAAAGGAAGAACTAACTTCATAATTATGAATCGCGCTATTCAAGTTATCCACGAGTTAAGATTATACAGTGGTTCCAGTTCCACGTATCCAGTAGGTGCGTTAGTAGGTTTTTGTTCATTCAGAACAGAAATTATTCATCGATTATTAAAAAAAAACCAGCTGTTTCTCACAATACTGTACACGGTTGAAATGTATGGAACATGGATGACTTAAATTTTTGGTCCTATAAAATAAACATACCACTGGACCACCACTTGAATGTTTCATGTACATGTCGCAGGCATATCGCAGAAAACGCCTTATTACATAAAGGCGCGCTGGACGTAACGTCGATGTTATGTAATGGTCGTCTCCACGTTCAGCCGGATTACAATTAGCTGAAATAAAGTACGCCGCATTGGATGAGCACTTCGGTGGCACATCTCCACAGTGTGCTCCACCGCGTCCTCCGGTCGAACCTCGCAATGGAAGCACCCAGGCGTTTCCTCCCTCCCGATTCGGTGCAGGAACCTCCCGAAACAGCCGTGTCCGGTGTGGACCTGCGTCAGGCGGAAGGTTAGGATGCCGTGGCGCCTCTCTAGCCACTCCTCAAAGAGGGGACTTATCGCCACTATTGTGGCGTGCCCTGCACGGGGTTGCGACAGTTGCTCTCTCTATGCCGCCATGAGATCACGCCAGAAGTCTGTCTGCTGCGCAACAATTTTCCGCTGGAACGGAGTTTCCCCCCGGCGTAGCACCTCCGCGAGCCATTTGTGCAGGAGTGCGGGGATTATCGCCTCCAGATCCCATAGCGGTAATCCGGCAAGGAGGCACGCTGCCTCGCGGGAGATCGTGCGGTACTTACGGGCCAGCCTTACGGCTACCATTTTTTGGAGCGCGTTCAGGTAGTGGGCGGCTCAACGCCTCAAGGAACGCGCCCACACCGGGGCCCCGTAAAGGGCCATGGACCGCACGACTCCCGCGTAGAGCCTTCGGCAGGAGGCGTTTGGCCCCCCTAGGTTGGGCAGGAGCCGCCTGAAGGAAGCCCCGGTCCGTTCCAGTTTGGGGGCCAAACGTCGGAAGTGCTCCAAGAAGTTCCATCGGCTGTCAAGGACGAGTCCCAGGTACTTCAGCGTCGACTCGACGCTGATGGATACCCCTCCTACCGTCAGTGAGGATCCCGATGGTGGCGCATTCCAAGGCCCATGAAAGCACATGGCCTCGGACTTGTGCATAGCCACCTCGAGCCCCAGTTGCCGGTTCCTCTCAACGACTATCGCAACCCCGCCGCCGCCTGCGATGCTGGAAGCGGACCACCAGGATGACGACGACGACGCTCCGGAAGTGACGTCGGCTACGCCTTACTTTCAGAATTTGCAGTATTTTATTCGGTCGTTTCTTCTTGCTGACAATACGGCTAAACGTTGGATGCCGCTTTGTAGAGCGTATTGCCACCACAATCAGGCTGAACGTGAGGACGCCGCATTACACAAATACGCGTCGTGGTGTGCAAAATGCGTCGGACAGCAGTTTTGCGTGGGCGAAATTGGATTCGTCGTCGACTGCAAACAGCGAGGGCGATGCACCGTGCCCCGCCGCCCCCCGCCCCTCTGCTCCGGCAGAGAATATGTTACGCGTAGCTACGTTGACCCCCAAACCAGCTTACGCCGCAATTGCTGCCTCAAACAATTCAGCTGCAACACAACCTAAGCAGCAGAAAGGGGGAAAGCAGAACCGTCGCTGTGAAACCCTTCCGAGGAATCCGGTACAGCGCTGTCCAGCAAAGCAAGAGTGTGATGAGGACGGCTTCACCATAGTTCAGAAGAAGAAGAAGAAGCCTACTTGGCGCAATCAATGCGGCACTGGACTGTCAGGACCAAATATGCTGCTACGTCCAGCGATACCAACGACGTTGCTGTATGTGTCCCGACTGCATCACTCTACGAAGGTTGAGGAGATCGTAGAGTACATGAAGGTGAAGACCAGCTGGACCTTGAGGGTCGAGAAGTTGGAGCCGCGTCACAACACCAACTTCAAGTCGTTTGTGGTGCGAGTTCCGACACAACATCTCGACAAGTTTCTCAAGGAAGAGTTTTGGCCGAAGGGTGTAGTCTACCGACGTTTTCGCGGCAGGCTACGTGACGCCGCGCAGCGTAACACGACGCCGCCACTTCGTGTGTCAGTTTAGTAGTTGATTTCATAGTTTATAAGTTATATTTTGTATGTATTATTGTATATTTTTATGTTGTAATGTATGTTTGTGTATTTTATCTATGGGCCTTAAGATGCCTGATAATAAAATGATTGATTGATTGATTACATAACAGCGATTTTTTTCAATCCGGCGCGCCATTATGTAATACGGCGTGTTATACGAATTGGCTGCGACATACATACCACCAGCAATTTATATCGTCGTACCACATTGATTTACATAGGTATATGTATATTTATTTGTAGTTGTAGTATACAACAAATTATAAATACGGCACTATATGATAGCCATCAAAGATAATTTTAAATACGGGCTTTCTCGATTTTTATTGCGATCAAGTTATATTATTTTGTTAACGTCACGTCTTGCGAAACTGGTTTAAATGTTTTCTTAGCCGGTGTTTTACATATTTTCGTGGTGGCAATGTATGTGTGCTGTGGTAATGTCGGCTTAGTTCGTATTGTGCCGAAGCAACCCGAACATGAATCTGCAATGGTAGATCTATGCCAAACTGACGATCGGCACGAGCTTAAAAATTCCAGTTACTTCTCACTAAAGGATAATTATCACCAAACGGAATTCACACTCGCATCGCAACGGATCGGACAGGATACGAATGGATGCGGTGACAGCCGATCACGTCCGGTAGGATGTCGACGCATACGATCGGGTCCGTACCGTCGTCGCTGGAACAAACGTCGAACGTCGTCGTCGAACGGAGGCGATCGCGCGTCGCAGCTTACTTTCAGCGGGTTATTGTACATTAGCCACAAAGTTAATTCGTCACATTTTTGTAAACTCCATACATTGAAAGTGTATCCGCCACGCTTCACGATCACTTGTCGCGCAAGACGCCCGCGGTCAAGCTCACTGCGCAGCTTGGTATTAAAGACTTTAAAAACTGTGTACAAACACACAATAATAGAGTATATGCATGTTTTTTTTTATCATTCTAAACGCGTATTAACATCAGAAATAGCAAAGTGAAATTATTTTTTATTAATCTATAAAAAATAATAAGTTGTAAGCATTTGAAACTGCTGATTAGACAGGGAGATCCGATACAGCGAATGACGTCATTCGCTGCATCGACTTACAAAATTCATACTAAATTCCGTTTACCTAGAAAGAGAGAGAAAATAAGGTTTAAATGGTCATAGTACTTTCTCAAGTTATTATGTCTTGTGACTGGGACTGTAGCCTTGTTTTTTTTGACATTCAAAAGTGCCGTAATGGTCTAATTGACGACCCGAATGGCGTAGTGGTAGAGAGGCTGCCTTACGTTCTAAGGGTCGCGGGTTCGAATCCTGGTTGGAGCAAATGTTTGTGTGATGAGCATGGACATTTGTTTCCGAGTCATGGATGTTAATATGTATAATAAGTATGTATTTACAAACAAAAAGTATTTATGTAGTATATCAACTATCTGGTGTCCACGACACAAGCCTCGTTGCTTAGTGTGGCACTAGATGGCGCTGTGTGTTAATGTCCAGCGATATTTATTTTATTTATTTTTATTTATTTAATTATAATAGATTCTTTGAGTTTGAGTTTGCAGGAACCTTGATATTCTATGGACAGATCAACAACTTAATCATGTGCCTGAAACGGCACCCTCGTCCCATATTTTTCAATTGGGGAACGGAGCAACGCAGCTGAACGGGCTCGACGACGCGGTTGGCACAGTGGCTGAGCGATTGACTGATGGTCGCGGGTTTGATTCCCGCACAGAAGTAATATTTTGTATGGCCTACGGGTAGTTATTCCGGGTCTGGCTATTTGAGTTTGTGAGTTAATATATTTGTCTACAGTCCACTACTTTTATTACAAAGTCCCAACCGAGTCTATTCATGAGAATCAGTGGTGTTAAACGCACCCACGATACATGAGAAATTCCTAGTGTGGGGAAAAAATGTTAAAAAAAAACCTGGCACAGAAAAAATACGAACTACTATACTTATGCCTGCGGTTTCGCCCGCTTGGAGATCGGTACTTGTCCTACGGGATCGTACTATCGGGATAAAAAAATCCTATGTGTTAATCCAGGTGATAAACTATATGTGTGCTAAATTTCATCGAAATCCGTTCTGTAGTTTTTGCGTGAAAGAGCAACAAACATAAACATAAAAACTGTAGGATTTATAAAATTGGTGTGTTTTTTTTGTATTAAGAGTATTCAAATTTAGCGCTATTCAGAATTGTAAATCTAGAAAAAACTAGTTCTTTTTCCAGCACACGCTTGAATTGTTTTCCTCCTTCTTCGGCCTCTCATGGTCGGCATGTCCTTGACATTCGCAGCTACTCGCCCGCGCATTCCGAACACGAATTAGTTACTGGCGCCACTTACTGTCTCGGTCACTGTCACGTCTATTAGTTTATGCGGAAAAGAGATAGCATCATGGTTAATTAATTCAGATGACTCACTCATAGAGGCGAGGCGGTCATTGACATTAAATGCAAATTAATTTATTGTTGTTTTATGGAGGCCTAAATTATATAAAGTGGGTAATATAGAGGCCCATCTTTTTTATTTCATTTGATAATTCGTGGCTAAATAACAGCCGCTCGGATCAATCTTTAGGTTAAGCCGTGCTTGCCTAGGTTGGTCTGTGGATGGGTGACCTCCCATGACATAGGTACCAAGTTTCCTTCGTGCCTCGGAAAACATGTTAAGCTGTTGGTCCCGTCTGTCATTATTAGATAATGACAGACGGGACGAGTCAGTGGCCCAAAAAGTCTGACAACCAGTCTTACCAAGGGGTATCGTATTACCCAGTTGTTGTTGTGGTTGTGGAGGTTAGATAAGCAGCCGCTGTATGTAAAATACTTGTATCCAGCTGCATCCGTTTAAACTGGAAGCCGACCCCAACATAGTTGGAAAAAACCTAGGCAGGTGATGTTGAAGTCAGGATTCGCTTGATATTTTGATGTTGGTCCCATAGTGAAAGCTGTGTTAATTCATGAACTGGTATTGTGCTCTGTAAAACATTTTTAAGATGTATGTTGTGACCTTAATTTGACGGTCCTACCGCATAAACGCCAGCACATCCAGCTTACTATAATCTGCCAGACTTCTTTAATAGATTTTTAATTTTATCGCATAAGTATTAGGTTCAAGGTCGATTGGGAACATTTGACAGTTACGGGTCGCTTGATGTGCGGCGTCTGTACCAAGCGACATGTCTGAACACATGGTTTACAAACGATTCTAAAATGAATTTTATGACAGAAATAGCGTATGTCCGCGGATTGACCCGCGTGAAGTTCAGTAACTGACCCACGGGATTATAGTACTGGGATAAAAAGTATCCTTTATGTTAATCTAGGTAATAAACTATTTGTGTACCAAATCATAAGCCTTTTGTGTATCAATTTCATCTAAATGCGGTCAGTGGTTTTTGCGCGAAAGAGCAATAAATCTTCACCCATCAATCCATTCATCCTCACAAACTTTACATTTATAATACGTATTGGTAGGATGTTTTATTTTCATAAATGTAATTTAGTACACGAAATAGAAAGTTTTTATTGGCTTTTTATTTAACATTTATACTAAGTAAATCACACTAATATTATAAATTCGAAAATTTGAATGTGTGTGTGTACTCTTTCACGCAAAAAATACTGAACGGATTTGGTTGAAATTTTGCACATACATAGTTTATAACCTGGATTAACACATAGGATACTTTTTATCCCGGTAGTATGATACGGTGGGACAATTATCGAACTCCACGCGGCCGAAGCCACGGGCCTAATGCTAGTATTAAATAAAATGGTTTACGCGCATATAACGCTCTCCACTAAACCATTGTGTTTAAGCATGTCACTTTGTTCGTAATGACCGCTAAATTACTTGATAAATCACGCAATTAGGTCATTGTTATAACAAGCCAGTTATCAAATAAAAAACATAATTTTGGCACATGTACTAATTTATTTTCTTATTATTACAGATTACTAGCAAACGACAACACAATAAAATTATTATCATCTATGGAAGAGCATATTTTGTACTATTGTTACATCATAATTATGTTATTATAAGGTGGGCTTAAGTTTATCTTGAAACTTAAACGTCAAGGGGTCATTCGTTCAACGAAACTGTTTACGCACGAATTTATAAATAGTCTGACTAGATTCTCTGATCTCCTAACATGACTCCTGACTCAGGCGCTAACCTCTTACTGAAATAATCTCGCCATAGTTTCCAGTTACTTTTCAATACAACTATAAACACAATCAATGCTAATATCAGCAAATATTCTAATATCTCTCCAATAATATCAATGGCCACCACATTTTTCTCCAATATTTCTGGAAGAGCAGTAAACAAAATAATATTGCTGAGTGCAAATATCAACGTAGCTAAAGTGAAGCCTTGACATTTGTTGTTAGTATACGCACTACAGAATAAACAAGATACAACTGCTATATAAGTAATCAAACTTAGCGCAACTGGTATCAATAGCAGAGACAGAGCTATAGGACTTACAAATATGTCTTTGGCATCGTCAGCTGGCCTATTAATCAGAACTGAACCGACAATCACATATAAAAGCACTATTATGAAAGGTACACCCCAAGCAAAGAGGTAACTCAAAATATATTTTTTACGAATATCATAATGGAAAACTTGCACAAAGTCAACTGAAAAAACATAGCACAACACGAGTAACCAACACTGGTACACCATTTGGAAGAACACAAGTAAAGCCAATGGTATCACACGAATCGCTGGGTTACTTTCCACGGCTTCTTCGGAAATGAACCAGTCAGATAACTGGAGAACTAACGCGAGTAGCATATATGCTATAATCGCACTGAGGAGCACATAGTTTCTGAATGTACGGAACCTATTGAGGGCGCCCCATGATAATACTCCGAATATTACCGCAATCACTGATGCTACGAAGAAAATCCAGGCGATTGCGTTGGTTACAACTTCACCGAGAATTTCCGTTAACTTATGGGGTGTTTCACTGTCGTCATAATATTCCAGGTCCGCCATTTTGGGAGTCGCGTGCGGCGTGTGGCGCGCGCGGTTGTAAAGTGTCGACTGTCGATGCTTCGCTCGCAGCCTCGATGCCTGATACCACGCGTCTACGCCGAGTCGCCGACACGCCATACCACACCAGTTTTATTTTTACCGTCACAAGACAACTGTGTAGATTAGGACAGTCCTAAACTAAGATATTGAACGTACGTGAACCTGATGAATATAAAAAGCTAAATTGGCTTCGATCCAATAAACAAGGAAATACGCGCCGATAATGTGTATATTATTATTATATTTCCTATTACCAAAAATCATTCATTCTTTTTTTTTGTGCCAAACAACAGTTCGCTAAATAAATAAAATATATGAAATACCATTGAGCATGTTGTATCAGTTTGTCTTAGTATTTAACTGAATGAATAAGATATTGTGGGTTGGCTCATTATAACTGAACTACCGCTGAGAGAATGCGTTCCTGAAAGGTCTAGTATTAGTATATATGGTATTCTAAATATCGTAAAAACAGAACTTGTTAAATACACAATTAATATAAAATCTGATTGACAAAATCTGAAAAAAAAAATGTAACTTAAGGCGCATAAGAGGTGTCTGAAAAGCAGACACCTCTTATGCGCCTAAAGTTACATTTTTTTACGCACTAGAAAACTTTTATTTCTTGTGGCGTACTTTCCCACGCTAGTACGAGAGTGTAAATTAAAAAAACACGTGTTTAACACCTCATTGTGATCCATTGAGTGAACATTGCAAAAAGAGTTACTTTTCGAGCCTTTCAGTTGAAAAAGTCTTTTCGCATTAAGATGACAATGAGACATAATAACACATTAACAATAATGATATTAATTGCCAAAAACCAATTTAGGAATACGATTTTGTGTCTTTAAGGTAAAATGTGTCTAAAACTGGTTGCATATAAACTAGTTTCAATTGACACTTGACCTTAAAGCGTATACATTTTTAACAGGATATAAAGGTTATAAAATGAGTTTCATTTTCCTTAAAGATTTCTAAGATACTCGAATTTACACCAGTTCAAGCAAAATTTGTATCGCTTTTATTTTATTCAAAAATTGCCACCATAATTCCCTGTTACTATTTCCTAAAATTATAAACAAATTCAACGCCGTAGCATTTACAAACAATCCTAGAATTACTAAAATGTGCAAGTATAAGTACCTACTTAGTAAAGCGGTTATAGGTAAAACATAACTAAAACCAAATATTAATGTACACGTAAAGACCCCACGCCATCTTTTTGTTGACACTGTAGCGCTATTTTCAGTATCGCGAAACAGACTATAAATTACTTTCACATAAAGAACAAAATTGATCAGAACAATCATTACAATTAGTGCTAGGTTTAAATATATTAATACAAACACAGGATTTAAAGGGTCAATTACTAGACGATAAAAATAAAGTACAGATGGAATAACATAGAACAATAATAATATTATAAAAGGCACACCCCAGCAAAGAAGGGTACTTTTAAGACACCTCCTACGTATGTCAAAGTTGAACACTTTCACAAAATCCACATAAAAAATGTAGCACACCACTAGTAACCAACTGTTACACGAAAGTAAACAACACAGGTATAAAGACAAAACATCAACATCGAAATTTGGAAAGTTTTTTAAAAGTCTCTCAGGATAAGCCATGAAAAACCACGCTATCAAATAGAGCATATTTGCTGTATTTGCACTGATGAGCACATAGTTTTTGAAGTGGCGGAACTTCTTGAGAATAAACCACGACGTCACTCCGTATATGACAGCTGTCAAAGGCAGCGTGAACACGATCGAGTAAATAATGTCCCATAGGCTTCCGCTCGGGAATCTTGAGTCGTGGAAATCGAACATGATGAGCGTCGCGTGCGCAGGTCGGCGTGCGCTGATGAGCAGTGATACGCGTCCACACAGATACGTGCCGCAGAGTGTTTTGAGACGAAGTTGTAAGGAAAAGCTGCACGACAAGACATTGTAGATCATTCAGGGCTGTTCAACATTAATCAAAAGTGGTTTCTGTATGTGATTATACTGATTCTCATTTAAATCAAACTGACTTTTTCCCGCGACTTCGTTCGCCTTAAATCTTAAATCATATTTATTTCTATATTATTCATTTTTTTTTTAATAATACTTTTAAACGTCACATCATGACGTTATGTTTTAAAACCAGATAGGGCGGATGTTTCGTACCTGAAAACTCTGAGAAGAAACAGCCGAAACAAACTCGGAGGTCTCTTTTAACCCTCTGCGACTGAAGAGGCTCAATTTTTACAATTTTACTGACGTGGTAGTACACAAGACACCATTTCAACTGCAAATATTTTTATAGAATTACATTATGCAGCAATTTTATTCATATTTATCATATTTATTCACATTTTTTTTATGTTAAATGAACTTTAAATAAAAAAAAACAATTTGTATTTTCAAAATAACCCAGTTTTTATTGACTTCACAGAAATCACTTTAAGAATCTCTACTTAAATATTAATGACCTAGAAAAAATTACAAAATCAACTTTTTTAAATTTAACATTACACATTTAAAAAATTAACAATTACAACAATCAGTCGAGGAAATATGATAAACATACATTGGTTGACTCCAAAGTTAGACAGTTTCAAATTCACAGTTTTTTTGACAATTATTACATAGTGGCTTGGAGCCCTGAAGTTAAAATAGCTTCTAACAATCACAGCAACCATTTTTAGTTTATCTTTTTATTTTTGTTGGACAAATAGACCAGTTTTCTGCCACTTGGTGGAACAAACCGAACTGCTGGTGGTGGAGGGGGGATATACTTACCTGAAAGCCTAGTGAGTCATGTGCAGCTCCCATGGCAATCTTTCATTGTATGTCTTGTGACTCGTTTTATTTTTGTTGGACAAATAGACCCGTTTTCTGCCACTTGGTGGAACAAACCGAACTGCTGGTGGTGGAGGGGGGATATACTTACCTGAAAGCCTAGTGAGTCATGTGCAGCTCCCATGGCAATCTTTCATTGTATGTCTTGTGACTCGTCTGAAGATCGTTGGCGTTCAACCACTGTGGTAGGTTCTTGTAGTGCTTAGTTTAGCTCTGGATCTTCTTCATATGAAATTACGTCTTCATCTATATCTTCACCATCAGTATCGCTAAACTCATGTTCACATTCCTCTTTCAGCTACTGTATTATTTGATCTTCGTGACCTACAAAAGTTCCAGCCGACATTCTCTTACAAGCAGAAGAAGTACCTGGCCTAGGGTTGTTACGTCAGGCATCTAAAAAACCAGTTTTATAAATACAAAAGTATCCTCTTTATAATATTAGTATAGGAGGATATATAAATTACGTAAATAAAATCAAATTCTAAAATAACGCAAAAATAATACAAAAAAATGCCTTATTGTAAGATAAACTAAACTTATTTACTGATGTGGTTGTTTAGGAGACACTATGAAAGCATGACCATTTTACTGAGGTGGATAGTCTTGTAGATACTTACCTTAACACTGATGTCGTAGTCTCGTGGACACCTTCCTCTCGCTTCGCACACGTGCCCTTGCTACGACCGCCCTCCGTACACAGACCGACGCGCGATCTCACTACAGTAAGGTACTAAGAGCGGTGGCACTCAAATTTAAAAATTAACAGTAGCAAATCGAATTTTATTTTTCACGGTGTCTGTTGGACTAACACGTCAGCCGCAGAGGGTTAAAGTCCAGACATCGGAAAATTCATATGAGGACCATGCAGATTAATGTCTGAGATAGTCTTTTGAAGAAAGAACCACACCGATTTGAGTGGACCTGTCCAGTCAGTGCAATAAGAAACATGTTTTATGGCACTCGCTAGAAGTGTTATGTAGTGAAAGATTTTTTGGAATCAGATGAATAGGTTTGGAGTTTACCTCCTACATATAAACTTACAAACTTCAAACTTACTTTTTAACACTAGTGTAGATAAATGATTTATCGATATCAATTTACCGAAGTATAACGGGAAAAATCGGTTCAATTCAATGGTAGCATAGGAAGAGGTTTTTATAATGTTTAAATTAAGGTTTATAATGTGTTATTCTGATGTGACTGTTAAAAATGTGCTGAAGCAAGAAATAAACCACTTTAAACCACTACTACTACTTTACTACACTCTCCCCCCCCCTCCCCCTCCACTTTACTTTACTACTTTTACTTTTTCTTTTTTATACAGGTGACTTTTTTATCACTTTCCTAAAAAAAGGGGTCAAATAGTTAGTTTTTTTTTAAATTCGAAATTCAAATCATACGCATATTGCGTATGATTTGAAATTCAATATTTTTCATTTTTTCTTTCAAAATTTCTCTTTTTTGTACTAATATGAAAAGTTTACTTGAAATTTGTAGCGTTTTTTGATGATAGATCAGATCAATTTTTTTCTAAGCTTTGGAAAAAAGAAAAAAAAAACTAGGTATGCCATAGGCTTCTACTCCGTTCACTTAATCTACCAATTTTTTTTGGAAAGTGATAAAAAAATCATCCGGTATAGGAGTTAGGATTAACATCTTTTTCAGAAGAAAATCACATTTTACGGTAGGACTCAAATGTAAAGCACTCAAAACATTGTGCTGATATTGCTGTGCATTGGATAGTACCAAGGGTCATGGAGGTATTTAAAAATAATAATAAATTCCTCTCCGCATCGATAAAGGTGTTTTTACATTCTTTATTAGAGTATAGTCGGTAACCCTAGAGTAAATTCTTTAAAAAATGATTCCAAGTCTCAATGACGCAAGTCAAAACTTAAAACTTGTTCATGAATCAATTTTATAATGCTAGATGTGAAACAGGTTCGGAGTTAGGTGTAAAAGATTGTATTTAGTTGGTTGTAAAGCAGTGTTTCACATTTGTTCACAAACAGTAAAACTCCAAACTCTGAGCAGCGGTGGCCCAGTGGTGGCGGCCCCGACTTACGAACAGTAAGTCGTGGGTTCGAACCCAGACAGGCGCATTATTTTGTGTAATTTATTTTATCACCACTGCTCTCAAAACGGTGAAGGAAAACATCGTTAGGAAACCGGCATGTTCTAGAACCAAAAATTACCCAACCCGCACTGGGCCCGCGTGGTGGATTATAGCCCATTCCCTCTCATTGAGAGGAGGCCTGTGTCCCAGCAGTGGGAACATTAATAGGCTGATGATGATGATGAGTAAAACTCCAACGGTACACGTATTAAGCTGCATATCCGTTTGTGGAAGCAGAGAGGCTTCCACCGACAAATCTGTGCCTAACTTTCGTAAAAGTGCAGTCCAGAACATGTTTAAACGAACATGTTCACCTCGAGAGCAGTCTGCCTAGTCGTTAACATGGACGAGCAGAATTATTTTTAGAAGAATCATTCAATTTCAAGTCATTTAAAAATAAATAAAGTAAAAAAATAATTTGAGTAAAACGTGCAACTAATACGCAGTGTAATTCCTCTGTGTTTTTTTTTTTTTATTGTAGTTGAAAATATTTCCTGAAAATTAAATTTATGGTGCACAGACTTACTCTTTGATTAACATTCTGAAGTCCAAACTCAAGGTTTGTCAACGAGCGATGGACCGCAGCATACTGAATGTAAAAATAACTGAACGGATAAGAAACACCACAGAACGCAAATTTCTAACGTAGCTTATAAAGCTGCGAGACTAAAATGGGATTGGGCAGGCTATGTCTGCTGGACGGCTGGCACGGCTGTAGGCCCGAATATCCGAATATATCAAGACTGGAGCCCTGAGACAGACGGGGTCGCAGCAAGCCTTGGATGTCTTCTTCTTGTCTTTCGCGTATTGGCGAGAAGCACACAATCATGAAAAGTGGAAGGAATTGGGGGAGCATTTGGCCAAGAGTGGGACAATACGGACTAATTAAAAAATAAATATTTTACATACGAGTCATGGTAGAATATGGTGTAAGATGTTTTTGTAAAACTGTCTCCTTCTGTACTACACATATTCACGCAACTAAATAATTTGATTTGATTTAAAGAACATACTGATTTGCGCTGCAGCTTGTGTCATATTCTGTCAGACTGCTTAAAAAGAAACGAAGACCAAGAAATTAAGCCCTTTCTGCAACGACGTGCTGAAGGGACGACAACAAATTTAAAATAGATTTTACTTGTCCCTTATTACTGGCTTAGTTTCAGAAAAGTGGTCTATTGGCCGCGGTTGAATAAATACAACATTATTTTTAGTATAATTATGTGAGACCAGAATATAGTTCGTTGAGAATAAGCAACTGAATCGAATCCAATAATTTTTACACCATGTTATATGTTGTCCCAAAACTATTTAAAAGTACCTATTCGCTATCATACGCGCACAACTGACAGGTCATAACGGCATTAGGCGCGGGCGCACAGCGCGGGCGATAAGGGGGCGACGGACAACCAAGTAACAGAACAAGCTTATAACTTTGTGATTTTTCATGACACAGTTTTGAAATTTTGTACATAGATTTTTTACATAAAAATACTCGATACGTGTTTCGGGTTTCGCATAAACTAAAACTAATGTTGTATAATTGCATTGACTCCCGAAGTTAATTTCCACTTGAAGCGTTTTTACTGTTGCGTCAGCCCCGCTCCCTGCCAAGGTTCTATATTTATGGTACCTACTATAGAATTTTTTAAGCCAACAGTGTATGCTAGTCATGTAATTTGCAAAAAATTAACGAGGCATAGAACATTAAATAAAATAACGCCAAAATTCAACAGACATTTTTATTTCAAGCAGACCTGATAATAAGCAGTTTTAAAATAATCTTAAAGCTATGCTTTGAGTATTAAGAAGTTACATAACTTCTATAATACATAATGTTTACTGAGATAGTGACTGAATCGTGGAAGCAATACATTTGAAGCAAGACATTCTCATACTCCTGAAAAGTTTTGATTCGATCTTTTATTTGAAAATTGTCTCCAAATTTCCCGATTACTCTTTAATCTAATAAAATATATAATCAATGCGAAATGGTTCAAACCGTATCCTACTGCGATTATAACATCAATGGCCAAGATCTCGAGTTCCAATATGTCAAATAAAGCGCCTAACACTGTAATATTGCTGAATATAAAATTCAGCGTAGCTATGTAGAAGCGACGCAATTTGCCAAGAGATATACTTGCAAATTCACAACTGCGAAATAAACGATATAAGACAGTTACATAAATAACAAAACTAATAGTCGCGGGAATTAATATGGTTGAAATAATAACACCTTTCAATATTTTAAATGTTATTATTTCAGAGTCATTTAAGTAATATAACAATGAAGGAACACCAACAACTAAAATGAATATTAAAGGTAGTCCCCAAGCATATACGTTAGTCTTAAGGTATTTCCTATGAATGTCAAGGCAAAAAACTTACTAATTTGTAATGTTGTTGTAATAACTGTTGTCGTAATCACTGTTATCGTAATAACTGGTATCATTTATACTGTTGTAGTAATGACTGTTGTTGTTGCCGGCCATGATGAGAGTCGCGTGTGCAGGTTGGCGCGGGCTGATGAGCAGCATCCATAAAGTTACACGCCACAAAGCGCTAAGATACCGGTTCAGATAGTTTGCCAGTATATGACAAAGAAAACAAGAATGCTGTTATATTATTATTTTCCGATAGGTGTGTATGTTTTCAAACCACTCAGTACACTATAAAATAGTGTGCATAATTTATTTATTTTATTCTGCCCGCTGGCTCATTCCACTCAATTCGTACACTACACGTAGGCATCCACGGCAACGTTGTCTGATCCATTTGTTTACATATTTTTTGTTTTTCCTATTTAGATTATCTTGTTTAACTACACCAAAACCAAGACTTAAAAACCGGCCAAGTGCATGTCGGGCCACGCGTAATATAAAGTTCCGTAGTAGCCCGTGATATTCAAGCAAGTACTTCGTCTTAGTCACTTTTAGATTTATTCTAAAGATTTTGTATTTGGGACAAAATTAACCAACACCCAAGTTCAACAACTTTTACTGCTAAATTGATAAAGTTATCTTAACCGCTATAGTGTTCTTTTAAAGACCATGAAATGCACTATCATCATGAATTTTTACAGATTTTTCAAGCCAACAGTTAAGCTTTTAAGGGGGGGGGACGCCCTACAGGAACAAACATTTTCACTTTAAAGTTTAATATTTCGTAAATGGAGCATTAAATCGAAAAATAGTATTAAAAAGTCCTAAATCATTAAAATACCTATTGAACGATACCCCACAAGATGGGGTAAACGACGAAAAAAAAATCTTCACATGTAGGGGAGCTACCTTAGAAAAATATTTTCCAAAATTTTATTTTACCACTTTGTCGGCGTAATTGATATTACCATTATTTGATATACATACCTCTACAAAATTACAGCTTTAGGAAATCACGAAACTATAAGGGTTCCTTGTCAGGACTACGGAACCCTAAAAATTGGCCAAACAATTGAAGAACTGACGGTAGACAAGTTTATCTGCCTTCCTTTTGTAAGCTTCCTGAATGTCTAGCTAGGTTTTCATCAGGTTTCGTGTTAGTTTATTAAGATGGGTCGTGATCCATCCTATTTTTGTAGAGGCCAATGTCTAGTTTGTAAGTTTGGATGTAGGGAGTAATCATTGGAACTACTGATCCAATTTTGAAAATTCTTTCACTACTGGGAAGCCTCACTATCACCGAGTGCCACTGGTTATTTTGTTATGTTTAAAACGTTTCCCTGGCATGATGTCTGATAATAACGTGAGATAAACTTGAGATAAAAGCATTTTTTATAGATATTGTATGAAGTCCTTCGTGCCATACTCAATCGCGTTGTGATCTGCCTAAGATGGTAGCTTAGCAGTACTTTTGACCTTCATTACATTAATGAATATTTTCGATTAGCCCATGTATTATAACCATAAAATTTCTGGTTGGTTCTTCTCTTTAAGAAACAATCAAACCAAACCGTGACCCTTTTCTAGGCGTTTTATAAGTGGCCATGTAGAATAAAATATTTTGAGTTTGTATTACCGGAATCGGTGGTCAGATAGCAAAAAGTTTTGGTTTATTAGTGATTTTAGTATATTGATGAACAGTGTTTCCTACCAGAGAAAGTAATAGCCTACAAGCGAATACCGTCAGACTTTAAGTCCCCAGGGTAGTTTCTAGGAAGTCGTTCTCTAAGTCCATCAACGGATATACGGGCCCGTCCGAAAGTAGCTCGAAACATCTTGCGTTTTTCGTCAAGCGACCCAATCGTATGTCATTAGTTTTGCTTCGCGTGACTACAAGTTGCATCCCGTTGACTCGTGATGTTTCCTCAGCAATGGCTGTCGTTTGAGTGTGTGCCTTTACCAAGTGCTTACAACCACACACTCAAACGACACTTCGAAAACTAAGAAGGCCTTACAAATGTAAGGCTTCCTATTTTTCAAGCCTAAGCTTGTTTGTAATGCGTACATTATTCTAGCTATGATTATTCATTTCAGTAGTTATTTCCAATACCTGCGCGACTATCAGTACGTAGCTTTCCCGTGATGGTTTTCCTTTATTTTAAAGTTAATTTGGTTGTCTAAACTTATGATTAATTAAATCTACTTCCTGAAGGACAATGATAGCGATATCCGTATCGCTGTCGTTATTTTGCAATTATGTATATCATTAAAAGTCCTAAGAATGATTAAATTGGCTCTAAATTAAGGCCTAAATGGCCTTCGTCACGTTTAAATCCAATTTAATCAGCTTTATTCTCACTCAAATCATTTAAAGTATTGATTAAAATTCTTAAACTCACTTACATAGAACGCAAAACAAAGGGAGGCGTAAATAAACCCACTCTCTATTATTTGCCTATCCATGAGTTTCGAAAACACTTTTGTAGGGGTTGTCCCTACGTTCGTGTTCCACGCGCGCCTCGCAAAGACCGATGCCTGCCGGGGTTGCGACATGGATGGGTTTTAGTCAGTAAAAGTCTGACACTCCCTCCTGCTCCGCCCAGAGCGGGAAAAGTCATTTGATGATATCCCATGCGAAAAAAAAAAAGGGGGTTGTCCCTACAAAAGTGTTTTCGAACCCAGTCATAAGATTAATTAGGAGCAGAACTAAACATGAATGACAACACGATTGGACAGTTGTTGTCCAATCGTGTTGTCATTCATGATGTGATGTGATGATGTGATACAGAGTAGGAAATGTCGGTAATTTCGGCCGAAATTACGGGTTTTGTGCTGAGATAGTAAAACCAAAAACAATGACGCCATTGGGCGGGCATTTACCCTTTTTTTCGGATGGGAAATCAAATGACTCTTTTCGCTCTAGGCCCTCAAAACCCTTATCTCAAAATCCCTTTGAGACGCGCGTGGATCATGAACGCACCGTCGACATGGCCTGTCATCATAAGATGGACGGACGGCAAGCTAGCCCATTAATTTATTAATTCTTCAACAAATTTTTACATCATACATTACTCACCGTCCACAGGCTTGCTGAGCATATACCCCTAAGATATTATATTAAGCTGCAAGAAAAGTAATTCCTGCCTGAGGTAGTTCTTCTAATATTTTTGCTATTATTAATTCATATCTGGGTGCTTTATACCACCTATAAAGGTTTCCAGGAAGTACTCGCAAACGGCGTGCGTGTATTATAAGATGTATGAACGTGGACAAGGCGAAAATAGTATGTAAGGATCGTAATTCGTAGCAGGTGGCGTTCTGTAGTTTCTGCCTCCCTTTTTTAAAAAACCGTAAGTTTATTAATTTATGTAAGTATATGTATGTATATAAAAGTTTCAACACTCCCGAAACTATGTGTATCTAACTTACTGTTCCACACTCAACTGATTTTTTAAAGGCAGCACAGGTTCAGCAACCGGATTAGCTGTAAAAAAATTAGGTAAAAGTACAATAAAAGAACTAAGTTTAGTAAAATCAATAATTATTAGCCAAAAAGGCATACGAATATAATAAATAGGTCTGTTATTACAAATAATTATCTTCCATCATCATCTTATCTGTTGAAAAATGACATATCTTCTGCAGGATTTAGGCCAAACAGGCGTCTAAGCGTCATCACGTCAACCGGTTCCGTGCTTTTCGCATCCCGTGGCCTTCATATGGCCATCGGACAACTCATTATAACCATTATTTTATAGGCATTGTAGCCTTTTCTGTATTCATTTTTCTTTTTTGTATAAACAACATTCTTTTCGTTACTTTTCAAAAACACGTACTCTACGATGTCATCCTCCAACGTATCTTTGTGCACATTGGATAGTAACAAATGTATTGTCAACCAAGCGGGCTTAAACTTCTCCTAGAGTAAGTAAGCGGCTTTTCTACAGACAAAAGAGTCTGTGTGTCAGTGCTTTGGGACTTATACGCCACTTCGCGCTGCGCCGGCCAACTTATTTATCTTCATCATCATTAGTGATACGGCTGCCCGAAGCGTTGGCGCTTGTTGTGCCGATCTTCTCGGTCGGTGGTTGCTTTCCTATAGCAAACTAGTTCGTCAGCGACAATATAATTATTTTGCCATGTCCCAGTATTGACAGTTTGTGGGGTAACCCGCTCCATTGCCTTCACTCGCTGCTAAATGATGTCGCCGGTGTCGCTGGTGACTACGGTAGCGTTATCATAGGCTGAACTCACATGAAACACACTTTACTATCTCGGGATTGTTTTTCTACACCTGAACGCTTCTGAGGTCGAGTGAAGACTGATCAATACTTTGTCTTGACATTCTCATTCCATCTTCAGCATACTTTTGATTCGACCTTTTATTAAAAAATTGTCTCCAAATTTCCCGATTACTCTTTAATCTAATTAAATACACAATCAATGCTATTTTGTTTAAGCCGTATCCTACTGTGACTATGACATCAATGGCGAGGATCTCAATTTCCAATATTTCAAATAAAGCGGTTAACACTGTTAAATTGCTGAATATAAAAATCAGCGTAGCTATTTAGAAGCGACGCAATTTGCCAAGAGATATACTTGCAAATTCACAATTGCGAAATAAACGATATAAGACAGTTACATAAATAACAAAACTAATAGTCGCGGGGATTAATATGGTTGAAATAATAACACCTTTCAATATTTTAAATGTTATTATTTCAGAGTCATTGAAGTAATATAACAATGAAGGAACACCAACAACTAAAATGAATATTAAAGGTAGACCCCAAGCAAATACGTTAGTCTTAAGGTATTTCCTATGAATGTCAAGGCAAAAAACTTTAACAATATAAACATAAAAAACGTAGCACAACACTAGTACCCAGTAATGAAACGCTAGGGCACAATACCATATTATAGCCGTTATTAAAACACGCGCTGCAAGATACCGGTTAAACAGCTCGGTAAGTAGATATATTTTTAAGATTTGGCACAAATAATCAAGCACCTTTGCTATAATTGCACTAAGAATGACGTAGTTTCTGAAAAGGCGGAATTTTTTCAGAATGCACCACGATGTCACTCCATATATGGCCGCAGCAAGTGCCAGTGCGAATATAATCCAGTTGTAAATCTCGTGTGCAAGGTCACCAATGAGTTCTGCGAGTGGTTGTTGGTCGCTATCACGGTTAAATAAATTAAACCAGGGAATGGGATAATTTATACTGTTGTTATAATCACTGGTATAATTTATAATGTTGTTGTAATCACTTGTATAATTTATAATGTTGTTGTAATCACTTGTATAATTAATACTGTTGTTGTTATAATCACTGGTATAATTTGTACTGTTGTTGTAATCACTTGTATAATTTACACTGCTATCGTAATGACCGTAATCATAATCACTGGTATCATTTATACTGTTGTAGTAATGACTGTTGTTGTTGCCGGCCATGATGGGAATCGCGTGTGCAGGTCGGCCCGGGCTGATAACCAGCTGATACGCGTCCACAAAGTTACACGCCGCAGAGCGCTATGATACCGGATCAGTTAGTTTTTCCAGTATACATCAAACAAGTATGCAGATAAATTGATATTCTCCGTTTTGATGTCTATTTTTTTAAACAACACAGTCTACTTTGAAATAGTGTGCATAACTTATTTATATATTTTTTTAAATATTTATTAAACACATTATATTTTATAACGTGTAAGTTTTTTTTTTAATGAATGGTTCGTAGGTACATAACAATTTCAGACGAGAATATTATTTTCACTTTGTAGAGCGAGATTTTTCAGGAGTCGGATTGTTTTTTAATTTTTTTTTTTTTGTAACGCGCTTATTGCATTATTCTCTCTTTTGTTTTCTATTAGCTGAACAAGCTCGAAGAGAAAGCTCGAGATTTTTTTTTCAACGATTATAACCGTCGAGATTTATGATAGATCATGAATTGCAATCGTTAATTGCTTTCGCTAATATACTACTTCTTAGCGTCGTTGGCAATCGTAACTGAGTCCCCCTAAATCTTGACTACGAGTTACTATAACACAAATACCTAAACCAAAGATGAAGTAATGAGTTTTAGTTTAAATTAACAGTTTATTGATTATTTTTTAGAGGATATTAGGCATATTTTACTAAGGCTCACGATCGATACGGATCACAATACAAGGTCATATTGTGAGCAAGGCACAGTGAGTTTTTAATAACACCCAAAAAAACGATCATAGGTCACAGCAAATATATCCAACAACTTTAAAATCGTATAGCTGTTGCAGTAAAATTGTTAACTAGTCAAAACTACTTTTGCCAGGTGAAAACAATATAACAATAACTAACATTCACTTATAAACATTTAGGTTGTTAGGTTCTGTTTTGTGACACTTTGAAAAACATCATGTAATTCTAGGACTAGGTAACTGACAACTGAGGCTTTCTAAAACAACATAATTATTTTTTAATGCGCATTTTAACTTCATAAGGATTTTGACTGACACAAGTCAAAAATGGTTTTGACCGATAACAGTTTCGACTGCAACAGCGAAACTGGTATACATACATTATTCATTAATATTTTTAACAGGATTTACAAGCGACCAAGCCAGTTTTTTTTCTCAAGATCATCATCATCTCAATTCAAACAAGATTCGCATTAAAATAATATAGTCGTCAGTCTTCCTTTATTCTAAAGGGTGTAAATAGACCCTTAACGAAGTCGAAAGGCACTTGGGAACTTTCTACTTACGGAGATATTGGAGGTCAAAATTTCAACTCTTTCACAAGATTCGTTCTTCTTTCTTTTTTTAAATACTAGTTTATAAGGTTATAACTTTGCTTTAAATACCTCCATAACCTGCTTACTATTAAAAACGTCCATCAGCACAATGTTTTGAGTACGTTACATTGAATTTTACCGTAATACGTGATTTTTCACCCCAAAAAAAAGTCGTTTCTCATCAATAATTTTTGCGTAGAGTTACTTAGTTTGATGTACAGAATTTTGGATGACGACTTTGTGAAGGGTTCGTTTACACCCTGTATTTCCTCTTGGAGTATACTGTCTTGTGGATTAGCTCCGCTCCCCGCCAAGGTTCTATAATTTTGGTACCCATTTTATATTTTTTAACGTGATTAAATAAACTCACACAACAATTTTTATTTCACAGCAGTATTTTTTTTTTTTGTTTTTTTTTTTGTACAGCTAGGAAAATAGGAGACGATGATGACTTATAAACAAAACATAACCTAAAAATCACTAACAAAGCGACCTTGACCCCCTTGACCTATGTCCACTTGCTCACCTTCTGGTAACCGATGAAGGAAGAGTTTATCTGGGTTAATCTATCTGGGTTTCAAAAATAAGTCTACTTAATTGTAATCACACGTAGTCTTTAGATTTTTTTTTTCTGATTTTTTTCTTTTACTTTTAATGTTTACTGTGTTATGTGTATGACGGCGGGAGCGTGGGCGTAACGATAACAGGGTCGTCATCGGTATCGTTTCTTGGTACGGGTTCCATGAGGAAGGTGGGTACTCGGGCAAACCAGTGAAAGTTTTGGTCCAACACAAATCACAAGTTACTTTTATTAAACAGTAATTACAATAAGTTGCAGATATAAGAAAACTAATACGGCTTGTACGGTGGACGTGACAGTTTCGATCGTATGATCTGATCTGTGTGGAGTCAGCTACAGCAATGTCTGTCTAGAATTTTCGGAATCGACTCTGTCCACGTATATGGCGGGAAAATAAAGCACCACCACACGGCGTCCACTGTACTAACCAATCAACCAATGAGAATCGAGTTACACTATGGTTCGACAATATCAAGAAATCAACGGGTTGGCAGATAATAATTTGAAAATGTTGTCGTTTATAATCGCTCGCGACGACATGTATTTATGTTATCAAGTAAACTTAACACCTATTACATATTGTCTAAATAAAACTTACAAAAAAAAAAAACTTATAAATAGGAAATTTTTACAAATCAGCTACCATTAAAAATATCAGCCCGGAATCACCGACTGCTGGGCATAGGCCTCTCCTTTCTTCCGCCACACTTCCCGGTTCTGTGCGTCGCTGATCTAGGTGTTTCCCGCGACTTTGACGATATCGTCAACCCAACGAGCTTTAGGACGGCCCCTGGTTTCTTTGGACCTTGGCCACGACTCGGTCAAAACCTTGCTCCATCGGCCATATCCGCGTCTAGTCATTAAAAATATAATATCTTTATTATTATTTTGTCGATCAGACTTTCTAAATGTGTCTACTATTCGCTAATAAGGTGAAATTTGTCATTCTCATTTCATCTCCAGCAAAGTTTTGAATTCTGTTATTTAAATAAAAACTCCATAGTTCTCGATTAGCCGTTCCTACAATTAAAAATAAAATCAATGCTGCAATGTTCAAGAAGTATCCTAATTTGAGAATAACATCAGTGGTCAATATACACTAAAACTTACTACATACAATAAAAGTCAACGTAGCTATGTTGAAGCGACGCCATTTGTCAAGAGATGTACTCACACCAAATTAACTTCCGCGGAATAAACGAAACAAAACCATTACATAAATAACAAAACTAATAGTTACAGGGATTAAATACAATAAAATTATGACAGTTGTCTCCATATCTTTTGTTATTATTTTTTTTGTTAAGATGTACACAACATCCATGACCGGTGACACCAAGAACTAAGTTTGTTCAGATTTAGAAACTAAAACGTATTCAGTAGCAAAATTAAAGCAAGTTCAACGTCGTGCTACTTATTGCAAAGAAGACTTTATCAGGCGTTTAGCGTTAGTTTTATTAGTTTTAAGTCTACCTTCATTGTCAATTGTGTTTTCTTTGTTCTTCGGAATACATACGCATTTCGCAGCTCCAGTTTTTAATTTTCATTTTTCCTGCATAATCACACATCTCAACAAAGTTTAATATAAAAGGTACACCCCAAGCAAAAAAGTTACTCTTAAGGTATCTCCTATGAATGTCAACAGAAAAACGAACTCCTTTGAATGTCAAAGTTTTACAAAAACAACATAAAAACCGGCCAAGTGCGTGTCGGGCCACGCGCAGCGTAGGGTTCCGTAGTAGACCGTTATATTTTAGATTTTGGTTTGCAATGCAAGTCTTCACCCGTTATAAACAAGCAACTACTCCATATTAGTCACTGTATAGGATTTATTCTAAGGATTTTGTATTTGGTAAAAAAATTGTCCAACACCCAAGTTCAACGACTGCTACTGCTATACTAATAAAGTTACCGTACTGTGTAATACGACCCTCAACACAGTCGGTATAATAAAAGTGATGGACCGAACCTCACAATAACATGGTCGGAGACAAACTAACATGGTTAATAAAATTTTGTGCACTTAGCGTACTAATCTAGTATGTTTACCCGCTTTATCAGCACAGGTCGTATAAGTTCTAGTAGTTAATAAAAGTTTTTGATAACGCCGGGTATTCCATGAAAAATGTTATGTTTCGTCCGTTGTTTTGTGTGAAAATATATGTAGTTTGAGACCGCTACGCTCCACAATATTAACACAGTCATGAATTGACTACACAGTGTAGAAATAAAAAAAAAATGACAACTAGGCATATAGTGTAGAATAAAAGCACGTGAAGGCTACATCTTGTACTTTTAACGTAAGTGACAGCTACGCAGTGAAGACTCAACGTACGTGACAGCTACGCAGTAAAGAAGCAACGTTCGTGACAGCTACGCAGTGAAGAATCAACGTACGTGTCAGCTGCGCAGTGAAGAATCAACAATAACTTGCGTACTAAAAATTAATTCAACGGAAAATTGTATCACTTTCAAAGAACATCTACGAGTACGGTTGACGACGCTAGCAAAAGTAATCTCTGAAACTGATACTTCAGACTTACGCAATTCAGTTTACTTATAACAAAACAGTTTTTCATTTAGTTCAGTATTAACTGCCGATACATAGTATGTATAAATGTTACAGTCAAAACTCTTAATCAGTCAAAACCACTTTTGACTGGTGTCAGTCAAAACCCTTATGAAGTTAAAAAGCGTTTTCCGCATTAAAAATATGTTGTTTTAGACCGCCTCAGTTGTAATTACCTAAAAAAAAATTATGTAGGTGACAGCTACGTAGTGAAGAATCAACGTACGTGTCAGCTACGCAGTGAAGAATCAACGTACATGTCTGCTACGCAGTGAAGTATCAACGTACGTGACAGCTGCATACATATTTTAGTAACTTGCGTAATAAAAATTAATTCAACGCAAAACTGTATCACTTACAAAGAACATCTACGGTTGACGACACTAGCAAAAGTAATCTCTATAGACTATTCCACTATGAAACGAACTAAATGACGTTACTTTATACCACGGTTTAAGGTTTTCTTGTATAATTAGTGAGGATTGCGCTGGTGTAGACGACTTTACTCACTCGACGCACCGCTGCTCGTATATCTGATACTTCAGACCTACGCCATTCAGTTTGCTTATACCAAAAGTTTTTCATTTAGTTCAGTATTAACTGCCGATACATAGTATGTGTAAATGTTACAGTCAAAACTCTTAATCAGTCAAAACCACTTTTGACTGGTGTCAGTCAAAACCCATAAGAAGTTAAAAAGCGTTTTCCGCATTAAAATATGTTGTTTAGACCGCCTTAGTTGTAATTACCTAGTCCTAGAATTACATGACGTTTTACAAAGGGTCAAATAAAATAAAAATCTAACAATCTAATATGACGGATGACGCAGGCTGACAGTATCAGTATCTAATAAGTTTCTAAGTAAATGTTAGTTATTGTTAAAATAGTTTTGACAAGTCAAAAGTAGTTTTGACTGGTCAAAAGTACGTATACGTACTCTACTCATAGGACTCGTACTCACTGCTTTTTAACACGGACCCGAAACAATATTTTTGCAATTTTATAATTATGTTTCCCGGTAAAACATGGCGTTATCATAGTCACAAGATAAATATAATCGATGTCATAAAACATGGGAAAACTGGTTTAATCACATTAGTTTGTGTCTGACCATGTTACGGGAGGGAGTGAAATCTGTACCTTACGTTTATATTGTTTTCATATAAAAATGGATATTGCTTACCATATCTAAGTGCATCAAATGGAACGATATGGCTGACATTGATATCGGCGTAGAAAACTCAACAGTAGATGAAAATGACATGAACTCATTGTGCAAAGCGTACGTGATCGGACATTACGTCCATTTCGCCATTACAGTTGTTTCATTCATTTACGGAGTGACATCGTGGATTCTTCTAAAGAAGTTTCGCAATTTCAACAACTACGTGTATTCCAGTACAGTGTTTGTGAATATATTACGTTTAACACTAGTGTCAGTTACTAACGTTCCTTGCCACCAGAACTTTCGTTCACTGAATCATTTCTATATATTCGTATATTTAACGACGGTGTACAACTATTGGTCGTTGGTGATGTGTTACATGTTTTACGTTGACATTGTAAAAGTTTTTCATAAAGACGTTAAATGGAAAATTCTTAAAAGCTCTTTCTTCGCGTGGGGTGTGCCTTGTGTAGTGGTGATTGTTTGTCGATTGACATTACTCATCATTGAACGGGCAATCGAAAAAGATAAAGACAAAAGAATACTTTTAGCTTTAACCATTTTCACTTTCGTGTCGTGTAATATTATACCGTTTCTTATAAACTTCATAACTTTCATGAAACTTGTGTATACTTTGTTTTATTGTAAAAATAAAAACGCAGCTGTGGTTTTGAAAAATAAAAGAGTGAAAGAAAAATTGAATCGTTTGTGTACAGCAACTGCCATGTTTATTCTAACTAACGTCAACGTATTGACGTTAGCTTTATGGGAGCTTTTTAAAGCTTCATTCCAGTTGCGTGCTATAACACTGTACTTACAAATTATAGCTTTGGCCGTATTTGTCCCTCTGTTGAGGAGTAACCGGACAATATGGGGCGAGTTTTACAGGAATCGTTTGAAAAATCTATTTCGAAATTATTGTAGTTTTATTTGATCGTAAAATCAAGAGGTTTGGCAGAAGTGTTCACCAGTCTTCTTGTAACGATTAACTAGGATTATTATACGTGATTATTATTGTAATTAGGTTTAAACTACTTAAACGGTTATCTTTACAATTTTGTGTATTTATAATTTGCGTGTATAGTTGCACAAAATGAATAATTTAAAACCTAAAAGTTGTTTCGTTTGTCCCTTGGCTTATTATGGTAACGTATGTGATGGCTATATAGTAGGAAAATAATGAAGCCATACAAGCCATACAAGGCGCAACTAAATTACTGTTTATCTCTGTTACATACCACACTTAACATTACTATGCGTAATCTGTCACGCATAGTACTTCAACGCTTTGTACCTGTCACGCACTAACGTGCGTGCGTACGAGCTAGGTGACAGGCGTGTGACTTTTGCAGTCTAGAAGTAACCTTCTAGACTGCAAAAGTCACACGCCTGTCACCTAGCTCCTGCATACGGCAAAAGATTCTTATTAAATTATAGCGTGTCTGTTGTTTTGAAGTTTTATCAGAAACTGTTTTTTTTTTGGTTATATATTATAATTCCTAAACACCTTCGTTTCTCTTAAACCCATTCCCTGGCTATACTGTTTTACCTGTTTATTTGAATCAAATAAATAATACGATTAATTCTCAATTATTATTTTTTTATCTGCGTTTTTTCACTCAGCTAACACACACTTTACATTAACAATGCGTACTCGTAGCTGTCACGTGAATTTTTTAACGGAACAACTGATCTTGTTTTATTCAAACAGTTACTACAAGTAGCTCAGTCATTTAGTCATCCTAGGCTATCGCGTGGAGTCGTATGATAAGACGTAGCAAACACCTCCCTACGGCGTAGCAAACACCTCACTACGGCCTAGCTTACGCCTTACGGCGTAGCAAACAGCCCGCTACGTCGTAGGTTTCACCAAGCTACGGCGTAGCATGATATATTTTCTATGAAATCGCACAGCACCTAATTATCAACCATGTAATATGAATTTCAAGTTGGTTACATCTACCAACCTGCACGAGGCTTACATGGTGAATTATGGCCCTTCCTTGACCCAAACGAGGCCTATGTCCCAGCAGTAGGAACGTTATTCATTGGTTATGAATCAACAGTCCCAACTATGTTGGGCTCGGCTTCCAGTCTATCCAGATACGGATGAATACCAGTTTTTAAATAGAGCGACTGCCTATTTGACCTCCATAACCCAGTCAATACTGGATAATTCGATACCCCTTGGTAAGGTAGGTTGTCAGACTTTCTGACTACTCGTAACGACTGTGAAAGAACTAAAAATTACAGCTGGAACCAACGGCTTAACGTGCTTTCCGTTGGCTCCTCGGTGCTTCGGTATGTAACGATGGTCACCCATCCACGCGCCAATCTCGACAAGCACGGCTTAACCTTGAAGATTGACCTATGTAGCTGTAATTATTTAGCTACGAGCTCGTCGTCTTTCTTAGTATTAACTATTAACCCTAATCTCTAATTGCAACTTATTTCACGCCATCTATCAATAGATTCTTAGGTCTTTCATTACTCCTAGAGCCATCTGCATCACATGCAGATAAATTATTTCCACACATACATACATAACATAACATCACGCCCGTAATCCCGGAAGGGTTAGGCAAAGGTGCACCTAATAGTACACCCACATGTCGCCAGTTATGTTTGACTCCCATGTAATAGGGGGCGAGCCTATTGCCATCAACCGGGCGCACATCCAGACTCCGTGGCTGCTACTGAGAAATTCCTGACGGATAAACCCAATAACACTTTGGCCGACCTGGGAATCGAACGTAGAACCTCATACTCAGCAATCGCGCCAGCGACCACAAAACCCGTTGGTTTAGTGGTCGCTGGCGCGATTGCTTGCGATTGAAGCAGTCAGAGTTTTCCACACAACTTCCTCTTACAAACTTGTTTTCAAACAATTATTATATTTATACAAGTCGTCGCAAACATAAATGTTAGAAAACACACGACTTTTTTTTCGAGTTTCGGTGAATAATCTTCATCGTTCTGCTGTCGTTATCCCAATTCCTCTGGGGACAGCGCAGCATTCTTCCACACTTCTCTATTACTGGTCATCTCATCATACACCCTCTTTCTCGCCATATCATCCTTTAGATAATCAATCCAGCGTTTCTTTGGTCTTCCTCTACTCTTATACCCATCCACATACTCAAAACTTTTCTAACAACATTTTCCTCATTCCTAGACAACTAATTACCACACAACAAACTTGTTTTCAAACAATTAAAATAATGTATAAAACCCACGACTTTTTTTTTGAATTGACGGTGATTAATAAGCCTAAAGATACCGCTTTAACTAAGGTTATGTTTATTACGCTGTGAGGTGCGCATGGGTGTAAACGCGTGCTACTGCTCAAAACCACGCTCCGATCTGCGCACGCGACGCTCACCATGGCCGACAACGACGACATTATAAATGGTACCAGTGAATATAACAGTGTTATGACCCCACCCAGTGATGAGGGTCCACAACGATTTTATGAACTCGTCGGTGAAAATGTGATGGTCGTGATTGCCTGGATTCTGTTAGCACTGACTCTTGCTGCCGCCATATACGGAGTGACATCGTGGTGCCTCATCAAGAAGTTTCGACTTTTCAGAAACTATGTGATTCTCAGTGCAATTATAGCGAGAATGTTTATGTTTTTGTGCTATCTTATAGACAGTTACCTATTTACAGAGTCCATACTAGTGCGTGTTTTAACTTTGACTTTAATGCTGTATTGGCAGCTGGCTTTTCATTGTTGGTTACTGGTGTTGTGTTACATTTTTTATGTTGATTTTGTTAAAGTTTTTCGTCTTGACATTCATAGAAGGTACCTTAAGAGTAACCTATTTGCTTGGGGTTTACCTTTTGTATCTAACTTAGTGCTTATAATTCCTGCATTCTTGTTTTACGTCTACGACACGAAACAAACAATAACATTCGAAATGTTGATTGTTCTCACCGTTTCAATGTTATTAATTCCCGTGATTATTAGTTTTGTTATTTATCTAATAGTTTTATACCGTTTGTTCCGGGGTAGTGAAGTTGGTGCGAGCATATCTTTTGGTAAATGGCGTCGCTTCTACATAGCTTCGTTGGTTTTTGTACTCAGTAATGTCATAGTGTTAGCCGCTTTAATTGAAATATTGGAAATTAAAATCTTGACTATTGATGTTATAGGCGAATTAGGAGACTACTTAAATACAATAGCATTGGCTACGTATTTGATTGTATTAAAGAGTAATCGGGCAATATGGCGAGATTTTGTGAAAAATAGATCAAAAAGTCACATCAAATCAAAAACCCATTCACCATCAATCGAAATTAAGTAAGTATGCCCTTAGTAATAAGGTTGAAAATAATGTAGACCGTCAGTGATCTTGGTAGTACAATAAACTTGATTATTATCTTTGGAAATAAGAAACAAGATTAACTGGTTAAAAACGAGGTTCCAAAAGGTAATCACCAAAGGATGATTTCCTTTTGGAACCTCGTAGTAATTATTTAACTCAATGATACAGACCATCAAACTGCACAACTTTATCTATGGGGTGTACATTGAGTTAAATATACTAGAGATGCAAACCTCATTAAAATGTGTCAAAAAAAGTGTAACCACTATTTAAACGCGGCGACCGTAGCTTTGAAACCACTAAACATTTAAAAGTGAACATATAATAATATGTCTGTCTCGTTTACACATGTGGCAAGAACAATACCGTCGCATTGATTTATACACACGCGGGATGGGGTTGCCTACACATGCGAAATTTTTAAGCCATAAAAAACATTTGATACATTTAAATTAAATTAACTTTAGATTAACTGTAGAAGATTATAACTAATAAAATAATTAAAACATTTTCTTTGAATATTTTTTATTTCGCGCATTTATCATCATCATCATCATCAGCCTATAATGTTCCCACTGCTGGGACACGGCCTCCTCTCAATGAGAGGGAATCACCACGCGGGCCCAGTGCGGATTGGTAGATGTCACGTCTTTGAATTTTTGGTTCTAGGACATGCCGGTTTCCTCACGATGTTTTCCTTCGCCGTTTTGAGAGCAGTGGTGATGAAATAAATTACACAAAGTAATGCGCCTGTCTGGGTTCAAACCCACGACTTACTATTCGTAAGTCGGGGCCGCCACCACTGGGCCACCGCTGCTCTCACGTATCCATTTATATAAAAATATTATAATTATTTTCATTTTTTAAATATTCCAATATGAAAACAATGTAAAAAAAAACATTAAAAATATAAAACAATTCAATTAAATTAAAATCACTTGTATTAAAAACTCTCCCACAAATGTTGGAAACTAAAACTAAGTTTTTAGTGGTAACACTGAACATAATTGTCAAAATTCAAAATTTAATTAAATTAATTGCGTTTTTACGTTGATTTAAACCACTATTTAGACACAGAAACAATTGAATTACGTGTGTAAAGTAATTCCGGTTAATTTATTAAGTATGTGTTTGTGATCTTGAATCGCACTTTTTCACTACGCATTTACCCATTTTTTGTCGCGTGTCACTTCGGTAGTGCGTCAAACAGAACACTGAACTGACATTAGCTACGCATATGACTGTGGTCATATGTCCCGTGGCAAATCTAGTGTAACATATGAATCTATGGTCTGTATCCGTTGAATATTATGACTACCCCTTCTGAGGCCCTACTCTCTAACGTTTCGTCCGAATATTCGGATCTATCCCTCCCTCTCGCGCACGTCTGCAGATGAGTGCGAGTGAGAGAGACGGATAGATCCGAATATTCGGACGAAACGTAAGAGAGTAGGGCCTCTGGTCCATGCTTTTTTTTTTCAAAATCAACGGCAGTGTGTTATTTAGTTGGTATTACTAAATTTTATGTAGAGAATACTTGGTTGCCAGCTTCATGAAGGATCCGTTAACACCCTGTATACCGATTTGTGAAATCATTTACCAACATAATCATTTATTTTTATGCGTCATGATGTGAACAATTATAGATAATATCACACATATTTTTGTGTTTGCTTTATACCTGTTACCCAACATCTTTGTAGCTTAGTACTAATAAATCCTATTTTTTTTTTTACTTTGATAGTGTCTCACTTTGTCTTTGTCTTTGTTTTCTCCAAATCAAAACTCAGTGAATTAAAACAGTGATATAACATCAAATTTATAAATTTTTTGCAAGTAATACTGCTTTTGATGCACATACATACTTAGTATGACGAAGCTTTTGTATTATGGATAGGAATGAGGCAGGCCTTTGTCCAGAAGTGGGACAGAAAAGTTAAGAAAATAATTTAAAAAATGACAAAAATGACATTATAGACGGTGTTGACCGGGTTTGTGATGCCGGTCGTATTTGTAAGCAGGTTCTTTTATTTTTATAATTAATACGCGAAAAGGAAATAAAAGCCGGTTTTTAGTTTCACCAAAAAGCATAGAGTTCTTTTTTATTTTTTACAATAATGTTGGCGCATGGTCCATAGACTAAATTTCTAGACTAAAATTCTATAAAGGTTTATTCAATTTGCAACACCCTCCACAGCCCGGAAAAGATAAAGATATGCATTTAACAAAATGTTACAAACAAATTCAAAGGGACCACAGCCCTATACTATAAAAATTCAATGGGACCACAGCCCTATACCATAAAAATTCAAAGGGACCACAGCCCTAAACTATGAAAATACAATCATCACATATTCTAATAATTAATAAGATGTGCAAGTATGTAATAATCAACCTATACATTTCTATCTTTCATACTTGACTTGTGACACAGATTGACCAATAATAAAGAGTTTATCATAAATTGAAATTACAATTTGAATACATATTTACTTCAAAATAATAAATGATAAATAACTAACACAAAATTGATATTATTAACCAAAACCTCAATTTCCTATATGTAGTAAGTGCACAGTACCACAATTCAACTTGAATGTTACATAATTAAAACCCAAATGACCTAGGTGCCTATTTACTAACTAGTTACACCATGATTTCAGAAATATGGGTTCAGTGTACACACACAACCAAAAAGAAAAAACAAATATTATAATTATAGGTAAATTAAAAATGGAATTGCTCGACATCAGAGAAACCTGCGAACAGAGAAATATGATTATTACTTACAAAATATACTTACTAGGTATTTTCACAGCTCTGCCACAACGAGTTGTCTTTTCTGAAGTTTGACCTGTCTCTGTCTTGGAAATGTTCTCTATTTCTCCAGCACTATCAGCATCTGTTGTTGGTAGATTATCAGAAACCTCACCTGAGGACTGCTGGTGCTGACTATTCTGCAGTTGATCACTTTCTTCTTTAGTCGTCATTTCCAATGGATACAACCTCTGGAAGGGTCGAATTTTAAAACCTGATGATGTTTTGACTTTTGCAGTTCTATAATTACCATCCTTGCCTTTATATACCTCTTTAATTATACCTAAGGGCCACTTCATATCTCCGAAACTGTTCACCGCTGCACTGGAGGATGTCTTCAAGGTTCTGAACTGGAGAGGGCTAGGCATTAACGTCAATGGCGAGTACATCACCCACCTTCGGTTTGCCGACGATATAGTGGTCATGGCTGAAACCATGGAGGACCTCAGTACAATGCTCGATGACCTCAGTAGAGTTTCCGGAAGAGTGGGTCTTAGAATGAACATGGACAAAACCAAAGTCATGTTGAATGCCCATGTCACACCCATTCCTATCAAGATCGGAGACTCTACACTCGAGGTTGTAGACGATTATGTGTACCTGGGACAAACGGTCCAGTTAGGTAGGTCTAACTTCGAGAAAGAGGTCAATCGTCGAATCCGACTCGGCTGGGCAGCGTTCGGGAAGTTGCGCGGTATCTTCTCATCCAACTTACCACAGTGTCTCAAGACGGAAGTCTATGACCAGTGTGTGTTGCCAGTGATTACATACGGGACCGAAACGTGGTCGCTCACAATGGGCCTCATCAGAAGGCTTAAAGTCACCCAAAGGGCAATGGAGAGGGCTATGCTCGGAGTTTCCTTGCGTGATCGAATCAGAAATGAAGACATCCGCAAGAGAACCAGGGTCACCGACGTAGCCCGAAGAATTGCCAAACTTAAGTGGCAGTGGGCAGGGCACATTGCTCGCAGAACGGATGGCCGATGGGGCCGAAAAGTTCTGGAGTGGCGACCGCGTACCGGAAGACGTTGCGTTGGAAGGCCTCCCACTAGGTGGACCGATGACCTGGTGAAGGTTGCGGGAATCCGCTGGATGCGAGTCGCACGGGACCGGTCAATGTGGCGACACTTGGGGGAGGCCTATGTCCAGCAGTGGACGTCTTTCGGCTGAAATGATGATGATGATGAAGGGCCACTTTATTCTTTTTTCTTCAGTTTCAATTAATACAATGTCTCCAATATTTAAATTAATTGTATTGTCCTTCCCTCTTTGAACTAAAGCTGTCAGATACTCATTTTTAAATCTTTGCTTGAAGTCTTTCCTTAGTTTCAGCAGGTACTTCAGTCTAGAGTTCATAGAATTAGCATCAGCTGTGTCAAGGTCAGTGACATCTGTGTGAGGAATACATTGTAAAAAACAAGCTGGAGTCAATGGTTCCAGGCAAGTATTCTTGTCATCTTGTACATAAGTGAGTGGACGTTGATTCATTACTGCTTCACATTCGCATAAGATTGTCTCAAGTTCTTCATAGTTAACACGTGATTGTCCTAGTATCCTTTTTAGTAAATCTTTCATTATGCGGATAAGACGCTCAAAGAAACCGCCCCACCAAGCTGCTGTTGGTGCGTTCATCTTCCACTGAATATGGTCAATTGTTGACTGCTTCTGTACTTCTTCCCAGTCTATTTCTGCTAGTCTGTTTTTAGTACCATGGAAGTTGGTTCCATTATCACAAATGAACTGCCGAACTCGTCCTCTCCGAGCAATGAATCGTCGTAAGGTGAGAATAAATGCTTCTGTCGATAGTGACTTCGTTAACTCTAAATGTACACAACGATAAACAGCACATGTAAAAAGTACCACCCAACATTTCTCCTCCTCTCGTAAAAATAGGGGTCCCGCAAGGTCTACGCCACTAACTTGAAATGGAGCTGTACATTGGACCCTCTCACTTGGCAATGGAGCAGTAGGTACTTGTGCTGGTTTTGATCTAAATCTAGCACATACTGTGCATGCAGCTATAACTGATTTTGCCAGACGTCTAATACCAATAATCCAAAATCTTGTTCGTATGTCTGTGGTCAGCTGATTAGCACCTGCATGCTGTAATTCTCTGTGCCGTTGTTCTACCAATCTTCTTACTATAATATGCTTTGCTGGAAGCAATGCTGGAGACTTGGTAGATTCTGGAAAATCTGATAATAAAAGTTTTGTTTTTA
The DNA here is from genome assembly GCA_941918905.2 of Xestia sexstrigata. Lineage (NCBI taxonomy): Eukaryota > Metazoa > Arthropoda > Insecta > Lepidoptera > Noctuidae > Xestia > Xestia sexstrigata. The sequence goes on from OW799225.2 coordinate 11,014,821, forward strand.
CCCTTAATAATCCATCTTCATCAAGGTAAGTATTCAAACTTCTTTTCTGCTCTATAATGTATTCTTCTTCACTTCTTTGTATAAACTTTACAATTTTCTTTTCTGCTTCTTCATATTCTATTACTGATATTTCTCCATTCTTCTTGGGTTTCGTAGATTGCATGTTATTTATAAATCTCAACATCCATGCCATCATCCTTACTATTTTACTATATTTAGAAAAATAATATAACCTTGCCAGTCCTTCCTTTAGGCATATGTTTGCATTGCACGCTGTCTTAGTCTTTTGTAGTTCTTTGCATGCTTCCTTGCCATCAATGTGAAGTGAAGACTTTGGCCATATTTCTCTGGCTAGCTTTAACCACGCCGGCCCTTCCCACCAGCGAAGAGAAACCAGCTGCTCAGCATTGCAGCCTCTTGCTGCTACATCTGCCCAGTTCAGTGTTCCTGGAACGTGATGCCAAGACGATATTTTCGTATTTTCTCTTATTTCTTTTACCCTATTATGTACATACACATTCCAAGGTAAGTTCTTAGTTATCCAATAATATGCCACACATGAATCAGTCCAACAGTATTCCTCTATCTCTTTTATGCCAAGACTCTTTTTGACTTCTGCTAGTAATCTCGAACCTATAAGTGTTGCTGTCAACTCGAGTCTAGGAATAGAAGCTTTTCCAGGTGGTGCAACTCTAGATTTTGCTGACAACATTCTAACACTAACATTAACTTCTTTTTCAGATCGTAGGAGTACACAAGCACCATATGCCAGTTTACTAGCATCACAGAATAGGTGAAGGCTTAATGTACTTTCTGCCATTTTATAGTTAGTCAGTCGTCGTGGGATTTTGCATTCACTTAGAAATGACACATGTTCATACCACTTACGAAATTCAGCCTCTAGGTCATCTGGTAGCTTTTCGTCCCATGTGAGACCACGTCGCCATGTCTCCTGCATTATTAACCTAGGTAGGAGTGTAACGGGGCAAGTGAAACCTATTGGATCGAATATTCTTTGTATTAGTGACATAAGATCTTTTTTCGTTATCTTACCAAGTTCTGAATAATCGGGTAAGTTACCTAGATTGCAACTAAGTTCATCAGTTTCTGTATTCCACATTAACCCAAGGATAGACACTACTTTACTACTTGTCTCATTTATTCCATTAGGTGAAGTAGCCCACTGTCGTAAGTCGAACTTAGCCTGCCTCATAATGTATTTTGCCTCAGTTATGAATTTATTTACTTCTTCTTTTGAATCCATGCTTGTAATGCAATTGTCAACATAAAAAGATTTAGCTAGTATCTCTGCTGTTTCTTTTTCTTTACCTGTGACCTGCCTCAAATGATGCACTATAGTAGCAGACAGTAAAAAGGGACTAGAGGTTAGACCAAATACTACTCGACAGTGTCTATACTCTACTATGTCTGCCCGAGACTCATCTTGCCACCATAAAAACCTTAGATAATCTCTGTCTGATGGTTTAACAGATACCTGTAGAAAGGCTTTGGCAATATCAGCTGAAATACCTATCACACCTTTTCGAAACCCTGTTAATAAGTGTGGTATTTTATCTAAAAAATTTACCCCTTTATTGAGATAGGAATTGAGTGACCTATTGTTTTTGTCACACGCAGATGCATCAAATACTGGTCTTAGCTTCGTCGTCATGCTTGAGTCCTTTAATACACCACGATGAGGTAAGTAATGCGGGCCTTGTTTCATGCTCTGTGCCTCTGGTACTCTCTCTACTATGCCCTCTGTCTCCCAGCTACATATAATGTTATGATATTCATAAAACTTACCGGTAGACATAAGGCGCTTGGTTGTTGCTCTCAAGCGCTTCTCAGCTACATCTCTGTTGCTTAGTAGTTCCTCATGTCCTACCGTCAGGGGTAGCGACACCTCATATCTGCCATCTACATTGGTGTTGATGCTTTCCTCGAATGCCATCACTGCCTCAGCTTCAGCCTGGATCTTAGATTTGTTCTCCACAGGATCCCTGATGCCGAGCAATTCCAGTGACCAAAACCCTGATATATCTACTGAACAAAATAAAGTACTAATAGAATTATTATTAGAATTTTTAACTTTACCCTGTAACACCCAACCTAATTTGGTTTTGATAGCAATCAACCCATCTTTCAATACAACCATGGTGTCTGTCATTATGTAGCCTGAATAATCTGCACCAATTAACAATGAAATTTCAGTACAATCATTATCTGCCAATACAATATTATTTTTACATAACAACCTTGTCAAATTTGTATCACTATTATTATACTTAGGTAAATTATTACAAATTAGTGGTTGATCTAAGGCAGCTAACTGCATGCTAAATGATTTATCAGAACTCTGAACAGATATGTTATAAATATTGTGGACCTTTGACCTTACTTGAACTCCACTGAACAGGCAGTGAGTGAGAGTTTCTTTACCTGCCTCCTTGAGACCTAGTTTCTGTGCAACATCCTTCCTTGTCTTTTTTCTTTGCATTTTCTGAAGTTCCTGGGCATAGAGTGACTGAGTGCCTTTTCTTGCAAATAAAACATTGTACAAAACTCTTGCACACTTTTGCATTGTGCCCAATTTTTAAACAATTTAAGCAAGCCTTCTTTTTCTTGATATGATCTCTCCGCTGTTCTAGACTCATTTTTGCTAGTTTATAGCACTCAATACTCGAATGATTTTTATCACACCAAAGACATGTCACTTGTTTCTTATTCTCGCTTGCACCTGCTGTTGTTGTTGTAGCGGCTACCAATGCTGCTGCTGTGGACTCCTTCACTGGTTTGTCTTTTTGTTCCTGTGAGAATGTTGTTGTAGCTAATTGAATTCTCTGCTCACTTTCAACTTCCTTCTTCAGAAACTCAAGCAATGACTGGAGTTCATTCTTCATTACAGCTGGTCTCGCTCGTTCCCAAGCCTTCAGTGTTTCTAAAGGAATAGCGGATTCAACCATCGGCAGAATAAATGATGAATATCCCTCTTGCGTTACACCGAGTATTTCCAATGCTCTGAGCTGGGTACTGATTTGATCATACAGGCAAGTCAAACTGTTGCTGTTGGTATCTTTGTGCAATATCATGGTGAGTAGCTCTCGAACATATACTTGTATGAGAAGATCATTGCGTGCATATCTTTCTTTGAGATCTGCTATTGCCTGCTGGTAGCTTTTGCTGGTGGCTGGGTAGCTGTCGATGAATCTACTTACTTCTGTGCCAGGTGTCATGGACTGTTTTAAATACTGCAACTTGTCATTTTCGTTCATCATTTGGTCCAAGTGAATCTTCTCAAATTGAGCCCAAAATGGCAGCCAGCTCTTCAAATTACCATCGAACTTTATTTGTTCCAGCCTTGGCAACTTATAATTTCTTTCCTCTTGTTTTTGAACTCCCACCTGTGACTTTTTCCTAGCGTTCTCTATTGTAAGCCACCGTAATTTGTATGTAGCTACATCATCCAACTCTTTTTCCAATTCGGCGTCGTCGCCATCTTTGAGAAGGAATTTTTCTATTTCGCTGTCTAATACAGCCAACTTTGTAGCGAGTTCTTCCAGGAGAATGTATTGTGCCTCACCTTCGGGGGTGAACGCGTCGTTTGCCTCCAGCAAATTGGCGATTCTAGTGAACTGCGCCCTCGTAGCTCGCCGGCTCTTCTTTGACAAATCCATTTTTGAATTTTTGGAATATAGCCAAAAAAACCTTCCGCCCTCTCCTTGATTTATACTTCCACGGTCGCCAGATGACCGGGTTTGTGATGCCGGTCGTATTTGTAAGCAGGTTCTTTTATTTTTATAATTAATACGCGAAAAGGAAATAAAAGCCGGTTTTTAGTTTCACCAAAAAGCATAGAGTTCTTTTTTATTTTTTACAATAATGTTGGCGCATGGTCCATAGACTAAATTTCTAGACTAAAATTCTATAAAGGTTTATTCAATTTGCAACAGGTGTGACACTTACCCTTGAAGGGGTTTGCCAGCAGGTAGGTAGGGAGTTTATAAATAATAAAAGTTAGTTGGTAAGAACAATTATTATTTATTATGCCTAACTTCCGTGGCCGCCTCACGTCAGAGTACCCTTTGCAATCTGGACGTGAGACGGCTCTGGACTACCGTAAAAGAATTAGAAATACTGGCCTGCACCGCCTCCTAGGCGACGATGGTTCCGTCTTAAACACTGCCAGCAACCAATGGTTCCAGATTCAAATTCTGTCTATGCTTAATAAATTCAGCGTAGGGTAGGTGTCACTCTCCAGCAGAGAATCTTCTCCAGGCTTCGTTCTCGACGCCGGAACCACGACGTGAAAGTGTTGTAAGGTAGACTATAATCCTGGGAGTCCAGACTGAAATGGAAGCGTAAGCGAGCAGTCGGCACCACGTTTCGTGGGTCCAAAGGTCACAGTGTCTCAGATAGGATGAAATACAGTTGAAAACTAGTTTAAAGAAGTTCTAGGAACACCTCACAGTTAGTCCTTGAAATAAAATACATGGAAACCTATCCCTAGAGGGATTTCGCGACCTTATATACAAACTTATTTAGGTTCGGTCGGGGCGAGTGATGCAGCCGTCACCTCCAGTGCTCTCAATTTGACTGGTCATTGTCCTTGGCGAGCCTAACCGAACTCGGCGACGTTCGGCAATGATAGTTTTAGAGATGCGCGGGTGCATAGAAACGAAGACTCTTTTAGTTATTATCCGCTAGGTTCCGTGTAATATTATTTAAATTGAAAGAGTTTTTTTTAGTGTTAGATATACCTATAAGGAGTATAATAGGTTAATTTTTAAAGTTTTATGTAAATATGTAGTACCTATAGTTTTAAGTGTACATAGGTTTCTTATTATTTAAAATTATTATATCAAACTCTTTTAATTTTTAACTTGCAAAGTGCAAAGTTACAACGGGGTTGCGGCAGCCCGAGGAGAAAATAACGGGACACTTTGGACGGCTTTCTCTTGAATTTATGAGAAGAAGCACACCATCAAGATAAGCCCCCAATTCCTACGCCTTCGCCCAGGAGTTGGACAACATGGGTTAATTAAAATAAACCATAAATCCTCCCGTCCGTTACGAAATCTCCAGGAGATTTATGTCAATTGTTTAACTATTGTGTCTACTAATTAGTCGATAAGTCAAGAATATTGTAGCGGCACTACAAAAACTACTACAGTAACATACCTATTACAAAAAGTGCTACAGCGCCATCTATGACACAAATAAAGAACTACACATAAAAATTCTGAATCGCTAATTGCAACTGTTGAGCATGAGGTCCTGGGTTCGATTCCCAGGTCGGGCAAAGTATTATTGAGTCAGGAATTTCTCAGTAGCACCCACAGAGTCTGGATTTGTGCCCGTTTGATGATAATCGGTCCTTGCGGACCCCTTCCTTTTTGCTGACTCTCTATGAGGCGCGCGTGGAACACGAACGCACCGTCGACACGGCCTGTCGTCATGAGACGGACGGACGGCGAGCTAGCCCATAGCCCACCGTCCACTGGCCCGCGACCTCTGCCTGACCGTACGGGGATTACAGGCGTGATGTTTGTGGTATGATTTCCAAACTGGACTGATTCGAACTTCCATGTTGACCTCGGCTGAGTGCACACTTAATGCAAATAAAACCAATTTTAAGTTCAACGTTATAATTATTTATATAATACAATTTAAGGAAATATACCTGCCACCAAATCGCATACGCATATTATGTTAGATTTACATAACTTTTGTGTCGACAGAATATCAGAGAGAACTGAAGATAATTGACAGCTACTTTCGGCTGAGGATGACACACAGGACACCGCTGTACCAGTCACTTGGCATTACCGACTGTCAACAACACAATAATTATTAGATACTCCTTGTCGATCGATTCTTATAAAACTCGTACCATAATGTCCGGTTACTTTTCACCAGAGGAACAAAGAAAGCCATAGCTATTATTTGCATACTCAGTGTAATACCTCGTACAATAATTGAAAGATCAAAAACATCCCAAAGAATAAATGTGAACATAAAAACGTTGCTTAATATAAACATAGCCGTTGCAACAGACAGACGCCGCATTTTTTCTTGTTGAGAAACCGCAGTCGTATTTGTATCTTCACAAAAAAATAGAGAATGCACAAGTTTTATAAAAATAGTCAAGTTTAACAACGAGGGTACGATGTTACTCGTTATGTAAGTGCATATGGACGCAAAAATACGATATAGTGCTTCATCATGACCCTGTTCCACTATTTCAATAATTACTAAAATAAACCCACAAATGATTAATACTAGCAGAGGCAACGCCCATGCAAAGAGAGAACTTTTAAGAAATTTCTTTCGAATATTTTTATCAAATACTTTAACAATATCAACGTAAAACATGTAACACATGACTATCAACCAATAGTTGTACACCGTTGTTAAATAAATAAAAGAAATTCTTCCGTAGAAATGAATGCAGAGCCTAAAATCAATAATATTATCTTCACAATGAATTATAGAGAGAGATAAAACGGTTAAACGTAATATATTCACTAACATTGCACTGAGGTACACGTAGTTGTTGAAATTGCGGAATCTCCTGATGAGGTACCACGATGTCACTCCGTATATAAACGTAGCTAGACACAATGCGAAGAGACTATAGTGTCCGATCACGAAGACTTGAACGTATGATGGGTCCAGGTTTTCACTCAGTGTAGTTGATACAGGCTGGATTAAGTCATTGTCTTCCATGGTGACCACCAAAAGATTTATGAAACTTAATTTTAGGCGACCGATTCTTCCAAGTATGACTGTCAGTACAATTAATCGAACTTTACAGTAACTGGGCCAGGAACAAACTAATGCGATGGAACAGTTTTGGACCACTTATCATATTAATCATGTTTACCTTGTCTTATCGATATAGATCACAAATGACGATGGTAGTTAATAAAAGGCTTTGATAACAGGAGGTGCCTTATCCATTGTTTAACTTAATCATAAAATTAAGCTTGTTTTATAATAAATGGGATTGCGTTTGCCCGCATCTCGCCTGATGTGTAGCAATGCGGCCTAGGGTGGAGCACGCTTGCCTAGAAGAAACCGGTTTACTCGAACTTTAATGAAATCCAGATTACGAATGATCGAGAAACAGAGAAGCCGGCAGTGAATTCTACAGATTGGCGGTTTGCACAACTAATGTGGAAACATAGCGTATTGTTTGGGTCCGTGGAACTTCAACCATATAACGGTGACGCTTCGCCGTATATCTCCTCGTCCGATGATAGAATCGGGATGGAGGAATTGGATTGTGTAATTCCAAAGCACACTCTCCAGAATGTAACCGATTAAAAACCGGTAGGCATGAGGCTCCGTGCCCATTGGATTTTTTAAGCTTTTATTAAACTTGCCTTGTTAGTTACTTTGTATTTTATCGCTTACGTTAGGCAGAAACAACAGAAAACCACATACTCCCATCCACACGTCATACTTCTTTTGCTTCTGGCTCGTCATACACGTCACGCGTGATAGTTGCGCAGTGTAGTAGTAACGTGCGGGACAGCTACGCAGTGTAAATGTAAAGTGCGTGTTTGCTAAGTGAAAATACTCAGGCAAGAGATTTTATATTATTTATTTGATATAAGAAAAACAGTAACATCTTACGATTACAATATCAAAACACTATAGCCAGGGAATGGGTTTAAGAGAAACGCAGGAGTTTAGGAATCACACTATAATTATTACACAAATTACAATATAACAGGACTTTTGAGTTAGAGATCGCGTACAATTGCTTGCTAGTTTGTAGCATATTTGACCAACTTACAATTATCTTGAAAAGGTAGTGGCGCCCTCTGACGGGCAGCCGCTAACCACTTTGGGTTTCCATGGTCTGATTGAACTAGTGCCTGACGCTATGACGAATTATTATTAATATGATGATAAAAATCATAAAAAAATCTTTTTAGAATATATCACAATACGACAGTAGTCACTACATGGTTCTATTATTTCGATTCACATAATACTCGTACCATAACGTCCGATTACTCTTGACTAAAATAACAAATAAAGAAAGAAAGATAATTTGACAGCTAAATAAAATTGACTGTAATAAAATATTAGTAATAAAGGAACCAAGTATTAAGTAGATCACGATGCTGATATTAGTCAACATAAACATAGCCACGGCTGTGGAGAAACGACGCCAGTTTTCTTTTCTTCTGTCCTCTTTAGGAACCACGCAGGCTTTCTCGTCTTTGCAAAAAAATAATGAACGAACAAGTTTCGTAAAAACGACCGCATTTATTATTACAGGCAAAAATTCGCCCATTACCATAGCGAGGATAGTGATACCTAAAAGAATTCGTTTGTTTTTATCGCATTCTGCTGCTCGTTGAATAATAAGTAACACGATTAAAGAAATGATAAATCCTGTTACAGGCACGCCCCAAGCCAAGAGAAAGCTTTTAAGAAACTTCCTTTTGATATCTCCATTGAAAACTTTTACAACATCCACATAAAACATATAACACATCATTAACAACCAATAGTTGTACACCGTTGAAAAAAACATAAAGGTTATGAAAACAAAGACTGAATTAAAGTATCCGTCGATATGCATTCCAGTTATTGACACAACAATTAAACGGAATATGTTCACAAAGACTGTATTGAGATACACGTAGTTGTTGAAATTGCGAAACTTCCTGATGAGGTACCACGATGTCACTCCGTACATGAACGTCGCCACAGTCATGCCCAATTGAATATAATGAAAGATTATGAAATGAACAATAGATGTGTTTTTGCTATCACTGGTGTCATGGTCCATGATGAACCCGGGCTCACACTCAGATGGAACAGCCATTTTGTAATAATATTTAGTTAAAAACAAAAAAACTGGACGTGAGATTTCGTTTTGCCACAAAGCTCCACATCGAACATTACGACAACAGGGTCAGAACTTAACTAATGCGATTAAATCAGATTAGAGATTTTATCTACAATCGATTTTTGATTTCCTTCTTATCTTGTTTAGTTAGTAATGGCACTATTGTAGCCAATAATAACGCAGGGGATCGCATCCATCTAAGTTATTGCAATTATAATAATAAACGTATAGAAAGGAGTGTTACTTATTTGTTAATGAAAACGAAACTTATATTGGAAAAAAACTTACTGCTATTGTAAATGCTAAGTTTTTGAGGATAGACGATGTTAATTTCTTTTTAGCCGTGTGGTATCCGGCAGAGTAGAATAGAACCAACCCATTACACTCACGGGTGCCGTATAAGGCGACTAATGTCTGAGGCAGAACACCTTGCGCCTCCGTAGACCAGAGAATGGGCAGCAGCGTTTTCTGTTAGTCTTTCATCACTGCGATCTCCAATCCGCCTGCCAAGCGTGGAGATTACGGCAAATTCTTCCCATCATGGGAGAGGCTTATGTCCAGCAGTGGACGTTATGGGCTGTTGTAGTAGTAGTGTAGTAATTTCTTTTTAACAAACTGAACAGAAATTCACAACACTTTTTAGTGATTTATCATTATAGACATAAGACAGAAAGGCTTAAATTATACAAACAATTTTCGATACTTAATTCGCCAATTTTTTGTTTGTGTTTGTTACGATTTTACTCTAAAACTATTCGACCGGTTTAAACAATTCTTTCAGCAATGGATAGCTACATTATCAGCGAGTAACGTAGGCTATAATTTATCCCCGTACTCAGAAACCACCCGGAACGGGAACTACGCGGGTGAAACCGCGTGACGTCCGCTAGTAGTTTATAATTTTGTAAGGAGTATGCAGCAACGAGCGTGTCACTTGCACAATCTAGAAGCAATGTGCGTGACAGCTGTAAAGCGTTTAAGTAATATGCCATGTTGACGACCCGAATGGCGCAGCAGTAGTGAGGCTGCCTAACGTTCTTAGGGTTCCAGGTTCAAATCACGGTAAGAGCAAATGTTTGTGTGATGAGCATGGACATTTGTTTCCGAGTCATGGATGTGTATATGTATAATAACTATGTATTTACAAAAAAAAAGTATCTATATAGTATATCAACTATCTGGTGTCCACGACACAAGCCTCATTGCTTAGATGGCACTGTGTGTAATGTCCAGCGATATTTATTTATTATTTATTTTACCATCTGTGACAGCTTACGTATGGTAATTTTAAGTGTGGTATGTAACAGAGATGAGCAGTATACTTCCGTATGTCCGATATAAGGCACACCTACAAGGCACAACCACAATTCCTTCCTACACATTTCCTTCACATTTTTTTCCTTCCTACGTGTGAACGTAAGGGTGTGTGATGGCTATCCATCACACACCCTTACGTTCACACGTTACCATCTAACCCACCCTGGTGCAAGCCATGGTCCGGAGCGAGACGGAATGGGACGCCGTCACCTCCTTCTGCGAAGCAGTAATGCTAGAGAAGGAGGTGGCGGAACGTGAGAGGGAGAGAACCTCACAGCGAACCAACCGCCGCCGCGGGAGACGCCCCGGGCGTCGGGGGCCACCACGTGGCCCCCGGCCACCGTAGGCGCGGGCCTTGTGATGGTGGACTATGGGCTAGCTCGCCGTCCGTCCGTCTCATGACGACAGGCCGTGTCGACGGCGCGATCGTGTTCCACGCGCGCCTCAAAGACAGTCAGCAATAGGCAGGGGTCCGCAAGGATGCCGGCCGGGGTTGCGGGACTGTTCGAAAGAGATACCGTGGCCCCGGAACACAAAGGGCGATGAAGGAACATGGATGGGTTTTAGTCAGTAAAGTCTGACACTCCCTCCTGCTCTGCCCAGAGCGGGAGAAGTCATTTGACGATTTCCCATCCGAATAAAAAAAAAGAGTAAACATGTTGACAAACGAAACAACTTTTAGGTCTTACATTATTTATTTGTACAACAATACACACAGATTATGATATACAATATTTGCAGATAAAACTGAATGGAAAAAACCTATTTACTATGATCACTTTGTGTAATTTATTTCATCATCACTGCCCTTAAAACGGTGAAGGAAAACATCGTGAGGAAACCGGCAGAAAAATGTCTTACACTTACTCGACATCTACCAACCCGTACCTACTGGGCTCGTGTGGTAGATTACAGTCCCTTCCCTCTCGTAGAGAGGAGGCGTGTGTCACAGCATGCTTATGATACTATGATCACACTAACTTAATAATAGGATTATCGTTATCGTTAAAAGCAGACTAAGGAACTCTACTGCTCATCCTCTTGATTTTACGGTCAAATAAAACTACAATAATCATTTCACAGTTTTTTCAACCGATTCTTATAAAACTCGCCCCATATTGTACGGTTACTCCTCAACAGAGGGACAAATACGGCCAAAGCTATAATTTGTAAGTACAGTGTCATAGCACGCAACTGGAATGAAGCTTTAAAAAGCTCCCATAAAGCTAACGTCAATACGTTGACGTTAGTTAGAATAAACATGGCCGTCGCTATACACAATCGATTTAATTTTTCTTTCACTCTTTCATTTTCTGAAACCACAGAATCATTTTTGTATTTACAAAAAAACAAAGTATACAAAAGTTTCATGAAAATTATGAAGTTTATAATAAAAGGTATTATATTACACGAGACGAGAGTGATAATGGTCATAGTTAAAAGTATTTTCTCTTTTTCACTTTCGATTACCCGTTCAATGATGAGTAAAATCAATCGACAAAGAATCACCACTACACAAGGCACACCCCACGCGAAGAGAGAGCTTTTAAGAATCTTCCATTTAACGTCTTTATGAAAAACTTTTACAATGTCAACATAAAACATGTAACACATCACCAACGACCAATAGTTGTACACCGTCGTTAAATATACGAAGATGAAGAAATGAGTCCGTGAACGATAGTCTAAGTGGCAAGGAAAGTCAGCAACTGACACTAATGTTAAACGTAATATATTCACAAACACTGTACTGGAATACACGTAGTTGTTGAAATTGCGAAACTTCTTTATAAGAATCCACGATGTCACTCCGTAAGTGAATGAAACCATTGTAATGGCAAAATGAACATAGTGTCCGATCACATACGCTCTGCATGTTGAATTCACCCCATTTTCAACCACTGCTAATGTTTCTACGGCGATATCAAAATCACACATATTGCTCTACTTTGTTGCACTTAGAAATAGAATGTTAGTGTCCATTTAATTTTTTATATTAAAACAGACTGATACAGATTTGACTTCCTCCCGTAACATGGTCAGACACCAACTAACGTCATTTCTGCGTTTAATGACATCAATTATCTTTATCTTGTGACTATGATAACGCCAGGGTTTACTGGGAAACATGATTATAAAATTGCATGAATATTGCATCGGGTCCGTGTTAAAAGCCATGTGTTCGAGTCCTATGAGTATAAGAGTATGTATACTATATATGTAACTAAATTGATTTGGTATAAGTTAACTGAATTCCGTAGGTCAGACGTGTCAAGTTACGTCACTCGGTTCGTTTCATAGCGGAATAGTCTACAGAGATTACTTTTGCTAGCGTCGTCACCCGTAGCAGTCATTAAATAGTGATCAAATATTGCGTTATAGTGATTTTCATCACGCAAGTTATTAAAATACGTATGCAGCTGTCACCTTACGACTTCACCGCATAGCTGTCACTGACGTTAAAACTGCAATATGTACGTCGCACACTCTTGTTCTACAGTATGTAACTAACACGCGCTTTTATTCTATAGTTAGTAACTGTCACGCACGCACTATTATTCTACAGTATGTAACTGTCACGCGGTTGTATTCTACAGTATGTAACTGTCACGTGCTTCTATTCTACAGTATGTAACTGTCACGCGCATTTATTCTGCAGTATGTAACTGTCACGTGCTTCTATTCTACACTATGTAATTTCAGTATGTTAATTCTGTACTGTGTAGTCGACATATGACTGTGTTAATACTTTGAAGCGTAGCGATCTCACTCAAAGCTAAAATGCGTGGCTGATTAAACTCAAACTATATTTTCATACAAATCAACGGACGAAACGTATTTATTTTTCATGGAATACCCGGCGTTATCAAAAGCTTACGATAACTAATATGCCGATAAGGCAACACTAGATTAGTAAGCTAAGTGCACAAAATCCCATTAACTATACCTATTAGTTTGTCTCCGACCCTGTTATTGTAAGGTTTGCTCTAATACTTTTATTATACCGACTGTATTGGACTCGTCACATCTGAAACATGGATAGCATATTGGTGTGATCGTCGAACTGCCAAATCATAGGTCTCGAGTTCGAACCTAAAACACTCACATCTGACTTTTCGGATTCATGTGCGTATTGTATAATTATCACTTGCTTCGGTGAAGGAAACCAGTATACAACAACAACAACAGCCCATAACGTCCACTGCTGGACATAAGCCTCTCCCATGATGGGAGGAATTTGCCGTAATCTCCACGCTTGGCAGGCGGATTGGAGATCGCAGTGATGAAAGACTAACAGAAAACGCTGCTGCCCATTCTCTGGTCTACGGAGGCGCAAGGTGTTCTGCCTCAGACATTAGTCTCCTTATACGACACCCGTAAGTGTAATGGGTTGGTTCTATTCTACTATACCACACCAGTATACTTGAGAGTATTTCTCGACGGCATGTAAAGCCAAGTCAGAGGCCCATGGGCGGCATAAAAACTCTAAGCACTAACCACACGATAAAGAAGATATGAAACTGCCACCTACATTTCTTGATTTCAGGAGTACAAAAGTAAAGTGCAGTGTCCGAGTTTAAGAGACTCCTTGACTCTTGAAAGTAGAATACGATTCGATTACACTGTGTGATTCTTCTTCTAAATTACGTAGTGTAGTAAATAATGCTTTTTTTTTTGTTGCCTGTTTGAATGTCCCACTGCTGGGCAAAGGCCTCCCCTTTCTCGTTCCAAATCTCTCTGTCCTGTGCGATATCTGGCCATGTTCGCCCCGCAAACGAGATCAGATCGATGCTTAATATATAATATACTTAATATGTTTAATGCTTACAATAGATGCATTGTAAGCATTATTTACTACACATACGGATATCTGAGCTAAAGGTAAAACAACATACAGCATACAGAGTATACACAAATAAACAACTTTGAGTTCTTCATTTTTTTTTTGTTGATTTTACACAAACTTTAGGTAGTTCATTTTAATCTTTTTTTATAATACTCGTGCCATACTGTCCGGTTACTCTTCACTAAAGGAACAAATAACGAGAGAATGACTGTTTGTACGCTAAATGTAACGGTCCGTACGGCAATGAATGATAAAAAATCCCATATGAAAAATATCAAAACGTTGACGTTGGTCAACATAAACATTACCGTCGCTGTAAACGACGCCTTCTTCCTTTTTTTTTTCTCTTTCGGGAACTACACATTCGTTCTCTAGTTTACAAAACAATAGACACTGAATAATCTTTATAAAACTATAACAGAGGCAGAAAATCACACGTGAACAACGTGCAAACGGAGATGATCATTAGAATAATTTTCCCTTTAACGCCTTCTATTGCTAATTTAACAATGATTAATATTAAAATACCAATAAACAATCCTATCATAGGCGTACACCAAGCTAATAGAAAGCTTTTAAAAAACTTCCTTTCAAAATCACCATTGAAAACTTTTACAACATCAACGTAAAACAACAACGTGTAACAAATCACTAATTTAACCAACAGTTGAACACCGTCGAAAAAAACATTAAGATTAAAAAGTGTTTGAGAGTCGAAGTCGTTTTGAAGCCATACACAGTAGTTATGAACACTATAGTTAAACGAATAAAAAATCACAAAGATTGCATTGAGATACACGTAGTTGTTGAAACTGCGAAACTTCCGGATGAGGCACCACGATGTCGCTCCGTATATGAACGTCGTCAGAATCTTTTCATACTGGATATAGTGTCCGATTATAAGGAGAAGACCGATTGTTGGGTTTTCAATATCACTATCACTCACTGTAGAGTTGGATTCACTGGTATCACTATCAACCATGATGATCATGAAACGTGGTGCTAACATTCAGCTGTAGTAAAATAACAACTAATACACTGTTACCATTTACTTGGAAACAAAAATATAGACGACTTATTTCGGTTAGACTCTCAACAGTGAATGTTACAGAATTTTCGCATCAAATATTATCAGATACAGCTATCAGGCTTAAAACCAAACCAGCGTGATCAAAGCTGATTTTGGATATTTAGAGTATCTACTAATCGCAGTAGCGTATCAGGGGGGCATGACTCCGGAAGGCGCGTATTTGGGGGTGGCAGAGAGTAGAACCAGGAGTCTGCAAACGGAGCCAGGCAGCAGCATCAGATCAGATAATTACTATTGTAATCGTGACTATGTTGTAAAAACAAGGATAACCGAGCAGTGGTGTATTTTCTTTACTAGACACCACTGGCCCGGGGCGCCCCATATTTTCTAGATATTCTTCTAGCCTGCCCACATTTTTATATCTGTATTTACGGAAAAAGAAAATTTAACAACATTTTCGAATAATAAAAAATTGCTTTGTATTTTGACTCTTTGCTACCTTTCTTGACTAATGATGAAATTGAGGGAGAATAGGGTGTCCAAACTTACGGTCAGATCCGGGCGGCAAGAACCCACGCTATGTAACTGACTAATCGACTTTATTTGCATTTAATTATCTTGTTCAATTCATAATCTTCCATTGGCTATCTCAAACAATTGCAAATGAATGCCTTCTATCAGTCGATGCACTTAAAAAGACAATACAAGTTATTAGTTGAGTGCGTGACAGCTAGTGAGAGTATTAGTATCACGCGTGACAGCTTCGCACGTAGTGCAATCATCGTGACAGGTAAGCTATAGTAATTCTCTAATGCTACAACAGCATTGTATCGCAATAGGGTATATGCATGTTTTTTTTTTATCCCTCTAAACGAAGCGTATTATCATCAGAAATAGCAAAGTGAACTTTCTTTTTTAATATCTTTAGAAAATACTAAGTTATAACCATTTGAAACTGCTGATTAGACAGAGAGATCCGATACAGCGAATGACGTCATTCGCTGCATCGACGTACATAATCCATACTAAATTCCGTTTATCTAGAAAGAGATAGAAACAAAAGTTTAAATGGTTAAACGTTTGTGTTGTTTGGCCGATCTAGGTCTTGTTTTCGCTTTTTGTAATTTTTTTATTGTACTTTAACATTCCGTATCGAAATAAAAAAAGAAAGTTTATGCATATTCCCTATTATGTGTTTGACACAGTCTTTCTTCTTCACTTTCTTCTTTTTTCTTCACTTCTACGCTTGTCCCATTCTACTTGGGGTTGCCGCAACATGTTTTCTTTTTCCATTCTCCCCTGTAACGGCAACGGTTACTCCTTACTCGTTCATATCATTCCATACAATGTGTTACATACATGAAACAATCCATTTATCTTTTCTTTGGCCTTTCTCATCATGCGTCTCAACACAGTGTGTATAAAAAAAGATTCAGGCCGAACCTTACAATAACATAATCCGAGACAATGTAATATAATTATTGGGATTTTGTGCACTTAGCGCACTAATCCAGTTTGTTTTTGTTACCTTATCGGTACAGCGTATATTGGTTCTAGTAGTTAATAAAAGCTTTCGATATTGCCGAGCGTTGCATAAAAAATACTATGTTCCACCGTCGATATTATTGTCGTTGCTGTTTTTGTTTAATAACCGACGATAAAATTCAACGTGGGGAGCTCAGAATGATCTACTGAATATGCGGTGTCCGTTTTAGCGTCAGTGTCGATTCTAATACTCTGTTTAATACCCGCGACTGCACCTACGTTCCCAATAAAACTGGCGTTATCATGGGCACAAGATAAACAAAACCGATTACACTAAACATCGAAAATCTGGTTTAATCGCATTAGTTTATGTTACGGGAGAGAGTCAAAACTGAATCTCTCGCTCAAATAATTTTCGAGAGTATAAAATTAAAAATAGGAACAAATTCAGTGACAAGATTATAAATCGACATGGCTGACATTGATATTGGCGTGAAAAACACAACAGTTGGTGATAGTGAGGTGAACTCAGCATGCAAAGCGTACTTGATCGGACACTACGTCCATTTCACCATTACAATGATTACATTCGCTTACGTAGTGACATCGTGGATTCTTTTAAAGAAGTTTCGCAATTTCAACAACTACGTGTATTCAAGTGCAGTGTTTGTGAACATATTACGTTTAACACTAGTGTCAGTTAATGACACGGCTTGCCACCACCAACGATACCGTTCACGGACTCATTTTTTCATCTTCGTATATTTATCGACGGTGTACAACTATTGGTTGTTAGTAATGTGTTACATGTTTTACGTTGATATTGTAAAAGTTTTTCATAAAGATGTAAAAAGGAAGTTTCTGAAATCCTCCCTGTTTGCCTGGGGTGTGCCTTGTATCGTAGTAATTATACTCAGATTGATTTTTGTCATAATTGAACAAACATTAGAAGGAGATAAAGAGGAAAGACTTCTTCTTGTTTTTGCTATTTTCACTTACGTTTCGTGTAATATTATACCTTTGATTATAAACTTCAGCATTTTCATGAAACTTGTGTATTCTTTGTTTCTTTGTGAAATCGAAAATGCTGCTGAGGTTCCGAAAAATGAAAGAGTGAAAGAAAACTTGCGTCGTTTGTGTACAGCGACGGCCATGTTTGTTTTGACTAACGTTAATGTTTTTATAATGGTTTTAGAGCAGGCTTTTAAAGTTTCAATCCCATTGCCTACGTTGACATTGTACGTACAAATCATAGCCTTGGCCTTCTTTATCCCTTTGTTAAAGAGTAACCGAGCACTATGGGGCGAGTATTTAAAAAAAATATTGAAAACTAGCTGTACATCGCGCCCTTCGTTCGCGTGAAATTATTATTAAAATATTACTTTTGTTAACAATTTCAAGGGGTTTTTTTTGCACAGAACCCTAATCTTTATTACAAAATAAAAGTCTAGCCTAACTCTTTTTAGCATCAGCTGCCAGTAAGAATCTCGTTAAAATCGGTCCAGCCGTTTCAGATATTACAGGAACAAACAGATAGACAGACAAAGATTAAAAAAAAACTTTTGATTGATTAGAAGTACCGTATATGTATACTTTCATATGCATTCAGTTAAAAGCTGCTATTTAGAAAATTACAAACAGTCACTTAAATTGGCCACTAATAAAACCAAAAATAAATCCACGGATTGACCTAAAAAACTACAGATTAACCTTAGATAGACTCGAGCAGCTGGTATTAAACCATGAGTATTAAATTGGCTATTAATGGCTAAAAGTGGCATTAAAAACGTTATAAGATAAGTAAAGGCAAAACGAAATCGATAATAGACATAGTAGATAATACCCAAAATCTGGTATAATCACATTAGTTTGCTCCTGGCTCTGATAACGTAATGTTTGATGTGGAACTTTTGTTTTATGGACGGTATAGAGTCAAGTTTGTGTTCGTTGACTACAACTTAGTTTTCAAGTAATCTATCATGGAAAATGACTTCGCAGCTGAGTGTTAGCACCAGAATAGCTGTTTATTGTGACAACGATACTAGTGAACCCAACTCAACAGAGAGTGACAGTGAAAATGAGAATCCATCACTTGTTCTGTTCTTTATAATCGGACACTATCTTCAGTTTGCCATGACTCTGGCTACGTTCACATACGGAGTGACGTCGTGGTGCATCATCAGGAAGTTCCGCATCTTCAACAACTACGTGTATCTCAATGCAATTCTCGTGAATATTATTCGTTTAATTGTAGTGTTCATATCTAATGTATATTCTCTCGGAACGGTTGAGTCGCTTAAACAGTTTTTCATCTTTACGTTTTTTTCTACTGTATTCAACTATTGGTTGTTAGTGATGAGTTATATGTTTTACGTTGATGTTGTAAAAGTATTCAATGGAGATATGAACAGGAAGTTTCTTAAAAGCTTTCTCTTGGCTTGGGGCGTGCCTATGATAGGACTGATCATTGGTATATTACTTTTCGTCATTATTGCACTAGTGGTAGAATGTGATAAAGACAAATTAATTCTTTTACTTGTCCTCATTGGCACGGTATTAATATGTGATGTTGTGCCTTTGATCATAAACGTGGTATTTTTAATAAAGCTTATACGTTCTCTTATTTCTTGTAAAAATGAAAACGCGTGTGTGATTCCTTCAGGAGAACGAAATAAAGAAAATTGCCGTCGTTTGAGTACAGCGACGGCTATGTTTATGTTGTCCAACGCTAATCTTTTAGTATTTTTGTTTTGGGGTGTATTTTATGATTCATTGCCATTACGAGCTGTTATATTTAGCGTTCAAACGATCACTCTTTCGTTATTTGTTCCTTTAGTAAAAAGTAATCGTACATTATGGTACGAGTATTATTTGAATAGAAAGAATAGCGCCATGTCATGATCCAGTTTGAAGCCCGGTTTCCACCAAAGCGGAGACGAGCGGAGCGGAGAGATGTGCGAAAACCCACCAATCACCCGTAGTTGTAGGTCTTTCGTCTATCCTGTGATTGGTTGAAGCTTGCACTTCTTCTCTCACGGCTGGACTCCACCGAAGCGGAGATGAGACGAGAAAAGACCAGATGTGTTTTGCAACACATCGGGTCACACACCACCAATAGAATTTCGTTTTTTACACTTTTCGTCTCCGCTTAGCTTTAGTGGAAACGGTTGAGTAGAATGGAGAGATTTCTCGTAATTGTTTGGGCCAGCGGTGACGAGAAGTCAGCGGTGTGCTGTGTGCGGCGTGTGGTGAGCGGTGAGCGGTGCGCTGTAAGCGGCGTGCCGCTTTGCACATCTCCGCACAGCTTCGGTAGATACACCCTAGCTCACGCATCTCCTCTGCTCTTCGCTTCGCACATCTCCGCTCGTCTCCGATTTGGTGGAATCTGGGCCTTAGTGTTGTTGGTGATGTCTGCAGGATTTTAACAATTTACAACTGTCATCGTCAGGCGAATATAGTGATAGGGTGTAACTAACTCTGCTTTTTATCAAATAAATACTTTAAATTAAGATCTGGAAATTGTTTTCTTTTCCCTGCATACTGTCTTATACTCTTTGATGTTTGGTTTTATGAATGAAATAAATAAGCCAACGTGTCGGCTGTTAAAAAAAATGTTATTTCCCAGAAAAGTGCAATACCTACAGTTACACGTCACAATGTATGGAACAGCAAATAAAAAAAAAAGTACCGATTTTAAATGTATTATTATCAACGAACAGATTAACAGATTAAAGGATATCATATTTTTTGATTGCTTTCCAGTCATACTATATCGTATCCAAAATACAAAACACTATCTATACCTATGTTTAGTAAAGTGTCTCCTAGCCATAGCTAGGAGATACTTTACCTCTATACACACTCAACACACACTCACACTCTATACTCTGTACACTGCATGCGTACAGTGTACAACGAAATGATAATTTCGAACGGCAGTGGTAACTTGCGTGACAGCCACGCAGTGTATTCATAACAAGCGTGACAACTTTACAGTGTAGTAGTAACTTACGCATTCGTGACAGTAGAGTCAGTATGAGTTATCAGCATTATAATTATTATGTCTCTTTGCTGCGCAAGACGCCGACAACATCAAAGAAATATGGTGTTGCCGCGTGTTATAACGTCATATCAACTAACAAGCATCATAATGGGGGGTATTAGGTATAAAAGCTTTCATGAAGTCATGACGATATAACTACGTTATCATAAGGTTTATTGACCATTACGACTGATAACAGTATACAGGATAGATATATTCCGTACGCTAAGTGCAAAAAACCCTTATTTATCGCATTAGTCTGATTCGGTCCTTGTTAACGTAATGATCTATCGGAAACTTTTAACGCTATCGATTATGGCGTTAGTTACACCTATGATCTACATTTTTGTTTTCAATACAATAACAATGGAAAATTACTAAAGTGTCTGGCTGTCAGTACCAAAACAATTGAAAATTACTAAAGTGTCTGGCTGTCAGTACCAAAACAATTGAAAATTACTAAAGTGTCTGGCTGTCAGTACCAAATTTGATCCCTGCCATGGCTGATTATGAGTACATCTTGCCCGTGTGCTCCAATGTGGATGATTGCTACCTGGACCCATCAGCCGTTACCACCTTCATGATCGGACACTACAGTATCTTCGCGTTGTGTCTGACTACGTTCATATACGGAGTGACATCGTGGTACCTCATCAGGAAGTTTCGCAATTTCAATAACTACGTGTATCTAAGTGCCAACCTAGTGAACATATTACGTTTAACTATTGTGTCAGTAACTGTACTTCATTGCGAAGCCACGACAACTGACTTCAGACCATGCATTAGTACTTATTGGTATATTACCTTTGCTTATTTAACAAATGTATACAATTGTTGGTTGTTAGTGATGTGTTATATGTTTTATGTTGATATTGTTAAAGTTTTTCATAAAGATATCGAAAGGAAGCATCTTAAAAGCTCCATCTTTGCCTGGGTCGTGCCTGCTATAATATGGATTATTTGTGGATTGTGTTTATTTATTATTAATGTAGCAAGCATAGACGATAGAGAGAGAATAGCTTTTTTGTTTCTCACCGTATGTTCTATAATCACGTGCAATGTTGTACCTTCGGTTACAAACTTGGTAATTTTTATAAAACTTGTGAATTCTTTGTTTTTTTCTAAAGGCACAAACACCAGTGCTGCTTCTAAAAAAGACAGAAGAAAGGACAAGCTGCGTCGTTTATTTACAGCTTCAGCTATGTTTGTTTTAAGTAACATTTTTGTGCTGACCTTTGTTATATTTGATATATTTAGACTTTCAATTGAAGTGCGTTCTGTAATGTTAAGCTTGCAAATAGCAGCCCTGGCCTTATTTGTGCCTCTATTGAAGAGTAATCGGTCATTCTGGCACGAGTACTATGTGAACCGACTTAAAGGACTATGTCGGGATTTTTGTCAACGATAACACCACGATAACCACGATAACCACGATAACCTTTGCACATAATTGGCTTGTGTCCTGAAAAAACTAATTAGTCCGTCAATTAGATCTTTAAAAAAAATATTTGACTCGTCATTTTTCGTTTGTTACGTAAACCAAAATTGACGAAGATACGACGCTTTTAAAATTGTCAATACGTCACGCCGTGCTTTAATTTTTAGTGCGTTGTGACGTCACGAGCCCCCACTCTCGAGTTTTGATGCGTTTTAAACTTTGTCAATATTCATTGATTTACTAAAACAAAAAATACGTGTCCATTATTTTCCAATACTCTAACTGACGGACTCAAATAGATTTGCAAATTATTGATGGTGGAAACTAGCCTATAATGCCAATAAAAACGGGATATTTATCATGTTTACTATTTATTTTGAGCACCCGATCTTTCCGGTTATCCGTGATCATCGTGCTTGCAACAGTGCCGAAATATAGAGAGCTCGAAGAAAAAGTAAACATGGAAAATATCTCGTTTTTAGTGTTAATAAATAAATAACAAAGAAATAAAAATCATTATTCATACAAAAACCTTCAACATTGCTTAAAAACTAGGTCACATGAATTTCAGTGATTAAATCGATAACAGTTTTAGTGACCATGTTAGTTTAAAAAGTTATCTTAACTTAAATCTAATAATAATCTCTTGGCGCTTGAATGCCATTTACTGGGGGGTCGGTGTTGGTAAACATTAATTTGTAACATAAATTACATAGAGAAAATAAGATAATGGCGTCCGTTGTAATTTTGGCCCCACCAAAGACATCCTTTTGATTATTCGAACAAGTCATTTATGTTCTTATATTAAATAAAATATATTTAAAAAATATGTCTTTTTTTGTCTGCATGTACCATGAAGGTTTACAACAACTGCTTAAGTGTAGACCACCTGACGGTTCACTGACCTTGAGGAGGTTGATGATCACCCTCCAAGTTAAGATGAGCGGTAGCCGAGTATTCTATGCCAAAGAACAATCTACGATTAAAACATCATTAGTCATTATTTTATGCGGCATTCTAGTTTTAACTGGTGATCATTTTTTGTGTTTCTGATCATTAAAAGACTTTGGCCTGTATTACACTAGTGCATGATTGCTCAAAACCGGTTTATTTAAGACTCGTATATTCTATCAAAACTGGTTGGACTCCATTCATATCCTGGATGTAAACGATGGAGCTGTAAACAGGTCGGAATCGCTATACGCTAAAACGGTTATCCCACGAGCCCTCTCGTCCGCGCCACCACCGGGCGGTGAAGCGGATCTCAGCTCGAGCTGGCTTATATGCAATCCGTTGATGACCGCGCGGACGAGCCGTGCCTTGTGAGAATTTAGATCCTGTGTAATTTCAAACTAGAACTGCAATTTTAAAACTAGTGTTATTTTCGTAATCAGCCTTTAATTTAACCGAAAACGATTAACAACACTCTGGATTTATTTTCACTGTCGCCCAATGTTATTTTTTACCAAGATTGTCCCCTTTATCCAAATCTTCTTTGGTTATAACGGCAGTCTCCTACACAATACAATAGCTATAAATATTTATTATTATGAACACACAGAATTTTTTCTATTGAGTAATGGATTTTTTCTCCTTATCGAAGTAACGTCTATCCCTTGGTAACCATATACTACATTACTGTTTTGTTTCCCGGTACTAATACTGACTTTCGGCTGAAATTATGAATACTGACTTCATGTACCATTTCAAATGAACAAGATAAGGCAAGATAAAGAGAATCGATCACTGCTCCAAGTGCCGTGATTTGGTTTTGTTTAGTTTGTTTCTAACCCTCGCATTGTAAATAATTATAGTGACTTCTGCTATTAATCGTCTCTATTGAGTCTCGGGTGTTTTTGTTTTAAAGTGGACTTCAAAATCTGCGATACTCTTGAAGCTCATCATGCCCGATATTGACATCAGCGGCATTTTTACTTCAAGTGAAAATGACGAGAATTCGACTTGCAAAAGATTTGTGATCAAACATTCCATTCAGTTCTCTATAACAATGGTTTCGTTCATGTACGGAGTGATATCGTGGTGCCTCATCAGGAAGTTCCGTAATTTCAACAACTACGTGTATGTGAATGCGATCCTAGTGAATATATTACGTTTAACTCTAGTGTCGGTTGCTGATGTTCCGTGTGACCAATGGTTTAGGTCTCGCCTGCATCTCTTTATCTTCGTTTATTTAACGAATGTGTTTAACTACTGGGTGCTGGTAATGTGTTATATGTTTTACGTTGACATTGTTAAAGTTTTTCATCAAGATATTGAAAGGAAGTTTCTTAAGAGCGCCGTTTTTGCGTGGGGTTTACCTCTGATTGTTTTGGGCATTTGTAGATTGGTTTTATTCATCATTGAAGTAAATTTAGAAGGTAACGAAGAAAAATGTATTCTCTTTTTAGTTCAACTTGCTTCTATAGGCGGGTGCACCTTTATACCATTGTTTATAAACTTCATATTTTTTATGAAACTCGTGTATTCTTTGTTTTTTTGTGCACACAAAAATAAGACTGCGGTGCCTAAAAATAATAACACAGCGAAAGAAAATACGCGTCGTTTCTGCACAGCTCTGGCTATGTTTATTTTAACTAACCTTAATGTATTGACATTGGCTATATGGGAGTGTTTTGAATTTTCATTCCCATTACGAGCTTATACCATGTGCATACAAATGATTGCGTTATCTTTCTTTGTCCCTTTATTAAAGAGTAACCGCGCGCTATGGTGCGAGTATTGTAAAAAGGAAAAAAAAAGGATTTTGTCGTGATTTTGTTAAACCTATTCGTTACATTAAATTATTACTTTACTGAGTGGCCCAAGAATCAATCAAATAGTTATCATGGAGTTCTTGCCGGTTCTTCTCTATAGGAAATGTCCAACCCGAACCATGCACCTTTTATCGATGTTTTATAAGTGCCCATGTAGGCCTATATGAAATAAAATATTGAGATTTTGATTTTCAATAACCAAAAAAATTCGCAGAACATCCCAAGTATATTTGGTTTCATTTGGTTTCAAATTCTACATTTTCTTGAGCCACAACTTGTATAGGCCAGGCCGGTTCTAGATTGCTGCTAGCCTAGCACAAAAATTAATTAAATTAAATTATAATTAAAAAAAATTGTAAAAGAAAATAAATGTTAAATACCTTTATTGAGCTGTGTGAAAAAATGTGTTCATCACTGTATAAAATCAAAAAGTCTTATTTAGATATGATTATTTATCTTCTCAAAAGATTTTCAAAGAAACAAAATTAATGAATATTGATCTAATTTATAAATAAAACCCTTGCATACTTTTACGTAAAATAATTAGTAGAGACAAATAACATTTACAAAAAGAATGCAAATTCAAAAGCACATTACGAGGCAGGCTGACCATATAATTTTAAGACCACCGACGACAAACTACGGTAAAAAGACTGTCGTATATGAGAGGGCTGAACTCTATAATTTATTTCTTAAAGTAATCAAGGAAACGAAATCACTTCCAACTTTTAAAAGACTATTAAAACACCACCTAAACCAACTCAATCTGAACTTAAACTTCAGTTCTTAATTTGGAAAAAAATATATATTGCTTCAATAGATTAAATTTGATTACTAGGAAAGCTTAAAAATCTAAAATCGGTCGTTCATTTATCCCAACGGAAGTCACTCAAAAAATTCTAATGTCATTGAAAAAATGCACAGACTAAAAAAAAACGTTTCGTTCCATAACATCCTCCCCAAGGGGGAAAACAAAGTTGTTTACTTACTGTAAGTTCCTCTATAAGTCTATACTATGTTGAAACATTTGAATTTTTTTTTAAGTTTTTGCTGTTACCTATAGCTTAATTTTAGTTTATTACCAAGTGAAACCGTTGCTTATTGTATCTTAATTATTATTGTTTCCTCATAGAAGTGAATAATTGTATTCTTTTTTAGCGAAATAAATTTCTTAAACCGTAAATATACATATAATTTAACATCTGGAAAGTATTAGTTTTATTTACCTGTATTTTCGCAACACTTGTGTTTATGTGAGTATGACCAAATGTAGTTTCTATCTAATATTACTAGCCAATATTGTCTACAATTTAACTTCATTTTAGTTTTTATAAAGAGGAAAATCTGCTTTTAAGGCAAAAAAAAAAACATTTCAAATCTGTACTTAATGGGGTGGGCAACTGGTGGAACTAATGGCGCTAGCATTGCATGAACCAAACATCGTCATTGGTTGAAATTCTGTCAATGTCATTTCATATTTCAAAATAGTTTGACCTCATTGGTCAGATTGGGTCTAAGCTGTGGACGCGCCATCTACAATCAGCTTTGACCAGCCTTGCCCATTTGAAAAAAAAAAAAAAACTTATCATGCACATTGTTACTACACAACGTAACTGTCACGCACATTACTAAAACATAGCGTGACTGTCACGCACGATGCTACTACACTTCGTGGCTGTCCGCTCTATGCTACGGCACTGCGTAGCTACGCAGTGTATGCGTGCACAGTGCAGTATTAATGTGCACGTAATGTAATGACAGCTGTCGACACTGTAGGTATAGCTGTCATGTCCCGTACCATAACAATGGGGGCTATCGAGTGTGAATTTGCCACCAGAGGCGCTTGTGTAGACTAAGGTCTTCCAATATGTCAGATGACATACACTGTTCGCGTATTGCCTGCTTCTTTATCACGTATTTTGTACTAATACTCACGATTGTGTTCTAGATTGAGCCATTCCTGATTAATTATGACTTGAAGATTTAATTTTAGTTAGTAGCAACTTTAGTAGCAACTTAAGATCTTATTTGTTAGTACTTGGAGGTAGAATGATTTTAAATGTTTCCTGATTGCTAATTTTAGGAAGAATATTGTAAATATTATCTAAAGCTTACACTATGTTGTTATACGTAATAAAATAAACTTTTTTATGAAGTTATTGGTATTTTAAAGTATTAAATAGAATTATTGACAGGACCTTACTCGACAGTGCGCCATCTGGTGAGCTAAAAAATGATAGCCCTCATTGTGAGGCAGCGGAGTAGGTAGCAAAATCCGCAAATGTTTTTGGAAAACACAGAACAAGGGCTGGAATGAATTGTGCTGATATTTTATTTGTTGGTGTTAAATAGCGCACGGTTTGATGAGAGGACGGAGACGCTAAAGAGAAAGTCTGAGGTATATTAGCCAGTGCCTTGCATCATTTGACTCCACTTACAAAGAAGATGGGAAGTGGATTCAGTAAGTGATTCAGATTTCTGTGTTTAGAGATAATATTGTAGGATCGAAATCTCAAGATTGGGGTCATTCATGACCCCGGGTATACATGGAGCGACTGCCTATCTTACCTCCACAACCCAGTTAGTACTGGGTAATACGATACCCCTTGGTAAGACTGGTTGTCAGACTTTTTGGGTCACTGTCTACCTGTAACGACAGTCAGAGATCTACAAATGACAGCCGGGACCAACAGCTTAACGTGCTTTCCGAGGCACGGAGGAAACTCGGTATGTAAGGGTAGACACCCATCCACGGACCAACCTAGGCAAGCACAGCTTAACCAAAAGATCAAACCGAGCGGCTGTTATTGTTTAGCAACGAGCTCCTCAATTTTATAAATCTGTATTGTGTGTTTTGCAAATTTTTAATTTTGCTACCTAGTAAAAAAATATTATGCTTAATCAATAATTAAGGTGTATTGTGTACCTGCCGGGGTTGCGGGCCTGTTCGAAAGAGATACCGCGGCCCCGGAACACAAAGGGCGATGAAGGAACATGGATGGGTTTTAGTCAGTAAAAGTCTGACACTCCCTCCTGCTCCGCCCAGAGCGGGAGAAGTCATTTGATGATTTCCCATCCGAAAAAAAAAAAACAGGCGCTTGTGTAGACTAAGGTCTTCCAATATGTCAGATGACATACACTGTTCGCGTATTGCCTGCTTCTTTATCACGTATTTTGTACTAATACTCACGATTGTGTTCTAGATTGAGCCATTCCTGATTAATTATGACTTGAAGATTTAATTTTAGTTAGTAGCAACTTTAGTAGCAACTTAAGATCTTATTTGTTAGTACTTGGAGGTAGAATGATTTTAAATGTTTCCTGATTGCTAATTTTAGGAAGAATATTGTAAATATTATCTAAAGCTTACACTATGTTGTTATACGTAATAAAATAAACATTTTTATGAAGTTATTGGTATTTTAAAGTATTAAATAGAATTATTGACAGGACCTTACTCGACAGTGCGCCATCTGGTGAGCTAAAAAATGATAGCCCTCATTGTGAGGCAGCGGAGTAGGTAGCAAAAACCGCAAATAATTTTAAGAAAACACAGAACAAGGGCTGGAATGAATTGTGCTGATATTTTATTTGTTGGTGTTAAATAGCGCACGGTTTGATGAGAGGAAGAAGACGCTAAAGAGAAAGTCTGAGGTATACTAGCCAGTGCCTTGCATCATTTGACTCCACTTACAAAGAAGATGGGAAGTGGATTCAGTAAGTGATTCAGATTTCTGTGTTTAGAGATAATATTGTAGGATCGAAATCTCAAGATTGGGGTCATTCATGACCCCGGGTATACATGGAGCGACTGCCTATCTTACCTCCACAACCCAGTTAGTACTGGGTAATACGATACCCCTTGGTAAGACTGGTTGTCAGACTTTTTGGGTCACTGTCTACCTGTAACGACAGTCAAAGATCTACAAATGACAGCCGGGACCAACAGCTTAACGTGCTTTCCGAGGCACGGAGGAAACTCGGTATGTAAGGGTAGACACCCATCCACGGACCAACCTAGGCAAGCACAGCTTAACCAAAAGATCAAACCGAGCGGCTGTTATTGTTTAGCAACGAGCTCCTCAATTTTATAAATCTGTATTGTGTGTTTTGCAAATTTTTAATTTTGCTACCTAGTAAAAAAATATTATGCTTAATCAATAATTAAGGTGTATTGTGTACCTGCCGGGGTTGCGGGCCTGTTCGAAAGAGATACCGCGGCCCCGGAACACAAAGGGCGATGAAGGAACATGGATGGGTTTTAGTCAGTAAAAGTCTGACACTCCCTCCTGCTCCGCCCAGAGCGGGAGAAGTCATTTGATGATTTCCCATCCGAAAAAAAAAAACAGGCGCTTGTGTAGACTAAGGTCTTCCAATATGTCAGATGACATACACTGTTCGCGTATTGCCTGCTTCTTTATCACGTATTTTGTACTAATACTCACGATTGTGTTCTAGATTGAGCCATTCCTGATTAATTATGACTTGAAGATTTAATTTTAGTTAGTAGCAACTTTAGTAGCAACTTAAGATCTTATTTGTTAGTACTTGGAGGTAGAATGATTTTAAATGTTTCCTGATTGCTAATTTTAGGAAGAATATTGTAAATATTATCTAAAGCTTACACTATGTTGTTATACGTAATAAAATAAACATTTTTATGAAGTTATTGGTATTTTAAAGTATTAAATAGAATTATTGACAGGACCTTACTCGACAGTGCGCCATCTGGTGAGCTAAAAAATGATAGCCCTCATTGTGAGGCAGCGGAGTAGGTAGCAAAAACCGCAAATAATTTTAAGAAAACACAGAACAAGGGCTGGAATGAATTGTGCTGATATTTTATTTGTTGGTGTTAAATAGCGCACGGTTTGATGAGAGGAAGAAGACGCTAAAGAGAAAGTCTGAGGTATACTAGCCAGTGCCTTGCATCATTTGACTCCACTTACAAAGAAGATGGGAAGTGGATTCAGTAAGTGCTTTAGTCCGATTTCTGTGTTTAGAGATAATATTGTAGGGTCGAAACCTCAAGATTGGGGTCATTCAACTCCTCAAAAAAGTTCTCCATAGCTCTGTATATATTTGCTAATCTTTTCCCTACTAAGTTAGGGTCGGCTTCCAGTCTAACCGGATGCAGCTGAATATGTATAATACCAGTATTATACATGGAGCGACTGCCTATCTTACCTCCACAACCCAGTTAGTACTGGATAATACGATACCCCTTGGTAAGACTGGTTGTTAGACTTTTTGGGTCACTGACTACCTGTAACGACAGTCAAAGATCTACAAATGACAGCCGGGACCAACAGCTTAACGTTCTTTCCGAGGCACGGAGGAAACTCGGTATGTAAGGGTGGTCACCCATCCACAGAACAACCTAGGCAAGCACAGCTTAACCAAAAGATCAATCCGAGCGGCTGTTATTATTTAGCAACGAGTTCCTCAATTTCATAAATCTGTATTCTGTGTTTAATAATTTGCTAATTTTTAATTTTGCTACCTAGTAAAAAAATATTATGCTTAATCAATAATTAAGGTGTATTGTGTAGGTATTCTAGGTTTGGTGAACTAAATTGCGCACTAATGACTCAACAATTGATAGATTGCTGCTAGTAATTGTACAATATTAATGCATCTAGTTGTGCTTCGCAGTTTCTCCCGCAAGAAGTTTCTAATATAAACACGAAGAATCCAGTTTCACTTGATAAACGCTTGCACTGAGGGAAAACGGCACAGCTTTCTTCGAGTTTTTAAAACCTGCCAATTAATTATACAACTTTGTAACTGTTACTGTTAGCCTACGAGTACATCAACCTACTGCTGGGCTGAGGACTCTCTCCATGACTTACAGCTCTTTCAATCCAGAGCAAATGTGTCATTGGTCATTGGTTTTGTCCAGCTCGTCCCGCCGTCTTCTACGAGGTCTGCCGCGTCACCTTCTGGATGTGTAGGTGTGAGGCTGTGACATACAGGCAGATAGATAGACAGACAGACGGACAGGACGAATCTATAAGTATAATAACCCAAAAAGGCTAGGAAGACGATGAATGCATGCCCTTTCAATGTCATTTAAACGCCAAAAATGGATGCAGAGGTGGGGCGTCAATAAACACTTTTATAGTTTCAACGTATAGGTATTTATTAACACACTTTTATGATTACATTACAACATTAGTATACGTAGTGTTTTTATGTGTTATATTATATATATTTTAAAACTGTATTACTTCACCACACATTACCTACAACATTATGGTAATTTTGGGTTTTTTACTTTGATGAATCAACGAAGACTTAGGTACTTATTCTTCCAAGCTACTCACAAAAAACAAACACTAGCTTCAAAAAGAGCTTCCTCCTTTTATATTTGAATTTTGTTTACTTGTCAAAAACTGACGAAAATAATTCCAATGATGATGAATGAATGCATCCTAATCACGGAATGTTTGTAGCCATTTTTTGCGCGTAATATTGCTGCCACAACTTTCTATTACTTCTAACTAAAGGAAGAAATAAGTCAATAGCTATTTGTTGCAACTTAGACATTACTGCTCTTAACGTAAATGTTAGATTCATTGCATCCCACATTAATGAAGACAACACAAGAACATCACTCAAAAGAAACAACAACGTAGCGATGTAGAAGCGACGCCAGTTGTTAGTAGATGTAGTCGCTTTCGGTTGGAAACAATTACACAGAGAATATAAAACCGTAGCGTAAAGACAACAATTAATCATCAAAGGCGAAACTATTATAAAAACTTCTACGGCATCAGCTGCCAATTCCGACGTAGAACCGGCTAAATATATGTGCACTTTCTCATTGAAAAATAAGAAGACATAATATAACAGAAATAAAACAAAAGGTATGCCCCAAGCAAAAAGGCAACACTTCAAGTACTTCCTTTTAACGTGTCCTCGAAAAACTTTCACAATATCCACGTAGAATATGTAGCATATCACTAACATCCAGTAGTTTTGCACTGCACTGAAGTACGTACAAATATAGCGGCAAATTTCCATGATTTCTTTATCATCAATCACGATGATTTGCATAACACCAGGTATGATGATTGACACTGTTGTTAATCGCAGTAGACTGGATATCACGGCGTTGAGATAAACAAAGTTCCTGAAGTGTCGGAACTTTTTGATGAGGGTCCAGGACGTCACGCCGTATATGAACGCGGCTAGAGTCAGTACGAGTACGAGATACTCCACTACAATTGACACGAGTGGTGGGCGAAATGCCGTCGTGTTAGGCACTGCGATTTTGCTATAATGCACATCACTGTCGGACATTTTGATTATATCGCCAAACGTTGTAGACGGAAACACGACCACAGCGTCTCTGCGATACAGTCACAAATGGAGTCTGTGACTAATAAAAACTTTATATATACGAGCCACAGGAAAAACCGGTGTCGAACTCGGTTAGCAGGGGGAATAACCAGTATGGGTTCCGCACATAATTGCGAATCTTCGCACCTCGAGATCTTGCGTTCGCTAAACCCTGACAGGTTCCACTTCAACATGATCTGTAAGTAGTTATGTTTAATTATATGTATGTTAATTATATGTTTCTTCTCAGAGAGCAAGGTATAAATAAAACCTGTAAAAAAATACGGAGGCCGGCGGAAATCAAACCTGTATCGACCTGTTCAAATGTGAAATACTTGGTTTGAATTAACAAAATAGGTAACCAGACTAGTGAACGACTTCAGTTTACAATAATTTATCTTAAACCAGAGCAACGTGGTTTAGCGAGAGAAAGAATGTTAGTCGAGAAGAGACGACGATGCGTTTTCTCTTATTGACAGGTGTCACGTTTCTAATGTATCAACTAACACCGTGTCAAATCACTCATTTGCCCTTTGTATCCCAGAACTCGCAGCCAAAGTGAACTCTATGCTGCCACCGACAGCGCCATAGAAGTGGTTAAGTCATGAGCCAACAGAATGTGAAGCACTGTCGTGCCAGCGAAGACGAAGAAGACTAGCGATTTATTAAACCTCATCTAAAAAAAATGCAAATTTTATGCAATTTTCTTACTAAAACTAATCATATCAAGCCCACAAGCACAGCATAGACAAGATTGTCCCCTTTATCCAAATCTTCTTTGGTTATAACGGCAGTCTCCTATACAATACAATAGCTATGAATATTTATTATTATGAACACACAGATTGTTTTCTATTGAGTAATGGATTTTTCTCCTTATCGAAGTAACGTCTATTCCTTGGTAACCATATACTACATTACTGTTTTGTTTCCCGGTACTAATACTGACTTTCGGCTGAAATTATGAATAATGACTTCATGTACCATTTCAAATGAACAAGATAAGGCAAGATAAAGAGAATCGATCACTGCTCCAAGTGCCGTGATTTGGTTTTGTTTAGTTTGTTTCTAACCCTCGCATTGTAATAATTGTAGTGACTTCTGCTATTAATCGTCTCTATTGAGTCTCGGGTGTTTTTGTTTTAAAGTGGACTTCAAAATCTGCGATACTCTTGAAGCTCATCATGCCCGATATTGACATCAGCGGCATTTTTACTTCAAGTGAAAATGACGAGAATTCGACTTGCAAAAGATTTGTGATCAAACATTCCATTCAGTTCTCTATAACAATGGTTTCGTTCATGTACGGAGTGATATCGTGGTGCCTCATCAGGAAGTTCCGTAATTTCAACAACTACGTGTATGTGAATGCGATCCTAGTGAATATATTACGTTTAACTCTAGTGTCGGTTGCTGATGTTCCGTGTGACCAATGGTTTAGGTCTCGCCTGCATCTCTTTATCTTCGTTTATTTAACGAATGTGTTTAACTACTGGGTGCTGGTAATGTGTTATATGTTTTACGTTGACATTGTTAAAGTTTTTCATCAAGATATTGAAAGGAAGTTTCTTAAGAGCGCCATTTTTGCGTGGGGTTTACCTCTGATTGTTTTGGGCATTTGTAGATTGGTTTTATTCATCATTGAAGTAAATTTAGAAGGTAACGAAGAAAAATGTATTCTCTTTTTAGTTCAACTTGCTTCTATAGGCGGGTGCACCTTTATACCATTGATTATAAACTTCATATTTTTTATAAAACTCGTGTATTCTTTGTTTTTTTGTGCACACAAAAATAAGACTGCGGTGCCTAAAAATGAAACAGCGAAAGAAAATACGCGTCGTTTCTGCACAGCTCTGGCTATGTTTATTTTAACTAACCTTAATGTATTGACATTGGCTATATGGGAGTGTTTTGAATTTTCATTCCCATTACGAGCTTATACCATGTGCATACAAATGATTGCGTTATCTTTCTTTGTCCCTTTATTAAAGAGTAACCGCGCGCTATGGTGCGAGTATTGTAAAAAGGAAAAAAAAAGGATTTTGTCGTGATTTTGTTAAACCTATTCGTTACATTAAATTATTACTTTACTGAGTGGCCCAAGAATCAATCAAATAGTTATCATGGAGTTCTTGCCGGTTCTTCTCTATAGGAAATGTCCAACCCGAACCATGCACTATATGAAATAAAATATTGAGATTTTGATTTTCATACCCAAACAAATTCGCAAAACATCCAAAGTATTAGTTTTATTAACCTGTATTTTCGCAACACTTGTGTAATATGTGAGTATGACCAAATGTAGTTTCAATCTCTAATTGGATTTGTCTCCCGAATATTATGCTGCATTAAAATAATTTGTAAAACACAATAAATGTTAAATACCTTTATTGAGCTATGTGAAAAAATTGTGTTCAACACTGTAAAAAATAATATTAATATATATCTCGAAAGTATTAGTTTTATTTACCTGTATTTTCGCAACACTTGTGTTTATGTGAGTATGACCAAATGTAGTTTCTATCTAATATTACTAGACAATATTGTCTACAATTTAACTTCATTTTAGTTTTTATAAAGAGGAAAATCTGGTGGGCAACTGGTGGAACTAATGGCACTACCATCGCATGAACCAAACATCGTCATTGGTTGAAAATCTGTCAATGTCATTTCATATTTCAAAATAGTTTGACCTCATTGGTCAGATTGGGTCTAAGATATGGACGCGCCATCTACAATCAGCTTTGACCAGCCTTCCCCATTTGAAAAAAAAAATACAAAAAGTTATTATGCACATTGTTACTACACAACGTAACTGTCACGCACATTACTACAGGACTGTGTAGCAGTCACGCACATTATTAAAACATAGCGTGACTGTCACGCACGATGCTACTACACTTCGTGGCTGTCCGCTCTATGTTACGACATTGCGTAGCTACGCAGTGTAAGCGTGCACAGTGCAGTATTAATGTGCATGACAGCTGTCGACACTGTAGGTATAGCTGTCATGTCCCGTACCATAGCAATGGGGGTGCAATGATATCGAGTGTGAATTTGCCACCAGAGGCGCTTGTGTAGACTAAGGTCTTCCAATATGTCAGATGTCATACACTGTTCGCGTATTGCCTGCTTCTTTATCACGTATTTGTACTAATACTCACGATTGTGTTCTAGATTGAGCCATTCCTGATTAATTATGACTTGAAGATTTAATTTTAGTTAGTAGCAACTTGAGTAGCAACTTAAGATCTTATTTGTTAGTATTTCGAGGTAGAATGATTTTAAATGTTTCCTGATTGCTAATTTTAGGAAGAATATTGTAAATATTATCTAAAGCTTACACTATGTTGTTATACGTAATAAAATAAACTTTTTTATGAAGTTATTGGTATTTTAAAGTATTAAATAGAATTATTGACAGGACCTTACTCGACAGTGCGCCATCTGGTGAGCTAAAAAATGATAGCCCTCATTGTGAGGCAGCGGAGTAGGTAGCAAAAACCGCAAATAATTTTAAGAAAACACAGAACAAGGGCTGGAATGAATTGTGCTGATATTTTATTTGTTGGTGTTAAATAGCGCACGGTTTGATGAGAGGAAGAAGACGCTAAAGAGAAAGTCTGAGGTATACTAGCCAGTGCCTTGCATCATTTGACTCCACTTACAAAGAAGATGGGAAGTGGATTCAGTAAGTGCTTTAGTCCGATTTCTGTGTTTAGAGATAATATTGTAGGGTCGAAACCTCAAGATTGGGGTCATTCAACTCCTCAAAAAAGTTCTCCATAGCTCTGTATATATTTGCTAATCTTTTCCCTACTAAGTTAGGGTCGGCTTCCAGTCTAACCGGATGCAGCTGAATATGTATAATACCAGTATTATACATGGAGCGACTGCCTATCTTACCTCCACAACCCAGTTAGTACTGGATAATACGATACCCCTTGGTAAGACTGGTTGTTAGACTTTTTGGGTCACTGACTACCTGTAACGACAGTCAAAGATCTACAAATGACAGCCGGGACCAACAGCTTAACGTTCTTTCCGAGGCACGGAGGAAACTCGGTATGTAAGGGTGGTCACCCATCCACAGAACAACCTAGGCAAGCACAGCTTAACCAAAAGATCAATCCGAGCGGCTGTTATTATTTAGCAACGAGTTCCTCAATTTCATAAATCTGTATTCTGTATTTTGCTAATTTTTAATTTTGCTACCTAGTAAAAAAATATTATGCTTAATCAATAATTAAGGTGTATTGTGTAGGTATTCTAGGTTTGGTGAACTAAATTGCGCACTAATGACTCAACAATTGATAGATTGCTGCTAGTAATTGTACAATATTAATGCATCTAGTTGTGCTTCGCAGTTTCTCCCGCAAGAAGTTTCTAATATAAACACGAAGAATCCAGTTTCACTTGATAAACGCTTGCACTGAGGGAAAACGGCACAGCTTTTTTCAAGTTTTTAAAACCTGCCAATTAATTATACAACTTTGTAACTGTTACTGTTAGCCTACGAGTACATCAACCTACTGCTGGGCTGAGGACTCTCTCTATGACTTACAGCTCTTAAGATCCAGAGCAAATGTGTCATTGGTCATTGGTTTTGTCCAGCTCGTCCCGCCGTCTTCTACGAGGTCCGCCGCGTCACCTTCTGGATGTGTAGGTGTGAGGCTGTGACATACAGGCAGACAGATAGACAGACAGACGGACAGGACGAATCTATAAGTATAAAAAAAAGGCTAGGAAGACGATGAATGCATGCCCTTTCAATGTCATTTAAACGCCAAAAATGGATGCAGAGGTGGGGTGTCAATAAACACTTTTATAGTTTCAACGTATAGGTATTTATTAACACACTTTTATGATTACATTACAACATTAGTATACGTAGTGTTTTTATGTGTTATATTATATCTATTTTAAAACTGTATTACTTCACCACACATTACCTACAACATTATGGTAATTTTGGGTTTTTTACTTTGATGAATCAACGAAGATTTAGGTACTTATTCTTCCAAGCTACTCACAAAAAACAAACACTTGCGTCAAAAAGAGCTTCCTCCTTTTTTATTTGAATTTTGTTTACTTGTCAAAAACTGACGAAAATAATTCCAATGATGATGCAATTTGAATGAATGCATCCTAATCACGGAATGTTTGTAGCCATTTTTTGCGCGTAATATTGCTGCCACAACTCTCTATTACTTCTAACTAAAGGAAGAAATAAGTCAATAGCTATTTGTTGCAACTTAGACATTACTGCTCTTAACGTAAATGTTAGACTCATTGCATCCCACATTAATGAAGACAACACAAGAACATCACTCAAAAGAAACAACAACGTAGCGATGTAGAAGCGACGCCAGTTGTTAGTAGATGTAGTCGCTTTCGGTTGGAAACAATTACACAGAGAATATAAAACCGTAGCGTAAAGACAACAATTAATCATCAAAGGCGAAACTATTATAAAAACTTCTACGGCATTAGCTGCCAAATCCGACGTAGAACCGGCTAAATATATGTGCACTTTCTCATTGAAAAATAAGAAGACATAATATAACAGAAATAAAACAAAAGGTATGCCCCAAGCAAAAAGGCAACACTTCAAGTACTTCCTTTTAACGTGTCCTCGAAAAACTTTCACAATATCCACGTAGAATATGTAGCATATCACTAACATCCAGTAGTTTTGCACTGCACTGAAGTACGTACAAATATAGCGGCAAATTTCCATGATTTCTTTATCATCAATCACGATGATTTGCATAACACCGGGTATGATGATTGACACTGTTGTTAATCGCAGTAGACTGGATATCACGGCGTTGAGATAAACAAAGTTCCTGAAGTGTCGGAACTTTTTGATGAGGGTCCAGGACGTCACGCCGTATATAAACGCGGCTAGAGTCAGTACGAGTACGAGATACTCCACTACAATTGACACGAGTGGTGGGCGAAATGCCGTCGTGTTAGGCACTGCGATTTTGCTATAATGCACATCACTGTCGGACATTTTGATTATATCGCCAAACGTTGTAGACGGAAACACGACCACAGCGTCTCTGCGATACAGTCACAAATGGAGTCTGTGACTAATAAAAACTTTATATATACGAGCCACAGGAAAAACCGGTGTCGAACTCGGTTAGCAGGGGGAATAACCAGTATGGGTTCCGCACGTAATTGCGAATCTTCGCACCTCGAGATCTTACGTTCGCTGAACCCTGACAGGTTCCACTTCAACATGATCTGTAAGTACTTATGTTTAATTATATGTATGTTAATTATGTGTTTCTACTCAGAGAGCAAGGTATAAATAAAACCTGTAAAAAAATACGGAGGCCGACGGAAATCAAACCTGTATCGACCTGTTCAAATGTGAAATACTTGGTTTGAATTACCAAATTAGGTAACCAGACTAGTGAACGACTTCAGTTTACAATAATTTATCTTAAACTATAGCAATGTGGTTTAGCGAAAGAAAGAATGTTAGTCGAGTGGAAACGACGATGCGTTTTCTCTTATTGACAGGTGTCACGTTTCTAATGTATCAACTAATACCGTGTCACATCACTAGCAATCGCCTCATTTGCCCTTTGTATTCCAGAACTCTCAAGTTCGATCTCGTTTACTAGCTAGAGCAGACGCA
The DNA here is from genome assembly GCA_941918905.2 of Xestia sexstrigata. NCBI lineage: Eukaryota > Metazoa > Arthropoda > Insecta > Lepidoptera > Noctuidae > Xestia > Xestia sexstrigata. The sequence goes on from OW799225.2 coordinate 11,053,625, forward strand.
TTATCAGTTTTACTTAAATAGTGAAATTCGGTGCCATATAAAATCTAACCTTGCTACAAAGACAAAAACCTTATTTTTGTCATACACTTACTTGTTTAAAATATTAAAGTGCGGGTCACAGTGCGCGTGTCGCGAGAGTGCAGCTCTCTTCACCCCCGCGAGGAAACAGTGCGGTCTATATTTTTGACTCGCTCACACTATTTCGTGCAGTGATAGTCGCGTGAGTGCGGCCCTCTTCACCCCCGCGAGGAAACAGTGTGAACTATATTTTTTGTCTCGCTCACCTCACTCAGTGCAGCGGTACTCTCGAGTCTCGAGAGTGCGACCCCTTCACCCCCGCGAGTAACAAGAACAAATGCCATAACAGCTGACTATCGCCGAATTGGTCGTTTTCATTATGACACTCTCGCCGAAAAGCAGTAAATGCCAATCCGTTCCTGATCTATACTCAGGGGACGACTCTGACCCTAATGTAACTCAGAGAACCATGAAAAGGAAGCAGCCAGATTGCGACCTGAGAAGGGATATCTCAGCACTTTCCGAGGAATTCAAGAGATCAATGAGCTTTCTGAGCACTGAAATACGTGACCAGTTTTCCAATATTAACTCAAATATTAGTAATCTTCGAAATGAATTTAATAATTTAGCAACTACCTTCTCTCAAATTCAATCTGAGTTAAAAGAATTATGCTCTGATTTTTCCAACACAAAAAAGGATATTTCTATTTTAAACATTATTGTATTGTATTGTATTGTATAACGGGCTGGTGTCCGCAACTCCACGTCAAAGCGCGTATTTTGCGTGCGGGTGGGAAACTATTCTATCTATCCCAATTCCCCGAGAAAGGCCAGTAACGCCCCAGTGTTGCTGACTATCTCGCGGAGAGTACCTGGGTTACCAAAGTACTTTGCCCTGTATGTTGCAACCTCTGGGCAGTGCAGAAGCACGTGGGCTGCTGTCTCGTCTTCCTCCATGCAGGCACGGCACAGGGGGCTGTCTGTGACTCCTAAGACAAAGAGGTGTTTATTAAAAGAGCCATGTCCGGTAATGGCGGCTGTAACTGTGCGCATCTGTGGTTTAGTCAACCGCAGCGCGCGTTTGGTGAAGCGGCCATCGATAGCAGGAAGCGCTTCCTTGGCCTGCCTACACTCGCCGTGGTCCCGCCACAGCTTGTGGTGTTGTTCGCTAGTTCGTTTCCTTACCAGTGTGCGTAGGTATCCGAAAGGGAGCGGTACGATAGGTTCGGGTCCCACCGCTGCCGTGCTCGATCCCCTTCTAGCAAGTTCATCCGCCGCATCATTACCACGGGAATCGCTGTGTCCTTTGATCCATTGGATAGTTATATTATTGAGATTACCAACCTGGTTCAGGCGTTGGTGACACTCGTGTATTAACCCAGAGTTCACTGTGTGGTTGTCCAGTGCTAGCAGTACAGCCATGCTGTCTGAGAGTATACGAATTGAGTGGTCCACAACCTTCCTGGCTAAGATGGCAGATGCCGCCAGGGAAATGCCCATGCATTCTGCCTGAAATACCGTGTTGTGGGCCCCCAGAGGTTTGGCTATGTGGATGTTGAGATCCTCCGAGAAGACTCCAGCACCAGTGCCAGTACCTGTTTTAGATCCATCCGTGAAGATCCGCAGTTCTGCTGGATTTAATCCCTCGCATCGGTGATCCTCATGGAGCTGGATTTTATATTTCTTATCGAATACGAATTGTTTTGGTATCCGATCGTTTGTTGCTTTCGCCAGGGGGAACTCGTTGTAGAATCCCTCCAGTACCGCGGTGTGCTGTGTTTCTCTCTTACCCCAGAGTTGAAGTGTTTTAAGGCGTATAGCCGTCATTGTCGCTTCCTGCTGTATGAACAGATGTAGCGGTGGCAGCCCCAACATGGCTTCGAGAGCCGCAGTCGGAGTAGTCCTCATGCAGCCTGTGATCGCCATGCAGGCATGCCTTTGCAAGCGTTGCAGCTTGATGGAGGCTGTAGTTAGTTTGGTACGGGGCCACCAGACCACTGCCCCATACGTGATCATAGGTCGGATCACCGCGCCGTATAACCAAAGTATAATTTTAGGGGATAAGCCCCACTTCTTACCTATCATCCTCCTGCACTGCCAGAAGGTAATGCAGGCCCTGTTTATTTTATTGTCTAAGTGGCTACTCCAGTTTAACTTGCTGTCCAGGATGACTCCCAGATACTTGACCTCATTGGCTAACTGGAGTTCTGTATCGAAGAGTTTGGGTAGGCGATAAGGGCCTAGTGTTCGTTTTTGGGTAAACATGACTAGTTCAGTCTTCGTGGGGTTCACTGAGAGCTCGAACTCTCTGCACCATCGTTCAACGATGCGTAGTGCCTGTTGAGTAAGGTCGCAGATTGTCCCCGTCACTTTCCCCGAAATGAGGATAGCGAGGTCGTCGGCATACCCTATTGTGTAGAAATGGTTCGCGTTGAGTTTCGTGATGAGGTCATTTATAACCAGATTCCAAAGAAGCGGGGATAGTACGCCACCTTGGGGGCAGCCTCTGGCTATCATGGCCATCTGCTGCTCCACTTCAAGTCGAACCACTCGTTTACTTAGCATGTTAGTAATCCAGTCTATCAGTACCTGTTCTACTCCGTGACGAGAGAGCGCGGTGTTTATGCTGGAGAAGTTTGTTTTATCGAATGCTCCCTCGATGTCTATGAAAGTGCCCAGGCAGGTGCCCTTCTGATGAATCGCCTCTTCTATCCTGCCGACCACTAGATGGAGGGCGGATTCCGTGGACTTGAGAGTGGGATAGTTTTTAAAACGCCGTCTCTCAGCTCTCTCTCACACATCTTCTCCATGGTTTTAAGGAGGAAGGAGGTTAGGCTGATTGCTCGGTGGTATTTGGCGTTGGTATAGTCACTCTTACCTGGCTTAGGAATGAATATGACTTTCACTTCCCTCCATCCTTTTGGAACGTATCTGAATGCCAAACACGCTCTCATTATGGGCACCAGTCTGTTAGCGACGGAGATCCCACCCCACTGCAGTAAGGCAGGGAAGATTCCGTCCGGACCAGCTGCCTTGAAAGGATGGAAGCACCGGATCGCCCACTGGAGTTTTTCCAGCGTAATGACTTTGTGTGCATAGCGCCAGTCGTTTTCTGACGGTGTTTGGGTTACCTCTGTCCAGTCGATGGCCTGTGTAAAAGCGCAGCCTGGGAAGTGAGTCTCAATAAGGACGCGCATCGCCTCTTCTGGCGAGGTGGTAAGTGTGTTGTCAGGTTTGCGGAGAACAGCGGGCCCAGTCGTGTTCTGCTGGGCCAGGATCTTCCTTACCCTGTTTGCTTGTTGGCAGGATTCAATGCTGCCACAGTATTTTCGCCACCCAGTGAAGCTCCTGTATCTGATGCATTTTTTGTAGCATTTTTTGGCCGCGTAGTACGCATCCCAATCACTATCAGCACAGGTGTTCATGGCTCTGTTTAGGGCTGACCTTACCTTCCCGCGCTTGCGTTCCAGATCCGCTCCCCACCATGGTTGTTTCCCTGGTGTTGTGGGCGGAGTGGTCTCGGGGAAGGATGAATGGTAGCTGTCTAGCATAGATTTCGTGAGATGACTTACACGCTCGTCGATCTGCGGCGTGTCCTCGTAGGTCATCCCGTAGTTTGTTGACGCAAGTTTGTTTTCGAAGAAGCGCGTGTATGCAGCGCGATCAGTGTTACGCGGGTTTCGCCGTGGCAGTATTGGTGTTACACAGACCTGAATGTCAAAATTTTAAACATAAAACATCTCGAGTTATCGAAAGTTGTCGATGACTTGAAGTCATCGGTGGAATTTAACTCAGTGAACATTATTGACACTGTAAAGCGTACGAATGAGATGGAGTCGAAGGTCGTTACCTCTGCGTCGGAGCCCGTAGTTGCACTGATTAATAAAATGGATTGCCTGGAACAACAGGCCAGGCAGTGCAACATAGAAATTGGTAACTTGCCGGAAAAACGTGGCGAAAACCTAGTGGTTATTTTGGAGTCAATTGCGGCAGCTATCAACATACGAGTAGGTACCTATAGCACAGAGCGACATAGTGGCTATTCACCGTGTTCCTCACGCACACACGCAAAATTCACGTCCTAAGAATGTTATCGTCAAGTTTACTTCCCGACTACTACGTGATAACGTGCTGAGCGCTTATCGACTGTCTAAAGGATTCACAACAGATCGTATAGTACTCGCTGGGACTCAATGTCGTATCTATATGAACGAACACCTGACGCTTCGTAATAAGGAGTTATTTCGTAAATGCCGGGACGCTGCCAAAACACACAAGTACAAGTATGTGTGGGTCCGTAATGCCACTGTGCTGGCCAAAGAGAATGATGACTCGCCTACGATTGCAATCCACTCAGAAGACGACATCTGTAATAAGTTTAGGCCTAATCATTCGTCCTAATACGCTATTGTTATTTATTATCAAACGATCTCTTTATTACATAATGTACCCGTGTCTAAATAACAGCTGTTTGAATGTTTGTTTGTCATATTTTTTTGGCCCAGGCTGGGTACTTATTTCGCATATGAGTACATTAAACTGTTTACAATATTATTTGCTTATCTTTATAGGATCTGTACCATATAACAATCATACCTGGCTATATTTTTATTGGTCATATTTTTTTTCTAACAATTGTGTGCTTAATTTGCTTAAGATTATAATTTACTGTTTAGAATATCTCTTAACCTCATTAAATGTAATTTACGATGTTAGAATATGTCCCTACAATCAAGTCCTGAAAGCTGTCCTTATATTGTTGCTTGTGATTTCTATGATTTACCTGGTCGATTATGTCTACTTTTTAATGTTATCGACACAGAACGTACCGTGTGAACTTTCAGCGTTGGTTAGTTATAGGTATATTTGAGGCCATGAGAACCATAGTGGCCTAATTCAATAGACAAGCTTTTTGAGTACCACAGGAAATAGAAACAGTATTTTTTTAATCAACTAGCACTCTTAAGAATACATACTTTTTATTACTTTTATGTTTTATTTGACCTATTAATGTTCCAATTTATGATTTTAATAGTGAGAAAATAGCTTTTTTGCTATTTTTCTACATTTTATACACAGATAGGCCACTTTGGCAGTAGGTGTTTATAAAAGAGTTAGAAAAAAAATGGTTGTTAGGCCAATTGTTTATTAAAAAACACTTTATAAAAAAGCAACATCAACAGCAATAACAAAAAAGGTATTCTTAGTCACTATCAATGTCATCCTCAACATCTATGACATTTTTTACTGACACATTATCTTTGATACTAGTATAAAAGCTGTGATGCACTGGAGGTATAAAAGGCAAAAGATCTAATAAGTCCTTTTTTTTTCACAACCTATGGGTTTTCCATCAGGGTATAAAGGATCCAGCTTAATACCAGTCAAATCTGTAGAGCCCCTTTTCTTTAAATCTACATTTTCAAATAAAACATCTTCATTATTAGAATATTTAAAAAATAATTTAAATGGATGCATTTTATTAAACAAAAGCCACTGCATGCTGAGCCACTGTACCTTTGATTTTTCAGCAGTTATCTTCCTGTTGGTAATGTTATTCTCCAGCTTAATAAAGTCATCTTTTGTCATTTTTATGACATCAAATGGGTTCCTGTCCCTAGCTGCCTTAATAACAGTAGTCCAGTCATCCGGTAAGTAAGTAAATATTTTTGAAAAACTTTTTCTTTTTCTCCACTAATCCAAAATCTTGGTCACATGCTAAGTATGAGTGCCCACTGACATAGAACTTATGGTCTATGTTATCTACTGTGTAATCTGGATGGGCAACAATATACTGGCAAAGAGTAGCCATTTTAATATTTCTGTTTTGACCACCGCACTGGTCTGAGTACATAATTAACTTTTTAGTCTTGACTTTCTCTTTGATGAAACGCAACAAGCAGGAACCAATCTCCTGAGGACCCCTAGAAGCTATAGTTTTATCCCACACATACATGGTTACTTCATCATTATTAGCATTATGAATTCCCAGGCATCTTTTTCTAGGTTTACATTGAACTGGAGTAATTTCAGAAGTTACATTATTTGGGGATTGGTTTTCGTCACTTATAATCTCAATTAAATCAGTAGTAGATGCTGTCGAATTTCGTCCAGATGGCTGGTATTCTGAACCAGAGTCTTGAAATGGATCTTCTTCTGCTTCAGACCCAAAGATTTCTGTAAACAATGAAAACTCTTAGAAGACTATTAACAAATAACACGTCATGTTTATTGCAATACAATACAATGGAATATTGTAATACATACCTCGAAGTTCGTTATCCACATTGTTTTCTTGTCGGTCGTTTTCCATACTGTCAAATAGCCACTTATTAACAAACAATTAATAATAATTTGCTGAACGATAAAGCAAGCACGTATGGGCGCGAAAATAATGACGTTTGTCATCCACAGACTGTCAAAAAGTAGCCTAACTAATGTCATCATGACAGTAAAGTTAAAGAGGGCTTAAACCATAGTGGCCTATCTTACTTAGGCCAGTATGGCACCTCAAATTTAGATCACAGACTTAAAACCATAACAATGATTATGCTGCCATCTAGTGAAAATTCGTTGTATCACTTTTAGGCCACTCTGGTTCTATCAAAATGATCAATAAACACGTTGAAACTTATAAATTTTATAAGTTTCAACGTGTTTATTATTTTGTTTTTGGTTTCTGTTATTGTATCCTCGCATTTATGTATGATATCTCATATGACTCGCATGTTTTAAGTATACCTAGGAGTTTCATAGTGAATATTTATTTGTCTTTGGTTTATTTTGTTGTACCCTCAGATTTTAATAATGTCTAATGATAGTAAAATATCAATATACTATCAGAACTGTCGAGGAATCAGAACAAAACTTAATACCTTATACTTAAATATTATGTCGCATGCATATGACGTCATTATTTTGACCGAGACCTGGTTGACGCTAGACATATCTGAGAATGAATTTATTGATCAACGCTATTTGGTGTTTAGATGCAATCGTAATCGTTCACTCACCAACAAAAAGGATGGTGGTGGTGTCCTCATAGCCATATATAAAGAACTTAATCCCTCTAATATTTCATTTTTGCCCCCGTTAACTTTGCCCGAGCATGTGATAGTTAAAGTCCCCGCGAAAAACAATAAATATCATATAATCTGTGCTACTTACATACCACCTAACGCTGTTGCCGATACATATTTAACTTTTCTTAATTCTCTGTCAGTGTTGTGTGATGACTCTGCTGTAGAAAATATTATTTTAGCAGGTGACTTTAATTTACCCTCACTTACTTGGATAAAAAATATGTCATACATGGAATATGCTGCGAACAACAAACTGACAAATGTAACTCGTTTTTTATCAAATTTCTGCTCGCAACATGTTTTGAAACAATATAACCATTTTTTCAATTCCAGCGGACGCATCTTAGACTTACTTTTTTGTAATACTCACGCAGTCTCATTCTCTCCTGATATCCCCCTTTTACCTGTTGACGCCTATCACCCAGCCTTCTATGTACACATTTCTTTCTCTCACCACACACATATTCCGATATGCACTGTGTTGGGGTTTACCCCTTGTATTATTTATAGTAGATGCTGTTTCCAGGTCGAGGATTCGTGATAACATTGAAACCTCTTTAACTATCACAATAATTAATAATTTATTACCAAGTAGCACACAGAAACACGTCGTTACAGTATCAGTTTTATGGAGGCAAGAGCGACAGTAGAGATGGGTAGCTATTCCAATAACTAGCCAAATAGCGGCTATTAATGAAATAGCCACGGCTATGATATCCGTCAATACGATAGCTAGCTATTGGCTACTGGCTGGCTAGAATACGGCACAGCAGCGGATAGCTGCCCCGCTGCGTAGCCGGCTAGCCGGAGTAGCCGTTAGCTAACTAGCTGTGTGCGTGCTCACTGCGCTGAGTAGGTAGTGACGTAATGTGAGACGCGAGTGCGAACTTCATTCACATCGCACATCTCTTTCTCACAATAGTCACAAAATAGAATAAAGAAAGAGAAGGCATTGTATCTTAGTAATTTCGTTCGGTTAGTGTATGAATTTACGAAATACGATAGTTAGAAAGGTAGTAGCTAATTACAGTTAGATGTGAAGGAATTTTAACTATACGATTTTAAACCTAATTTCAGTCTAGAAATGGGTTGAAATCGTTTAAATTATCAGAAGCGCGACATCTGTACTTTACTTGCCTACAACTAAAGTCTGAGTCGATTTAAGTACGTAAAGTTAAAGTTTTTTAGTTCATACAAACAGAGATGACGCTACTGTAGATTTTCGTTTTCCTAAAATAGTAATACGTAGGTACGACCTACGAGGGGAAGTCAATTCTTTTCAAAAGATTATGAAATAAAATAAAAAGTAAATGAAAAACGAAATTATGACATTACCTAACTTATTGACATCTAGACTTGTTGCCGCGGCGAGGATCGAACTCGAATCGCAGGGCAGTTGACTGTTATTCCCGCTGCGCCGCTAGCCGCTAGCGAGCGCTAGCCGTTATTGTTCAATAGCCAAGTAGCCAAAATAGCTGGCTAGCTAGCTGGCTATTCCACCACAAATAGCCGGCTAGCTAAGCTATCGAAATTTCGGCTAGTTACCCATCTCTAAGCGACAGTGTTGCCATGAAATAATTAAAATATAAATCAGTGTTGTCAATAAACAAAATTAATATTCTAAATGTTACTACTCTTAACATATTGGGGGCCGCGAAATGCAAACCTCGGTTCTATAAAATTTACCCACATAGCAAGTTGTATTTAAACATTTTAACAAGAAAATGGCAGTAAGTAAACTGCTAATCATCGAAGCAAAGAAAGCTTATTATAATAATATGTCTATGTAAACAATTTTTATAAAACTTACAGAAAAGCTCACTGTAATAGTATGTTTAATTATACAATTTTATAAAACCAACATCTTAAAACTTAAAAATAAGCTTACTATAATAGTATGTTTAATTAGACGACATATAAAATTTACATCTTAAAACTTAAAGAAAATACACCGTATGGTATTCTTGGCGTCGCAATTTAAGCTAATAACTAAATTACACATCTATGATGGCCTACGAACTTATGACACTAGGGGTATCATCACTGTTAAAGGGAAACAAACAAACCTTTGTAATTGACCTAGTGTGTTTTCGTTTATTTGATGTCATTACTTCAAATGCTCTTATTTTATTATCATTTCCAGGGAAAACTTGAGTTATACGACCCATAGGCCACGTGAGGGGGGGTGTATTGTCATCACGAAGCAATACCAAATCACCAACTTTAACATTGGAACATTCATCTCTCCACTTTGGTCTGGACTGCAAGTTGTTGAGATAGTATTTATGCCAAGTTTTCCAAAAGGATTGTACAACTTTGTAACATTCCATAGTGGCAGTAGTAAACTAAGCCTTGATATTGGTACCTCAGGGGAGAGGAGATCCTGCTTAGGATATGAAACTAGCGCCTTACCCGCTAAAAAATGACCTGGGGTGAGGTACGTGAAATCATCACAGTTTGTTGATTGAGGCACTAAGGGCCTAGAATTTAAAATCGCTTCTATTTGCGTGAGGACAGTACACATCTCCTCGTAAGTAAGTACAGTATTTCCTATTGATCTCTTTAGGTGATGCTTAGTGCTTTTAACAGCTGCTTCCCAAAGCCCGCAGAACACAGGCGAATAGCTTGGTATAAAGTGAAAGTTAATGTTATTTTGCAAGCCATAACCATTGACCAGTGCTTGATGGTCTTGAGAGCTTATCAGTCTATACAAATTAGTCAAGTGGTTCCTTGCACCCTTGAAATTACTTGCATTATCACAAAATACGTCATGAGGGAGACCCCTCCGCGACGCGAAACGTTTGAAACAGGCAAGAAATGTTGCGGTCGTCATGTCTGATGCCAGTTCTAAATGAACTGCTTTTGTTGTAAAACAAACAAACAAGCATATGTAACCCTTTGTAATTAAAGACCGTCTTACCCTTGATTGTTTTATGTCCAAAGGCCCCGCATAATCAATACCCACTTTTTCAAATGGACGCGCTTGACTTACTCTTTGCTCCGGCAAGGAACCCATTAATTGTTTTGAAGCTTGTGCTTTCAATTTGAAGCATGTTACACATTTGTGAACAATCTTTTTTATATGTCTAAGACCATTTATCAACCAATACTTTTCATTTAAAACTGATAATAATAGCTTAGGGCCTGCATGCATAAGCCTAATGTGCTCACTTTGAATGATCATATCAGTAACACGTGATTCTTTGGGAAGAATAATAGGGTGTTTTTGCGTGTATGTAATTGAAGAGTTGTGGAGACGCCCACCAACCCTAATTATGTTCTCTTTATCAAGAAATGGATGTAATGGTTTTAATGAATTATTTATATTGCTATTGTTTTTTAAAGAATTTATTTCTTTACTGAAATATTTATTTTGTTCATATTTTATTATAAACAATAAAGAGCTTTGTATTTCTTTATTTGTTAAGAAATTTGTTTGAATTCTTTCAGTTTTATTCTTAGCCTTACAGTTTTTATAAAAACGCCAGATGTATGCTAGTATCCTAGTCATTTTGTGTATACTTGAATACCTCTCAAACAGATCAAATATATTTTGTGCAACTGGATAAGCGATGGCACTGGAAAGCGCTGTGTCATCATTCGTTTTCAGCGAGCCGGATTTGACGGCCGGGTGGACTTGGCACTATGTGTCCACAAACGCATCCTGCAGACCTCATCACGCGGGGCGTGGCCCCCCCTCACGTGGCCTATGGGTCGTATAACTCAAGAGTTCCGGACAAGATCTACGCGCGCCATCTTTATCGCGTGGTGACTGTTTTATCGACGCATCGGTCGTCCTCGTCGCGCATCGTGTTGTTGGCAGCATTGGGTTTGCGAAGAACTTCAATCCGATCAATAACAAAACGAAGCGGGAGACATCTACAGAAATTCACTGTGTAATTTATGTCGTACTTTGTCTTGGTATTTATTTTAGTATAATCTCATTATTTACTTTAGAAATAAGTGCAAACGGTATATTATTAAACTATGGAAGATTTAAATACACTGGTAAGTGCCAGGGGCTACGTCAAAGGAACCCTGACACGACTTGGAAATTTTATAGAATCGAAAGATTTTCAAAACTCATCTCGTTCTGTTCTTGTGGCTAAAAAGGAGCGGCTAATGACTGCATTTCAAGAATATGAAAAGTATAACATACAAATACTCGACAAAAAACCCGAGGACGGTGAAAATGTCGCAGTACAGGAAGACAAGTATATTGAGATTTTGGCACGCCTTAGTGACGCCATAGCAAGTTGTAAAGGCGAACAAAAAATGGAATCGGCCCCCCTGGCACACATTAAACTTCCCAGTGTAGAAATCCCTACCTTTACAGGAAATTATTGTGAGTATATGCCATTCATAAATGTGTTTAGGTCAATTATTCACAATAATCCAAAACTGGACAACGTACAACGATTGTATTACCTGCGTACTTTTCTCAAACAGGAGCCTTTAGACTTAATTAAAAATTTACCCTTGTCTGCGGAAAGTTACCCGGAAGCCTTAGAAATATTAGCAGATAGGTATGCTTACAATACACTCATCAAAAATGATCATATCAATCGCATTATAGATTTACCTAGCATTAAATCTTTTGCAGCTGCCATTAGAGATTTTGTGTCTAAAATCAAGCAGCACATTGCAGCATTAAAAAATTTAGATAAAAATGTCAGCGGCTGGGATCCTATTCTTTTGTGTATCCTTTATCGAAAAATAGACCCTTACACAGCAAAGGCATTCCAGATGGACATGAAGAAGGAAACATCATTGACAGAATTCTTAGAGTTTTTGCAAAGGAGAGCGTTGGCTCTGGAAAGCGTGGATGGAAGTGGTCATCCCCTCAATGCCGAACCAAACTGCTCTTCAAAGTCAGGGGGCACAAAGTCAGGGCACGCCACAATAGTGGCGGTAAGTCCCCTCTTTGAGGAGTGGCTTGAGAGACGCCACGGCGTCCTCACCTTCCGCCTGACGCAGGTCCTCACCGGACACGGTGTTTTCGGGAGGTTCCTGCACCGAATCGGGCGGGAGGAAACGCCCGGGTGTTTCCACTGCGAGGATCGACCGGAGGACACGGTGGAGCACACGGTGGAGGTGTGCCCCGCGTGGGCGGAGCACCGCCGTGTCCTCGAAGCGGCGATTGGCGGCGGCGACCTCTCGCGTCCGGCCCTGGTGCAAGCCATGGTCCGGAGCGAGACGGAATGGGACGCCGTCACCTCCTTCTGCGAAGCAGTAATGCTAGAGAAGGAGGTGGCGGAACGTGAGAGGGAGAGAACCTCACAGCGTCCCGGCCGCCGCGGGAGACGCCCCGGGCGTCGGGGGCCACCACGTGGCCCCCGGCCACCGTAGGCGCGGGCCTGTGGACGGTGGGCTATGGGCTAGCTCGCCGTCCGTCCGTCTCATGACGACAGGCCGTGTCGACGGCGCGTTCGTGTTCCACGCGCGCCTCAAAGAGAGTCAGCAAAAAGGAAGGGGTCCGAAAGGACCGATGCCTGCCGGGGTTGCGGGACTATTCGAAAGAGATACCGTGGCCCCGGAACACAAAGGGCGATGAAGGAACATGGATGGGTTTTAGTCAGTAAAAGTCTGACACTCCCTCCTGCTCCGCCCAGAGCGGGAGAAGTCATTTGATGATTTCCCATCCGAAAAAAAAAAAAAAAAAAAAAAAGGGGGCACAAAGTCTTCGGTGAATGTGTCAACAGCCTCAGCATCTCATCCATGCCCAAAATGTAAGTTGTCTCATAAATTATTTAGTTGCCCACAGTTTAAATTATTACCTGTAAAGGAAAGGTTAGAGTTTGTCACACAAAGTAAATTATGCAAAATATGTTTAAATCCACACCAAGGCAGGTGTAGGTATTTCTTCAGGTGTAATACCTGCAAAAAGGCTCACAGTACCCTACTACATGAAGATGACACAGCAAACAATGTCAAGGAGAATCCGGCTCGAAGGACCATGTTGGGGTTTACCCCTTGTATTATTTATAGTAGATGCTGTTTCCAGGTCGAGGATTCGTGATAACATTGAAACCTCTTTAACTATCACAATAATTAATAATTTATTACCAAGTAGCACACAGAAACACGTCGTTACAGTATCAGTTTTATGGAGGCAAGAGCGACAGTGTTGCCATGAAATAATTAAAATATAAATCAGTGTTGTCAATAAACAAAATTAATATTCTAAATGTTACTACTCTTAACACACTGCTAATGACAAACTTAATTATTACAAAGCTAACTACAACAAAATAAATTCTGATATAAGTGACGTGGATTAGAATGCCTTATTGGATAACTTATCACCTAATGAATCTGTTTCTACATTTTATGAAAAACTTTATGAAATTATTAAATCACACACACCCACATGTCGACCAAAAAATGTTAATTTCCCCAATTGGTTTTCCAAATCCCTCATACATTCCTATAAAAAGAAGAATCAAGCCTGGGTTAGATGGAAGAAGTATGGGAATTTATGTGACTATGAGGTATTCTCGAGTAATAGGAAAAATTTAAAAATGTAGCTGACATTTGCTACAGTAAATATTATATAATATTAATTCAATTGAAGACAGTGTTGCTACCAATACTAAGGCATTTTGGACGTATGTTGCAAGCCGTAAAACTACAAATAAAATCCCATCCACGGTTCATTATAATCAAATTTCATCCAATGATCCTATTACTACTTGCAACTTGTTTGCTACATTTTTTCGATCTGCATATGAGCCCTCAACATTTGACTGTAACTCTTGGGAACCACCACCCAGTAGTGCTGACCACGATGTCTCCCTATGCAAACTGCAACTGTCTCTTGATGAAATTCATAAAGAACTAAAATCACTTGATTCAACCAAGGGTCCCGGTCGATCCCGTCCCGGTCGATTTTTCTGAAGAATACTTGTGATACACTATGTTATCCTCTACTTATATTATATAATAAATGTTTATCTTGTGGTATTTTTCCGGAAGTGTGGAAACATGCAAATATTGTACCAGTTCATAAAAGTGGTTCCAAGCATGACGTGGGGACCTATCGACCTATCTCTATACTACCTGGTTTTTCTAAGCTATTTGAGAGACTGGTACATAATAAATTATATCCGGCTATTCACAGTGTTCTAATAAAAGAACAGCATGGCTTTGTTAAAGATAGATCTTGCATTAGCAATCTCCTCATTTTCACGTCTCAACTATTTGATAGTCTCGATAATAGACAGCAAATTGATGCGGTTTACACAGATTTTCAGAAGGCCTTCGATAAACTAGACCACACACTACTACTTAATAAAATTGCATACAATGGAATCAGAGGGGACCTTTTAAGGTGGTTTATATCTTACATAACTAACAGAACACAAAAGGTAGTTGTTAAGGGCTTTGAATCTGGCTCTTTTCAAGTCACCTCTGGTGTACCACAAGGTTCCATTTTAGGCCCTTTATTATTCATTTTATACATTAATGACATACAAGACTGTTTTCAAAATTAAAATTTTCTTCTCTACGCGGACGATTTAAAGGTCTATAAAATTATTTCTGATAATGCCGATTGTTATAACTTCCAGCAGGATCTAGATCGTTTCTCTAACTACTGCTCTTCCAATAAGCTTTACCTTAGTCTTCCAAAATGTCATGTTTTAACATTTACAAAAAAAAAAAAATGTTATTAAGTTCGACTATCGTCTTGCCAATACACCAATTAGTAAAGTAAGTTTTCTCCGCGATCTTGGTGTTCTACTAGATTCGAAGCTCCATCTGGATGTTCACATAGAAAAAATTGTAAACAAGGCCTTCCAAATGTTTGGTTTTGTTATGAGATCATCCAAGGATTTTCGCCGACCTTCTACTTTCTTGCATTTATATAAATCAATAATTAGGCCACAGTTAGAGTTTGCAGTACCTATTTGGAACCCTTTTTACAAAAAATATAGTGAAAGATTAGAGCTAGTGCAACGTAAATACCTTCGTGCTATGAATTTTAGATGTTATCGGAAAAAAATGTCATACCACTTACTTCTTAAAAAGTATGATCTTCTGACCTTACAATCAAGACGGAAACTTCTGGAAGTTATGACTCTTTACAATGTGTGCCGTAATCATTTTGACTGTCCGGACTTAGTAAGGAGTCTGTGTTACCTGGTTCCTCGAACAGTTCATGTACGTGAGATACGCACTCGACGTCTATTTGCTACTAGCCTCTGTAAATCCAACGCTGGCTCGCGTTCACCACTTCATCGTTTAGTTGAGACATACAACAGTGAGTTCCATTCAATCGACATTCTTTTTCTAAGTAAAAATGCATTTAGGAAGCAAATCCAAGCAGCCCTAAAGGACCAGCAAATTACTGTGTAATTTTTTTTATTTGAATTCAGTTGAGATGTACATTTTTTACAATATACAAATCTATTAAAATAAACAAAACGAAATACTGTATAATTAGATATTTAATAACGTAATGTTAATACGCACACAAATTAAAATTTACTTTTTCTTTATAATATGTATAATCACATACATTTAAAAATCTTAGTTTTTAGTAGCTAGTTTTTAAATACTTTAAATTGTAATCTGTGGATAACGTAGTGGGTAGCATAATTGTTTTAAAATTTAATATTTAAATTATTGTTACTAATTCTTATTGTGCTACTGTTTGTTTTTCCTTAAATAAATAAATAAATAAATAAACTCGCAGCCAAAGTAAACTCTGTGCTGCCACCGACAGCGCCATAGAAGTGGTTAAGTCATGAGCCAACAGAATGTGAAGCACAAAGACGAAGAATACTAGCGATTTATTAAACCTCATCTAAAAAAAATGCAAATTTTATTCAATTTTCTTACTAAAACTAATCATATCAAGCCCACAAGCACAGCATAGACAAGGAAGGAAATGCAAATTCAAAGAGTCTTAGATAATAAAAAATTAAACACAAATAGGTAAGTAGAAATTACACAATCATTAGCAAAAGTTAGCAGGATGAAGAAACGTAGTTGCAATAGTAGGAATAATACAACTTGACCAAGGCAGGTTCTTTTTTTTTTTTTTTTCGGATTGGAAATCATCAAATGACTTCTCCCTCCTGCTCTGGGCGGAGCAGGAGGGAGTGTCAGACTTTTACTGACTAAAACCCATCCATGTTCCTTCATCGCCCTTTGTGTTCCGGGGCCACGGTATCTCTTTCGAACAGTCCCGCAACCCCGGCAGGCATCGGTCCTTTCGGACCCCTTCCTTTTTGCTGACTCTCTTTGAGGCGCGCGTGGAACACGAACGCGCCGTCGACACGGCATGTCGTCATGAGACGGACGGACGGCGAGCTAGCCCATAGCCCACCGTCCACAGGCCCGCGACCAAGGCAGGTTCTTACACCTAAAATAAGATTGTGCAATAATTTTACTGCGCAGTGTTACCACCATTCAAACTTTGTTAGCCGAAACAATTATTTTTGTCACTGGCACCTCAGTAGTTATTTAAAATGTTGTTGCCGAAAATTGCACCACTCTGCCACGTTGTCGTCAGTGGCAGTGTAATACACGCTTTGACTGCATGTTTTGTGGCATAGCGCAGAACGGAACATAATTTGCGACACAGCTCCAGATTGACACCCTGCTGTCCTGAGGTGGTTTCAGTTGCATCTCCCCACGTGGGGTCGAAAATGGCTTAGGGACTTCCAAATGGACCAGGAAAAGTTAAACCCTGCAGGAATATGGTCATTTGTTGGTAGACAGTGAGAGGAGGAAGGAAAACAACTGAACAATTCGTGTATCGATTGAACTATTTAAATTACCGTCTAGATTCCGTCAACAAAGATGACGCTGCAGATGGGCGTTGCTAAAAGCGACATTGGCTAAAAACAATCGTACCGTATTCATACCGGATAGTGCATCTGAGATTTAAAATGAGGTCGTACATAATATTCTCATGGCTGCCAACAAAGTATTATTTCAAATTAAGTATTATTATTACTTTTAACAAACCATTGATCCTCAAGTACGATACGGTAAGTAACAGTTCCATAGCAGTTTAAATAGAAAGAAACTGAAAGAGAGTTGTGAGTTCCTTTGCCATGTAGTTGGATAGGCTTTTAATAAAGGTTACCAAAAAAAGGTTGCAAAACTTGGTTATTGCCACTTACTAGCAACGAAAAGATGTGCCTCATTCAAAAATGCACACATAGAATAATTTTTATGTTATTATGATTGAAAACTTACACTAATTCATCCAGATTTGCAAGAAACATGGGTGTTTCTCAAGGTCTTAACCTGGGCCACTATTGTTTAGGAAAAAAGTATTTCTAAATCAGATTATTTTTATACTAGCAGCCCGCCCCTTCTTTACGCGGATTTACGACTTGATAAGTAGTCGAGATAAGTTTATTATAATTAAGTTTATAGTAAACACTTAGACTTCCAGAAGAAATTCTCGTAATGATAAAAAGCATCATCAGCATTAAAATTTATTGAGTATTTTGCAAGAAGAAGTTTCACACACGCAGACACGAAAAAAAACTTTGTTATATTGGAGATGTAAGTAGTAATATTTTTAAAGTCAAGTAGATAATAATCCAATGTACTATGTTAAAGAGTCAGAAATTAACATGGTAAAGGAAACTGCTTATAAAATGTAATATAAAATACTGGTATTCAGCTGCATCCGGCCAAACTGGTAACCGACCCCAAGATGGTTGAGAAAAGTTTTATTATTCTTGTTATATGAGTGCCAATTGCGAGAAAAGAGCACTATGGCATTTATGTTTTCCTGTATAAAGCTATTAATGATGACTCATACAAAAAAAAAAGAGGGACCTGTTTCATAGTCTTTGGACGAGAAACCACATGATTCAAAACAGGAATATTATTTGTTGCACCTACTATGTTATGTCTTTCCATCACCCTGAAGAAGACTGGTAGAAAATGCCCAAGGAGAGTCGCCAGTTGGTCGTGGTCGTTTGTACGGTTTTTAAAAGTTTTTGTTTTTACTGGTGTATACAGTTTTCTATATAAGTAATATAAACAAAGCAAAAAAATAAAATGTTGAAGTGTGTATTTTTTATTTCAAAATCACAGCTTTTTACTGAATTCAAAATATGAAAGTCGTTATACGTACGGTATTATGTTGTACGGTATTTATGTAAAAAAAATAGTTTGTCTATATTTTCTGTCTGTTTGTTTTGGTTAATCTCCGAAAGGGCTGGACCGATTTAGACGGAACTTTACTGGCAGATAGCTGATCTTATAAGGAGTAACTCACTTTTATTTTAGAAAAAGGATCAGGGTGGGAAAAAATAAAATAAAATTTATATATTAAATAAAAATTAAATTAATGAAGTCATCATTCATCATTTCAGCCGAAAGACGTCCACTGCTGGACATACACACATCAAAAAAAGTTTGTGATCACTAGCATAAACTGATATAATTTTTTAAATTGAACTTTGTCAAGAAAAATCCTTGTTGTGTATTTTCTTTAAATATAAATGGGTATTTATATTTAAAGAACACACAACAAAGAAATGATCAATTTTTTTTTTTTAAGTTTCTAACAAGAAATCATAATATAATCTAACGTAACAAAAAAGATTTCGATTTTTCAAAGTGATCGCAAACTTTTTTGAGTGTGTAGGCCTCCACCAAGTGTCGCCACATTGCCCGGTTCCGTGCGACTCGCATCCAGAGGATCCCCGCAACCTTCACCAGGTCATCGGTCCACCTAGTGGGAGGCCTTCACCACTCCAGAACTTTTCGGCCCCATCGGCCATTCGTTCTGCGAGCAATGTGCCCTGCCCACTGCCACTTACATTTGGCAACAGGGAAGTAATATTTTTATAACAATTAAATGCGGACAAAGGTCGCGAGCAATAGCTCGTAATAAATAAAATAAGTAAACCAGGACTTAAAAAGTGGTACAAAAGTTCATTATTCTTTGACCAGGCATTCTGGTCACGTGAAGTATGTCAACGAACTCATTATGTAAATATCTCGAAAAAGGTGTGCCCAAGGTTTTCAAGAAACGAGTTTGTTGAACTCAATGATGAAGTTACTATGACACAGATTTCCAGTTGCACTGCAAGCAATCTGAAGCTTAGATCTTATATCGTATTATACTTCTTATAAAAATCCAGTTTTAAATAAGTTTAGCTTTAATCTGTAACGGCACTACAAAAAAGTACTACAACACCTAGTACAAAAAGCACTACAGCGCCAATTATGATATATAAATGAAGAACTAACATCAAGATACTGAATTACGCTATTAAAGTTTTCCACGACTTACGACGATATAGGAAAAAAGTAAGCTGTCACGGGACGCCTGGCAGATTTGAAGTATAGAAATTATTTTGAACAAGTAACATGCTAAAAAAAAAGTCAGTATAAACAAACACATAAAATAAATTAAAAGAAAATAAAACAAAATAATTCTATTCACGAAAAGAAAATCCTTAGGCTGGGACCGAACTCGAAGTCACGAGATTATAACCCAGCGCTGTGCTCCGAGACCAGCTGGCTTGTATGTAGATCTTAAGCTGCTTCAATTGATCGGTAATGTTCGGGATTGTTCGGGCCGGGTTGACAACTTTACAGTTGGCGACGCGTCGCCACGCAATTTTTTGGTTTTACCCGCGCCTCTAGATGTTTCACATCAAGGAAGTCGGTTAAAAATCCGACAACAACAGTCGGACAGTAGCCCAAATTAGCCCATCAGACACAACATTATACCCGCCAGGTCGGCCTTTTCTACGGGGTATGAAGAACTTTACGCTCTGTTCTTAATACTAATATAAATGTATACTTATGCTCATTATCATCGTCATCATCATCATCATCATCATCATCCTGACCTTGTCTCATTATTAACTACTTTAGCTCGGAGCAACTGTCATCCGTCACGCTAGACGGATGACAGTTGCGCAGACCCCAAGTTTCAGTCATTAACTTTCTTCCATATCATTTCTCCCACAATCAATTCATCTTTTCATCTGCTTATCCAGAGTATCCATCTACATGAAGTATATATTGATTTATTTTGCTTTTTGAGCAAATTAAGAGGACGAGTGAAAGGCGACTAACAAAAGATATTTACAAGGCGGTTGTGAGTGGCAACACCAGGCGACACCCTAGAAGGACATACACTGACCTTATAGGTGATATCCTTAAGAAAGGTCAGGCTGGTGTGTAGTACTTGCAACCGGCGTGCGTGTATGACCAGATGTATAAACGTGGTCGAAAGGAATCGCCGGTGATCTTCTGTATTTCTGCCTACCCTATTGAAAACTACTGCCTACCCATTGAGTGAGTTCATATATATATCTATTTATGAACCTAATAATCCACAGTAACTTCCTCTGCGACCACGTCATTCCATATTATGACGTGCATTAGCCGGTCTAATCTATTAAATGAGCAAAAAATCTATACATGTTCTTTTATTTTATTCCAACCAATGGAAATTGACTGGATTCATACGTCATACCGAACAATGTGAATAACGTGAATCCGTTGAGCGACTTGTTTACTTAGAAATTACTCATTTTATTAGGAAACCAGATCCAAAGGTTGGTTGAGGTTTGATCCCCGTCACCATAATATTAGTAATTAAATATGACTAGCTAGGGGTAATAACATGGCAGATGTGAGTGGCAAAACCGCGAGGGGACACCCTAGAAGAACATACACTGACCTTATTGGTGAGATTCTTCAGAACAGGTCACGGCGTAGTACTCGCAACCGGCGTGCGTGTATGACCAGATGTAAGGACGAAGCGCAAGGAGTGCGTAAGGGGCGTATTCGCGTACTAACGTCGTCGCCGACAAGTTCCGACCTGCTTATCGGCGCTGGTTCAGCACAAAGTATAGAGATTGCCTGCGCCAACTACCTGCGCGGACCAGTTCCGATAAGCGCTAGAAGATCGGCGCCTGCAGCCAGCTTTCTCGTGGGCGCCGATCTGCTAGCGCTACATAAACACACGCTTTTTTCTCATGAGGCTATCCTCATGAGAAAAAAGCCTAAGTTTATGTATGTATGTTTGTAACTTATAGTAACTCTACAGGATATGTGACGATCGGTGGTCGGTCGGTACTGGATACGCCTCACTTGGTGATGGTGACCGTCGTAATGGCGGGCTGATACTAGTCGGAGGTACACGCGAATGTACTTGTACCTCCCGGGTCCTGGACACATCGTAGTAGTAGGTTTTCAGGCGGTTAGAGTCCTACAAACCCTCTGATCGCCCCAGACGGAAGATTTTGATGAGGAATTCCCCACAACAAAAAAAGATGTAGGTAGGCCTCTTTAAATCTTTATTTATCTCGACATCAGAAATTGCAGGTGGTGGTATTTCATCATCATCATCCACGTCAAAGACGTCCACTGCTGGACATAGGCCTCCCCCAAGTGTCGCCACATTGACCGGTCCCGTGCGACTCGCATCCAGCGGATTCCCGCAACCTTCACCAGGTCATCGGTCCACCTAGTGGGAGGCCTTCCAACGCAACGTCGTCCGGTTCGCGGTCGCCACTCCAGAGCTTTTCGGCCCCATCGGCCATCCGTTCTGCGAGCAATGTGCCCTGCCCACTGCCACTTAAGTTTGGCAATTCTTCGGGCTACGTCGGTGACCCTGGTTCTCTTGCGGATGTCTTCATTTCTGATTCGATCACGCAAGGAAAATCCGAGCATAGCCCTCTCCATTGCCCTTTGGGTGACTTTAAGCCTTCTGATGAGGCCCATTGTGAGCGACCACGTTTCGGTGGTATTTGCACAATCATAAATAGAGAAAGGTGTCTGAAGCAGGAAAATCTTGAGGTACAGATCACCTCTCTGACTTAGATATAACATTTAAGTTTTAGCAAAAAATTAAGTCAAGCTTCTAGAGTTAAAATTGGAAGTAGGTACTTAAGACTAATTATTTGAAATATATTATCCTATCACGATAAAATATAACAAATTTCATGTGGTATTGGGATGGCATACCATTAAGCCACTGAAAAACTTATGATAATCCTGTTGAAAACTATCATAGATATTCAGTCTTTGAAAGAGATTGCTATTTGACTTTGGTTTTACCAGATCTTTACTGGAAAATACAGAGAATCATCCACAGTACCTATTACTTACCTACGCCTTTATATCGGCTTACCGAGCAGACCGCAAATAATTGCGTTTATGAGAACCAGTCTTGTCGTGAAGTTATATTCCTGTACTTACGTACGACGTACGTCATGTTATATAGCTATTTAAATACCTGTTCTAAAAATAGCTTGTAGTTTAATGACCAAGACTGTAAATCTTGATTTAATTTTAAAACAGTTATTTGCATGTTTCAACGTGCATGTGTTCGTGATGAAATCATCAATCAAATAAACACACTCACGGGTCGATCTTCAAGGTTACGTAGCACTTGCCAAGTTACTTCTTTTTTCAATTATAATACTGCTTCGTTGGTCCAGTGGTCACAAAGTCACAAGCGCGGCTGCTGAGCACGAGGTCCTGGATTCGATTCCCGGGTTGGGCAAAGTGTTATAGGGTTTTTCCGTCTGAAATATCTCAGTAGCTACCACGGAGTCTGGATTTGTGCCTGGTTGATAGGAATACCTGCCTGCCTAATGCCATTTTTTACCATGTTTTACGCAAATAAATATATTATTATTATTGGTGTCGATTCTGTTGTGGACAAACTAAACTTAATTTAAGCCGTTGCTATCTTTTTTCTCTAATAAAACAAGAAAGAGACGGACGTAATTTAGAGCTGTCAAATTTAGTTGGCACTAATATTTCTATACAAATGAAGGGTGGACGTAAAAACAAGGTGAAGCGCAAGGCATAAACTAGTTTGACATCTCTAACTTAGTTCATAGCTATAGCTGTCCTTTTCTCGCACTGTCTTTTAGTAAAAGATAGCAATAGCCTAAATTAAGTTTAGTTTGTGCACAACAGAATCGACACCATTATCTCCTTTATTCATCTAACATCTTATTATTTACATTTTTAAATATTTCTTAATAAAATATTATAAAAACATTTAAAAATATAAAAAATAGTAGTCCGCCGGTGTCGGGAGCAGGGTCCAAGCCACCGGTGGTTAGGGCTGCAGAGACAGGAACCGGGACAGAACTGAACTTTTATTACTATTATTATTATAGGACCGCCCCTTATTACATGGCACTTAACATATCTGGCGAAATTTGAGTGTAGTGTGGTACACCTCTCCTTAATCCTCTGGGGATTACAGGCTAGATGTTATGATAAATATGAATAAATGATCGTCAGGTCTGAGCCCCAGTTCCAAATAGTACAGGCTATTCATACCTAGTCCGTTTCGAAACAGGATACCATTTACGATTTACCTGTGTTTCATTTTCTTGGCATAAACTGATATCGGGACACCATCAAAACCGACAACTTACCAGTTCCAACGGTCTTGGAATAATAAAATACATGTAGAAAGCTGGCTACCGGCGGCGCCGATCTGCCAGCGCTTATTAGAACCAGTCCGAGCAGGTAGTCGGCGCGTGGCGCGGGCAATCTCTATACTTTGTACCGAACCAGCCGTGCAACACGTAGGAATCGATTCGATAAATCTGACAGTCATTCTCGACAAAATGAGTTTACAACAAAGATAAAAACTAATTTTGTCGAGAATAACTGTCAGATTTATCGAATCGATTCCTAAGTACTTACACTACAGCGCCGATAAGTAGTTCGGAACTTGCCGGCGACGTTCGGCGCTTTTTGACGCTGGTTCGACACAAAGTATCCCATAAGTACTAGGGAGCGAGCCTATTCCCATCAACCGAACACAAATGCAGACTCCGTGGTTGCTATTGAGAACTCCTCATGGGAAAACCCAATAACAATTTGCTCGAATCTAAACCACGACCTCGTGCTTAGCAGTCGCGATTGCGACCAATAGACCATCGGGGGAAGTAAATAATAATTATGTAAAATAATTGAATTGAAATAAAATCGGATAAGTTCCAACTGCGTTTAAGCTGCGGTGTGTGAGAAACTATAGTCGTTGCGTTTTAGTTTGTCAATAGCGGTCATTACCCTTTCCCTAATGTACCAATTAGATACATAAGAATCAGACATTAACTCTAACATAAAATCAGTTATAAATTGGCTAGAGAATAATAATTTGGTAATAAATTTAGACAAGACAGTAATAATGAAATTTCAACAAACAGTAAATCAGAATTTAAATTTAGATATAAGATATAATGATAAAAGGATTGATGAGATGAATGTGACAAAATTTCTGGGATTAAATATTGAAAGCACATTAAAATGGAATACCCAGATTGACAAAGTATGTAGTAAAGTAAACCAATTTTCTCATGCGCTGCGTATGCTAAGTAAAACGGCCAATCGAAACACCGTACTAACTGCATATCATGGTCTAGTATAGCCTCGACATTAAGATATGGCATTATGTTTTGGGGAAACACCTCGGGTAAAGATATGGTGTTTAAGTGTCAGAAAAGGTGTATTAGAGCGATCTGTAACCTGCAAACCACTGACAGCTGTAAACAATATTTTAAAAGTATGAACATTTTAACAGTGCCCTCATTGTACATATACCAGACATTTATGTTCGTCAAAAATAATATGTAAAAATTTGAGAGAGTAGGTAGTCAGCGTCGAGCTGACCGGCTACAAACTGTTGGATCTAAAACTGCTTTATACAAGAACAGTATTTTCGTAATGGCTCCAAAATTATACAATAAATTGCCAAAGTGTATCAGAAGTGAGGAAAATGTCAGCCATTTTAAAAAAAAGTTGTTCCTGTTTCTAGTTGAAAAGACGTATTACTCGATTGAAGACTTTTTAAATGACAAATTGTGACTAAATTTAATTTTCTTTGACATTCTTAATAATTAATAATATAATTCAATTACTTTGTTTTATGCGGCTCATGACATTTTTCAATTGCTTCATTTCTTTTATCCTAGACTTTAATAATTATGATAGTAAAAATAACCTGCTTACTAATATTATATTTGTATGCCGATTATTGGCCGAACATACAGGTCAGCTAAAATGTATAAATAACACCTTTTTGTACTTATGTTCACAAATAAAGATTGATTGGGTTTGATTTGATTTGATCGTTTTTTTATTAGAAAAAATGTTGAAGATCACAATAGATGACGATTGAAGACTTGAACAGGCTTATTTTTGGTTTTTAAAGTTAAGAACTGTTGTAAATGTAGGTGAGTCAATGAATGCTATTGACATCTTAACTATAGATAAATCGCCACAACTAGCAAGAACTTCTGTAGCTACATTCACGTTTGTATACGTCAGAATACTTGTTGAGTAAGGTCAGTTGCGCACGAGTCGTTGCCAGTTCATTGACCTACAATATGTGTGACACGGCGCATTAATACTATTCCGGTTCTTGTGATAATCTTGCAATTAACTTGTTTCTTTTTCCTCTCGTATATTCATTCTTGTAAGTCAAGGTTATACGGTCAAACTGGAGTGTAGTCTTCGTTTTTTTTCGGTCTGTCTGCAGGCAATTTTTCATTAATTGTAATTAATCTCGGAAAAGCAAAAAAAGAAAACATTTTTGCGTTTGTAGTTGGCATCCGTCCGAATTTATGTCCAACTAGGATATGCCCACGGCCCTGCCTGCGTGGAGTTCGATAATTGTTTCATCGGATCGTACTACCGGGATAAAAAGTATCCTATATGTTAATCCAGATTATAAAGTATATGTGTGCTAAATTTCATCCATATACGGTCAGTGGTTTTTGCGTGAAAGAATAACAAACATCCATCCATCCTCACAAACTTTCGCGTTTTTAATGATAAGTAGGATAGGATTTATGGAATATTTAAAGAACTCGTTGCTAAATAATCAATCAATCAATCAATCAATCATTTTATTATATTATAAAAAATCTTGAATAAATTATAATTATTAAATATTTTTTATATATGAGTTATTATTTTTACATTTATGATTATTTCTAATTTTAATTTGTTGACTGCCAATTAAATTTTTAAGTAATAAGTAGTGAAGGTGTGTGTTGTGTTTTGACTTATTTTAATTTTCTAAAAAAATATTTAATGTACCTAATGCTATTGTATGATCCAACTGTTGATTGAAATAAAGGGAATTGAATTGAATTATCAGGCATCTTAAGGCCCGTAGAAAAAATACACAAAATTACATTAAATAAATAAATAATAACAGCCGCTCGGATCGATCTTTAGGTTAAGCCACGTTTGCCTAGTTTAGTCCGTGGGTGGGTAACCATCCATAACATACCGAGTTTCCTCCGTGCCTCGGAAAGCACTTTAAGGCGGTTCCCCGAGCAAAATTAGAAACTCTATTTATGGTGGGTCAAACTTCGTTTGAAATACTGTTAGAATAAAGTTCTAATCAGCTTGCACTACAAAGTGGTTGTTACGTCAGTCACTGCAGGCCGAATAGTGCAAAATGAGTGGTTTTTATTCTTTATAAAATCAAATTTACGTCTTTTGGAAAAAATAAAACGACAATTATGTTCATTATTAAATTGTCTATCCATTAGTATAAGTAGCAAATCAAAATAATGGTTACTTTACGAGGAGTAGCATTTTATAAATCATTATTTCTCATTTATGTGGTTTCGTTGTGAGGGGATTTATTAAACATTATGGTACTTAAAAATAAAAAAAAAACGACAATTTTGGAGTCAAGAATATGTAGTAATTTAATGTATTTTTTATTAGTTGGTATTTCTTTTGGATAAAGAGGACTAGGCTCCAAAAAACTGCTCGTTCAAGGTCATTTGCTCGGGGAGGCGCCTTAAGCCGTTGGTCACTGGTCATTTGTAGATCTTTGACAGTCGTTACAGGTAGTCATTGGCGCGAAACTCTGGTAACCAGTCTTACCCAGTACTAACTGGGTTGTGGAGATCAGATAGACAGTTGCTCCATGTAAAATACTGGTATTCAGCCGCATCCGGTTAGACTGGAAGCCGACCCCCACATACTTGGGAAAAGGCTAGGCAGATGATGATGATCTATCCGGATTTATGTCCGAAAGGGTATTTCTCCGAGTAACTTAAAAGTTTAACGGTAATTGAAACAGAACGATATAACAAGTTAAATATTCGGGCTTTTCTGCAAATGTCCTACTTCTTGTCGGGCTTTCACAAGTTTATCGTTACTAGTATTAAGCATTCATGATGCATTGTGCCTTAAAGTAAGTTCCAAACGACCCTCTCTCTTAAAATCCTACTTCTTACTTAATCCTACTAATATTATTAATGCAAAAGTTTGTGAGGATGTGTGTTTGTCTACATGTCTGTAACTCTTTCACGCAAAAACTGCTGGCCGGATTTGGATGAAATTTGGCACACATATAGTTTATAACCTGTATTAACAAATATGATACTTTTATCCCGGTAGTACGATTCCGTGGGACTATCACCGAACTCCACGCGGGCGAAGCGTGAGCTTATGTCCGCGGCTTCATTACCAACTTATGCTAGTAATTAAATTATATCATCATCATACGCATTTACATTAATAAGAAATCTATTTCCAGCATAAATAATTATCAGAAACATGCATACATAAAAACCTTTTTAATTAAACAAAACCAGTTTCCTCATAACTTACGTCATACTCATATGAATGAATGAAAAATCTCGCAAGGTAAGCTTTAGCATTTTTGCTATTAGTTCACTGACTGCCATTGAGTGCACACGACATTATAGTAGGTACCAGCGCAGCTTCCAACACTCACCATGTCTGATAACGACACCAGTGTCCTCAACTGCACAATCACAAACAGTTCTTCATCTCATGATATCAGAACACCAACTCCTGTCCAATGCGTGAGCATCGCTGTATTTGCGCTATCAACAATCACCTTCATCATCGGAGTGTCTTCGTGGATTCTAATCAAAAAGTTCAGGCATTTCAATAACTATTTGTTCCTGAATATAATTTTTAACAATGTACTGAATATAGTGCTCGGATACTTTGTCGAAGAAGTGATGAAAAGTGATATTGCTGTGATAAAATACGCATACGGATTGCCGTACTTATATTTTAAAATGAGCGCTCACTGTTGGTTGCTGGTGTTGTGTTATGTCTTCTATATTGAGCTAGTGAAAGTGTTCGGTAGTGAAGTTAAGATGAAGTACCTCAAAAGTACTTTATTCTCTTGGGGACTGCCTTTAATAATCATAGTGTTTGACGTATTTGTAATGCCTCACATAGACAGTTCTGCAGAAATCCCTGCTATAATTTATGTCTCTGAGCTTTTCTTTCCTTTGGTAATTAATTTGTTCATTTATATTAGAGTGTTGTATGCTTTGTTTATGACTAATGTTCATACGATTAATGATAAATGTCGACGATTTCAAGTGGCTACGGTAATATTCTTGATCAGTGGTACTCTGTTCCTTGTGATGACTTTACGGTTTCAGGTTACTTTTCCAAGATTTTTGTCAACGGTACTGGTTTACTTGCAACCTGTTGTGATGGATTTGTACTTTTTTGCAGTGAGATTGAATCGCACTGTGTGGAAAAAATACTACGATAGAAAGATTAAAAGTGCTTTAATACCTTTGAATATTAAATGTCAACCTAAATAGCATTGAAAAGATAATTATTTTATGCCAAAAAACGCTGCGGCAAGCGACGTGATCGTCATTTTACAGTTTTATGTAATTATAGATATCCCAACGACTACAACGGCTCGTTTTATTTATATTTCACCTTGAAAATATCTATGGGGACGTATTTAGCCCACTTGCTCTTGACTGGCCGATACATTGCTCTCAAGTTCGATCTCTCAGGTGTCCCAAGTGTGCTCTTACAGTGTACAACGCACTGTTAACATTGTGCTGATGGATTCATTGAATAGTTAACATAACATTAATTTACTTTCGGGCAACTTTGGCCCATAGATATACACATGATAAAATACAAATTATAGTTAGTAGAACCTTAAAACTATGTTAGTAACACTTCACTTGTACATTATGTCACCGTGCGTTATGTGGCACTTGCCCGTAGAAGCGACGGAACACCATTCCCTGCGGCCAAAAGTCCTCTTCCAAGACGAGGTGCAGATAACACGTTGGTATTCCCACCTCGAACGCCGAAGGCCTGAATTCCTCTTACGCTGATGTCGGTCGCGTACGTCAGCGAGAAATCCTACTTCCTAGAAATCCTATTTTCATATTAATTTGAAAGAAGGAAATATATATTTTTAATGATACAGCGCGTATTAGTTACATATTATGTGGATGATTATTGCTTAAAATTAACAATATTTGCTTTGAAAGGCCGGCAACATTTACATAATTATGGAAGACATCGACGACGTATGGAAGAGTCTTTGCGGTTCTTTGAAACGACAGAGTGATAGATTATATGAATAATGTTCTACTCACTACGTACTAATTGTAAATGCGAAAGTTTAAAAGCTTTCACGCAAAAACGTGAGAACCGACTGATTTAGATGAAACTTTGCACACAGATACTCGTAGTTTATATCCTGGATTAACACGGAATTGGATAGATTACTTTTAAGTCCGGTACTACGATCTCGTGGGACAATAGGCATGACGACAGTTTCAAAAAATTGCAAATCTATTTAGTCCGTCAGTTAGAGTATTGGAAATTAATGGACACGTATTTTTGGTTTTTGTAAATCAATTAATATTGACAAAGATAAAACGCATAAAACTCGGGAGTGGGGGCTCGTGACGTCAGAACTAGGCTAAAAATTATACCTAGGCGTGACGTATTGAGAATTTTAAAAGCGTCATATCTTCGTCAATTTTGATTTTCGAAACAAAAGAAAAAACACGTGTCAAATATTTTCTGATAATCTAACTGATGGACTAATTAGTTTTTTTTTGTCGTCTCGCCTATTACCGGACTCCAGCATTCGAAACCGCAGGCATAAGCTAGTATCATACTAAATGGGTACTTGTGACCGCACACGCGGCGCCAACTCAATCAGCACTCGCAGTGGGCGTTACAGGATCATATTACCCGCCGAGCCACGTTCGAAAACAGTCTTCAGTACTGGCCAAACCATGGCACTGTTCACTTACATCACACTACTAGCCTTCATAAACATCACGCTATGTGAAGACTGTATCATCAACAACATTCCAGAACATATGGCCTTCGAGAAACAACTCAGGAAAGACCTGATGTGCGACCATCATGTATACGAGCCACCAAGTAACAGTTCAACATATACAGTTAATATAAGGTTCCTTTTAAAACGGTTCGAATTCCTCAGTGATATTGGAGTGCTGTCAATGCAAACCTGGATGTTCATAACCTGGAAAGATGAGAGGCTGAAGTGGGACCCTGAAAAATACTACGGGATCAATGAGACGGAACTGATGTCTTACTATATATGGACTCCGACCTTTAGGCTGTTTAACAGCGTGAATTCAAACGACTACGACAGATTCTACTACGAAACGTGTAATTTAAAGAATACTGGGGATGTCCTCCTTGTGCTTAGAACTACTCACGAGGCGTTATGCGACGTCAAACTCACAAAATGGCCTTACGACCAGCAAGAATGCAGTCTTATATTCGGTCCGTGGACAACAAAATCGTCTCATTTCACGATGAATTTTACTTCGCGTGCTATACACATGTGGGGGTCTGAATATGGAGCTGAATGGTTCATTTCTGATTATAGACAAACAGCGAATCACAGTTCTGATCGCCAGTTGACGATGACATTCGTTTTGGAGCGGGATACGGGAGGCTTGGCAGCCATTGTTGTTTATCCAGCTGCGATTCTGACAGTTCTAAGTTTGACAGCTCTGTTTATGGACGTAAGGCGTTTCGTACGGCTCGCAATAGCTTGCTTCAGTCTTCTGGGCCATTATTATTTTTTGCAGGAGTTAGCCGCGAATATTCCGAAGCAGAGTACTGATGCGCCAGACTTATTATTGTACTATCGTGGCTCAGTGATTTTAACAATACTGATAATCATGTTCTCGTTTTTACTACGTATTTTATGTAAGTGGAAGTCTACTCCTCAAAATTATGTTATTTCCATGAACGATACTGTGTTTGAAAGTGTTGGGAAGCATTTTATATTTCCTCTGTGGAATGTTGAAGATGATACGATTGATATCAAACGGTTTAGTCAAGATTGGACAAAATTCGCGAACATTATAAATTGTGTTTTTTCCGTGGTTATTCTTGTTGCTTATGTTAGCATGTACTGTGCGTTGGTGCCTCAACCAATTCCGATTACATTAAATAAATAGTTTTATAAAAATTGTATTGCTTACCTTTTTGGTGTTACCCTCTACGTTTATATATGACAAACGCATTATACCCTACAGTGGTGAGTGCTAATTACAGGCTGATAATTTTGTTAGGTACTCAGGTGATACCATTATATGACGTAAATTTCAATAAGTAGGTAATAGGTTTCATTGAATAGTTTTCCTTAAAAACTCGCTAATATTGACAAATCTGGGAGTGTTGGAAAAATATGGATTTTAGACAAAACAGTCCTTTTTCAAAAGTTAAATCGAGATATTATGCGAATAAATATGTTGATTTGATTTGAAGAAATTGTTACTAGTTATTGTTACTTGAAACATCAAACATATTATGTTTGCAAGAGTGCCAGCCAAAATCCCAGTTTTCACATTACAGGTACCTATTGACGGAAAGGTCAATGGGAAATTTATCTCTAGTTCGTTATAACAGTAATGTTATCAAGAAACGCCCACTAAAATGAATACTCACTGATATCCTCTATTTACCCGACCGTTTAGTGTTAGTTTCAGTTAACACACATACATATTATCTACTCTTATTATCTAAATAATGGGTGTAAAAATACTCGTAACAAAGCCGAAAGTTACTTGTTCTCCCCGTCATTGAGATATTTTTTTGTTCTAGATCAAAGTTCCAACTTTTTCGCATGTTTTTATTTAAACACGTTATAAAGTTTTTAACTTTATAACTTTACTTTAAATACACAACCCCCCTACCTATTCAAATCATTCATCAGAACAGTATTTTGAGTGCGTTACATTGAGTCCATCTGCAAAACGTGATTTATCACCCCTAAAAAACATTTCTCAGCAATATTTTTTGCGTAGACTTATTTAGTTTGGTGTACTGAAAGGTAGGGACGCATACTTCGAGAGCAGGTTCGGAAGAGTCTCTTGGAGAAACTTGGAAGAGGCCTTAACCCAGCACTGGGATAGTACGGCCAGACAAAAAAAGGGGCTTAAAAATGCTTTCTATAGCCGGCGACACATTAGGCTATTCCTTTCCAGTATAATTATAATGGCCTCGCTTTGTACAGGTTTCCCGTACAATGAGTACAAACTTTTTTTAAGTAACCACAGGAACCCATTAAACCACAGGAATGAAGATACAATGGAAAAAACTATATTAACAACGCAAAACAGATTCAAGCACACACCTCATTAGTAACTAAATAAGAGTAAATATTGTATCAAATCATTGTTCTTAATTGAACACACGTCATATTATGTGGTCAAAACAATGAAAAATAGGAAAATAATAAGATTTAAATCCTACTAATAATATCATAAATGCAAAAGTTTGTGAGTATGGATGTTTGTTACTCTTTCACGCAAAAACTACTGAACGGATTTTGATGAAATTTTACACGCAGATAGTTTATAACCTGGATTAACACATAGGATACTTTTTATCCCGGTATAGGTAGTGAGATCCCATGGGACAATTATCAAACTTCACGCGGGCGAAGCCGCTGGCAGAAGCTAGTAAATGATAATTGAATACTATGTGTAGTAAATTAGAACAGGAAAACTGCATTATAATCATACTAATGATGTAGGTAGATAGATACTTGAAGGTAAATAGGTGTTATGTGTATTATTTACTTAATGCTAATCTAATGGGTTTGTCTCCACCGATCACGTTATCAGATCCCGAGAGCCACGAGGTAGAATGTTTTTTAAATGTTTTATGCTTGCTAATTTTAGGAAGAATATTGTAAATATATATATCTAAAGCTTACACTATGTTGTTATACATAATAAAATAAACTTTTTATGAAGTTATTGATGCTTTAAGTTTAAAGTATTAAATAGAACAACTGACAGGACCTTACTCGACAGTGCGCCATCTGGTGAGCTCAAAAACGATAGCCCCCATTGGCTCGTGTTGCCTTTATTCTGCGTCACTGCGTGTATGTGAGCTGACTCTGCCCCGCGGAACACTTTTTTCGGTGGTTTTGTAGGAGTATAACATTTGTGTTTATTAGAATATCATTGATTTTTAATCTAATATAACTTTCTAAATAGAGCGAAAAAAAAACTAAAAATTGTTTGTTTTAAAGCTTATATAATATATTATGATCTTTCCATTTATAACAAAAAAAAAATCTAGTATAATACCTACTCAATTCCAACATAAATAATTGTCTTTTTTAAACTTTTTTTTTTATCGCGATTAAACACGTTCGCTTTGCTGTGGCGGGCGGTACCTCCAATACTTCAGTCTTCCACGGCTCAGGGTCTTCGTCGGGCTTATATTAAAGGTAAAATTCGCGATAAATACCTGTTTTTGTTTTATAACATAAATAATCATGTTTTGTTTAACATTTAGTGTGTTACTATATTACACACCTAAATATAAAAATGGTCATTTCCAAAATTAGTCGGAGAGGGTAGTATTTTTTCTGTCATTCTACAAATGAGATTGATGATACACAATTAATGTAGGGTCTGATTGACTAAATCAATCATTTGGTCTTCTAAATTATTTACGTCTGCTTAACTCATTGAAACATGGCTTGCTGTCGTTACAGAAACAAAATGGAAAAAAACGGCCGTTTTTAGCAATTTTTCTAACTGTAACTACAGTGAAGTATATTTTAATGAATTAAATAGACGTCTATGGTCTAGAACTCTAAAGCATTGATTTTGTCAATCAGATTTTATATTGATTGTGTATTTGGCGAGTTGTGATTTTTTTACTAAAGTGGCGCTAGTGTGCCATGGGGGAGCCCCTTAACATATAAATTTTATCAAATCACCTATTCAATATAATTTTAGTATATTTTTACTTATGTTGTCATTTTGAAAAATTAATCGATTTTGTCATAATTCTGTTTTTACTGTTCAAGTTTAATTGAAAGTTGGCGCTTAGTAATTACTAAGTTAGCTTATCTTCCGAATATATTGTTTTGTGCATGTGTGGTGTTTACCTTTAAGTAATTGTTGCGCTGTTATTTAATTTTAAGAATGAATTATGTCGCTGTATCGAGTGTGAACAATTGTTGGTAGACCTATAATAAATAAATAAAATAAAATGAGTAGGGTTGCTCTTGCTAGGCCGGAAATTTTATAAGAAACCTGCTTTTGTTAGCGGCTTCGCTTGCGTTGATTTAGAATTGTTGTGTCAATAAAAGTCTTAACACACTTCTAAAGTTTCTGATCTAAAAGACACGTGGCGCCATCATAAAAATGTTATTGTTGTTTTCCTCAGAAACAGTACTTTTTCGGGATGAAAGGAACCTTTTTTTTTTTCCTATGGGAAATCTTTAAATGACTTCTCCCGCTCCCGCGGAGCAGGAGGGAGTGTCAGACTTTTACTGACTAAAACCTATCCATGTTCCTTCATCGCCCTTTGTGTTCCGGGGCCACGGATGAAAGTTACCTTAGATCCGTTTCTGTACACCTGGCAATGTAATGTTATCTATAATTTCAGAATGATCGGTTTAGTAGTTTTGGCGTGAAAAGGTAACACAAACAAACAAACTTACTTTTACATTTATAATTAAATATATTATATATTATTTAGTTAGGAAGTTAGGATGTGGTCTTTGGAGTTTCTTAATCAAATTACTGATGTATCAAAGTTTAGCATGAGGCCTTGAGTTTAAACCCCAGAGAGCTTACAACAAAAATGCTGGTTTTGATTCCCAGGTCGAGCAAAGTATTATTGAGTTTTCCCTTCAAGAATGGCTACTGAAAAATTCGTAAAGAGAAAAGCCAACAACTCGATGCCCAACCCGGGAATTGAACCCAGGACCTCATGCTCAGTGGTCGTGCTTGTGACCTCTAGCTAGACCAACGAGGCAGTTTTCCATAGGACAAATTAAATATACCTATCAATAATACCGGATCACATTTTTATCACTTTCAAAAAAAAAAGAGTATTTTAGGTGAACGAAGTTTATGGCATACCTAGTTTTTTTTTTCTTTTTTCCACAGCTTAGAAAAAAATTGATCTATCATCAAAAAACGCTACAAATTTCAAGTAAACTTTTCATATTAGAACAAAGAAAGAGAAATTTTGAAAAACTAAATTAAAAATATCGAATTCTTTTGTTTTTTTTTTAGCAAAAAAAAAAAAAAAACTAAGTATGCCATTTGCTTCTACTCCGTTCACCTATTATACCCATTTTTTTTGGAAAGTGAATTAAAAGCCTTCTGTATAATATCCGACCATCTTATACCTTGTGGCACCCCTAGGTAAGACCCGTCAGCGGTCCCAGTGGCAGACTGATAAATGATCAAAACGAGGAAAAAAATAACATTTGTTACACCGTCGTCGTCTGGCTTGACACCCCTTGGAGCTCACCTGTGGACTCCCGGAGGTGTTTTGATGATAATACAGGAATTTCTATGAGTATAAAATGTGTTATTGTTATTAATCCAACTAGCCTATTTTGGTACCTCGTTGAGAATCATTTTTAAATATCTAAATAGTCCTGTATTAAATTCAATACCAATTCATCTTGATATGATTGTGCCAAATACACAACCTCAAACATTATTTCAAATAAACCAATAACATGCACTTTTGAGTTAAATTGACAAAATAACATTAGAAAGAAAGAATAAAGAAAAGAAAGAAAGAAAAAGCATTTATTAGCCCGCACGGGACAAAACACACAAATAAAAATGGTTAAACTAACACTACAACTGAAAATAAAACAAACAAAGAAAAGAAGAATGAAACAAATATTTACCCATTTGTCGCAGAGACATGAAGGCATAAAAAAAAAACAAAAAAAACATACAAGAAAAGAATAAAGCTTATCAGTTGGTTAACAAGGCAAAACAACTTTAAATAGTTAATCAAATATTATTGTTACATGTGTAATGGGTATAAAAAGCCTCTTTTAACGAAATCGAAGGGCACTTGTTGTCCCTGGGACTCCTCTACCTGTGAACCTTCTATAGTTACGGAGATATTGAAGGTCAAAGTTCTTTTCCACAATTTTATTTTAAATACAAGTTTTAATGTTACAACTTTACTATTTAAATAATACCTCCATGGTGGACGAGCTCGTGGCTAAGTAATAACAGCCACTCGGGTCAATCTTTAGGTTAAGCCGTGCTTGCCTAGGTTGGTCTGCGGATGGGTGACCACCCATTACATACCGAGTTTCCTCCGTGCCTCGGAAAGCACGTTAAGCTGTTGGTCCCGGCTGTCATTTGTAGATCTTTGACAGTCGTTACAGGTAGTCAGTGGCCCAAAACGTCTGACATCCAGTCTTACCAAGGGGTATCGTATTACTCGGTACTAACTGGGTTGTGGAGGTCATATAGGCAGTCGCTCTATGTAAAATACTGGTATTCAGCTGCATCCGTTAAGACTGGAAGCCGACCCCAACGTAGTTGGGAAAAGGCTGGGCAGATGATGGCCACTGTACTATTCAATTAATCAAACAACACAAAGTTTTCAGAGCGTTACATTGAGCACTACTTAAAGCAGTAACTTTTCACCGCAATAAAATGTTGTTTCCCAGAAATCATTTTTGCGTTGTTACTTAGTTTGATGTACGTACAGAATGCCTAGTCTTCACGGTTTCACTCAGGATCCATTTACACATTGTAGATATTATACAGACCCAATTTTACACTTTTGTTATTTCATGTTCTGCTTCACATCGGTTGTTGTGTTTAATCCAGCATTACTTTTAAAACGTACCTACAATTTCAAAATCCACCAACCCAAAACGAAGACAGTTTAAGTAACAAGTAAACCTACATTTTATTTCAGTTGGCTAAATCAAAACAGTCCGGTTAGATCCTGAAAACGGACGTAGCTTTAAAGGAATAATTGAAAAGCGTAGCCGGCCAGCGGACACAGGAAATGCAAAGGGAAATTGACGCAACTTCCGGCCATAAAATTTTGAATGGCCTTCGACAGTCTGCTCCGCTGGTTTATGGTTTCGATAACTTATGTATCAGGTACTAGTTTTAAATGCGGTTTCACTGGTATTTTAGAGAAACTTCTACATGTCATATACAGACCGCAAATCATCATACTGCTCTCAAAACGACGACCCGAATGGCGCAGCGGTAGTGAGGCTGCCTTACGTTCTTAGGGTCCCGGGTTCGAATCCCGGTCGGAGCAAATGTTTGTGTGATGAGCATGGACATTGTTTCCGAGTCATGGATGTTTATATGTATATTAAGTATGTATTTACAAACAAAAAAAAAAAAGGAAATCTATGTAGTATATCAACTATCTGGTGTTCACGATACAAGCCGCATTGCTTAATGTGGCACTAGATGGCGCTGTGTGTAATGTCCAGCAATATTTATTATTATTATCTCCTTTAGTCATCATAACATCTTATTATTTTTACATTTTTAAATATTTCATAGAAAAAAAACATAAAACACTTAAAAATATAAAAAAATAGTAGTCCGCCGGTGTCGGGAGCAGGGTCCAAGCCACCGGCGGTTAGGGCTGCAGAGACAGGAACCTCCTCACAATGCGAGCCGTATCGAGGAGTACTGCCTTCTGAATCAGGCCCTTGATCCAACCGCCTAAAGAGAGGTATTATTATTATTATTATTAAAACAGAAGAGAAAACATTGCGGGGAAAGCATGATCTGAAACCAAAATATAGCTCCTGTCCGCAATTGGAACCGAATGTATCGCGAAAGCAAAAGCTATCGACTACTTTCTCGTTGAAGAAACGTTTAAAAGATTATAATCATTACCATTTAACATCGGATTGCCAAGTCATAGGTCTTGGAGTTCGAAACAAAGCACGAACCTCTGATTTTTTAATTCATATGTATAATTTTTACTTGCTTCGGTGAAAGAAAACATAGTGAAGAAACCAGCTTGCCTGAAAGATATTTCTTGACGGCATGTTAAGGCCCATGGGTGGCATAAAAACTCTGACACCAGGTTAGGCACTAACACGATAAAGAAAGAATCATATTTCTTTTTTAGCGCAACGTATTGTCTTTTTAAGACAATATTTTAATTTATAACGTATATACACGTGGACAAGCTGGAAACCGATATTGTTAATTACATATATTCTAAGACGCAAGAAAGAGTTTCCTTGGAGGTAATATACGCTAAAACAGAAGGACCATAATGCATACAAGTTTTTTGTATCGGATCACAAAGTTCCTTTATTTTTGGATGAAACTTGTGGCCTCAAGGAATATTTTTTAGAAGATTCGTGCATTATAAGCAGCGATACTCGAGTAATGTTTCAACGCATAGCAGCCGCCACAGTACGGAACGTAATGGATAGATTGTACAGAATAGTATCGTTTAACTGTAAGAGTGTAAAACGGTCTGTAAGCAGCATTAGAGAACTGTGTAGATCTTCCGACATAATTGCTTTGCAAGAGACATGGTTGCAGCTAGATGAGATACCCTATCTTTACACCATTGACGACAACTTTAGTGCCACGGGAACGTCAGCTGTAGACACGACGGCCGGCATGTTATAATACGCGGCCGACCTTACGGCGGTGTAGCTTTGTTATGGAGGAGTAAGTTATTTCAAAATGTGTCAGTGTTACAGTGCAATAACCCGCGTGTGTGTGCGATTAAAATAGTAACTAACAATAGGCCTATTATTGTGATGAACATTTATATGCCCACCGATATGAGTGATAACTTACCGGACTTTACGGACTGCCTCGGTACGATGAGTGCTGTAGTTGATGACTGTAGAATTGAGTGTGCAGAATCAGTATTTGCTTTGGGGGATTTTAATGCGCACCCTAATACGCTGTTCATGAATGAGCTGTCGAACTTTTGTGAGGATCAAAGGTGGATTTGTATTGTTATAGACAGACTGGGACTTACAAGTGGCACCTTCACTTTTATGAGTGAAACCCACGGCTGTAAGCGATGGCTAGACCACTGTATAGACACACACTCGGCATTAAATTCCGTTATTGATGTTTACGTAAGAAATGATGTACTATGGTCTGACCATTACCCTTTGATATTGGAATGTAAATTTGATTTGTTAACACCTAAGATTCCTGATAATGTGATTGCTCAGGATGGGATTGTATGGGGGAAAATAACCAAGGAGCAAACTAATATATATTCTAATGAATGTCACAAACGATTAAAGTTGATCGATTTTCCCATACAATTAACTGATTGTGGTGATATTTTTCGTAGTGAATCCGCTCATAGTGAGTCATCAATCTGTAGTGCGGAAAATAAGTTTGTTAGTTGTAGGAAAAGGGCTCAATTCACAGGCTGGAATAAGCACGTTAGTGGCGCTCACAGGCTGGCCAGGCAGAACTTGCAAGTATGGTTATCGTGTGGGAAACCGTTGGATGGCTCAGTGTATGATGAGATGCGGGAAAGTAGGGCATTGTTCAAGTCGCGGCTTAAATGGTGTCAGAACCACGAGGAACAAATAAAGATGGACATAATTGCCTCTAAGCATACTGGAAGAAAACTAACAAACAGAGTATTCGGCCAGGCCTGCCTGCCGGCTGGCCTGCCAGTGATACAAAGGATATTGCGAACCTTTTTAAAAATCAATTTGGTTAAAATCCCCGCTAGGGGGGAGCTCTTGTGTATTGTTGGATGCTGAGCCACGTTGTGGCGAGGTGGGCACGCGCTTCAGTGCCAAAGATGTGTCTAAGATAATCAGGTCAACGACTAAAGGTAAGTCCCTTGGTCATGACGGGCTCAGTATCGAGCATTTACAGTATGCCGGTCCTTATTTACCTAGGGCTTTGGCGCTGCTATACAATTTATATATTGGTCATTCGTACCTGCCTTCCGACCTAATGAGGACGATCGTGGTGCCTATTGTTAAAAGTAAAACAGGTGATCTTTCGGATAAAGGGAACTATAGACCTATTTCTCTAGCGACCACAGTTGCGAAGGTGCTTGATGGTCTGCTTGATGCACAGCTAAACGCACGTCTGGTGCTGCACGACAATCAGTTCTTGTTTCGGTCGGGACTTTCTACAGAAAGTGCAGTTCTGTGTCTCAGGCAGGCCGTCAGGTACTACACAAAAAGAAGAACTCCTGTTTTCGCTTGCTTCCTCGATCTGTCTAGGGCTTTTGATCTGGTTTCCTACGATATATTATGGAAGAAACTTGAAGCTATAAGCTTGCCTATCGAGCTTATTAGTATCTTCAAGCACTGGTATGGAAATCAGGTCAACAATGTTCGGTGGGTGGGTGTGCTGTCTGAGCCGTATCAGTTGGAATGCGGAGTGAGACAGGGGGTGTTACCTCCCCTGCCCTCTTCAATTTGTATATGAATGCCCTGATTGAAGCGCTTAGTAGTCATCATGTCGGTTGTCATATTGACGGTGTCTGTGTCAATAATTTAAGTTACGCGGACGACATAGTGCTGCTGAGCGCTTCAGTCGGTGGTATATGGACGCTGTTGGCCACTTGTGAGCGCTACGTGGTGGAGCATGGCTTATCGTACAATGTTCAGAAGAGTCAGTACATTGTTTTTGAGGCGGGGACCAAGTACCATCTTGATGTGCCTCCCATACGGCTAAGCGGTGTTCCTCTTGAGCTAGTGGAAAAATTAAATACTTAGGTCACTTGGTCACCACCGACCTTAAGGACAATGCTGACATTGAAAGGGTAAGGAGGGCTCTGTCCGTACGCGTGAATATGATAGCCCGCAGGTTTGCTCGTTGTACTGCGGACGTAAAGGTGACGCTCTTTAGAGCATTCTGTACCACCTTCTACACTTGCAGCTTGTGGGAGAATTATTCTTTAGCGTCGTATGGAGCCCTTTGTGTCCAATTCAATAATGCGTTCCAAAAACTGATGGGGTTACCATGGCGATGCAGTGCGTCAGGGATGTTTGCGGCGGCGCGTGTAGATTGTTTTTACGCAATAATGTGGAAGCGCGCAGCATTAATGGTGACTCGCGTCATGGCCAGCCCTAACAGGGTTCTGAGAATGATTGCTGGCAGAGTGGACTGTCCTTATGTGGTCGCTGCTGTCAGTTACATGTGTCACCGTTTCGTGTTGTTTTCTAACTCTTAGTTTTTTAAGGAATATGTTACTAACCCTATATGAGCCTCCACTCCAATTAAAGTTTTTGAATTTGAATTTAATTCTAATTTAAGGTTAAAAATGCTATTTTATAGAAATGACAATAATGCCAAATAAAATTATTCCAAATGAAATTCTGCCATCTTCAAAGTGCAAAAACAAAAAAATAAAAGTGAAATTGTACCAAATAATCGTCGCTCTAAATAAAAGGTAATCTAAACGAAATTATGCGATATTTGATCATTGCCAAAGGTAATTATGCCAAATAAAATTCTGCCATCTTAAAAGTATGCCATTGAAAATTCGGACATACAAACGTTCGGTCAAACAATAACTATATTAAATATTTTTTATACCTTAAAAATATTCGTTTAGAGAAGATTATGCCAAGTGTGTTTTGCCAAATAAATTTCGGAGCATCAAGATTCTGCCAGATAGAAGGAACCCTTGCGACGGATTATGAAGCTTGCCACCACCCCTGATGTGATGACCACGACCATTCTGCCAAGAGTGTGACGACGAAAAAGAAGATACAAATAGTTACTCGCTGACTGTTCACACAAAG
This sequence comes from Xestia sexstrigata, assembly GCA_941918905.2. Lineage (NCBI taxonomy): Eukaryota > Metazoa > Arthropoda > Insecta > Lepidoptera > Noctuidae > Xestia > Xestia sexstrigata. The sequence goes on from OW799225.2 coordinate 11,095,559, forward strand.
AGAGTAATTATTGCTCAGCAGCACTCGCTTGGCGAGCAGAGACACTCGCTGGGAGACTCTCTCAGATAGGTACCAGCTAGTTACGTCGCGCATTATCTTCTGGTCTAGCCACAAAACTATCTGAACTACACAGACGCTGGTCGCCAACTCGTTTCTAGTTACAAGCTCTACTCACCCGCTAATCATCGGCAGTGGGACTGGTACCTAATGGCCCCCCTTGTGGCCCAACAGTGGGAAATCTGATTATATCATTATACAAATTAGTGGTAATAACATTGACAGTAAAAATAAATAAATAAAAATAAAAACGTTTATTTCAATTACAATAGGCATAATATGATAGAACATTCTATGTACCGCAAATAAACCTATGAAAGCTCCCCAAAATTATTACAGAAAGAAAAAGCAAGAAATATTAGCTTACTCTTAAATTAAACTGGCCACCCATAAAAGTAAGGAACGGGCCATTAAAGTTAGTTAGGACATAGATCTCTTGGTTTACTACTTACAAACTTGAGAGTAATGGCCGCAAAAAATGTGACATAATACTAAGGAAAGAAGATTCAAGGAATAAGAAGAGATTGGGGTGAAATAATAACAGCTGGGCGGTTCGATTGAATAGTAGGTAAGCTTCGCCGAGGTCGGTCCGTGGATGGGTGACTATATTCATAACATAACATATCGAGACTCCGCCGCGCCGCCGTATCCGTGCTTCTAGATCTTTGACAGTTGTAACAGGTAATCAGTCGTCCGAAAGATTACCAATCAGTCTTCCCAACACAAAATTACAAACTAGGTTGTGTAGGTGAGAAAGGCAGTCGCTTCATGTAAAATACTGGTAGTTAGCTGCATCCAGTTAGACTAGAAGCCGACCTCTACACAGTTGGGAAAAGGCTAAGCAGAAGATGTTGTCTTGTTTAGCTATGGATACCCCATGACTGGCCATGACCCATGACGTCAGCAGAGTAATCTAGCTAATTTAATATGAACCTGAACCTACATGGAACCATGTATAGGTATTTACGACAATTAGGTACGTGCACTTTTGCACAAACTGTCTGAAAACGACCAAAACTCCATCAACAAAAATGAAACTAAATTCAAGCTCAATTATAATAAACTTATCCTCATACTAGTAATACCATTTGGCTATACTCGTAGTTAAAACGTGTTATATTTGATGATTCATTCATAAAGCCCGTTATTTACCTACTCCAACCACATAACGATAGGTACTTTATTTAACTTCAAGGTTACCACGTCATGTAAACGAGGTATCGCCTCGAAACTATACACATAATAAAAGTACCTAAATGTTGTAGTTTGAAACAGTGCCTATTCATTGCCGCTTCTAGTCTACCACAAACGGTAACACTGCAAAATAATACGTTAAAATGAACGTCAATTTTATTGTTCCCATCCTTCGATCAACAATAATTGTTAATCGAAGTTCCGATCGAAGCGTTGTTTTGTTTCACTCGACCTCACCTGCGTTACATCGTCTCTTCTCGCTTGCACCTTTCCGCCATATTATTATCTACTCACACAGCTTTTTTTTTTTTCGGATGGGAAATCATCAAATGACTCCTCCCGCTCTGGGCGGAGCAGGAGGGAGTGTCAGACTTTTACTGACTAAAACCCATCCATGTTCCTTCATCGCCCTTTGTGTTCCGGGGCCACGGTATATCTTTCGAACAGTCCTGCAGCCCCGGCAGGCATCGGTTCTTGCGGACCCCTTCCTTTTTGATCCTCCCGAAACAGCCATGTCCGATTAGGACCTGCGTCAGGCGGAAGGTGAGAACGCCGTGGCGCCTCCCAAGCCACTCCTCAAAGAGGGGACTTGTCGCCACTATTGTGGCGTGCCCTGCACGGGGTTGCGACAGTCGCTCTCTCCATGTCGCCATGAGATCACGCCGGAAGTCTGTACGCTGCGCGACAATTTGCCGCGGCAGCGGAGTTTCCCCCCGGCGTAGCGACTCCACGCGCCATTCGTGCAGGCTCGCGAGCACTATCGCCTCCAGATCCCATGGTGGCAATCCGTCAAGGAGGCACGCCGCCTCGCGGTAGATCAGCGGTACCCACGGGCCAGCCTTACGGCTACCACCTTTTGGGGCGCGTTCAGGTAGTGGGTGGCTCGCCGAGTATTCATTACAGCTTAGACAAATACACACTTTGACGTGTATTACTTGTACGAGTTGACCAAGTACGAGTATTACCTACTTGTGTTTTCATTTCTTACTCCTACATGTACAAAGTAAGCAATAGAGACTTTTAACTACTTGTAGGTACGATACTAAAGTGCTTATTCTGCCTGAGCAACGCCTCCGGGGGCGGGGGGGGGGACATCATTTTAGTCGAAAGACTTCCACTGCTGGACATAGTTTTACCCCAAGTGTCGCCACGTCTACCGGTCGCGTGCGACTCGCATCCAGCAGATCCCTGCAACCTTCACCAAGTCATCGGTCCACCTAGTGAAGGTCTTCCAACGTAACGTCTTCCGGTTCGCGGTCGCCACTCCAGAACTTTTCTTTTACATCACTTTTTTTTGACGACCCGAATGGCGCAGCGGTAGTGAGGCTGCCTTACCTTCTTGGGGTCCCGGGTTCGAATCATGGTCGGAGCAAATGTTTGTGTGATGAGCAGTCATGGATGTTTATATGTACTCGTATAATAAGTATGTATTTACAAACAAAAAGTTTCTATGTAGTATATCAACTATCTGGTGTCCACGACACAAGCCTCGTTGCTCGTTAGTGTGGCACCGGATGGCACTGTGTGTAATGTCCATTTATTTATTATTATTATCACATTAATTTGTCATAACCCACAAAGCGAAGAAGAAGTTAGGCAAAGATTTACCCTAATAGTACACAATTACGTTTAAATCCATACAGTACAGACTACAGTTATGTTTAAATCCCATGTAGTAAGCGGCGAGTTATTGCCATCAACCGAGCACAAATCCAGTGTTGTTGTGAAGTGGTTACTAACATAGTTTTCATGTTCATGTTTTTTTGTGTTTCACTAACACAAATCTGTCATTACAAAACAAATCGTTTTATCCTATGTATGTTAGTCTGGTATACAGGGTGTAAACAGACCCTTCACGAAGTCATCAACTAAGCATTCTGTACCTACATCAAACGAAATAACTTTACGCAAAAATTATTGCTGGGAAACGACTTTTTTTTGGGGTGAAAAATCACGTTTTACAATAAAACTCAATGTACCGTACTGAAAACATTGTGCTGATGGATGGATTGAATAGTACAAGGATCGAGGAGGTGGAGGTGAGTAAAAATCTTACAGTAAAAGCATGTATTTCAAAAAAAAACTTATTTGGAACTTTGGCCCCCAATATCTCCGTTACTAGTGTTAGGAATCGTTATAAATATTTTTCTGTACACGGCTTACAAAATAGTAAAATGTATTAATTAGTCATTATACTTATTTTCTGTTTTCATCCTGGCAACACTGACTCGCTCGCCGCTCCGTTGCGCCCTCCCACCGAGTAGTGGAGGGGACTTCTAGGCGCGCGCGCAACGGTCAGCAGTATCGAGCAGTCTTGCTGCAAAACCCGTGATATTTAGACAAAAAATAAGTCGTAGTCTACGAGTGAATAAATCCCAAATTGTGGTTTAAGTGCTGTTTGAAAATAATTAATTTATATAAAAGCTGTTTAAAAGAATTAAGGTATGTAGGTACACGGTTTTAATAAGAAATAATGAATGTTAACAACTAAAAATATTAGCGTTGTGATTATTATTTATTTTCTACAAACTAAATGTCTGAGAATCAATTTGGACTTTCCTTTCACTAGAAGGTATGCTATGGTCCAGAAGAAACCAATGAGTGCAGTGACGGGAAGAACAAGGATCTCTCAGCTTCTTTGAGAGTCTTTTTACACCCTTTATATCTATGGGCCAAAGTACCCTGAAAATATATGGATGTTATTGTTAACCACGAGGTTAACGAGATAACAACCACTTGGGGCTCCCACAAACACAATGTACGGTTTAAAAGCAGATAAAGGTTTTAGAATTCTTCACCAAAAAATAAAAGCGTTGAACCCAGATTGAAAGCTCCGATGCAATTGCTTTATTTTTCGTTTCTCGGTTTTATTAAAAACTGAAGTTTGCGAGCAGTTGTAGGCTTTTAGGAGTCCGCCGTCAGTGGTGTGATTTTGAAATCACTGGGCTACTTTTAAGAGTATTTAGGTAGGTGTTTTGTTGATGCACGTAAAAATTAAAAAATCGTATTATTATTTATTTCATTTTATTTATTATGGACAAAAAATAACAGTTTCATGTTCAATTTTAAATTATGAGTCGTTACATAAACTGGTAAACATATAACTCACGGATACACATATACACACATCACGGATTAATAAATTAACAATTATAGAATGGAAACGTAATTTTGTCTTACTAAGTTGAATTATCTCTTATTCTTACGGTTACGCATAAGACCGCTTTCGCTAGACGCCAGCATTATATTCTAAGCTCACACCTATGCACAATAATACCTACATAAAAAAATAAACATAATTCACTTGAATACTTACAGGGTTAAAGCTAAAATTGAGGAGTGGATAAAAGATCAAGACTACGAGGCAACTGAAAGTCTACTTGCCTGGATCTCCTAAACCAATGCTACCTATCACATCACAAAGAAGGAAGCTGCCCCCACTAATTCCACTCACTCAACACACCTCACACACCCTCACACCTCACCACACCCCATCACACTACGCCACATCACATCACATCACACCTCACCACACCACACACCCCTCTTCCTTACACATACATACACACACAACACTTGCACATGACATGACGACCCACACGAATACACTTCACACATACTATTCACACATATTATTGCTTACCTAAATAAAAATACTAAATATATTTCTATAGATATGTCTTTTACCTTTCAGTCATATAATTATTGTTTGTTCTACGAGATTATGCTAGTACGCTCATAAATTGCTCGTGCACTATTTATGCGAAGACACTGCCTCCTAAGATACAGGATCTCCCTAGTTTAGGAGTCAGGGCTCAAATTTTGTATTGACTGTACTGTTATTCATCTCTCGCACACAACTTCTGTTTGCTAATTTTTCTGTACCCTTGTGACTGTTGTGTACTTTAAGATATCTATATCCACGAAGTGTGTGTTACCTATAGGTTTCTACTTATCTTATAATAAATAGTTGTGTTAACTTGTGTTAAGAAAGATAAGAGAAAGAATATCAAAAACGATGTCAATACGAAGATTAAATATCTTAAGTCTTAAGTGAGTATGAGTTACTCTCAAAAGTATTCTGTACTTACATAATTATTTTTTACAAACTTAAGTGACAAAATGTCGGTCCTACTACGAGTATGCACGGTATGCACCTGTAATACCCAACCATTCGCAAATGTGATGTTACCGATAAGTCATATTTATGTATCTATCGTTTCTTTTGTCCGGAACCCTACCACTAGCACCAATTCACGCTTGGCCCTTTCGTTGTCCCAGTATCCGATATGCCCGGATATTTTCAGTCGGTACGTGTATGAAATATGTCAGTTTGTACGGACGGGCCGCCATTTTGAAAAACAACTTTTTTGTTGAAACGTTTAGAAAACACAACTATCCTTGTATTTGTAGTTTGTGTCAACTGTAGGTGACCTAAATTCATGGGTGCTTGCAGATTGCAAAAGACATTTTTTTTTACACAACATTTAACATCACGCCTGTAATCCCCGAAGTGTTAAGCAGAGGTGTACCTAACAGTACACCCACATTTCGCCAGTTATGTTATTAAGTCCAATGTAATTGGGGGCGAGTCTATTGCGATCAACCGGGCGCAAATCCAGACTCCATGGCTGCTACTGAGAAATTCCTGATGGAAAAACCCGTAAATTATATAACGAAATATTAATATACAAATTCTACTCCCTTCTAAAAACAAGACCCATGTTTCAGCTGAAAAAAAATCCTTTTACAAGCAGCATTTTTTACGTTAATTATAATAATAATTCTTGTAGGAGTTTAGAAGAAACTTGGAATGCTAGTCTTACCGTCTTGCGGCTAACAAATAAATTCGGAGTTCACAAGCTTGGAAAATTAAATTTGCCAGAGTAACTGCCGACCTTATACTTGCTTTCAGACTTTTATTACTTATCAGTGTACTTATATTTGGAATTTCCCTTGATAACTTGGGTACTGCGCATTTTTTATTGTTTTTTCTTTTGCTTTTATTTATTTTTAGCTTATGTAACTTAAAGCAAGTCTGCAAGTTTTTTAGATACATAAACACATAATTTCTATTGACATTCATTTTGAAAAGTATTATTAATTTTATTTGATTATTGCAAATGTGGGTCACATTTTAATTTTTTGTTTGTTTTTTCCCACAACTGTCTAGTAGTTTGAGTACTATAAGCGACCTACCCAAATGTCCTTTCTTTGGTATTGTTCGTCATTTCGTTGAGCTCCCTAAGTTATAAGTCGAGCTACATGAAAACTGACAAATGCTTGCACTGACTGGACAGGTCCACTCAAATCTGTGTGGTACTTTCTTCAAAAGAACATCTCAGATAATAATCTGCATAGTCCTCATGTGAATTGAGCAAGATTATGTCTGGACTTCAAAAGAGACTATGACCTTTGAGTTTGTTTCGGCTGTTTCTTCTCAGAGTAGCCAGGTACGAAAACCCGGCCCCATCTAGTATTTAAAAAATGACGTGCAAAAGTGTTTGTTACAAACCTAAAACAAACCACAAAAAACACAAAAAGTTGAAAACAATTCTGGAGTTTGAACAAAAACTAATTCATCAAATTCATGCGGTCATGTAACCGCTAGGCTGTTTACTCCGTTGACATAATTATTGTAATTAAAATAGCTGTTCCTATGCACGTCATCGCTGAAACGTCAAACAATAAAAGAATACGTACAAAATGCAATATTACTCACCCCTTAAGCAAGTAGCCTGTTAATATTTAAATTGTAGCCTAAATATTAAAAATCCCTGCAAGGAATATTTGTGCAAAATTTGAACAGAATCTATGCAGTAGTTTTGACGATGCGCGCACACCCCCAAATTAACTTTCTACCGTTTTTAACCCCGTTAGGGGATGAATTTCAATAAAATACGAAACACGTCTTCCATCAATTCTGTTAAAAAAGGTTTATGCAAAATTTGAAGTAGATTGGACCAAGGAATCACGTTGTCTCATACAAACTGTCCCCCTTTTTTACCCCCTTTTTTTTTTTTTCGGATGGGAAATCATGAAATGACTTCTCCCGCTCTGGGCGAAGCAGGAGGGAGTGTCAGACTTTTACTGACTAAAACCCATCCATGTTCCTTCATCGCCCTTTGTGTTCCGGGGCCACGGTATCTCTTTCGAACAGACCCGCAACCCCGGCAGGCATCGGTCCTTGCGGACCCCTTCCTTTTGCTGACTCTCTTTGAGGCGCGCGTGGAAAACGAACGCGCCGTCGACACGGCCTGTCGTCATGAGACGGACGGACGGCGAGATAGCTCATAGCCCACCATCCACAGGCCCGCCTTTTTACCCCCTTAGAGGTAGAATTTCGGCAAATCCTTTCTTATCGGACGGATGCCTACGTTAAAAAAGAGGTTTTTCAGGTTTCATGTCTCTACCATCAGCGGTTTAGGCTGTGTGTTGATCCGTCAGTCAGTCATTCAGGACAAAGCATTTTATATGTATAGATAGATCAGATAAAAATCAGGAATGAAAAAAATGTTGTGAGGAAAATTTTGAGCATTAATTAGAGGTAAACCAAAGAAACGATGAATGGACTGTGTGAAGTATGATATGGCCGATGCGATGACGAGTAGGTAAAAAAGAAGTATGGAAGAAAAAAACATGTTGCGCCGACCCCAAATAAATTGTGACAAAGGCAACAAAACATTGATGATGATGACATCCCCCATGTCTAGTAAATGGCTGCACCGATTCAGATAAAACATTTCTAAGAACCGTCACAAAAAAAATGCTTTCAAATAAAAATAAACTGCATCCAAATCGGTTCAGTCGTAAGATATCGCTGGACATTACACACAGCGCCATCTGGTGCCACAGTAAGCAACGAGGCTTGTGTCGTGGACACCAGATAGTTGATATACTACATAGATACTTTTTGTTTGTAAATACATACTTATTATAAATATAAGTAATTCATTCGCTTAAGAGCTACGGTACCAGAGACAGACACACATAGCGGTCAAACTTTTTACTCCGCTCTTTTTGCGTCGAGGGTTAAAAATAGTGACCATTACTTATAACTATTAGGCACATGTTACTAAGCACTAGCTCTCATTCAAGCATTCGGCTAAACTCTTCTCTCGCTACAAGTTAATTATCTTGAATTTTAAAGCGATTATGAGACATGGAAATATAATTGACTTAATCATAAAAATAATTCATTTTGATTAACGATAATTTATAAAAGGCAAAGCTGAAAACAATTTAATAAATACTGCACGAAATCACTTGAGAGCTATGAATTTATTTTCACGTAAGTTTGATACACTATTGATACAGTGCATTCAAGGCAGTCACTGACATCGGTAGTCGGCTCTCTTTGGGGTAAGCGGCATATAATTTACTGGCTTATTCCGAGGTGATACGATGCTGATTAGAGTGTATTGATCTCAATATTCATGCGATGCCGATCCGTGTGTGGATAGGCCTTATAATACAGCATGTACTAGGAAGTTTTGGTTGTGGTCATATTTAATGGTTTTAGGGTCCCATGACAAAGTGGTTCAGTTTGATGGTCTGTACAAAACATGACTACACCTTACTGGTTCATGCTGTAATTATTATAGAACCTAATCCAGGAGGATTAAGTTCTATAACAATTGCGCCAGTGAAAATGAAAATGAAAATGAAGAGAAATGATGAATGAGTGAAATCTCAGTGGGTACTAACCATCGACGCAGGAAATATTGTAGTGCACCAGAGTGTGTACAAACACAAACGGCACTATCTCTTTCTTCTTATACAGTGTGAGTCTTTATAATGTGCACATATCGAAATGAGGGAATCTATGCTTAATTTTATCGCCGAAAGGAATATTTAAAAAACTCTCTAATTTTTCATTTTTTATGGAATTTTTTAATAGTTGTTCGCTACACTGTGACCAGTGAGTGTAAACTAAATGATCTATCGCGATGAAATTAACTCCATGATGATTGGAAGTAATTAGGAGTCCTCATAAAATGAAAATTAAACTCTTCTGTATTTAATTAAGACAAAAGAGTTTTATACCAATATCAAGGGAACAATAAATGGCTTGCTCGGAGTGCCATCTTTTAACACTTGGTAGAAAATGTTAAGTTTGAGTTTTATCACGCAATTTTTAATATTAAGTAGGTAATAATTATGATGAAGAATAACTAAAAGTAATAAAAAAGGTAGGTAATGGGCGTCTTATTGAGAAAGGGGTTTGAGTTTAATGGGCGACCTAACTTCCGCCATTTTGTTTTTCAAAGTTGCGGCCATGCGTAAAACCTATATTAAACGATAGCTGGTATCCATTACAGTATAAGTACAGTTATCCTATTTGAATCGGATTTTGCTAACACATTCAGAAGTGTTAATTTTTTTGCACCAAACCTTAATTCTTTGTCTAAAATAAAAGTAGCCAAGTAGCCTTATAACATCAGCTATCTGCCAGTAAAAGGCACAAAGACGAAATTGTAAAAAACATGTATTTTTGTTACAATTACCGTACCTACAAAGGGTGTTAACAGATTCTTAACAAAGCCGAACCGCACTTGGTCGCCCCGTCATTGCGATCATTTTTTTGTTCTACACCATACCTGTGAACCTTCTAGTTACGGAGATATTGGGGGACAAAGTTCCAGCTTTTACACAAGTATTTTTTTGAAATACATGTTTTGATCTTTACTTTAAACATCTCCACGACCCCCACACTATTCAATCTAACCACCAGCACAATGTTTTGAGTGCGTGTGCGTATGTGCGTGTGTGTTTACCGTAAAACGGGGTGAAAAATCACATTTCCCAGCAATAATTTTGCGTAGAGTTACTTAGTTTGATGTACAGACTGCTTGCATGCATATTATCATCATCATCATTTCAGCCGAAAGACATAGGCCTCCCCCAAGTGCCGCCACATTGACCGGTCCCATGCGACTCGCATCCAACGGACCTTCATCAGGTCATCGGTCCACCTAGTGGGAGGTCTTCCAACGCAACGTCTTCCAGTTCGCGGTCGCCACTCCACAACTTTTCGGCCCCATCGGCCATCCGTTCTGCGAACAATGTGCCCTGCCCACTGCCACTTAAGTTTGGCAATTCTTCGGGCTACGTCGGTGACCCTGGTTCTCTTGCGGATGTCTTCATTTCTGATATGCATATGCAAAGCAGTTATTTTGAAATTATAAACAGACACTTCAATGTCATATATTTGTTTAGCTAGATAACATCAATCCTGGGAAGGTTAGGCAGAGATGTACCTAATAGTACACCCATGGGCACGTTCGTACATGTATGTGTGTTTTAATCTTATAACTATATCTCTTGTTTCAGTTATTTTCTGGCTCATGATACTGCAATTACCAGAACATTTGAATACGTCACCTGCTAAACAAAACTACGACAGAGGAATGTTACGAATGCCGTTGATAAATTTACATAGGCCTCCAGATTGGCTCCCTTCTAAGGTCGAACAAGATCCCATAACTTATTTCTATAGCTTTAATACAAGAATAGTCAAAACATTGGGAGAAATAAATTTATCTACCAAGTAGCTGCCGCTATACGTAGAGCAAATTGTTCAACAAAACGTTTATTTAAAAATTTCTTATGTATTTATAAAATTTGCAATTTTTGATTATTTTTTAATGTTTTATTTATATTACTCTAAATTGAAATGTTTAAAAATGTAATTAATGTGTACAAAAATAAATAGAGGAGGAAAAAACATGATTCCTTTTTTAATTAATATGATTTATGAACGAATTAAGCAATCATGTAACATGTGGAATGTAATAAAAGTATTGAGTGCAGCAGATTGCGTAAGGTTCTCATACAAAGGCCATGTTTTTGCAAATTTCAAGAACTCGTAGAACAAAAGTTGATCAGTTTCATGGTCCGAGAGACCATACGAGGTCTTGCGTTTATTATGTAACACCATGTATAATTTGGTTGTTTCGGTTATAGAAAATCCCGCAGTACGCATAGTTTGTAGATCATAAGGTCCATACAGTCAAACTTATAATTTAATGTAAATAAACAGTATTGTGTAGAAACACTCTGAGTTACAAACAAGGTAAGGTCCATTATTTTGATAACAACACCTACAAAGTTTATTGTAATCACAAACACGTTAACTGCCATGTCAGTCACCGGTGCTAGACAGACTCACTATGCGCTCAGGCCACGTCAGTCCCTGGTGACTGACACCGAAGCATCAAATTCAAATGACCGCAGTGTGCCGTCTGGCACGTTTACAGTGTTCTTTTCTGTTAGAAATGACTGTCATGGCCCCAAGGAAGACATATTCAACGTGGTCCTTTACTTTTATTTCTATAACAAAAGTTATCATGTATTTTGTATGAAAATGAAATAAAAAATATATATATACAATGGCATTTTAAAGTTATTATTATTTATTGAGGTAAGGTACTTAATCACATTTTTTTGATTTGACGAATTATTGTGTTCTAATATACAATAAAGAAAATACACACACAAAATTATTATTATTTATGTTCAATATTAAAACATTCTAGACAAAAAAACCTGACTGCGTAAAAAATAACTAAGTATTAACTTTAGGACTTTCGGGGGACCCATTAATTAATAATCTAGACAAAATCATTACATCCAATATAGGTCACGACTGTTGCAGGTCAATATGTCCTGTCTCCTGAACTACTTTTTTTTTTCTTTTCAGTAAAGTTAATAATTACATATTTATTTTTTACGAGGTCGGTTTTTTTTATTTTTTTATTTTACACTTTTTAGTTACTTAGATATACCATTTTAAAATCAACATGATGAGCCTTTTATTGAGCCGTTCAGGCTGCAGAGCGTGTCAAACATTTGAAATTGGCGCCAAATATCCGCCATTTTGTTTTTTAATATTTTGATATACCCAGTGTCACTCTCACGGTAAATACGAATCGAAAAACATAACCCTCCCGTGACTGTCCGGTAAAAATGAGGTTCATTTGGGCACTTAGGGCAGTAAGTTACTATTTGTTTGGTCTTTTTTCTTGCAAAGATTCTGTCAACTGTATGTGCATTCATCTTATAGCATATAGAGCAATATTTCCGAGATTTCTTTACTGTTCTTTCATTTCTTGCTATGCCATGCTTCTTCCTTGTATTTCTTGTGGATAATAGCAGCTCTGGTTCGCAGTTTTCTTTACCTGATGTAACGTTGTAGAAACTCAGGATAGTTTCTACCGTTACTTTGTAAACATAACCTATTCAACACTTATTAAATGTCAAAACAAACGCCACAGAGTATACATACTCATTAGGCCGTTCAGTTACTAAACGACTAACATTAGCTGTTTTACCAGTGATGTGATCGCGTTACGTGTATCCGAACGAGTGAGTGAGGACTTGTCTATGCGTAAACACGCCAGTATAAATGTCGTGGATTTGCGATGACGAGCCCTTTTTGGAAATATTCTGCTTATATATGCGAAGCTTAGACGCGTTCCATCAGTAATTAATTCTCCAGATCGTATACGTGTTCTATAATATTCGGCCTTGAAGCAGGCAGCTTAAATAGTAACCTAACTCTTTTCGTAAATTCTGTGTCGTCGTAACCCCATACTGGGTAAGTTTTGAACGTTTTCACGTTTTCATATTTACGGCACCCAAACTCTTCAGCCAGCACACAGCAACGCTGATTACCGGAAGAATTAAGTTTGGTGGTAGTACTTCCCCGGGGCGAGCCGTTACTATTGGCCCTACTACTACATTGGCCCCCCCGGTTGAGTTTACATGATGATGGTGGTAAGCACGACGTGATTTGCACATTTTGAGTGTCATGAAGGTTATTGCAACAATGTAAAATACACTCTGCTGAAGGCTACAAGATTTAAGCATTTTAATGTGCATAGCAAAAAGGGTGATAGAGAGTGGCTCACATCTTGAGACCACGTAGCTAAATATGAAAACGTGAATTGCTGTCTGTTCAACACTAACCCAGTAGGGGTTACGACGACACAGAATTTACGAAAAGAGTTAGGTTACTATTTTAAGCTACCTGCTTCAAGGCTGAATATTCTAGAACACGTATACGATCTGGAGAATTAATTACTGATGTAACACGTCAAAGCTTCGGAAGCAGAATATTTCCAAAAAGGGCTCGTCATCGCGAAACCATGACATTTATACTGGCGTGTTTACGCATAGACAAGTCCTCACTCACTCGTTCGGATACACGTAACGCGAGCACATCACTGATAAAACGGCTAATTTTAGTCATTTAGTAACTGAACGGCCTAATGAATATGTATACTCTGTGGAGTTTGTTTTGACATTTAATAAGTGTTGAACACTAACTCCGACCCACTATAAAAAAAAAAAAAAAATGTTTATTTCCCTTCCACAAATAAAGTACATACTGTACATTTGTTGTAACATACATAAATACAGGAAAAAAGTATTTTATTTGTGGGAGACTGGCGCCTAAACTAAGCCGAGGCCTGTATTTTAGGACACCAGGTCCCCCCACTAAGATACATATTAGGAGATCTAACAGAAGTGCAAATACAGTTAGTTAGTTTCAATATTCCTATTACAATATTCATCAAAGTTTTTAAACCAGATAGGCAAACATAGACTAATACTGATACTGTTAGCCTGCTTCATCCCACTGCTGGGCAAAGGCCTCTCCCCATGACTTCCAGTTTCTTCTATCCAGGGCCAATGTGGACCACTGGTCGTTGGTTTTATCCAGCTCGTCCCGCCATCTTCTACGAGGTCTGCCGCGACGCCTTCTGGTTGTGTCAGGGCTCCAGAAAGTAGTTATTTTGGCCCACAGCTCATTTGGCATGCGGCAGACGTGGCCAGTCCAGTCCCACTTCAGCTTAGCGGCTTTTTGAGCAACGTCAGTAATTTGTGGAACTCGGAACTCTCAATCAAATTCGAGTAAAAGATGAAAATAAGCTGTCAATATTTTCCCTATAAAAACATACAACGCATTGAAGACATTATTAGTGCTACTGTTTCCCTACTACTGATTAAAACCAACGTTATTATGGAGCGGCGACGTCATTTAAGCAGGGAAGAAATGCTCAGAGCCGTGGGAATGATAGAAGCTGGTTCCCGGCAACGTACTGTAGCTTTAGCTCTGAATACAAGTCAGAGTGTTATCAGTCGACTTTGGACACGTTACCGAAGCACTGGTACCGTGGCTGAGCGCCATGGAGGACGGTATCGCTGCACCACACGGAGACAAGACCGATACATTCAAATCTTAACTCGAAGAGCTCCAACAATAACCGCCATGATGTTAGCCGTGAGGCTTCATCACTCTTCAGGGAACTTAATTAGCGACCAAACAGTCAGAAACCGCTTGCATGAAGTGAACCTTCATTCCCGAAGACCGCTACGGGTACCACCTATAGCAATGCACAATCGTAGGATTCGATATCAATGGGCTCTTGAACACAGAAATTGGGCAGAAGAACAATGGCGTTTCGTGTGCTTTTCTGATGAGTCTCGTTTTGGTATGAGACCGGATACAAGACGTATACGACACTGGAGAACCCCTGGACGCCAACAGCGATTAAAATCCTGCCAGGAAGTCCATCCTTATAGTGGTGGAACCATCATGGTATGGGCGGGTATTTGGATCGGCGGAAGAACTGAGTTGATTTGGATCAGAGGCAACCTCAACGCTCAAATTTATGCTGAGACGATTGTATCAGACGTCATCGTTCCTCTACAAGTGCAAATCGGTCCCTTATTTCAGTTAATGCATGATAATGCACGACCGCACACCGCAAGAGTTGTAAGACAGACTCTCGCCGCAGCTAACATCAATGTCCTGCCCTGGCCTGCTCAGTCGCCAGACTTGAACCCGATTGAGCATGCATGGGATATGCTACAGAGAAGAGCTCTGCCGAATATGGAGGGTATCCAGTCGCAAGAAGACCTTTTTTTGTTGTTGCAACGAACATGGGCGGCCATTCCACAGCGTGATTTGGATGAACTCATTTTGAGTATGCCAAACCGATGTTCTTGTGTTGTTAGTGTTCGCGGTAGAAACACGGATTATTAATTGTTTAAGTTACCCAATAAAATTTTAAAGAAAACTGTTATTTCAGTCTTTTTTTCGAACTTTAATGTTAGTGGTTCAAATGTCAAAAATCCCTTTATTAGGAAAATGGCAAATTTCTTTATTAATGCAAAGGTGACTTGGTTTATCGTTACTGTGACAAACGAAAACACTTTAATTGATGAATCCTTAAAGAAAATTTTAATTAATATCAATCAGGAGAAAAGTTATTGCAAAAATATATGTTGATCCCTAGATACTTTTGATGTGTGTATCATACTCGTATATAATAACACAAATGTTACTTATAAAGATCTTAAAATCACATAGTAACGAATAGCAATATTACGCTGTTAAAAGATACAATAATTAACAATATTACATTGTTAAAAGAGACAAAGAGAACTTAACATGTTTCTCTTTAGTTAACGGTTTAGTGAGCAAATCTGCTACCATGTCACCTGTAGGCATATAACAAATATCAATAAATTTATGATTTACAATATCCCTAATAAAATGATGTCTAATATCTTTATGTTTGTGGAGGGCTTGTATTTATGCTTTTGCGGTTGCACAACGACATGCTTTGCTTGCGCTTTGCTTGGTAGTATAGATGCAGGCCTACCTTACTGCCTCCCTCAGAGGCGGTAAGGTGGCGGGGTCTTGAGGGGGAGCGCTACAGTCGTGTAGATCCTCAAGGCAAGTCTGGTGCGTTCTCCTTCACGTGGTTGCCGCCCTGCTTTTGGTCTATTTCCCTAAGAAATAGACGCAACGAAAATCACCAGGCGCATTTTAACCTAACCACGACCCTCCGTGACCGAGTGGGCGTGGGCTCGGTCGCCACTAAACCCAGCTGGCGTCGAGTAGGTAAATCTGGTCACCTGCGCTAGGACCTGCGGAGTTGAGCGCCGTAAGCGGGGATGAAGGAGTCCTGGAGGGTTGAGCCGATCGGCGCTGGTGGTAATGCGTCCGTGAGGCAACACGCCCTCTTTGGTCTGGATTTCAAGCGAAACGGTGGCCCTACCCAATAGCCAAGGGTAGGGAAATGGCCACAGTGTCCCGTTAGAGGGCCACGGCGAGGGGTGGGAGGTCCGCGGAGGTCGTCCTCGGATGGCCGAAGCGGTTGGTGAAGGTCATGCTGAAGGCGTAAGTGAAGGTTTGATTAGTCATCAACCCGATCAAGCGCCCGATGTCGCACTGTAAACCAGCCTCACGCCCCTATATCTCGAAGGTAATCCTAACGGTTGAGCTAGTTTGTAGCGAGACGTTCCCAGGTGCGGGCTCCATGGAGGGTGGGAAGCCGGAGAGATGAATTCTTTACACTTTACTATGGATACTAAAAGACCATACGACACCACACACACACACACACCACAAACACACACAACAACCACACAAACTCACAAACCCCACACACATTCACACGCACATACTGCACAAACACACACCGGAGAGGAGGCAAAAGCCAAGGATGCTCCTAAGAGGGATGCTTGCAGCACCTCTCTAGCCCCCGGATGCTCCGCTACTAACGTAGCGAGCTCCAGTGCGGGTACAGGTCCGGCAGTGGCGAGAACCGCTGCCAGGACCAAAACCAGGTCCCGTAATAAACGGAGGAGTACGGCGCTGCTCGGGACCAGTACCGCTCCTCCCTCATTTTCAGGCGTGGAGCCCGCCACGACGGTTAATTCCTCTGGCCGGGCTCCCCTCATACATCTTCCTCCGCCTACTGCTCCCCCCTCGGTGGCCGTCACTGGCCAACGCGCGGAGACCAGCACCACAGGTGACGCGTTCGCGCTCGCCTGGCAGGTGCAGAGGAGCTGGCGTAAAGGCAGGAAGGAGGATTCCGGCAAACAACGCCACTGCGCTGAATCTTCAGTGCAGGCTGCCCCGGCCCCTTTGACGGGTAAACCGAGAAGGAAGAACAGGCCGTCCATGAGGCAGCGGCAGGCACAGAGGACGGGTAAGTCCCCTCAACCTACACAGGCTAACGCCACGGGCCGGGTTAAACTGACCCATGGCAATGTCAACTTCTCCGCAGGCAAGCGGTCGCAGGCCGAGGCCGGCACCAGCCGACCGGGACCCAGCCAACCGGCAGCCAGCGGCGCGAGTGGACCAGCCACGACGACGACACCGCAACCCGTTCGGATGGATCAGGCCGCGGCCAAGCGAGCCCTCAACGAGACGTTAACACCTCGAGGAGAGCGCAAGCGGCCGCGTCTTGATAAATCCAAACGGGACGCAAAGCGTAGCTACGCCCAAGCTGTGAGCTCCGACCTTGATGTCGCAGTTACCTGCGGCCGTACGGGGCACATCAGCAAGGAGGTGTCACACCTGGTTCTCGCGGCTATCCAGAAGAAGATACTCGTCGAGGCCTCTTCTCCCATACAGGACTCACCTGCACCGACCTTCAAAGCGAGGCCGGTGTTCAGCAGCGGGGTCCTCAGACTGTGGTGCGGGAACGACCACACCTTAGTATGGCTGAGGAAACTGATCTCTGAGTTGCCTCCCCCCACTAGCACCTCGCTAGTGGTCAGGAGGCAGGCGGACCTCATGCGCCGGGTAAGATGCGGCATCTTCATTCCTGATGAGCAGGGGATCTTCGCAGAGCCGTCCGACATCGGGCGTGCTCTGTGCAACCAGAACTCTTGGGTTGGCATCAGGGAGTGGGTGTTGCTGGGCGCCAACAAACAGGCCGAAGCGTGGTACGTGATGGTCGGGGTCCCTGAGGACCAAATTCCGACCCTGATGGAAGCCGAACGCCGTCTCTCATTTGGCGTAGGGACGGTGTACGTTAAGTTCCAGGGTCCGAACGGCAAATTTGTCGACGTCCCTCAGGGATATCCGGCCGCCGAAGTCAGCGCTGGGACACAGGTGGAGGAGGCAACTCTCCCCCCAACAAACACCGCGGAAACACCCGCGGTTGAGCCTGCAGTAGCAGCGCCAGCCGCCCCTACTGTCGCTAGCGTGGGCGCCGTCCCCTCGGGGGAGGAGCTCGAGGACATCATCCTGTCCTCGGCCTCTGACCTGGAGGGGGACGGTTTCGACGCGGGCGACCTGTTTGCCGGGCTGCGGCTGGCAGGTGACGAGGAAGGAACGTCCAGCGATGGCGTCCCCTTCGTCGACCTGTAAGGTCCTGCAGGCCAACCTCCACCACAGTCAGACCGCGACGGCTCAACTGCGGAAGTGGCTGGAGGCACAACATACGGCCATTGCCTTGATCCAAGAGCCATGGATTAGGGCGGGCCAAATACAAGGACTCTCCAATCTTGGTGGTAAGCTCTTAGTTAGTACAGATCATGATAAACCCAGATCGTGCATCTATGTGACACGAAACATAAAAACACAGCCACTAACAGATTTCTGTTGCAGGGATGTCTCTGCAGCTAGGCTACTGATACAGCGGGGGGAAACAGTAGCAACTGTGGTCTTCGCCTCCGCATACATGCCCGAGGCAGAAGAGCCGCCGCCGCATGACCTCGCCCGCCTCGTGACTTACTGCGAGAGCACTGGGCTGGAGGTTGTCATAGGCGCCGATGCGAACGCTCATCACCCTCTGTGGGGCATGGACACACAAAATGCAAGGGGTAAGGCGCTAGTAGATTACTTATTTACAACTAACCTAACCCTACTAAATACAGGCTCCGAACCAACCTTCGTAAACAGACGTAGCCAAACAATCATAGACCTCACTCTGGCATCGGAGGGTGCAGCGGCCATCACCACCGGCTGGCAGGTCTCCAAGGAGGCCTCCTGCTCGGACCACAGGTGGATCCGCTTCGATATTCAGGTCTGTGTAACACCAACACTGCCACGGCGAAACCCGCGAAACACTGACCGTGCTGCTTATACACGCATCCTCGAAACCAAACTTGCGTCAACAAACTACGTAATGACCTACGAGGACACGCAGCAGATCGACGAGCGTGTAAGTCATCTCACGAAATCAATGCTAGACAGCTACCATTCATCCTGCCCGGAGACCACTCCGCCCACAACGCCAGGGAAACAACCGTGGTGGGGAGCGGAACTGGAACGTAAGCGCGGGAAGGTAAGGTCAGCCTTAAACAGAGCCATGAACACCTGTGCTGATGAGGATTGGGACACGTACTACGCGGCCAAAAAATCCTATAAAAAATGCATCAGATTCAGGAGCTCCACTGGATGGCGCAAATACTGTGGCAACATCGAATCCTGCCAACAAGCAAACAGGGTAAGGAAAATATTGGCACAGCAGAACCCGACTGGGCCTACTGTCCTCCGTAAAACCGACAACACACTTACCACCTCACCAGAAGAGGCGACGCGCGTCCTTATTGAAACTCACTTCCCAGGCTGCGCTTTCACACAGGCTATCGACTGGACAGAGGTAATACAAACACCGTCAGAAAACGACTGGCGCTATGCACACAAAGTCATCACGCTGGAAAAACTCCAATGGGCGATCCGGTGCTTCCATCCTTTCAAGGCGGCCGGTCCGGACGGGGTCTTTCCTGCCCTACTACAATGGGGTGGGACCTCTGTCGCTAACAGACTGGTACCCATAATGAGAGCGTGCCTGGCCTTCAGATACGTTCCAAAAGGATGGAGGGAAGTGAAAGTCATATTCATTCCTAAGCCAGGTAAGAGTGATTATACCAACGCCAAACACCACCGACCAATCAGCCTGACCTCCTTTCTCCTTAAAACTTTGGAGAGAATTTGCGAGAGAGAGCTGAGGGACGGCGTTTTGAAATCTATCCCACTCCACACTAACCAACACGCTTACAGCTCGGGCAAGTCCACTGAATCCGCCCTCCATCTAGTGGTCGGCCGGATAGAAGAGGAGATTCACCAAAAGGGCATCTGCCTGGGCACCTTCATAGACATCGAAGGAGCCTTCGATAAAACTAACTTCTCCAGCATCAACACCGCGCTCTCCCGTCACGGAGTAGAACAGGTACTGACAGACTGGATCACCAATATGTTAAGCAAACGAGTGGTTCGACTTGAAGGGGAACAGCAGATTGCCTTGATAGCCAGAGGCTGCCCCCAAGGTGGAGTACTATCCCCGCTCCTCTGGAATCTGGTGATAAATGATCTCATCACAAAACTCAACGCGAACCATTTCTACACAATAGGGTATGCCGACGACCTAGCTATCCTCATTTCAGGGAAAGTGACGGGGACAATCTGCAACCTCACTCAACAAGCACTACGCATCGTTGAGCGGTGGTGCAGAGAGTTCGATCTCTCAGTGAACCCCACGAAAACTGAACTAGTCATGTTTACCCATAAATGAACACTAGGCCCTTATCGCCTACCCAAACTTTTCGATACAGAACTCCAGTTAGCCGACGAGGTCAAATACCTGGGAGTCATCCTGGACAGTAAGTTAAATTGGAGTAGTCACTTAGATAATAAAATTAACAGGGCCTGCATCACCTTTTGGCAATGCAGGAGGATGATAGGTAAGAAGTGGGGCCTATTCCCTAAAATTATACTTTGGTTATACTGCGCGGTAATCCGACCTATGATCACTTACGGGGCAGTGGTCTGGTGGCCCCGCACCAAACTAACTACAGCCTGCATCAAACTGCAACGCATGCAAAGGCTAGCCTGCATGGCGATCACAGGCTGCATGAGGACTACCCCGACCGCAGCTCTCGAAGCCATGCTGGGGCTCCCACCGCTTCATCTGTTCATACAGCAGGAAGCGACGATGACGGCTGTACGCCTTAATACACTTCAACTTTGGGGTAAGAAAGAAACACAGCACACCGCGGTACTGGAGGGATTCCACAACGAGTTCCCCCTGGCGAAAGCAATAAACGATCGGATACCAAAACTATTCGTATTCGATAAGAAGTACAAAATCCAGCTCCACGAGGATCACCGCTGCGAGGGATTAAACCCCGCGGAACTACGGATCTTCACGGATGGATCTAAAACAGGTACTGGCACAGGTGCTGGAGTCTTCTCGGAGGATCTCAACATCCACATAGCCAAACCTCTGGGGGCCCACAACACGGTATTTCAGGCAGAATGCATGGGCATTTCCCTGGCGGCATCTGCTATCTTGGCCAGGAAGGTTGTGGACCACTCAATTCGTATACTCTCAGACAGCATGGCTGTACTGCTAGCACTAAACAACCACAGAGTCAACTCTGGGTTAATACACGAGTGTCATCAACGCCTGAACCAGGTTGGTAATCTCAACAATATAACCATTCAGTGGATTAAGGGACACAGCGATTCCCGTGGCAATGATGCGGCGGACGAACTCGCTAGAAGGGGATCGAGCATGGCAGCGGTGGGACCCGAACCTATCGTACCACTCCCTTTCGGATACCTACGCACACTGGTAAGGAACCGAACTAGTGTACAACACCACAAGCTATGGCTAGACCATGGCGAGTGCAGGCAGGCCAAGGAAGCACTTCCTACTATCGACGGCCGCCTCACCAAACGCGTGCTTCGGTTGACCAAATCGCAGCTGCGCACAGTTACAGCCACCATTACTGGACACGGCTCTTTTAATAAACACCTCTTTGTCATAGGAGTCACGGACAGCCCCCTGTGCCGTGCCTGCATGGAGGAAGACGAGACAGCAGCCCACGTGCTTCTGCACTGCCCAGTGGTTGCAACATACAGGGCAAAGTACTTCGGTAACCCAGGTACTCTCCGCGAGATTGTCAGCAACACCAAGGCGCTGCTGGCCTTTCTCGGGGAGTTAGGGTGGATCGAATAAAGTTCCCACCCGTACGCAAAATACGCGCTTTGACGTGGAGTTGCGGACACCAGCCCGCTATACAATACAATACAATACAATCTTTATGTTTGGTACGGGCATGAAACATTGAATTATAGCATAGTTTTTGTGCTGACTGATTATCATTGTACGAATTTATCTTACAATTTACTTGAAGGCATTAATTCAAAAAAGTACGTAAAAACAACACTTCTTTGCAAGCATCTGAAATATGCTTCCTGTGAACTTTCATCCCCAGTGTTTTCGTCTGCCATACATGTCAATTCTGTTTGTGAAACAACATGAACCACCCGATTAGTATCATTATCTGACAGATCCTTTTTCGAAAAACAATCTTTTAAAAACCTAACATGGTGTGCATTTATGCAATGCCCAAGGTTCTCTGGATCCATGAGTTTATAACCCTTTGTATTGTTGTAGTAACCTACAAATATATAAATCTTTGCCTTCGAATCCAGTTTCATTTGAAGTCAAAGCATAAGCCAAGCAACCAAATGTACGAAGGTGACTTACATCTGTCTTTGTATTAGTCCATTTCTCCAGTGGTGTCATGCCCTTGACAGCTTTTGTAGGTGAGCAGTTCCTCAGATACACTGAAGTGTTTACGGCTTCTGCCCAAAAACGTTTGTCAAGACCAGCATCTTCTAGTATACAGCGAGCTTTGTCCATGATGGTACGATTAGCTCTTTCTGCCACACCATTCTGTTGACTACAGTGCGGGACAGTCGTTTGGTGACGGATTCCTTGCTGCTGCAGAAACTCCTGTTTTTTTTTATTAATATATTCACCACCATTGTCGCTACGAATAGTTTTTATTTTCTTATCTGTCTCATTTTCAACAAGCTTTTTAAATATTTTGAATTTTTCAAAAACTTCACCTTTTGTTTTTAAAAAATAAACAAATGTTTTTAATGAACAGTCATCTATGAAAGTAAGAAAATAACAACCACCACTAAATGACTTCTCTTGCATTGGACCACATAAATCTGTATGTATTAAGCCTAAAATATCCTTAGACCTACTATGAGACACTTTTGGAAAAGGTAGTTTTGTTAGTTTTCCTTTAATACAGGCAATACATGATTGAAAACAAGTACTATCATAATTCATACCAATTACCATACCTTGTCTCATGACATTCATGCTCCTAGAGTTGAGGTGCCCCAGCCTGCGATGCCATACTTCCAGTGACACCTTGCTGCTTTGCTCTTGCTTTGACACATCACAGTCCAGTAGTGATTTACTGCTGCTGTCAGACACCATGCATTGAGGCTGCACTTCACCATCAGCTCTACTGCTATTCCCTATTGAATCTAACTGAAAAATACCATTCACATAACTAGCTGTAGCAATGGTTTCATGCCCATCCATTATTCTACATTTTTTAGAATTAAAATTGACTTTATAACCTTTTCTTGTTAACTCACTCACTGATAAAAGGTTAGTTAAAAAAAAAAAAGTTTATTTCGGAACAATAACACAAGAATAAGTAAACAGTTAAAACGATGGTAGCTGCAAAAGTTTAAACTGTAGCGCAGCTGTAGCCTTCTCCAGGTTAGAATGGAATGATGTTCCATATAAAAAGTGGTTATAATTAATTCTAAGTTTAGGTACTTAATTAATAATAAAAACAAAAAATATAAGATAAAAAAAGAGAAAAGAAAAGAAGTTGACAGTTGAGGAATGAAATAAACATTAGTTATTGTTCTAAAACGAATGATAATCTACCAATAATATGACTGAGGTTTTTGGTGAAATAAGTGCAATAGTAGCTAGTGAGAACATTGAAACCTTGTTTATTTTAGGTGATTTTAATGCTCACCCTCACGAATTATTTTGTAATGAAATGATTAACTTTTGTTCGGATCAGGCCTGGATCTGTGCCGACTTGGAAAAGTTAGGCACTCAGAATAATACTTACACGTTTGTTAGCGAGGCTCATGGCTGTAGGCGATGGCTGGACCACTGTGTCGTATCATTGTCGGCCTGGCGAACTGTGGTTGGGGTACGTGTCATAGAAGATGTTTACTTGTCGGATAGCCTTTACTCGTTAGTTGTGACATAACTGTGGTAAGGCCTAAGTTGATGACGAGCGACATGCGGCGTGACTCAGTTGTATGGGGGGGGAGAGATGAAGCACAAATAAAAACTTACCATGATCTATGTAACAACGCTTTTAGAGTCATTGATTTTCCCACAGAATTCACGGAATGCAGACACATGCGGATGACCAAAAAATGGTTTTGGATAGCTTATATAATAATATTGTGGAAACCCTGAGTAACGCCGCTGTTAGGTCTAGTGGGAAGCGTGACCCTAAATTAAATAAAAATAGGCACTTGTGTGGCTGGAATAAGCATGTCCATGAAGCTCATAGAGTGGCCAGGGTCCATTTCGAAACGTGGATAGCTTGCAACCGGCCCACTTCAGGCATTATTTATGACGAAATGATCGAGTCGCGTAAAGTATTCAAAAGTCGCTTGAAGTGGTGCCAGAATAATCAAGAGCAGCTTAAGATGGACATTCTGGCTAAACACAGATCGGCAAAGGACTTTTCTAAGTTCTGGAAAGCTACTGGAAAGCATGAAGTAAAGCCTGGTGAGCGTGAACGGAAAAAGCGAAGCAGTCGTTATAGCAAATATATTCAGGGATCATTTTATGGTGCCCTCCCCGCTGGGCCCTTCAGTGTCGTTTGTTAGGTCTGAGCCCGGATATGAGGGGGAGGAGTCGCCTGTACATTTTACGGCAAGTCAAGTGAGACGCGTTTTAAAGAGAATGACGGGCGGTAAATCTCCTGGTCACGATGGGCTTAGTGTGGAGCATGCTGGGGTTCACGTACCGAGGGTCCTGGCCGTGTTATTCACGATGTGCTGGAGTCACTCGTACTGACTACAAGACTTAATGAAAACCATCGTAGTGCCTATTGTGAAGAACAGGACTGGGGATATCTCGGACAGGGGGAACTATTGGCCCATATCTCTAGCAACGATCATTGCTAAAGTGCTGGACGGTGTGCTTGATTCCTACATAGATAAATACATAAAATTACATGAGGCGCAGTTCGGGTTTAGGCCTGGGCTATCCACAGAGGCTGCCATCGTAGGTCTCAAGCATACTGTCCAATACTATATGGACCGCAGGACACCGGTATATGCGTGTTTCCTTGACCTCTCCAAAGCGTTTGATCTTGTCTCATACGATGTGCTCTGGAGAAAGTTGGGGAATGCGGGTATACCGGTTGGGGTGCTCAATTTGCTGAGGTATTGGTATTCCCACCAAACAAATTTTGTGAGGTGGAATAATACGCTCTCTGAAGCATATACGTTGGAAAGCGGGGTGAGACAGGGAGGTTTGACGTCACCCAAGCTTTTCAACCTATACATAAATGACCTCATCGTCGAGCTCAGCAGCAAGCGTGTCGGTTGTTCGATAGATGGCGTCTGCCTCAACAACATTAGCTACGCGGACGACATGGTGCTTCTGAGCCCGACGGCGAGAGGTCTTGGAGAGCTGTTAAGGGTATGTGAGTCCTATGCTGCTGCACATGGTCTTATATACAATGTCCAAAAATCCGAATATATGATCTCTAGGGCCGCCGGTGAATGCCCTGAGTATTCTCATAATATTACCCTAAATGGCTTGTGCATAAACCGTGTCACGAAATTTAAATACTTGGGGCACTTAATTACCGAGGGTCTTGATGATGATATGGACATTGAGAGGGAGCGCAGGGCTTTAGCGGTCAGAGGTAACATGCTGGCCCGCAGATTTTCCCGCTGCTCTGAACAAGTAAAAATAACGTTGTTTAAAGCCTATTGTCAAAGCTTTTATACGGGAAATCTGTGGGTCAAGCACACCAAAAGATCAAAGATCTGGATGTCCTGCGCGTCCAGTATAACAACATCTTCAGGATGATGTTGGGGCTGCCTCGCTTCTGTAGTGCATCGGGGATGTTCGCGCTGTATCGAACTGATGGCTTTCATGCCGTCATTCGCAAGAAAACTGTTTCCCTGATCTGCAGTATGCGTGGCAGCTGCAACGGAATTCTGAAGACTGTTGCAGACAGGATCTCTTCTCCGATATGGGGGTAATTTGAATGCTTTAATTTTAATTTTATCTTATTGTATTTCGAAGGTTTTAATTTTCATTGTATTGTATTTTAAATTTGAATGTTTTATTTATCTTTTTTTAATTTGGAATGGATTTTAAATTTATCTTGTTTTGATTCTGATTATTTTATTGACTAATTATTTAATTGATTTTAATAATTTGATGTAATTTATTTTTGAATTTCATTGTTTTTGTGATAATTTATTTCATGTTTTAATACTAATTTTTAATTTCACAATGCTGACAATGCTGACAATAACACCTTCTTCTTGTCCTTGACATTACCCACTGGAGTCGTAGAAGCAGCATTCTTAGGACAATTCTTCTTTGTGTGTCCTGGTTTCTTACATCGGTAACATTTGATCTTCTTGATAGTAGTCAAAGCCGATGCAGTCTCTGTCTTGTCATCTCTTCTGTGAAACTCCTGTAATAATTTCATTTTCACAGTTTCACTGACAAGCTTGTCACTGGAATTCTCCAACGCCATGATGAGCGGGTCGTAATCGGATATCAGTCCGCTCAACATGATGACTGCTATGAAGTCATCGTCTAGTGGAGTTCCTATGTCATGCAATTGTCAGTGCAATTTTATTATTTTTATTTTAATGTAAGTTTCCATGTTACAAGCATTCTCTTCGAGCTTAGTTCCAAAAAGCAACCGCAGTAATCCTAATCGTCTGCACAGACCCTTGTCCTCATACGCCTTTTGTAGATTTGTCCACGCTTCGTAAGCAGATTTTGCGTTACGCACAAGCGAGAAAGCATTGGGATGTACAGAAAGACAAATTTTTGCAAGCACGCGCTGATTTTTCCTTACATCTTTGCTTCCGTCGGTGGATTCGATACATTCGAGTAGGTCCTCGTGCATCAGGAGCATCTTCATGGAAAACTTCCAGTTATTGTAGTTTTCCGCCCCCTTTAGCCTTTCTATTGGAATTCCTGTGTGGTTTGCTTCGTTGGTCATGTTTTCTTCTATTATTGTAACATTTGTAACCAAAGGAAAAAAAACACGTGCCGATCGTTTTTTTTAGTTTATCTTTTCTTCTTACAAAAAATAACTTTCCTTATTTGAGTAGGTGTCTGGGCCCATAAACTGTTATTACTTATGTTTTCAGGTGTGAATAAAGACTTCAAATAAGATTACAATAGTTTTATTGCACGGACACATTACCAGATTATTCTATAACAGGGGAACGTGGTAAAAGTGACAGCTACTAAAGTTCCATAGACAAGCATCATAGACATTGGTTTCGTTCACAAACTCCATCATCTCCAACAGGTAGGTCCTGAGCGGAGCGAACCTGCGAGACCGAGTGAAGCGAAGGGTCCCAGGTGGCGAGCGAAGCGATCTGGCGTAGCGTAACGAAGGTTGAGTGGGTGAAAACTCAGGAGCGACGACAAGCAAACTTTAGGGTTATGTTAAATCAGGTTTTAGATTGTAATAAGGGTTTGACGTCCAGCTTGCTTCAAACCATACAATGATTTCCGCAATAAGCATGAATCGCAACCATTATCCAATTTACTAAGCATGTCCTGCGCGTGCTTTCTAACGATAGGATCTTCTCCCTCACGATTCATAAGCTTAATTAAACTCTCTCTTAATAGTTCTGGAATTTCCATGTAAATCTCTTCATCTAATGAACCATTTAAGTAAGCAGTATTAATATCTAATTGGTGAATTTCCAATTCAACAGCAAGAGCTATTAATAATCTGACGGTGTCCAGTCTAGCTACAGGCGCAAACGTTTTCTCGTAATCAACCCCATATCGCTGGTTAAAACCTTGAGCCTAGCTTTCTTCTTAAAAGTCTTGCCGACATTCTGTTTTGTCGTTAAAACGTAACGACAACCAATGATGTTTCTGTTTTTCGGTCTTCTAACGATATCCCATGTCCCTTTTTGAACTAGACTCCTAATTTCAGATAGTATAGCTTCCTCCCACTCTGGTTTATCATCACATTTCAGAGCATTTTTCAAACTCATTTCAGCTGAACCAACAAAATCTGCAGCATCATTTGAATCAGTAAAATTTATTGGTTGTTCAACTTCGGTCATTCGATAGATTTTCCTTGGACGGCCTGCACTACCTGTGCGTAATAATTTGGGTCTACCAGGAGCTCTTTTCATCATCCTTTGTTGATCAATTTGTCCACGCGTTCCAAGCGTTCTTGATTCTACTAGATGATGATCAATATTTGAAGGATTTGTCTCAGCATTCTGTTCGCATCCTCTCGATTCTACAGAGTATTCTTGACATTCGTACAATCATCAATAAAAGTAATAAAATATTTCGCACCTCTTACAGACTCACATCTCATCGGACCTACAATGTCAGAATGAATTATTTTAAGTTTTTCAGCGCAAGGACTCCCGGAATTAGAAAAAGGTAACGCGGTCATTTTTCCTTTAGCACATATATCGCAATCAAGTAAGCTCTGTACTTTGGTTGTGTCATTTTTGAAACCCAATTTAGTTAAAAGTTTATCGACATCCTTACCATTTAAATGTCCTAAGCGTTCATGCCAACTACGTATGTCGACATTTGCATTACTTAAACTAAATGAATATTCAGACCTATTTAAACATCCCTTTGCGATGGGCACTTAATTTAATGTTGCCGTTTTTGTCAATCACATTTGCTACACTGTGTTTAAATGTGACATCACAACCATCGTTGGTTAACTTGGCTACAGATATTAAATCTGTTCTTAGGTTCGGAACATAAAGTGTATCGCGTTATTCAATTGCGGTCTTCGAGTTTTTGTTACATGCCGACAACCTTACAGTACTTACCCTTACATTTTACTTCAGTACTTACATGCGTAGCTAAATTAAGTTCTCTGGTAATAATAGTTAAAGTGTCCCTGAACATACTCGCATCATTACAAAGGTGAGACGAGCACCCACTGTCAAAAAGCCAGTCATCTTTTTGTGCATTTACAGCATTACATACTTCTAAATCTGAAACATTAAAAGTAATTAGTGCTTCGTCCACGTCCACATGATGTGCTACTGCCACATCCTTTTGTACCTTCTTTTTGTTCGGACATTCTGATGCTTTATGTCCTTGTTCGTGACATTTAAAACATTTATATTTAAATCCTTCTCTACTGGTAGTTGGGTTAGTTTTGTTTCCAACTTTTGCGCTTTTATTTAATTTCTTAAAACCATTTTTCACATATGTATGCATGACGCCTTCATTTTGAGATCTATTTATCTCTCTGGATTCGTGCTCTTCTAATATTTTAATCTTCAATGCCTCTAGCTTCGGCAACTCGTCTCTCGACTCAATGGCACATCTAAAGCTTTAAAATTTTTCAGGTAAACTATGTATATAATAACATTATAGACAGCAAGTCGTCGTTAATATGTATACTCATTTCTGCCAGTTTATCAACAGCGTCGAAAAAACTATTTAAATGATCTCGTACATCACCTGTTTCCGACATTTTGTGTAACATAAGCCGCTTTAGAAGTGTGGCCTTCTTAGCAGGTCGTTTCGAAGCATAAATAGAGTCCAATTTTAGCCAAACTTCTCTAGAAGTGATACAGCCCCTAATATGTCGAAGTTCAGAACCACACATCGACAAAATTAAATCCGCTTTGGCTTTTTCATCCTGTGCTTCCCAATTCTTAGCTTCTCCTATTTCTGACGGTTTCGGTAGTTTACCACTAGTAAATTTCCATCCATCATTTTTAATTAGGATCGCTTGGACCTGGATTCTCCAGCTGTCATAATTTTCTTTGTTCAGGGGCTCGATCCTAAATAAACTGCTCATCGTCGCTAATTTTTCACAAATAATTACTTAACTGGATAAAATTTTCTCTCCTGACGTACCTCTCCAGACTTTTCACTGGATCTTCGTTATTCTTATCCCTCTTTCGATCTCGGCGATTGGGTGTCTGGATGACTGGGTGTCTGGGCCCATAACCAATGTAGGATAAAAGAAACGAGGAGATAATAACTTGTTGTAAATATATTCAGGAGATCATTTTATATAAGAAAAGCACACAAAGAAGTGACAAGGAATCACAGCTGACCAAAGTACTACAGAACATACTTTGCTTAAATTCAAATTTACACCATAGACACATATACAGAAAGTTTGTATATCTAATAAGTATATTTTGACAGATTCGTAAATAAGTAACTACCAAACCTCCCCTTTTTGCCCCCCTTCCCTCCCCTCCCTATCGTATCAACAAGAAGACAAAAAGTATCTATGTAGTATATCAACTATCTGGTGTTCACGACACAAGCCTCGTTGCTTAGTGTGGCACCAGATGGCACTGTGTGTAATGTCCAGCGATATATATATACATATATATATATATACATATATATCTCGGAAACTAAGAAACCCATGTTTTGTTTTTTATGGATTTGTATAGAGGAGGCTTGGGAAAGTATAAACCATTTTTCAGAGTTGACCGCTTGCCCCCCTTCTCCCCGACTGTAGGCGGATCTCGGAAGTTAAGAGACTTGGAACATTTACTATTTCAGATTCATATTAAGGGGCCCTGAGTTGGTGAAAATCATTTTTCAAAACGCCCCCTCTCCCCCCCATTCACACCCCCCTCTTCACCTCCTTTTTTATTACTGAAAAATCTTTTGATTCTTACCTAAAACTATCAAGGGGCGTTGAAATTTGTATACCTTTCCCTTCCCTCTCCATCCTCCCCTAAAATTGAAAGGGCTGTAAATTCATAACGGTTTGAGATAGCCATTAGGTATATAAACAAATATTACAGGTCAGGGCTTCCCAAACTGTGCGTCGCGACGCCCTGGGGCAATTATACCAGGGGCGTCGTGAGGCGATCTAAATAGGTTGGCTGTCTGTGTACAACCATCGACAAATCGGGAAATCCCCCTTGGCCCGCTTTCAGAAATTACACAAAGCGATCGCTCTAACGTACGAGTCACTGTTCTAAGCTAATCGTCCTTCGTAAGAAGTGTTCCTGCTTGTAGTGCCGGGCCGCTGTAAACGGGCGTCGCAAAAATATGACAACTTCCCTAATAGGGCGTCACATTTAAAATAAGTTTGGGAAGCTCTGTTATAGGTGTTGAAACCTGTGCGGTTGTGGTACCAGTAAAGCGAAGGGCGAGTAAAGCGAGACCCCGTAGCATATGGATAAGTTTACGATAGCTCTCCGGTGATAGGTAGGTCCTGAGTGGAGCGAACCTGCTAGGCCGAGTGGAGCGAGGGAGGAGGTGGCGAGCGAAGCGAGCCGGCGACCTCCGTAGCGTAACGAAGTTCGAGTGGGTGAAGCGTAACTCAGGGGCGACGACAAGCAAACAAAAGGGTAATGTTTTTTTTAATGGAAAAAGGTCTGAGTTAAGGTTTTAGATTGTATCAGGGGTTCTTAAGGGGTTTTTAAAATCTTTAAAGTGCTCTAATGGATTTTAAAATTCTTTTAACAAATCTAATAGATTCTCAATTTTTTAGTACTTCAATTACTCTTTTTTTTATTAAATTAGTTTTTAAAACTTTTTATTGGTTCTTAAGAGTTTTCATACTGATTTAGGGGTTTTTTTTACTGCTGTAAGGGCGCTCATTAAGGTATTCAAAATGTTTAAAAGATTTTATTTATATTTTACAAAATCTGATAAGGACTTTAATGGATTTCCCAATATTCACTTAAGGATTTCTAGGGATTCTCAAAATTTTTAGGGGTTAAGTGAAACATCTACAAGGACAAGCACGCGAGGTGCTTGCACCTCGCGCGACACGCAAATACTAAAAGCCACTCACTGTCTGATTGACATTTCGATTTTGGAATGGGTGAGAGATCCCCATCTCTCACCCATTACCCATACACGCAACAGCTAGTATTATATAAAACTACAAAGCCACTCACTGACTGATTGACATTTCGATTTTGGAATGGCTGAAAAATGGGTTAGGGGTATGTTTTGCAATAATGTATAAAACCATAGAGTAAGTAGAGGAGATTCAAATCCAAGATGACGGCCGCGGCCATTTCCGGTTTCGGTGGGGAAAAGACTTGGACGGGTTTTGACTCGTAGGTCCCCTACAAAATCTAGAATGGTTTAAAAAAAAAAGTAAAAAAAAAAAAAAAACCCGATGGCGGCTGCGCTGGGACGTTTTGAAATCTTCGACTTTTTGCACTAAACTTTGACAAATTGTTTTGTTCTACCGATTTCAAAAGTTGGCCACACCGAGCACACCAGTCGGTGGCCTATATCCTTGAGACTTTAGAAAAATTGTGACTTTTGTTAAAAACAAAATGGCGAGCCTATGGCGGCCATCTTGTAAAATGTTGGAATTTTCGACTTTTTTTAAATTCTTTTTTCGGGTAGTTGGCAACATCCGACGGGTTCAAATTGTACCAAGCGGTTGTGTGTTTCGTTGAGGAGTGTTGCCTGGTGCAAAAAAAAATCCCCATTTTTAGGGTATTTTCCCAGTTTTTCCCAAAAACATGAAAAGTAGAAATAACGACATTTTGAATGGAGATTTTGACTAGCCGGCAACATTGGGGTCCCCCAAATGACATTTGACCATTTTCATCATTATCAGCTGATAACCCCGAGAGCCATTGTGGCTTGAATTTTCTGGTCAGACCCGACTTTGGCGAGTTCTTTTGTTCTACCAAAGTCAACGTACAGCCACCTTGTTTTTACTGACAAGTAGTTTGTATCCAGGTTACTTTAGGAAAATTGTTATATTTCAGAAATTCAAGATGGCGGCCGTGCCATTTCCGGTTTCCGACACCTCACTCACTGACATAATGTTCTCCCAGGTGGTGGAGGGGGAGGGGGATATATTTTGACAGATTCGTAAACAAGTAACTCTCACGAGTAGGGGAAATGTGCCAAAGCTCCCCTTTTTGCACCCCTTGCGCCCCTCCTTATCATATCTCATAAACTCAGAGACCCGTATTTTTTTTTTACGGATACGTCTAAAGGAGGCTCGGGGAAGTATAAACCATTTTTCAAAGTTGCCCCCCTTGACCCCCTTGTCCCCCCCCGCCTTTAGGCGAATATCGGAAGTTAAGAGAGTTGGAACTTTTTTTTAGATTCATAAAAAGATATTCAAAATATTTTTTTAAAAACTCCCCTCTCTCCCCCCTTCACCTCACACTCCATCGTATCTCGGAAACTAGGACACGTAGCGGCTTTTTGATTTTGACTCTATTTTATTATTGAGGAGAGTTGAAATTTGTATAACCAGCCCCCCTCCCAGACCTCCCCTAAAATTGAAAGTGTTGTAACTTCATAACGGTTAGAGATAGCCATTAGGTGTTTGAACAAATATTATAGTAGGCGTCAAAACCTGTCCGGTTATAGGTAAGTCCACGACAGGGGCGACGACAGGCAAACTTTAGGGTAATGTTTTTTTTTAATGGGAAAAGGTCAGAGTTTTTAAATTGTTCAGAGTTTTAAGACTGGCGATTTCATTT
Organism: Xestia sexstrigata; assembly: GCA_941918905.2. Lineage (NCBI taxonomy): Eukaryota > Metazoa > Arthropoda > Insecta > Lepidoptera > Noctuidae > Xestia > Xestia sexstrigata. The sequence continues at coordinate 11,129,139 of OW799225.2, forward strand.
GTTCTACCAAAGTCAACGTACAGCCACCGTATTTTACTGACAGGTATCCTGGTTACTTTAGAAAAATTGTGACATTTCAGAAATTCAAGATGGCGGCCGTGCTATTTCCGGTTTCCGAAACCTCACTCACTGACATATTGTTCTCCCAGAGGGGGCAAATAGGGGGTATATTTTGACAGATTCGTAAACAACTAACTCTCACGAGTAGGGGAAATGTGCCAAAGCTCCCCTTTTTGCACCCCTTGCGCCCCTCCTTATCATATCTCATAAACTCAGAGACCCGTATTTTTTTTTTACGGATACGTCTAAAGGAGGCTCGGGGAAGTATAAACCATTTTTCAAAGTTGCCCCCCTTGACCCCCTTGTCCCCCCCCGCCTTTAGGCGAATATCGGAAGTTAAGAGAGTTGGAACTTTTTTTTAGATTCATAAAAAGATAGTCAAAATATTTTTTTAAAAACTCCCCTCTCTCCCCCCTTCACCTCACACTCCATCGTATCTCGGAAACTAGGACACGTAGCGGCTTTTTGATTTTGACTCTATTTTATTATTGAGGAGAGTTGAAATTTGTATAACCAGCCCCCCTCCCAGACCTCCCCTAAAATTGAAAGTGTTGTAACTTCATAACGGTTAGAGATAGCCATTAGGTGTTTGAACAAATATTATAGTAGGCGTCAAAACCTGTCCGGTTATAGGTAAGTCCACGACAGGGGCGACGACAGGCAAACTTTAGGGTAATGTTTTTTTTTAATGGGAAAAGGTCAGAGTTTTTAAATTGTTCAGAGTTTTAAGACTGGCGATTTCATTTGTTCTACCAAAGTCAACGTACAGCCACCGTATTTTACTGACAGGTATCCTGGTTACTTTAGAAAAATTGTGACATTTCAGAAATTCAAGATGGCGGCCGTGCTATTTCCGGTTTCCGAAACCTCACTCACTGACATATTGTTCTCCCAGAGGGGGCAAATAGGGGGTATATTTTGACAGATTCGTAAACAACTAACTCTCACGAGTAGGGGAAAAGTGCCAAACCTTCCCTTTTTGCCCTCCTTCTTCCCCCTCCCTTCCGTATCTCGGACACTAAGAGACCTGTATTTTGTTTTTTTACGGATTCGTAAAGAAGAAGCTCGGAAAAGTAAAAATCAGTTTTCACAGCTGCCCCCTTTTGTCCTCCTTCTCACCCTCTTTAGGCGGTTCTCGAAAGTTAAGACACTTGAAACATTTTCTTTTTCAGATTCATATTAAGGGGTCCAGATTTGGTCAAGATAATTTTTCAAAACTCTCCCCTCTTCCCCCTTCACCCCTCCCCCCATCGTTTCTCGGAAACTTGGACACGTAGCGGTTCTGTTTATTCTTAACTGAAACTATTGAGGGGCGTTGAAATTTGTGTACCCTCCCTTCCCCTCCCCAACCTCCCCTAAAATTGAAAGGGCTGTAACTTCATAACGGTTAGAGATATCCATAAGGTGTTTGAACAAATATTATAGTAGGCGTCGAAACCTGTCCGATGGTGGTACCGGTACAGCGAAGTGAGTGTACCGTAGCGTGGGGATAAGGTCACGATAGCTTTCCGGTGGTAGGTAGGTCCTGAGTGAAGCGAACTTGCGAGACCGAGGGAGCGAAGGGGGGAGGTGGCGAGCGAAGCGAGCTGGCGACCTTCGTAGCGTAATGAAGGTTGAGTAGGTGAAGCGTAACTTGGGGGCGACGACAAGAAAGTTTAGGGTAATGTTTTTTTTTAATGGAATAAGGTCTTTTTTTTTTTTTTTTTTTCGGATAGGAAATCATCAAATGACTTCTCCCGCTCTGGGCAGAGCAGGAGGGTGTGTCAGACTTTTACTGACTAAAACCCATCCATGTTCCTTCATCGCCCTTTGTGTTCCGGGGCCACGGTATCTCTTTCGAACAGTCCCGCAACCCCGGCAGGCATCGGTCCTTGCGGACCCCTTCCTATTGCTGACTCTCTTTGAGGCGCGCGTGGAACACGAACGCGCCGTCGACACGGCCTGTCGTCATGAGACGGACGGACGGCGAGCTAGCCCATAGCCCACCGTCCACAGGCCCGCGCCAACGGTGGCCGGGGGCCACGTGGTGGCCCCCGACGCCCGGGGCGTCTCCCGCGGCGGCCGGGACGCTGTGAGGTTCTCTCCCTCTCACGTTCCGCCACCTCCTTCTCTAGCATTACTGCTTCGCAGAAGGAGGTGACGGCGTCCCATTCCGTCTCGCTCCGGACCATGGCTTGCACCAGGGCCGGACGCGAGAGGTCGCCGCCGCCAATCGCCGCTTCGAGGACACGGCGGTTCTCCGCCCACGCGGGGCACACCTCCACCGTGTCCTCCGGCCGATCCTCGCAATGGAAACACCCGGGCGTTTCCTCCCGCCCGATTCGGTGCAGGAACCTCCCGAAAACACCGTGTCCGGTGAGGACCTGCGTCAGGCGGAAGGTGAGGACGAATGGAATAAGGTCTGAGTTAAGGTTTTAGATTGTATCAGGGGTTCTTAAGGGGTTTCAAAATAAGTGCTTTAATGGATTTGAAATTTCTCTTAACAAATCTAATAGATTCTCAATTTTTTAGTCCTTCAATTACTTTTTTTTTATTAAATTAGTTTTTAGAATGTTTTATGGGTTCTTAAGGGTTTTCATACTGATTTAGGGGTCCCTAAAGGTTTTTTTACTGCTGTAAGGGCGCTCATTAAGGTATTCAAAATGTTTAAAAGATTTTATTTATAATTTACAAAATCTGATAAGGACTCTAATGGATTTTCCAATTCACTTAAGGATTTCTAGGGATTCTCAAAATTTTTAGGGGTTAAGTGAAACATCTACAAGGACAAGCACGCGAGGTGCTTGCACCTCGCGCAACACGTAAATACTAGTTATACTATATAAAGCTCGATTACCACTCACTGACTCGCTCACTGACAGAATTGTTCTCCCAGACGGTGGATGGGGAGCGGGGTATATTTTGACATATTCGTAAACAACTAACTCTAAATAGTATGGGAAAAGTGCCAAACCTCCCCTTTTTGCGCCCCTTCCTCGCCCTTCCAATCGTATCTCGGAAACCAAGAGACTTGGAACATATTTTTTTTCAGATTCGTTTAGAGGAAGGAGGCTTGGAATAGTAAAAACCGTTTTTCAGAAATGTCCTCCTTGCCCCCTTTCTCCCTCCCTTTAAGCGGATCTTGGAAGTTGAGAGGCTTGGAACATTTTTTTTTTCAGATTCGTATAAAGGGGCAATGCGTTAGACAAAATCATTTTTCAAAGCTCCCCCCTCCCCCTCCTTCACGCCCCCTCTTTACCCATTTTTTACTACTTATATTTGTATATCCTACACTCCCCTCCCCACCTTCCCCTAAAATTGAAAGGGCTGTAACTTCGTAACAGTTAGAGATTAGCCATTAGGTGTTTCAACAAAACCTGTAGTAGGCGTCAAAACCTGTCTAAAAATTTCCCTTTTCAAAATTTCCTTCCTTCTCAAAATTTTATAAGGGTAAGGAATACTTCTCAAAAATACGAAACCCGTGAGCTGCGCGTAGCTCGCGCACCCACGCAAGTACTAGTTAAAGTATATAAAGCTCGATTACCACTCACTAACTCACTCACTGACAGAATTGTTCTCCCAGATGGTGGATGGGGAGGAGTATATTTTGACAGATTCGTAAACAACTAACTCTAAATAGTATGGGAAAAGTGAGAAACCTCCCCTTTTTGCGCCTCTTCCTCGCCCTCCCTATCGTATCTCGGAAACCAAGAGACTTGGAACATTTTTTTTTTAGATTCATGTAAAGGAGCAATGCGTTAGACAAAATCATTTTTCAAAACTCCCTCCTCTCCCCCCTTCACGCCCCCCTCTTCACCCCTTTTTTACTACTTAAAAATATTTTGATTCTTACTTAAAACTATTGAGGGGCGTTGAAATTTGTATACCCTACCCTCCCCTCTCCACCCTCCTCTAAAATTGAAAGGGCTGTAACTTTGTAACGGTTAGAGATAGCCATTAGGTGTTTAAACAAATATTATAGTAGGCGTCGAAACCTGTTTGGTGGTAGGTAGGTCCTGAGCGGAGCGAACTTGCGAGACCGAGTGGAGGCGACCGTAACGAAGGTCGAGTGGGTGAAGCGTAACTCAGGGGCGACGACAAGAGAGAGCGACTGTCGCAACCCCGTGCAGGGCACGCCACGATAGTGGCGATAAGTCCCCTCTTTGAGGAGTGGCTGGAGAGACGCCACGGCGTCCTCACCTTCCGCCTGACGCAGGTCCTCACCGGACACGGTGTTTTCGGGAGGTTCCTGCACCGAATCGGGCGGGAGGAAACACCCGGGTGTTTCCACTGCGAGGATCGACCGGAGGACACGGTGGAGCACACGGTGGAGGTGTGCCCCGCGTGGGCGGAGCACCGCCGTGTCCTCGAAGCGGCGATTGGCGGCGGTGACCTCTCGCGTCCGGCCCTGGTGCAAGCCATGGTTCGGAGCGAGACGGAATGGGACGCCGTCACCTCCTTCTGCGAAGCAGTAATGCTAGAGAAGGAGGTGGCGGAACGTGAGAGGGAGAGAGCCTCACAGCGTCCCGGCCGCCGCGGGAGACGCCCCGAGCGTCGGGGGCCACCACGTGGCCCCCGGCCACCGTAGGCGCGGGCCTGTGGACGGTGGGCTATGGGCTAGCTCGCCGTCCGTCCGTCTCATGACGACAGGCCGTGTCGACAGCGCGTTCGTGTTCCACGCGCGCCTCAAAGAGAGTCAGCAAAAAGGAAGGGGTCCGCAAGGACCGATGCCTGCCGGGGTTGCGGGACTATTCGAAAGAGATACCGTGGCCCCGGAACACAAAGGGCGATGAAGGAACATGGATGGGTTTTAGTCAGTAAAAGTCTGACACTCCCTCCTGCTCCGCCCAGAGCGGGAGAAGTCATTTGATGATTTCCCATCCGAAAAAAAAAAAAAAAAAAAAAGGGGCGACGACAAGCAACCTTAAGGTAATGTTTTTTTTTTTGTGTTTTATCGGATTTTCCAATTCATTTAAGGATTCCTAGGATTCTCAAAATTTTATTAGGCTAAGAAATACTTCTCAAAAACACGAAACCCGCGAGCTGCGCGCAGCTCGCGCACCCACGCAAATGCTAGTTTCAATGTAAAGAGTAATATAAATAAAAACATTTAAAATAATCAATCTTTTCTACACATTTTTTTAATATTTTTACATATTTCTTAATTACATCGGGCTATGGGGTTTTTTTACGAGTTTACGCAAATACAAAATGACCATTTACAGACCAGTACGCATTTCAGTTTCAGACCATTACCTACTTGTTGTATTTTCTTGTGCGGCGATGACTTCTTGGTAGATAAATTTCTTTTTCTAAGTTTTGTGAGTGATCCTGTTTTAAAATTTATAAAATGAGTTAGGGGATCTTGCGTTTCATATGTATTTTTCATCGCCCGTCGTAAAATTCCTCTATGGTAGTTTTGTTTAGCAGGTGACGTATTTAAATGTTCTGCTAATTGCAGTATCAGTAGCCAGAAAATTACTGAAACAGGAGATAATTAAAGTTATAAGATTAAAACACACATACCTACATAACATGTACGAACATGCCCAAAATTTGGGTGTACTATCAGGTACATCTCTGCCTATCCCACCCAGGATTGATGTTATCCATACATCTATACAAATACATATAATATAAAATGGACGTGTCTATTTGTAATTCCAAAGTAACAGATTTCTACTGAATGCAGGAGGCCGGCGGAGGCCCGGCACTTCGGGGACAGAAGTCAAAGAGTGTTATCTATGAAAGTTGTTTAGGGTACTTATAACATTTTTTTTATTTTAATTTTTGTCAGCGTGCCTTTTACTGGCAGATAGCTGATGTTATAAGGAGTAACTTGGTTTCTTTTATTTTAGACACAGAATGAAGGTTCAGCGTAAAAAAATTAAAACCCTTTGATTTGTTAGGAAAGTCCAATACAAATGGGAAGTCATATTTTTGTAATAATAACACAGACGAAGGTCGCGGTGAGTTAAGAAAGATAGTGCTCCTGTGTTTGTGCACACTCTCGTGCACTACAATATTTCCTGCGACAATGTTTAGTCTCCTCTGAGATTGGCGCCATGACCGAAAATGGATTATGTACTATAAATGTGATAATATGTGTGCTGTGTAAATGTGCTAACCAATAATGTTTCAAACTTACGTGAAAACAAATTCATAGCTCTCAAGTGATTTCGCTCGTACTATTTGAAATGGCTCACAAGTCAAAGTAAAATTGATTTCAGCTTAGCCTTTTATAAGTTGTCGTAAATCAAAATGAATTGTTTTTATGATTGAGTCAATTATATTTCCATGTCTCTTAATTGCTTTATGATTCAATATTCTTAATTAACCCTTAATCGGCTATGGCGTCTAACAAGTTCATTTTATGAAATCGGTACAGGATTGTAGTGCGATTTAAGAATAGAATATAAAAAAAATAAACGGGTAGGAAGATGTTTTTTTACGGTGGTAAATTATCTCCATATATCCATCAAAGGCAAATTTTGTGGGAAATTATTTCCCCATATCCATGATCATATAAGTGGAAAATAATTTCCCACTTGACTGGCTAATGCCTTGGAAGGTGGCGCTGGCGTCATTATCTGGAAATAATATTAGTGAATTGCAATTAATGTTTAAAAAAAATTCAAAAAGACAAAACATCTTCGATATAAAAAAAATCACAGATCTCGTGCTTTATACGAACTTCGGGTACATTGAGAATGCTCTTAGGCAGGCTTTTCATTTTGTACGATGCCTAATCTAATAGATTAGACTTAATATATTTAGTATCGTCTTTGAAGTACATAAAGCTCAAATGCACGATGTAAAAAATCCGCAAGGTAAAAATATTAATTTTTTTGTTCGATTTTGAAGGAGGAATCACGAAGGGTTCCGTACAATTATCTATATGATATTAGACAAAACGGCAAAAATCACGTTGGTTGTATGAGAGCCCCACTTAAATATTTGTTTTATTTTAATTTAATTATTTATTTTTAAAGTGAATGTACAACTTAATATTGTGTGAATATTTCAAGCGCCTGCCTGTTGCCGTTGTTAATATCGAGCTAAAAACGGCAAAAAAATGGGAGGGTATGGGAGCCCCCCTTTTTTTTTGGATGGGAAATCATCAAGTGACTTCTCTCCCTCTGGGCGGAGCAGGAGGGAATGTCAGACTTTTACTGACTAAAACCCATCCATGTTCCTTCATCGCCCTTTGTGTTCCGGGGCCAAGGTATCTCTTTCGAACAGTCCCGCAACCCCGGCAGGATGGGAGCCCCCCTTAAATATTTATTTTATTCTGTTTTTAGTATTTGTTGTTATAGCGGCAAAATACATCATCTGTGAAAATTTCAACTGCCTAGCTATCACGGTTCATGAGATACAGCCTGGTGACAGACAGACGGACAGACGGACTAGGAATAGGGTCCCGTTTATACCCTTTGGGTACGAAACCCTAAAAATGACAATTATCACACTCGGATTCGCCTCGTGTGATAAACCAACAATTGCATTTAACTAGTATTATCGTATTGATATCTCTCTATTTCTGGAGGTAACTTACCTACGTTTATTAATTATGAGCCTGTATTGTCCCACTGCAGGGCAAAGGCCTCCCTACCCTTTTTCCAGCACTCTCGGTCTATTGCCTTTTGTTGCCATTCCTTCTCCCACAAAAATAATTTCAAAGAATTAATTTAAATTAACATCATTATAAAATTAAATTACAATTAAAATTACGCCACACAAAGGGCACCCTCCTGCCTAGATTATTATTGATACAGAGATAAAGTTTATTTTTAATGTATCTCATTTCAATACCCCGAGTGTATTTTTTTATTTTTTTTGATATCAAATTTAGTTTTTGAGATACAGTTGATTTTATGCCAAAAGACCATTGATTTTTTTTTACAGTTGATTTTATGTCAAAAATTGATAATTTTTTCACATTTTTGCGATTTTCAAAAAAAGTTTACTACGTTTTCGTTTTTTTTTTACTATATTATAGCCTTTGTCAATACGCTTGATGACGCTTTGGAGATGTACGGAGGGCAGGCTTTAGGAGTAAATGATACAACGAGTGCTGTTACAATAGTGCCTTTAATATAATAGAACATTTATTTATTTATTGATGATTAAACGAACTTACCTGTAAGTGAAGTTCTATCATAATTATACGAAACGCCTCGTCCGAAGAGATTAGTAGTTACATGTAGTATCGCATAGAGGTCGCCACTTCGGCACTAGTTGAGAATATTCCATTCCCTTTTTTTTTATGTGGGTAGGTAGTGTAGGTACTCATATTACTCGGTGCCCGCTATTACGCTGATTCCTCATTTAGTTTAGAGTAAGATCCATAAATCATTGATGTATGTATTTCCTAAGAGATTAGTAACGGGATAGATAGGGCGGGCGGGCAGTTACTAATCTCTTCGGACGAGGCGTTTCGTATAATTATGATAGAACTTCACTTACAGGTAAGTTCGTTTAATCATCAATTATACTTCACGCCTCGTCCTCAAGATTAGTAGTTACAAGTAGAATTTGAGATTAAGTGAGGGAAATATCATCAATGATCCAACCTTTTAGATAAAAATAAAAACGTATGTTTATTTTCCTACAAATTATGTAACCTCTTTGTTTTAATTTTACAAATTAAAAATTGTATTAGATCACTTGAATATAATAAATTTCTTCCGTCTTACATAACATGAATACAATTATTCTTATAATAATGACAGTTACAAAATAGTAATATAAATATTTCCTGCTACAAAATAAAGAAATTTCTTTAGCTATTGATTACCGAATGAGCCAAGGATGTACAATCATTGTTCAAAATCGTTCTATTGTAGAACCTCGCAAACACAGTTGAGTTGCCGCTCCAGCCGGCTGTGTTGCGGATAGCATCGACGCTTACACCGAGTGAGTGCGCGCGCGACGTGCTGGCGTGCCTCGTGCTGTGCGCAGAGAACACGGACGTGTCGATCCCGCACTCACTTAGTGTCGTTTTTACCCAGCGGCTGAGGGTTTGGGTGCCGACTGCTTTGTGGGGCTTTTTTATACCTACGAACAACAGGTCAGATTTTCTAAAGGGCGTCGATTTATTTGTATAGCAAATCAATGTGGCAGCGGGACAAATTGCAGGTTTTTGATTAAAGAATGGAATGTAAAGCATTGGTTGTTTGGAAGCTGCTTTAGAAGTTTTAATGATATCTGGGATTCTAATACTGATGTGGTTTGATGAAACATTAATGTTCTTTATATTTATTTTGGATAAGGTTTGTAATCTATGGGCGGTTGTAAGTGCTAGTAATGTGATTGTTTTTCTAGTTAATTTATCAAATGACAGCTCTTCATTTGGATAGCATTGACTTAGGTGGTCAAGTACGCAATTCGTGTCCCATGTGTAGCTATACCTTGGTAAAGATGGTCGGAGACGAAACACACCTTTGAAGAATCTCTGTATTCTGTCATCTTTAGATATAGGTAGGTCCTAATAAAATTGCGGGAGCCAATCTACAAGAATTGAGGGCACCATATTGCGCACCCTGGTGAAATTGTTTAGTCAAAAAATGAATGACAGTAGGAAAAGACGCGTTATACACATTGGTGTGAGTATGTTTACAATAGTTCCACCATTTCCTCAGGCAAGTGTCGTATTGCTTGAGGGAGTTGGCCGATAATGACGCCATCATTATTTCCAGTGAAGATGATGGTACGCTTCTTCTTGATAGTGCCTCTCGGATAAGACTGCAGCCTCCAGGGTAATCGTCTGGTGTATCCGACTGGAGCTGGAATGCGAGATTAAAGCTCGTTTGTGAGGTGGAAATGATAAAACTTTAGAGACTGTAAGGGCTTGAAAGACTGGATACCACGGCTGGGTGGGCCATGATGGAACAACTACAATACCTTTAGATTTTTCGGCGATTATTTTCCTAAGAACTTTCAAAATTATCGAGAAAGGGGGAAAAGCATAGAAATGCTTGTTTGCCCATGATATTGTGAAGGCGTCGATAGCAATTGCATCAGGATCCCTATGCCATGAGATATAAGCTTCACATTTTTTATTTATGCGGCTTGCGAATAGGTCAATCTCGGGTGAGCCAAAACAACGAGTTATGTGATTGAAGGCCCTATCATCTAGCTCCCACTCAATGTCTGGGTGGTTTCTCCGTGACTCTGCATCTGCTACGATATTATTACTAGACTTTATATAAGATGCATAAATGTACAATCCTCGGTCCTCGCACCATTCCCAAATTTCTCTAGTGATTTGTGTAAGGTGTGGGTACTGAACACCACCCATCCGGTTGATATAGGCTACTGCAGTTGAGTTGTCTACGCGCAAAAGAATCTGGCAATCGGACAAGTCTTTTGCAAATATTTTTAGAGCAATCAAAGCAGCCAACAATTCAAGATAGTTGATGTGCTTTTTGCACTCGGTATTTGACCAACTACCACTGTATTGCCCATACAGGCTGCGCCCCACCCCGTCGTTGAGGCGTCAGAGAATATTTCAGTGTGATAGTCATCACTTCTTATGCGACGTACTGAATTCAAAATGCGATTAAGCCACCATTGAATATCTATCTGCAGTGAGTCGGGGATGTTTATGACTTTTTCATAATCATCATCTTTTTTTAGGTTAAGAAATTTGTAGCGCTCCAGCTCCTTGGTGTGGAGAAGCCCGTATTCTATTCCAGGGCAGGCTGACACAAGTAGACCCGTTAATTGAGCAAATTTCCTGACTGAACAGCGACGCAACTTTTGAAAGGCTTGTAATTCAAAACTGATGCGTGCCCTTTTTTCTTGGGGCAAGCTTAGGGTAAGCTCATGGGAGTTGATGATCATACCTAAATATTTACATTTCATGGAGGGTACGAAAATGCTCTTTTCTTCATTAAATGATAAATGATGTTTATTTTGCAAGTAGGTTTTTACAAACACTTTTACACGTAATTTTTTTTTTTTTAAACTTGATGATGAAGCCAAGTGAAACTAGTAATTTTTTGGTAATGTCGAGGTTTTGTACACAATCTGAAAAGGTACGTCCCAGATGGAGCCGATCGTCTAAATAAAGAGTCGAGAGCAAACCAGCGGTTCGAAGTATTTTTACTATTGGTTTGGTTATTTTCGTGAATACGAACGGGGCTGTATTAAGCCCGAATGGCAGGACGTTAAACTGGTACAGTTTTCGATCATAGATAAATCGAAGATATTTTTTGGAGTTCTCATGAATTTTTACCAAGAGGTATGCGTCCTTTAGGTCGAGGGTAGTCATCCAACAATCTTGTGTAACAAGTTTAATACTGCCGTGGTATAACTAAAATGCCGTTATCCGACATCTGGTCGATTTTTAACTTTTGATGCTATGTTAATGAGAAAAAAAAAATCTATCGATCTGTGTTTCCGAATTTTTAATACCTTGAATAGTTTTGGAAATAATTATTTTAAGAATGCCGTTAAGTGCATATTTTTCTCGTGTGAAATAATCAAAAATGTCATTAAGTAACTTTGTGAGTCTATACTGCCGCTAAGGTTCATCAACTCATATTTTTATTACAAATTTTTCATATGGTGCTTCTCTAGATTGCCGTTAACAGTATTTTGTTCAATAGAAATCGGTAAAGGTACTTTAACTATTTTATTGTTATATTTTTTTTTAAGATAGAAATTTACTTTTGTTAAGCTATAACGTCGTTAATTGAAAATGCTAGACTTACATGTGATTAACGACGTTTAACGGCATTATAGGTTAATATTTGACATCATTAAATTTTGACTTAACGTATGTTATAAGCCACTGGCGGCATTTCCAAAATTAAACAAAAATTAAATGTCCGTCAGTATTAGACTAAAATGATGTTATCTCACACTAATACACAACAAAGCCGTTAACTGATCTCGCGCGGGGCGGGGGGCAGCGCAAAATATTTTTCCTTAGCACTCTAGGATATTTAAAAAATAATGACAGGATCCTACATCTAACTTTTACTGATCCTTCAATAGATAAACGTGGTAAACACCAGAAAACCCCAACATTTGATCGTGTCATGATTTTCAAATATGTATTAAGTCATAAGATCTGCTTATACTTATAGAGTTTTAAAGATTTTAATCATTCGTTTTATTTTTGAGAAATGACAACACTGCCTAACTGTCAATGTTGTAGCGGGAAGGACTATAAAGCATGGCACTCGGCCGAGAGAGGTCGGTTCGTTGAAAGAAATTGTGGTGTTAAGACTAATAGTCGAATCTAAGTCTGATAGCCGATAAGTGTTATAATTATTGTACTTTGTATAAAATGTGAAGTAATATATGGAATATACCTAAGAGTGATTGGAGTTACAGTGGTTTTATTACAATCGCGATTTACTGAATCGTTGAAACGTTGAATCGTTTATTTAACCCTTTAGAACCACACTATAGGCATGAACATGCACCTCTGTGACGATATCTGCCAAGTGAAATAAACACAACTCAAATGCATAAACTTTTTTGTGAAACATACCCCGATAAAAATATTTCATACAGCTTATACAGATCACATGTAAAAAAAAGGAACATATCCTTTACCGACCTCGGCAACGACGAGTGCGAATTGTGTGAAGCTTATAATTTTCACAAAAAGGAAACATCACATGATGCCACTGTCCAAATACTTGAAGAGTGTAGTTTGTGTGGATTGGGGTAAACATCACCAAAGGTACAGAAAGGCACGAGATCTCTAAACAACACATAAAGAGGAACCACAAAATAATTCACAAATATGTTATAGTTCTGACCTCGAAAAAGTAATTATGTTACCCAGATTGGAGATGTTTAAAGCTGCAATTTTGAGTCTGCGTCTTACAAGGCGCAGACTGAAAATTGCAGCTTTCTTCTTCGAAACTGAAAAATGCGGTACGACTTTCCATTAACGGCCGTCGAATTAAGGGTGGGGAGGGGGGTGGGGGGAGGGGGGGGGGTGGGTACTACCCCCCCTTAAAGGGAAAAGTTTTTAATTTTTAAGTCTGAGGAAATTTTTCCCATTTTATGAATTAAAATTAATAGTAAGTGTAAAAAACCATGGGGGACCCCTTAGGGGAGAAGGGGGAATCCCCCTTCATCAAAAAAAATGGCACTGATTTAAAGAGGCAGTTGTAAATAGCGGTTTTAGTAAGTTAAAAATTATAAATGACACGTTTCATAACTACCAGCCAAACCCTTTAAATATTTTATGCATGGTCGAGGGTGGGCTTGGTCGACGGAGCTCCGCTTCGCGGGGCTCCTACTTCTGGGTGGTTTATAAAAAAATAACCACGAAGGGGATGGCTTCTAACCTAACCTATCCGAGTCGGGGTGCCCTAAAGTCCAGATTGCAATCAGTTTCTCCTATAAAGTAATAATAAGCCGCAGCTGCGGCTTGTTGGTCGCCTTGGGCGACCAGCCTCAGCCGCTGCGGCTCGTCCGATGCCTACGATTTGTTACAGCAGGCGGAAACTGCTCTCCCTATGCACCTCCAGCTCTATAAAAACACTCTAGGGGTAGGACAGACTCGTACCAGGTGGAGTCGTTGTCAATCAATTAGGCTCTTTGACATAAATTGAACCTAACCTATTTATGACGATGACAGTAACAGACAATACAAAATAGCGTCAGTTTTACGTTTCGTTCCACAAGCCGATAAAAAACGGTAAACACTTAACATTTTATTTTTTTTTTATTTCGTACTGAAAATAATGCTGTAATTTATATATAAACTGTTAAATATATGTGTGCATGAAAACTATTTAAACTAGTACAAAATATTATTATTTACGTAAATTTATATAAAATAAAATGTTACCAAACGTAAGACAACTTAACCGTTGGTGAAACGAAACGTTCAATAGCGAGAATTCTATATAATCTGTGGTAGGAATTGATATAAATACTGCAAAAATATTTATTTTCAACATTTTTTTTCTCAAAAAGTACGCGTCTCCGCATGTTGAGACTTTGCGTGTGTTCTTATAATAATTTAACCTTTCTGTAAAAAAAATATCAACCCCCAACTCGACGGCCGGCAATGGAAAGCTTAGCCAAAATAACTCTATATTACTTTGATCACGGCCACACTTTTATGAGCAGCGATCAAAATCGAAAAAAAGTAAAATTTTCGATTTTACAGATTTTGAAGAGTGTGTATCTTCCATTAATAAGTCAAAAGTAATCGTTGCCAGAAAACTTTTTGAATATACCAAATTATGTGTCACATCGAAAAATTCAAACATCCGACCCAAAAGCTTATTTATTAAATATGGTTGTTTTTTTTTTTTTCGGATGGGAAATCATCAAATGACTTCTCCCGCTCTGGGCGGAGCAGGAGGGAGTGTTAGACTTTTACTGACTAAAACCCATCCATGTTCCTTCATCGCCCTTTTTGTTACGGGGCCACGGTATCTCTTTCGAACAGTCCCGCAACCCCGGCAAATATGGTTAACGAATGTTTCACTCGTAAAAGCTATGATCTCATGTATAAGAATAATTTCGATGATACAACATAACTATACTAGGTACTCTCCGTTTCATGAATGATAAATATTTGAAAAACCCACGTATAATGGTATCTGAATTCAGGACTGAACCGAAATGTATCGAATCTAAAAGAAAAGCTGACATACTTAAAAACCTATCGAACATAATTCCCTCTCACAAATTGTTATTTTGGAAAAACTTACCAACAAAAGTAAACTAAAATTCCGGTACAAGTTCTGATTAAAGGAATAATAACCGGACTAATGTAAGTCTATTGAGAGTTTGAGACTGATTTACTATGATAACTAAATAATTATTTTTATTTTAAACTTTGACATAATATTTTAAGCCAGGTATTGTGTAACTGTGTTTAGATTTTGAATACCATGTCTTTAAGAATACATAAATATTAAATAATCAAGAAGGCTATAATAAATGTAGGTAAAAAGTTAATACTAAAATTTAAATAAGGAAAACTATTATTTTGTTTTTAGTAGAGATGATTTTTTTTGGATGATATTTTTTAAATGGTAATAGAAATTTGAAGTTTTAAGTTCAAGGAGAAGATTCAACTTAGTTTTGATTGTTTATTATCTCAAGTTTCATTAAAGCGGAATGTATGTAAATTTGATTTTATTAAAATATGTTACAAATTATATTATTTTGAAGTACAAGTAGTACCTTATTAAATTTTGATAAATAACTGATGTGATATTTAATTGTATTTGTAAAGAACTAAAAGTTCCTAAGAAATCTAGTTTTAACTGAAGTTTTGTCAAAGTTATAAGTATAAGCAAAAAGATACTCAATTTTGAAAAGCATTAAAGAAAAATTGACTAAAACAATGAATTTTATTAAAAAATTGCCTTAATTTTTAATAATTTTAACTTCATTTTGTACAATATTTATGGTTCACCATTTTTTGATACTGTTGCGCTATAATGCCGTTAAAATATAAGGTTATTAGTTTAACCGCGTTTTAGCTTAACAATGATTCATGTTTTTCCCATAAATTTAAATGCATTTATGAGTTACCAGACTTAAAAGCAGTAAAGTACCGTTAGACGCACTAAAGTCTAACATGAGTCAGTTCCATATTACATAATGTTAAGCTAAATCGACGTTATGTGCTATAACGACGTTTTAGATAATCATCGAATAGATTTTTTTTAGCATTTTAACAGACAATATTTTGCTATGAAATAGATACACTAAAATGCCGTTACACTCTATGTAGCGGCATTTTAGTCGATGATCCATAAGATTTCGGCAACACGGATGATAAACTAAAACGCAAAAAACGTTATTTCATGATTTTAAATTATATTTACGATATAAAAGGGCAGTCGTTCGAAAGCATTTGACTTGATCTATGTTTAGGTACCTCCAAGTCTCAAATAGGCGTTGTCATTGAAAAGTTACATCGGTTTAAATTTTTACCGCGGTTTTTGCATGTTATTCAAAACAACGGATTTGGTAGGTAACGGCATTATAGATATATCACGGCAGTATGTGCAAACCTATTCACTGCAAACCTACGTCTTGTCTTGACTTGAATGTGCCCTGGCGGTTTAGAGTATGTCATGCTCACTCAAATGTCTCGCTGATGGTGGCGCATGTGTCGGATCATTTAGTTCCCTTCAAAATGGTTGAGTTGAATGGTGCTGATCCACGCGTCATGTCCGTGAACGGGCTCTGTCAGTTGTGACTGGTCATCTCTTAGTTGCCATGGCTTATTTGAATGAATTATTTTGAATTGTATTTTTTTTGTTAGTGTGTTTTTGCTGTGGACACTTTTAACGTGCACATCTTGCTACATTGTTCTCACATAATATACCATCTCAACATGAATGATGTAACCAAGATTTTGTGACAGTATTCTGATTTAAAAGAGTGTCCATGGAGTTTCTTGCCCGTTCTTCTCCATAGAAATCTACGCTAGGGAATGGGCAACTACAGTACTTTCACAGTTTTTATGTCATTTTTTTTTTTTTAATCTTTATTTAAAGAGTTTTTTCGCTAATGCGAATATGACACTCTGTATGTTTATCAAAAAAAAAACATCATTAATCAGAGCTATGTTCTAGGCCTGTTCTTCAAAGCGGACTTAACCATATTTATTATGGGAATTATTTTATCTGATAGCGGGTTAGATAAATTTATATTGTGTATACCAATTTGAGATCTTAACAACTGATTCCGGGCACATCTCATCAAAATGTGGTATGTGTCTTCCTCCTCATTACATATATCGCAACCAGGGGATGGTATTTTTTTCATTAAGTGGCCGAATTTATTAAGAGGCATATGTCCCGATCGAAGTCTTAATAATATAGTTAAATCCACTCTGCCAACAGGACAATTATCAATCCAAGGAGAATATGAGGGCTGTGATTGGATTGTTCTATACCAGATTCCTTTTTCCCTGGAGCGGAGATCAAAGTACTCCTTCCAGTATTGTAAACACATATTTTTCAAAATTGGTACAAAGTCCATGTAATGTGGTATTGCATCAAAATCTGTGCCATCCGAACATGCTTGTTTTGCAAGCTGATCTGCCTTATCATTGCCGTCTATGCCTATGTGCGAAGGGATCCACTGAATGATTATTTGTTTATTTTGGGCTATGAGTTTTATAAGTGATTTAATTATTGTATAGGCTATCGGTCTACCTCGAAAAGTCGAGGAGCATCGAGCCAGGTGTTGAATTGAACTCTTTGAATCTGAATAAATGACATATTTGCCTTGGTCTAGAGATTCGATATATGATAAGGCTTCAGAGATAGCAACAAGTTCAGCAAACATGATGCACACATTGGTGGTGATTTTAAATTTTTATACTACCCTCGGTATTTTCGTCATAAAATGCGCATCCTATATGATCTCCGTCTTTTGATCCGTCTGTGTAAATTCTATAAAATTCGGAATATTTAGACATACATTTTAATGTTTCCTCTTTTAAACTAGACATATTATACTTATTCTTTGCTTTAGTTAATGAGTCAATATTAGTTTTTAAAACATTGGACAAATCAATATCAGCCATCCAGGTATCAAAGGAAAACATTTCTAATTGTTCACAAGAATGAATGGTAAATTCTTTTAATTTATCATGAATTACAACGAGTAATGGAACTTTTTTATTTGTTTTATTAAGGTAAATATTACTTAACTTTTCCAAAATTGGTATAACTGTATTTTCTTTATATGACTTTGTTTTTAACCAAAACTTTCCAGCCAGAAACCTTCTTCTTACTTCCAACGGTGGTAAACTAAGTTCGCATTCCATGACGTGTGTGGGTGTAGTCCTAATAAATCCTCCTATTACCCTCATGCATTGATTTTGTGCAACCTCCAATTTATTTAAATATTTTTTGGCACTGGTGTTATATAAAAAACTAGCGTAATCTAGACGGCTTCGAATAGTCGATATATATAACCGTCGTAGATGTTTTTGGTGAATACCCCAACCAGATCCGGACAAAACTTTAAATACATTAAGGAATTTGTGGGCTTTTTCGATAATTTCATTCAAATGTTTCCCCCATCTTAAAGAACAATCCATCCACAGACCCAAATACTTAACACAAACAACTATGGGTAAAGAAGTACCATTAACCTTAATATCAATCGGATATCTAGAATATTTCCTACCTTTTGAAAACAGACATAATTTACTTTTGGTAGAGGATATTTCAAGACCCAATTCTGCTAAAATAGATATAGTGTTATTCAGCATACATTGAATATCAGCTACGGCGTCACTAATATTTTTGCCAGTTACATACATAACAATATCATCTGCATATTGAGACACAGATACTTCATGATAAACTTGTTTACAAACTTCAATGGTTGCCACATTTAATAATAATAATAATAATAATAATAAGTCTTTATTAGGATAATACAAGTTTGACACATATTAAAGTACACAACAGTCACAAGGGTACAGAAAAATTAGCAAACAGAAGTTGTGTGCGAGAGATGAATAACAGTACAGTCAATACAAAATTTGAGCCCTGACTCCTAAACTAGGAAGATCCTGTATCTTATTATATACATTAAATAGTAATGGTGATAAGGGATCACCCTGGGCCAATCCGATTCCTGTGCTCCTGTGCATAGATATGGTGTCACTGTCACATTTAATAAGTAATTGTTGTAACATCACTAGTTAGTAAGTAATTAGTATGTACATCACTATACATTGTCTATGCTTCCGGTTGGTATCTGTCATTCCTCACTTGATCCAAGCCCGTCTGTGATACTACTGCTTGTTGATATTATATTAAGTCCGTCGTGAATAAACCTAGTCTACTCAACTGTATCTTTCATTTCAACAAACATAACATGGTGTCAGAAGTCATCGAGAAGAAATAAACGAAATCCGTCGTGAAAATGCCGAATACGAGTGGCGTCAGCCCGGTCGCTAACCAAGATGGCGATCACGAACAAGGCTTACGAACCAACATAAAACAACTCCACATCTCGTCAGATCCAGCGAATAACAATGCTGAGGCGTGGAAAAGATGGTGGCAGCAGATGGAACTGTATTTGTTAGCCACAGGCCTAGAAAAATCAAGCGAGAAGCGGAAAATTGCAATTCTACTACATTCAATCGGAGAGCGTGGTCTAAATATATTCAATACATTTAACCTGAAAATTGATGGGAGCACACTCGACGAGGTCAAGTCCAAATTCGACAAATTCTTCGAGCCCAGGAAAAATGTGACGATGTGTAGATATCGATTCTTCACACGCAGGCAGGAAAAATCCGAAAGCATCGACGATTTCCTCACGGATTTGGAAAATAAAAGCAGAGAATGTGAGTTTGGCACACTCAGGGAGTCGCTAATCAAAGATATTTTTATTGTAAACCTCAATATAGACTTGTCACATGTACGTCAGAGGTTACTGCAAGAACCTGATTTAACATATCAGAGAATGCAAGAGCTAGCGAGAACGCTCATAGTCGCACAGCAAGATGCAGAGAAAATTGTCAAAGGTAGCGGTGTTGCTGATGAAAATGTCATGCATCTTACTCGGAAGAGCCGTAGTCAAGGCAGGCAGCGAGCTTCCAGTCGCAGGTCAGCTTCGAGCAGTCGCCAGTCAGCTTCGAGCAGTCGCAAGTCAAACAACAACCACACCGGCGACTCGAGGATATGCAATCGCTGTGGGCAGTCTCATCGTTACAAGTATCCAGCTAAAGGCGTCCAATGCAGGTCATGTATATCTTTTGGTCATTTTGCTAAATATTGTCTTAAGAATAAAAAAGTCAGTCAGTTGCAATCGTTTAATTCAGATAATACTAGTCAAGAACATTTTGTTGGAATGTTGAGCAGTCAATTTAAGTCGAGTCAAAGTCAAAAAAGTCATTTAAATGGTTATGTAGATCAAAGTGTACATAGCAGTCAGTCACATTCACTCAGTCAAAACATAAAATCACACAGACACAAGGGCACAGTAGTATCACAGACGGGCTTGGATCAAGTGAGGAATGACAGATACCAACCGGAAGCATAGACAATGTATAGTGATGTACATACTAATTACTTACTAACTAGTGATGTTACAACATCCCCCTTGTTGAGTTCTAATTAGCTAATCTAAAGTAATCAGCTTTAGGAGCAGTCATCTTACAAAAAGACAAACCAATTGCATATAGTTCAAAAACATTAACAGTCACCCAGGAACGTTATGCCCAAATAGAAAAGGAGCTACTAGCTATTCAATTTGGTTGTGAAAAGTTTCACCAATATGTGTATGGCAATAGAGTCACAGTTCATACTGATCACAAACCATTAGTATATGTATTTAAAAAACCATTACACGATGTCCCAGCTAGATTACAGCGTATGATGTTAACCATACAAAAATATGATTTAGAAGTCATATATGTCCCAGGTAAAGAAATGTTTATATCAGACACATTGTCAAGAGCAGCTTTAAAAGACCATTACACACCAGAAAATGAATCAGAAATGTCTTGTCATGTCAATCTAATGCATGCTAATTTAGCAATCACAAATGAATATAGCACAAAATTAGCACAGGAAACCAAAATTGATGAATCCTTGCAATTATTAAAAAAATACTATTATGAAGGTTGGCCAAAAAGTAAAAACAAGGTCAGTCCATTGGTAAAACCATTTTGTAATATTCAAGGAGAAATCCATGTCATTAAAGACTTAGTGTTCAAAGGTTCAAAATTAATAGTACCACAGTCTATGTACAAGGAAATGTTGGAAAAAATTCACAAAGGTCACCAAGGTATAAACAAATGTCTAAAATTAGCTAAAGAATCATTGTATTGGCCAAATATGTCAAGTGATATAAAGAACTTAGTAGAACAATGTCTTATATGTGCAAAATTCAAACCATGTAATCAAAAGGAACCACTACAAAATTATGAAATATGCAAATATCCATGGCAACAAGTCGGTATTGATTTAATGCATTTTGATAGTTTAGTTTATTTAATTGTCACAGATTATTACTCTAAATACATAGAAATAGCGTTATTAAATAAGAACAGTACTTCTCAAAATGTAATTACTCATTTAAAATCCATTTTTGCCCGTCATGGAATACCATTGTCATTGGTGTCAGATGGTGGACCTCCTTTTCAGTCAATTGAATTCAAAAACTTTTTACAGGAATGGGACATAGAACATGTAGTCACTAGCCCATATCATTCACAGTCAAATGGTCAAGCTGAAAGTTCAGTTAAAATTATAAAAAATATGTTAAGGAAATGTAAAGAAAATAAAACAGATCCATATATAGCTTTATTACAGTACAGAAACACACCTAAAAATAATTTGTCATCACCAGCACAATTGCTAATGTCTAGAAACTTAAGAGATAACATTCCAGTGTCATATAAGAAATTAAGGCCAAAAGTAGTAACATTTCAGGATTATAAAAAGTCAGTTATGAAAAATGATGAAAATAAATCTAAGTATTATGATAGAAATACAAAGTCATTGTCAACGTTACATTATAATGATCATGTATACTTTAAAAGAAATCCTAAAAGTAACTGGGAACAAGCTATTGTCAAACAAAGAATGTTGAACAATAGGTCATATGTTGTTGAGGATGTCAATGGTGTTAGGTATAGGAGGAATAGAATTCACTTAAGGCACAAGTATTCTCATAACTTTGCAAACCCTCCTATGCGATCCAATTCGTCACAAGGGGGAGAGGAAGGTGACAGACAGGAGTCTGGACTTCAAGAATCCTCATCGTAAAAATCCTCAAGCGTCACAACTAGGTCAGGTCGTATTGTAAAACCTACAAGAAGGTTAATAGATGAAATAGATTAAATATAACTTAGAATTATTAAGAATGTTGTCTAGTTTTAATGTAACAATAAGTATCAATAAGGATGTTGTCATAAGTGCAGTTGTATCACATAGTAAATCTTTTATATTGTTTGTCAGGGGTCTAATTAGAACTCAACAAGGGGGATGTTGTAACATCACTAGTTAGTAAGTAATTAGTATGTACATCACTATACATTGTCTATGCTTCCGGTTGGTATCTGTCATTCCTCACTTGATCCAAGCCCGTCTGTGATACTACTGCTTGTTGATATTATATTAAGTCCGTCGTGAATAAACCTAGTCTACTCAACTGTATCTTTCATTTCAACAAACATAACAGTAATGACCTCTCTTTCAAAAAATTATATAAATAAGAACATATTTTAGAACCTGCTCCTAAATTATCTAGAATAATCAATAAATTGTTTATGTCAACATTGTTATAAGCATTATTTATATCTATAAAGCAAGATAACGTAAAGGAATTCGATTCAAAACCATACTGTATTTTAGAAACAAGACTAGACAGGCTATCCAGACATGAGCGTGTTTTCCTAAATCCCACCATGTTCTCAGAAAATACATTGTTTTTTTCCAGATACCATTCTAAACGTTTGTTAAGAATTGTGTGAAATGTCTTGCACAAGCAAGATATCAACGAAATAGGCCTAAGTGAATCTAATGAATCAGGATTTCTTCCAGGTTTTTTAATAGGGAATATACGGATGTCACGCCATTGTCTAGGAACAAAACCATTTTGTAAATATAAATTGTATAAGTTAATTTATATAATTTTAGCATTAGTTGGTAAATTTTTTAACATTGAAAATGATATACCGTCACACCCTGGAGCTGTGTCCGACTGTTTTATATTTTTCTCTAATTCATGCAAGGAAATACATTTTTCTAAAACTAAATTACTTGATTTAAATTTTGGCTGTTCGTTAATTACGTAATCTGGTGTCAGACTGTATAGCAATTTCTTTGCTTGGGATTCACTTACATACAGGTTACGATTGTTGTGATAACCCTTGAACCATTTCATTTTTCTCCACATATCACTAGAAGAAGTTGAATTATCAACGGATGAAACAAAACTTTGAAACGATTCACTTCTCCCTTTTCTTATGTCTCTTTGCGCGATGCTAATCTTAGATTGTAACACTGATAGATTATTAGGAGTCGGGTTATTTCTAAACTGAGCCAGTGCTAGCCTACGTTCTGCCACCGTCCTAGACAAAGCGGGACTCCAGTAGGTTTTTGGTCTAAAGCTATTGTAAGGATTTTGGTTAAATTTTATCACAGGAATGTGGAGATCCGCTGCTTTATTTAAAATATTCACAAACTGGTCGTATGTCTGTTGCAAGTCACACGTAATATTAAAATTGTTAAATTGCTCTTCTAGATATGAACTGTATTGCTGCCAATTGGCTTTTTTAAAGTTTCTTCTTATAACTGGTTTTTTTGTGGACGAACAGTTAGTAGAAATTTGTATGATGAGGTGGTCGCTACCTAGGCATTCATTGGTCACGGTCCAATCGTACTTAACAGCAATATCTGTTGTTGCGAGTGATACATCGGGAGAAGATCTTTGTAAAAATCCGTCTACCAACTTAATTCTTGTCGGAGCTCCATCATTCATCACTGTAAGGTTATGACACAACAGAGAATCAAATATTTGTTTGCCTCTTGTATCATTTTTATATGACCAGTTACTGTGGTGACCGTTCAAATCTCCTAGCAGCAAGGTTTTTTCATCACACATTGAAAAAATTTCATCCCAATCTTGTTGACAGGTACGAACAGAGGGAGGACAGTATATGGATATGATACGATTCAGAGACTCACAATTATAAATTTTAAGATGTATGATTTCGAAACCAGGATTTCGGGATTGACATTGAGCCATTTGAGCTTTAACTGAGTGGTGGACTAAGATTAAAACTCCTCCATACCCGTCACATCTGTCTTTCCGATATATATTATATTCACTTACTCGCAGGTTGAACTCCGGTTCTAACCAGGTCTCTGACAGTGCAGCAATATGTATTTTTTCTTGAGAGAGAAGGGCTTCTAATTGAGTAACTTTCCCTTTTAAACTTTGGCAATTCCATTGGATAATTTTTAATTTATATTTACTGTTATTTTTCGTCGCCATCGCTTGCACTTAAATTAAAACCTGTCAAGTTTAAAGTCTTATTTAAAATCAATTTTAAAAACCACTGAAATAGTATTTGGATGCACATTTTAATTTTATCAGTTATTGTATATTTTTGCTTAAAAATAATTGACTTAATTTTTTCTATTAAATCCCTAGTTTTGTTCTCTGTTTTGTCTTTTTTGTGGTCTTTAGATTTCTCGTTGTTTTCATCGCTTTTGCTGGTATTACAATCCGAGTCTGAACATATACATTCCCAGTCAAAGGATATGTCATTAATCCTTCGGCTATGTCGTTTTCCCTGAGTCTTTGAGGCCTCTAATTTGTTGAATGAAGTGGTGGGGACTACTGGATCTACGGTGTTTTTGGTTACTTCGGTTGACTTTGAATTGGCCGCACAAACTGAGGAGTACAATGGCGTCGATGGAAATGGCGTTGAATTTGTATGATCAATCTCAAACTGAGGTACAGATAATTGCACAGAATTAGTTGTATTGGAGGGTAACTCATCAGGAATTGGAGTAGAAGATGGAACGTACAACGTGAGGGCTTTTTTGTAAGTACAGTTAAACTGGGACACAATACTTCTAATTTTCTTCTCCTTTTCATACACAGGGCAGACTTTACTCAGTGCCATATGACCTCCTTTACAATTAGCGCACGTATATGAAGTCGTTTCACAGCATTCGTGATTATTACTGCATTTAGGGCATACAATTTTCTTGATAGGGCAAATCTTTTTGTAGTGGCCGAATTTCCAACAATTTGAGCATTGTGTAACCGGATAAACATACGGCTCCACATTTATTCTGACACCATACATATGAATATAAGCTGGTAGTGAGGACCCTTTAAAACATATTCTTAAGGTTTCACTCTCAATCCATCCAGAAGCATCTGGATTTCTGCGACTTAAGCGTTTTACAGCTATTATTTCTGTGACAGACGACAAACTTTCCATTATTTCTTCATCATTACAATCAAGTTCTATGTTTTTAATTACTCCGTAAGTTCTCTCTACCTCCATAGTTTTTGAGATAGTCCACTGCTTTTCCTTAAACTCTGTGCAATTCATTAAATTCTGTAATTCTAACTCGCTCTCAAACTGTAACATCACTTTAAAAGGATTGTAATACTTAATGCGTGTGATACGATTGATGTTGTTGGTTTGTAATAGTTTGGCTAATTTGAACTGTTTAGGTAAGGCTTCTTTACACATTATTATTACTTCTATTTTATCCTCTGATGCTCGTGTAGTAGAATCACTCAAGTTCTTATAACGCTTTCCAGTTTTCCTGACCTCGGTCCAGTCTTCATCTTTCTTTTTCTATTGGTCGTTTTTTTCCCGTTTGTACATTATTTGTTGGTTGGTCTTCAATGCTCGTCTCCATCTCATCTAATTGTATATTATTGTCTTCTGTTTCTTGTGTACTCGTCTGCACTATAATTGAGGTAATATTATTCGCTAATGTGTTGGTACTCGACATTGTTTACGCTGCGAGACCACACAGGTGGCCGGCCGGCGCATCGGCTGTTATCGCGCGGCGCACGGCGACCGTAACACGTGCGGTGCAGGTGGTGTCACAAAAAAATCGTTTATTGACTAGTATTTAAAATTAGATATTGTGCACGTCAATCTCGACCGTTGGACGAACACACACTGTTTTTATGTCTTGAGACTGGGACTGTAGCTACATTTAATTTTCATCTTTGTTTCGACAATTCAAAAGTGCCTGTAACTGGCTTACTTGAAACAAATGCTTTGATTTTGATTTTTGATGGGCCGGAGCCGAATTAAACTAGGTGAATTTTAACGAACCACTTAACGAATTTTAACAAACCACTAGATTTAATAAAATGTAACGTCAAAAAAATCACTTTTGATTGCCAAAAACAGTAAATGATCACCAAAATTAATCCCTATTTTAGCGTGAATTAAAAACCAAAAATAGTTAAAATTAGTTAATGATCATCATCATCATTTTCATCATTTCAGCCGAAAGACGTCCACTGCAGCTGGACATAGGCCTCCCCCAAGTGTCGCCACATTGACCGGTCCCGTGCGACTCGCATCCAGCGGATTCCCGCAACCTTCACCAGGTCATCGGTCTACCTAGTGGGAGGCCTTCCAACGCAACGTCTTCCGATTCGCGGTCGCCACTCCAGAACTTTTTGGCCCCATCGGCCATCCGTTCTGCGAGCAATGTGCCATGTGTGTGTGTGTGTGTTAATAATCACCAGAAATTAAACTGTTATGCTCTTGCATCCGAGTCGAGAGAGACCCGGTCGATGAAGCCCCGCTTCGCGGGGTTCCTACTTCTGAATGGTAAATTATAAAAAAAAAAGAAAAAAAAAACGGGGTGCCCCGAGTTGGCTTAGGTAAAACTAGTTTGTTAACAACCACCTCATTAAAATTTCGTGCTCAATTTACTTAATTTGGTGATTAATAATGATATTTTAGGTGATAGATGTTAGTGGTCTCAAAGTTATTTTTGGTGGTCATTATATTTTCCGCAATAATCTCCAGGAATAATACAAGGTGTAACATAATAAACTTCAACAATAGTCTCTCGGACCATGAAACTGAACAACTTTTGTTCAACGAGTTTTTGAAATTTGCAAAAATAAATACCTTTGTATGAGCTGAGCCTTACGCGTTCAGCTGTACTCAATACTTTTATTGCATTCCACATGTTACATGATTCCATAATTCATTCATTAACCATATTAATTAAAAAATGAAACATGATTTTTTTTCCCTTCCTTTATTTTTGTAAGTATACATTAACTATATTTTTAAATATTGCAATATAAAGGTATATTAAAAAAAAGAAATACATTTACAAATATTTATTTATTATATTTTATTTTATTTTTTGTTAATTGATTGATTTCGTTTTTAAATCACAGCCCCAAATAAATAAACTATAACACCATGAATGACTTTTTTTTGTCGTATGCGATGGTGACTTCGTGGTAGATGAATTTATGTTTTTGTTTCTCAGCAGCGGTGTGATGTTGTCTGATCGTCTATAAAAGCTATAGAAATGAGATAGGGGATCTTGTTCGACCTTAGAAGGCAGCCAATCTAGCGACTTATGTGAATTTATCAACGGCCGTCGTAACATTCTTCTGTAGTAGTTTTGTTTAGCAGGTGACGTATTCAAATGTTCTGGTAATTGCAGTATCAGTAGCCAGAAAATTACTGAAACAGGAGATATAGATAATATTAGATTAAACACACAAATATTCAAAAATTTGGGTGTACTGTTAGGTACACCTCGGCCTTACCACAGCAAAAAGATAAGCAGTAGTGTGACTCGGACGTGTCCTTGAATTAAATGCCTACTGCCGAACAGGGCTAGAGTTGCTACTACCGGGTATACTGTGAGGTTTAGGGGATCCTTTCTTTTTGTATAATGTTCTTTTTCCTAATATACTTTGGTATAACTGTTTTGGCATAATTTGTTTTGCCATAATATTACTTTGCCATTTTTTTTGGCATACAGTTGATACAGTTTACGTTGGCATAATTATTTTGAAGGGTAATTTGTTTTGGAATTAATTTAATTCGCATAATCTTACTAGGCAAAAAGACTATTTTAAAAGACTTACAAAGACTCACACTGTATAAGAAGAAAGAGATAGTGCCCCTGTGTTTGTGCACACTCTCGTTCACCACATTAATTCCTGCGTCAATGGTTAGTCTTCTCTGAGATTGGCACCATGACCAAAAACGGTCAGGAGAATTAGGTACTACAACAATTACAGTGTGAACCAGTATAGTGTAGGTAGTCATGTTTTGTACAGACCATCAAACTGAACCACTTTGTCATGGGACCATAAAACCATTAAATATGACCACAACCACAACTTTCCAGTTCATGCTGTATATGGCGCACTCAGATCGGCATCCCGTGAATATTGAGATCAATGCACTCTAACCAGCATCGTATCACCTCGGGATAAGCTAGTAAATTAGCTGGCGCTTACCCCAAAGAGAGTCCACTACCCATGCCAGTGACTGCCGTGAATGCACTGTACCAGGGCAACAGTTCTGACGACAGGTTATGTAGCTACGAAAAAGTGGATGGATACTTCGCACTCGCGTGTACTGTGTGTGCATTTCTTAATTGGCAGTCTTGTATCACCCAGCGCTGAACAAAAGCCTGCACCCTTTTGTGACATGTTTTCCTGTTATGTGTGAATAGAGTCAATTAATCAATAATGTATCAAACTTACGTGAAAACAAATTCATGGCTCTCAATTGATTTCGTTCAGTAACGTACTTGTAGGTACTATTTAAAATGGCTCACAAGTCAAAGTTTTTATTAAATTGATTTCAGCTTTGCTTTTTATACGTTATCGTTAATCTAAATTTATTGTTTTTATAATTAAGTCAATTATATTTCCATGTTTCTCTATCGCTTTATAATTGGGTGCTGAAACAGACTTTCTTTTTAATAGCAGTATTCGTGTATAAAAATTTACTTTGCCTTCTAAATTACTAAGTCCACAATTAACGAGCGTCTGAATCATAATATCTTAGCCACTAGTTATCTTCTATGTAACGGTCTCTAAATACAACTAAGCATGGTGGTTATTTTTTAGCATCTAAATTTGAAACATACATTCAAGCAGTAAACTTCTAAAGTATTAATATGACATAAAAAAAGATATTATAATAGCTTCTAATGTTTTTAACTCAGTACCTACGTTTAAAATGTAACTCGTCCCACATTAATTGATCGTCAAAATTTAGCTAAAATTTTCATCAAAAAGTAAATTATGGCTGCTAATAGTACGTAGAAAATACTGAGATGATAATACAAAACATTAAAAATAAGAATCCATTGATCCAAATGAGAATTACGCGGCGAAATATCCCCCATATTAAGGGGGACATTTTTTAATTATTTAAGCAAATTTAGAACCTGCAGTGTGCTACGACTCCGTGACGCGCGCTCGCTACGCTCGCATTTTACATTATTCACCCACTTTCTGTCACAAATGTCGTCGTCGCTCCGCTGGCCTTCGGCCTACGCTCCTCATGCCAGCTTGCAAGACTTTTAGGACAATTTTAGTTTCTATTTTCACGATAAAAGAATATGATATATTATTTTACACGCTAAGTTATAATAAATGATGTTCTCTGCGGAAGCTTGAATTATATTTTTTTGAAGACCTTGTGTTGAAGCTGTAAAACGTAAAATGGTGATGAGATGTAAATTCCGTGGCTGAATTAGTAAATTAGGTGGCAATGTATAAATAAGAAGGACGATAATAGAGAAGTTAAGATAATTGTTGATCTATATTTGACTACCTACCCTACCTGCCCTACCTGCCCTACATATCCTACCTACCCTACCTATCCTACCTGCCCTACCTTTCCTACCTACCCTACCTGCCCTACCTATCCTACCTGCCCTACCTGCCCTACCTACCCTACCTGCCCTACCTACCCTACCTGCCCTACCTACCCTACCTGCCCTACCTACCCTACCTACCATACCTGCCCTACCTACCCTACCTACCCTACCTGCCCTACCTACCCTACCTGCCCTACCTACCCTACCTGCCCTACCTGCCCTACCTACCCTACCTGCCCTACCTACCCTACATTTTGTACGGGAAAATATTTTTTATTTTATTTTATTTTTTTGTCAGTTTTTCAATGTTTTTGTTTCCAAAAAAAATTGGTCCAGCAAATCTCGAGTTATAAGTGTTCGAACAAACCTGACTTTGTTTTATTATATAGATAGATATAATTAACTTATAGCGATAGAACAGTTTAAGCGAATGCTTGAATGAGAGCTAGTGCTTAGTTACACGTGCCTAATAGTTTTAAAAAACTGTACTCAAGAAACAATTTGATGACTTTCCTGCCCACTTCAGAGATCCAAACCAAATCAATAATCACTTTTTGAGTGTTCCTGGTAACCCTGTCTGCAATACATCGCAATGCACCTTCTTTGAATCTCATAATTATGGTGATGATAGCTTCGCTTTTTCATTACAACCAGTAACTGCTGATAAAATTCTGCAATACTTCCGCCAGCTAAAATCTAACGCTAAAGGCTGTGATAAGGTCACCCTGAATATGCAATTGCTTACACTCCCACATACATTAAAATCCATCACCGACATTGTGAACAGATCAATTGTCTCAGCAACTTTCCCTGACATCTGGAAAATTGCTATCGTAAGACCATTGCCTAAAAAAGCAAATCCAACAGATTTAAAAGACCTGAGGCCTATCAGTATTCTGCCTTGCCTTTTTAAAATCGCTGAAAAGGCAGTATGTCAGCAGGTGTCAAAGTATCTAGAAGACAAACACATTCTGCCTGAGCTACAGTCAGGTTTTCGCAAACAGCGTGGTACTTCTACGGCTCTTTTGGACGTGACAGATAACATTCTGTCAGCACAGGATAAGGGCCTATGCACACTTCTTGTCCTACTTGATTTTTCACGAGCCTTTGACTGCATAAATATAGATTTGTTTCTTTCAAAGCTTTACTACTATGGATTTGACCAAAATACTATACACTGATTCCAAAGCTATCTTACCAACTGTCAGTAGCGTGTGGAAATACGACTGAGCAATGGCTCATCTCTAGTTTCATCACTCACTTCTGTTTACAGGGGAGTCCCGCAAGGCACAATACTGGGCCCCATTATCTTTATTTTGTATTGTGCGGATATCATAAGTTCCCTGAAGAAATGTAGGTACCATAATTATATATGCTGATGACGTGCAAGTCTATATCTCCTTTAAGCCAAGTGACTATGACATCGCGATAAAAGATCTTAACGAAGATCTTGACAGAATAGCATGCTGGGCAGAAAATAACGGTCTAGTACTTAACCCCACTAAAACCAAATACATGCTGTTTGGAACCAGAAACCAAATCAGCGCAGTGCCGGCATCACTCAACGTTACCCTGCTGGGTGAGTCGGTCAGTCGAGTCAGTGAGGCACGTAATCTGGGTCTGAACATGGACGTTGGGTTGAGATACGAAGCGCACGTGGCAGAGTCAGTGCGCACTTGTTTATATCGGCTTAAAGTCCTTTATAAAATAAGGCCTTATCTATCAGAGGAGCTGCGTATCCAGCTGGTTGAGTCACTCGTGCTATCTAACCTAAACCACGCAGATACAGTTATTGGCCCTCGGATACTGGCAAGAACTGAACGACTGATTCAGAGGGTGCAAAATGCCTGCGCTCGATTCGGTTTCTCAATCCCACCAAGAAGTCATGTAACGCCATTCTTAATTAAGCACTCTATTCTCAAGATGAAGTCGCGGCGTAAGTTGCACTTGGCATGCATACTTTTTGGAGTTATAAAGTACAAGCAGCCGACCTACCTGTACAATAAACTGAGCTGGATCGCTAGCAGAAGAGAATGCGCAAGTAGGCAGTGCTCGCAGCAACTCTCCACTCAATCGCACAAGACAGCTGCTTTCAGGGGAAGTTTTAGATACGCCGCATCCAAATGCTGGAACAATATTCCCCCGCCGATAAGGAATCTTAAATGTCTGGGCACCTTCAGAGTTCGACTGCGGCAGCTTCATATCGAATCGCAAAAAAAACTAGGTATCACTGTTTCGAACACGTCCATTATATAGCTGGCTGTTGTATTCTTCCCGAGTTAATCTAACTATCAGTAGCGTAACTCGTGGGCACAAACCTATGAACAAGGGGGTACTTAGTAATTGCATTGTATGTGGATATTTTGTTGGCCAATAATTATAACTATAATAATACCTTCACATGATATTAACCTTTATTTATCTATTGTTAACATAATTTAGTCTAGCCAAATCGTTTATTCTTATTATGACATATTAGTATTAACAGATTATTCATTTATATTATTTTACACACATCAACGAACAAGAACGTAACGTGACGAAAACTTTCTGTAAAACACTTAATTTAAGTTGAGGGTTGGTATACTTACATAATTTCACTCCGCGCATGAATAACACTTTGTCACAACA
Source organism: Xestia sexstrigata (assembly GCA_941918905.2). Classification (NCBI taxonomy): domain Eukaryota; kingdom Metazoa; phylum Arthropoda; class Insecta; order Lepidoptera; family Noctuidae; genus Xestia; species Xestia sexstrigata. The sequence goes on from OW799225.2 coordinate 11,161,160, forward strand.
CCAATTTATCACGTCTGCTCGACGTCCGTATGTCACTACAGGGATCCAGGAGAATATCAGCGTCAGGTGCATGCCTGACACATGCTGAGCTGGACTCCCATTTTGTGCATCCTTGAGACGCACACCGCACCTTGTAACTTGTTATTTTAGTTGTCATGGTGTTACTATACTAATTTCGTAAATATGTTTTACTTTTTGTAAATTGGCACCTTGTTTTTTATAATCATGTAAATTGTACTTCTGTGTGTTGTGCTATGTCTTTTGTGTACACTAAATAAATGATTTATCTATCTATCTATCTACCTATAAATAATGGACATTATTTTTTAGCCGTGTGGTATCCGGCAGAGTAGAATAGAACCAACCCATTACACTCACGGGTGTCGTATAAGGCGACTAATGACTGAGGCAGAACACCTTGCGCCTCCGTAGGCCAGAGAATGGGCAGCAGCGTTTTCTGTTAGTCTTTCATCACTGCGATCTCCAATCCGCCTGCCAAGCGTTGAGATTACGGCAAATTCCTCCCATCATGGGAGAGGCTTATGTCCAGCAGTGGACGTTATGGGCTGTTGTAGTTGTAGTAGTAGTTGTAGTTATTTTTTATCCGCGTCGCAAAAAGAGGGGTGTTATAAGTTAGATCGCTGTGTGTCTGTGTTTGTCTTTGGCGCCGTAGCTTTAAACCGATGATGCGGCTTATTTTATTTGAAAGCAATTTCTTAGCGACGGTTCTCATACATGTTCTATTAAAATCGGTGCAGCCATTTAATAGACATGGGGGATGAAAGTTGCTATTAAAAATCTAAAATTAAAAAAAAGAGTCTCTACATAATGTCAAATGTTACAACACACTGCCTCAGCGCCATCGATACACAAATAAAACGAATAATAAATTCTAAATTCTAAATCATGGAACATAGCGACTTAAACAGTCGGGACCCATTATTGGGACGATTTAAGCCGGTCTATATAAATGTTAATGGGTCCCGACTGATATGTCGCTATGTTCTATGATTTTGAATTTAGAAATTATGATTCGTTTTATTTGAGTATCGATCACGAAATTATTGCCACGGAATCAGTTATTCAATAGCAGGTACTCAACATAATATAGATAAACTCCTGCACTTGTTTTTTTCTTTTCAGTTTTTATTTAATGTAATAACATTAAATAAAAACTGAAAAGAAAAAAACAATAAGTTATTTACGCAGTCGGGTTTTTAAATTTTTAAATTACCTTTTTTGAATTTTTGTTTTTTTTTTTTGGTTTATTATTAAATAGGTTTGTATAGTAACCTATATACACATGACACACCAATATATTAACATTACGCTGATCATTAACTTATCAGTTGATAGAATAATATTCTCGTAAACGTTGAAGCTCTGCTAAAGAATTCTGATCGTGTGGCCGATTCAAAAGTTTTTTAGGATCAAGCGTACTGATGGCCAACCCAGCTAATGTTTTAACACGACTAAGAGCTACATATGCTTGACCTTTAGCAAATATAGTGAGCCGAGGTCCACAACCGCCCGATCGAGCCCGAGACTCAGGATTAAGGGCAACATTCTGCGTTCGATTTTTCCTTGTCCTCTAATTGCGTCAAAATCAATCGTACATGGTTCAATCCGTACACCTATTCCTAGTTGATTATTTTTTATTATGCGGTACACAGAGCAAGACAATGGAGACTCCATTTCCCGATCATTTTGAACACGTTCACGCATTCTTTGCAGTCGCTGGGTTCGGGTGGATGGTGATTCGTGGTCACACGTCTATCTATGCTTAGAGCGTGCACTTATATTTTTGTGTAAGTTCTTTACGAGATTCTTGAGAAAGCTGTCTGTAGCACTGAGATCTTCTCTCTCTTTGTTTTTTTAAACGTCTCTCGCGTTTATTAGGAGATTCCTTTTTCAATGTTGCAATCTTAGTGCTATTATTTTTGATTTTACGGGATAGAGCCATTTTTAATCGATCAAGTGCCAGATGGTCGAGTTCAACAAATACTATATAATGTAGCTGCTACTTGAGGTAGGTCTCGTCTATTTCAGTAGGATGGTGTAATACTTACTTATAAATTATTTGTCAATACAAATAGTTATGCTATATGGCTGCTCCCCTGCTTTATAGGGTAGGCTACCGTGCCAAATAGAAGGTGGATTTCAATAAGTAATAACACAATGATAACAACATAAGCCCGAAGGCATTGATATTTAATTATGGGAGTTTTAGCCAGTTAAACTGTTACCGCCTTCACCGCGTGGAGGTACTCCCAGCTTATGTTGTGTTTTATTTCAAAATGTATACCCGTTGTCACAGTTAACACGAATCTAACGACACCTTTGAAGCTAAAATCCATGGAGCCGCATTCAGGCTGCAGAGCGTGCCAAACATTTGAATTTGGTGCCAAAAAACCGACATTTTTATTTTTTTTATTTTAATATACCGTGTCACTCTCACAGTAAATACGAATCTAACGACACCTCTCAAGCTAAAATCCATCGAGCTTTTCAGGCCACAGAGCGTGCCAAACAATTATACATACATACATACATACCTTACCATAACCCTCCTTCTGGCGCAGTCGGGTAAAAAAAGTTCAAACTCCAGTTACAATACTTATAGCAATTTGTCGCTCCCGTGTCACGTAACTAACACTTTACTGGAAGTTACTACAAAGGTTGGAGCTCCGCCGGACAGGCAAGCACACGACTAGCCTAAAACCCATTGATAATTTTACGCACACATTGGCACATTGGTGCATATTTTCGTGTGTATGAACTGCACACATGTATACATTGCAGTGATTTTAGGGCGGTAACTCCTGCGACTGTAGCTGGGCTGTGATTGGCTGCTACAACAGCCAGGATTCAAGGTGGATGTTCTTTAGCCCGCAAAATTCAAATTTCCTTACGTTTTTTGCAATTTGCAGGCCAGTGCTAGGCTGTACTCGTATGTTGATTAAAATAATAATTCCTGGGGTTATTGGCGCGTATTATTATTATAATAATTAATAATATTATTGTTATTATATTTTTCATGGGTGTTGTTTTCGTGGTTTTTGGGGTTGGTGATAATGAAAATGAGGTCAAAATGAAAATCCAAGATGGCGCCGACGAAAATTTCCGGTTTTTTCTTCATGGGTGTCGTTTTCGAGGTTTATGGGGTCGCTGATAATGAAAATGCGGTCAAAATGAAAATCCAAGATGGCGCCGATAAAAAATTTCAGTTTTTTCTTCATGGGTGTCGTTTTCGAGGTTTTTGGGGTCGCTGATAATGAAAATGAGGTCAAAATGAAAATCCAAGGTGGCGCTAACGAAAATTTTCAGTTTTTTCCTCATGGGTGTCGTTTTCGAGGTTTTTGGGGTCGCTGATAATGAAAATGAGGTCAAAATGAAAATCCAAGATGGCGCCGACGAAAATGTTCAGTTTTTTCTTCATGAGTGTCATTTTCGAGGTTTTAGCGGTCACTGATAATAAAAATTAGGTCAAAATGAACATCCAAGATGGCGCCAACGAAAATTTTTAGTTTTTTCTCCATGGGTGTCTTTTTCGTGTTTTTTTAGGCACAGAAGAAGAAGAGGCACAAGATGCCATAGGAATCTTCTGTGACCTTTCGAAGGCATTTGATTGCGTAAATCACGAAACCCTGATCTTGAAACTTGAGCATTACGGTTTAGGTAAACTTGCGCTCAGTTTAGTAAAATCGTATTTGAATGATAGACAGCAGCAGGTACAAATAAATGGAGTCAACTCAATGGGTTTAAAAGTAAAAATGGGTATACCACAAGGTTCGATATTGGGTCCCTTCATCTTTTTAGTGTATATTAATGACCTACCCCATTTATTTAACAACCATCCGCATATGGTGTTGTTTGCTGACGATACTTCTTTAATATTTAGGATAAACAGACGTGCCACTAATCTTGACGACGTAAATAACGCCCTACTGCAGGTCCACAATTGGTTTACCGCCAATAATTTAGTACTAAATGGAAAAAAAACTAAGTGCATTAGATTTGCTCTACCAAATGTCAAAAGTAGTGATTGTGACATAATATTGAATCAAGAGAAACTAGAATTTGTCGATAAAACGGGTTTTCTTGGGAATCACGCTCGATTCAAGGTTACAATGGGGTCCTCATTTAACATCTCTTGCAGGACGGCTGAGCTTAGCAGCATATGCTGTTAGAAAAATCCGTCAATTTACTGATATTGATACCGCGAGGCTAGTCTATTTTAGTTATTTTCATAGTATTATGTCATACGGTATTTTACTATGGGCACGGGCTGCAGACATCGAGTCTATATTTATTCTGCAGAAAAGAGCCATCAGAGCTATTTATGAATTACGTAGACGCGATTCTCTAAGAGAACTGTTTAAGGAAATTAATATCATGACAGTACCTTGTCAATACATCTATGAAAACATCATGTACGTTAGGAAAAATCAGCATTTATTCAGTAGAAGAGGTGACAGACACCACTATAACACTAGAAATAGGGACCAACTAGTTCAGCCAGGTTTCAGGCTTGCTAAAGTAGATTCATCTTTCATGGGGTATTGTTTGAAATGTTACAATAAAATACCTCCCCACATTCTTCAACTGAACGAGACGAAATTTAAATCCTGTATAAAACGCACACTATGTAGGCAAGCATATTATAAGTTGGGGGATTACATTGATGATAACAATGCTTGGCTAAATGCTGGTCCTGCTCCACAACTATAGGGGCAAACTAAATTGATTGTACTGGTCGGGCATTATTTGAGTCTATCGACACGTATTATGTATTTACTAATTAAGAAAATCGTTTCATAGTAGACTCAATATTTTAATCATTCTAAGTCGCTGTGACAACCAGATGACAATGACCATGTAAAAAAGAAATATATAAGAGAATGAATGAAGTTGAACCAAAGAGGCCACATATATAACACCTCCGTCCCAAATCGTCTAGTTGTTAAGTTCCGAAGGGTGTTCGGTGTTACTGTTCTTCTCTTGGTATTAATGTACCCAGCATTTGATCAACATGTCTTTTGCAAATCTGACCAGAATCACACTCTATTTGATAGTGCAATATTGGCCCAATATCCTTAGAACGGTTCCGAATTCCCATTTAATTTGGTCGTTTGTGTAGCTGCGTATTTGCACTCTCTGCCCAACAGTAAACGAGCGTACCCTTTCCTCATAAGCCAGCGGACGTGTTTCATGGGACGTCCTCGCCTTGAAATGAACACTTAGGGTGTTTCTTATCTCCCTGCCAAACATGAGCTCATATGGACTTTTATTTGTATTGCTGCTTGGCGTCCTCCGTAGGCGTTCCTTAATACCCAGCAGTTTGTCTTGTAGAGAGCCTGGCTCAGCCCTGATGCTATGTATTACCTTTTTAATTGTTTGTACGTATCGCTCTGCCTGTCCGTTCGTGGCCAGATGGTATGGGGCTGTGGTTTTGTGAACAACCCCGCTTTCTCTGAGGAATGATTCAAATTCATTTGAAACAAATTGTCGACCGTTGTCTGATACTAAAGTAAGCGGAAATCCAAATGTCACGAAAAGTTCCTTAAGTTGGCGGATACACCATGAGCTTGTGGTTGTTTTCGTTTCTACAATTTCCACCCATTTTGTAAAAGCATCCACTATTATAAATAAGGAATAACCCTTAATCGGCCCAGCAAAATCGATATAGATCCTTTGCCAAGGCCCTGATGGTGAGTCCCAATGATGTAGTACTGCGCATGGAGGTTGATTTTGCTTTAATCGACATTCTCGACAACTTTTAACTATGTCTTCTATGTCTTGATCCAAATTTCTCCAGAATACGTATTCACGCGCCATTTTTACTATTCCAAGATGTCCTGCGTGTAGTTCTTCTAAAACCTGCTGTCTCAGGGTTGCCGGAATCATTACTCGTGTTCCTTTTATAATGCAACCGTCTTGTAAGGTCAATTCGTTGTCATTGTAGCCGTATCTTCTCACTGAGGTACCATTTTTTAAAGCTTCCAATAAATGGTTGTATTCATCATCGCGTTGGGTATTTTCGGCAATTTTTATACGGTCGACGGCAATTGTATTCATTTGATTTAATTGAAATACGCAATGTACGTCAATTAGGTTATTTGCTACTGTATCTACCGGAAATCTTGATAGATAATCTGCATTGCTATGATCATCCGATGTTCTGTATTCAATAGTGTAGTCAAAACCAGATAGAAAATGTGCATAGTGAAAGAGCCTCATTGTGCTCATCGCCGGTAAAGTTTTCTGTTGATTGAAAATCGTAGTTAACGGTTTATGGTCTGTAATAAGTATGAATTTTCTTCCGTAGCAGTAGTGAAAAAATTTCTTTAATCCCCAGAATAAGGACGTCGCTTCTTTGTCTATCTGGCTGTATTTTTTTTCACTACTCGTCAATGAACGTGATGCAAAAGCAATAGGCCGATCCGATCCGTCCGATAATCGATGCGATAGAACTGCTCCAAGTCCAAAAGGTGAAGCATCTGTAGCGAGAACCAAGGGTTTCTCTGGGTCAAAATGCATTAAAACTCTGTCACTGAGGATTTCCTGTTTAATTTTCTTGAAACTCTCATTACATTTGTGCGTCCATTCGTATAGTAAGTTATTAAGAGGGCTGGATATTAAAGCTAAATTCGGCAAATTAATAATTTGCCATTCCTAGAAATGTCCGCAGTTCGTTGATGTTGCTGGGACGTTTTGTATCTAGAATAGCGTTCACCTTATTTCTATTTTTGTGCAGTCCATTTTTATCAATGGTATGACCCAAGTATTCGATTCTCTCTTGAAAAAATGACATTTATCTTTATTGAGTTTCAATTTTTTTTCTTGCAATTTTTGTAATACCAAACGTAGTCTTGAAAGAAGTTGTTCTTCTGAATGTCCTTGAATAATTATGTCATCGAAAAAGCACTTCACCCCAGCTACTCCTTGGAGCAAACGATCCATAAATTTTTGCCATAAATTCGGGGCAACCTTGACGCCAAACATAAGTCTATTTACTTTGAACGTACCCTTATGGGTACTTAATGTTTGCATTATAGCGCTCTCCTCGTCCATCATCATGTTTAGATAAGCTTGACTGATATCAAGTGTACAAAATATTTGACCTCCGTTCATCTCTAGCAGAATGTCCTCTATGATCGGAATAGGGTATTGTTCATCCCTTATAACTTTATTTAAGGTGACTTTATAATCCGCGCATAAGCGTATACTGCCATTTGGTTTGACAATAGGAACCACTGGTGTTCCCCACTCAGAGCTATCAACCTTTGTAATTACTCCTTGTTCGCAGAGTCGCACTATTTCATCATCAATTTTATTTTTAAGAGCATATGGTATACGCCTTGGCTAAACAAAAATTGGTGACACTTCTTCCTTTAGGGTCAAATGAGCTTTGTAATCAGGTATGCACCCAAGGGACCCATCAAATACCGTTGAGTATTCAGAGAGTAGCCTATCCAGTTGTGGATGTTCTTTAGCTTTAACTGCGTTTATATTTGCCAGGTCCAAATTGATTGCTCGTATCCATGCTCGACCGAAAATAAGGTCAACATCTTGTTTGATAATGTATTATTTTCCCTCAAGTGTTTGGTCTTTGTATTTACACGTAACGTAGGTTACTCCAAGAGGTGCGAAGATTTCACCCGTAGGTATATGTTCTCATCGTGATATTAGTTTTATAAATTTTGCATGCAGTGTCCAATGTTTTAAAATCTTTGTAAGATATAGATGACAGAGCAGCTCCTGTATCTACTTCCATTTTCAGTTTTGAGTCATTGATGCGTACATTTATCATAAATTTGTCTGTGTTGTTAGATCGTATTAAATTCATATCCCAAGGGGTGGTGTCATCGACTGTATCTGAAGAGTTGTCCGTGTCCTGCACCTCCACGTGCTCAGGCTCCAGTTAGTTGTTCCCAGGTGTTGATTGTAAGCAAACGCGAGCAAGGTGACCTACTCGTTTGCACTTGTTGCAAGTATCCTTGATGCTCCGACATTTGCTAGCTAGATGTTCTTTGCTTCCACAACGAAAGCATTTCCCTCGTAAGTCCTTAATCGTTAAAGGTTTATTCTCTGGTCGTTGATTGCGGTGTTTGGGGTCAGCTTGAACAGTTTTAACATGTAGAAAACCTTGGTTTGAAGAGTGAGCTGGTGACATATAGCTGCTGTCAGATTTTGCTAGTTCAATCGTGGTTGCTTTATTTAATAAGTCAGAAAAATCGGTCACCATTGTTTCCTGTAATATTTTGGTTCGAATATCTGTGTCATTTAATCCTCTTATAAATTGAAAGGTAAGAAAATTATCACAGATCGACTTTTTACAGTTATTGCACTTGAACTCACAATCTTCAGCTAAATGTTTCAAGTCTGAGGAGTATGACATGATTGTCTCATCAAAGGTTTGAAGTCGCGAAATAAATTTATGTTGACGAGCCCAAATGCTCGGTTTTGGATCTATATAATGTTGTAATATTTGAACCAAGCTGCCGAATTCTAGTTCACAAGGATCGTTTGGTGCGCACAAGTCGTAAGCTTTCTGGTGTAATTCTGGTGGCAATAAACTAAGCAGCGTGAGGGTCTGGATTTGTAAATTGTGACAATTATTTAGCTTCATGTAGGTTTTTAATCTCTAAACAAAATTATTGAAACTTTCTCTTTCCTGTAACGGTTGGAAATTAATTCTTGGTGTCGTTTCCGGTGTGCTTACACGTGAAGCTGTGACGTAAGTCGCCGGTGTGTTCGGTGATGTAGGGCGTAAGCCATGCAGCTTTAACTTTAATTGTAATATGTACTCTTCTGTAGAATGCCGCTGTTCAATTTCAGCTTCCGCATCATGTGTTTGTAATAATTCAATTTCATTTTGTACTTTTTCAAATTTTTGTTCATAATTTGTAAGACTTGTCAAACGTGAACTTACTTCGTAATCCGAAGGGTTTTGTAAATTTGCAAGTGTATGTTCAAACTTGGTCAGCTGGCCGCGTATATTTGCGCGCAGGCGAGTAAGTCGCGCCAGTTCTGCCTCCATCGTCGCCAATATTATGTATTTACTAATTAAGAAAATCGTTTCATAGTAGACTCAATATTTTAATCATTCTAAGTCGCTGTGACAACCAGATGACAATGACAATGTAAAAAAGAAATATATAAGAGAATGAATGAAGTTGAACCAAAGAGGCCACATATATAACAACACGCAAAGAAGAAGAAGAAGAATTGATTCCCTTGTTGATGTATTGTGGAAGCGGCAGAAGATTGTAAAAATATACCTACTTGCATTGTATACAACATGAATTGCAGACTGATTATCAATTTTTATAATAAAACTTTTACAATCGGAGTTGATTGTAAAAGTTTTCAGTATTTCTCTTAACATATTCCTAATCCAGCAACCCTCTGCAGTTCCCTTTCCTAATGCTACATATTCTGATTCAGTACTTGATAATGATATACACTGTTGTTTATTACAAGACCATGACACTACATTACCATAAACTTTCATTATATACCCCGATGTAGATTTCCTATTCCCTTGATCTCCTGCCCAATCAGCATCTGTATACCCTTCTAACGGCACATTTACTCCTTTTCTATAAATTAGTTTTAAACCTATGGTACCCTTGATATATCTCAAAATTCTTTTTAATGCCTTCCATAAGCTCTCATTGGCACAACATTGGAAACGACTTAAAAAACTCAAGGCATAACACAAATCTGGACGTGTTCCCAACATGGCATACATGAGACTTCCTATTAACTGTCTGCACCTTTCGATCAATTCTTTATCCATAGTTACTTCTTTTTCTAGGACTAAACCTTGTTCTTAAAAATCCTTGTTTGATAATGTATAATTTTCCCTCAAGTGTTTGGTCTTTGTATTTACACGTAACGTAGGTTACTCCAAGAGGTGCGAAGATTTCACCCGTAGGTATATGTTCTCATCGTGATATTAGTTTTATAAATTTTGCATGCAGTGTCCAATGTTTTAAAATCTTTGTAAGATATAGATGACAGAGCAGCTCCTGTATCTACTTCCATTTTCAGTTTTGAGTCATTGATGCGTACATTTATCATAAATTTGTCTGTGTTGTTAGATCGTATTAAATTCATATCCCAAGGGGTGGTGTCATCGACTGTATCTGAAGAGTTGTCCGTGTCCTGCACCTCCACGTGCTCAGGCTCCAGTTAGTTGTTCCCAGGTGTTGATTGTAAGCAAACGCGAGCAAGGTGACCTACTCGTTTGCACTTGTTGCAAGTATCCTTGATGCTCCGACATTTGCTAGCTAGATGTTCTTTGCTTCCACAACGAAAGCATTTCCCTCGTAAGTCCTTAATCGTTAAAGGTTTATTCTCTGGTCGTTGATTGCGGTGTTTGGGGTCAGCTTGAACAGTTTTAACATGTAGAAAACCTTGGTTTGAAGAGTGAGCTGGTGACATATAGCTGCTGTCAGATTTTGCTAGTTCAATCGTGGTTGCTTTATTTAATAAGTCAGAAAAATCGGTCACCATTGTTTCCTGTAATATTTTGGTTCGAATATCTGTGTCATTTAATCCTCTTATAAATTGAAAGGTAAGAAAATTATCACAGATCGACTTTTTACAGTTATTGCACTTGAACTCACAATCTTCAGCTAAATGTTTCAAGTCTGAGGAGTATGACATGATTGTCTCATCAAAGGTTTGAAGTCGCGAAATAAATTTATGTTGACGAGCCCAAATGCTCGGTTTTGGATCTATATAATGTTGTAATATTTGAACCAAGCTGCCGAATTCTAGTTCACAAGGATCGTTTGGTGCGCACAAGTCGTAAGCTTTCTGGTGTAATTCTGGTGGCAATAAACTAAGCAGCGTGAGGGTCTGGATTTGTAAATTGTGACAATTATTTAGCTTCATGTAGGTTTTTAATCTCTAAACAAAATTATTGAAACTTTCTCTTTCCTGTAACGGTTGGAAATTAATTCTTGGTGTCGTTTCCGGTGTGCTTACACGTGAAGCTGTGACGTAAGTCGCCGGTGTGTTCGGTGATGTAGGGCGTAAGCCATGCAGCTTTAACTTTAATTGTAATATGTACTCTTCTGTAGAATGCCGCTGTTCAATTTCAGCTTCCGCATCATGTGTTTGTAATAATTCAATTTCATTTTGTACTTTTTCAAATTTTTGTTCATAATTTGTAAGACTTGTCAAACGTGAACTTACTTCGTAATCCGAAGGGTTTTGTAAATTTGCAAGTGTATGTTCAAACTTGGTCAGCTGGCCGCGTATATTTGCGTGCAGGCGAGTAAGTCGCGCCAGTTCTGCCTCCATCGTCGCCAATATTATGTATTTACTAATTAAGAAAATCGTTTCATAGTAGACTCAATATTTTAATCATTCTAAGTCGCTGTGACAACCAGATGACAATGACAATGTAAAAAAGAAATATATAAGAGAATGAATGAAGTTGAACCAAAGAGGCCACATATATAACAACACGCAAAGAAGAAGAAGAAGAATTGATTCCCTTGTTGATGTATTGTGGAAGCGGCAGAAGATTGTAAAAATATACCTACTTGCATTGTATAGATTCCAGTTCTTAGTATTATATAATTGCATAGCACATGTGTGAGTACTTTGTATTGTTCAGCCACCATTTACATTTAGTTATCTTTCATTGACTTGAATATGCCTTGGTGGCTGAGAGAATGTCATGCTCACTCAAATGCCACTGATGGTGGCGGGTGTGTCGGGTCATTTAATTCCCTTCAATATGGTTGAGTTGAATGGCGCCGATGCGCGCGTCATGTTCGTGAGCGGGCGCTGTCAGTTTGGACTGGTCATCTCTTGGCTGCCAGGGTTCATTTTAATTCGTTTGTTGTTAAATTGTTGTCTTTTTCTACTCTGGACGCTTTTAATGCGTACACATCTTTCTACATCGTTCTCACATATATGTATAATTTCAAAATTAATGATGTAACCAAGATTTTGTAACAATAATTTGATTCAAAAGAGTGTCCATGGTTTCTTGCCCGTTCTTCTCCATAGAGATCTACGCTAGGGAATGGGCAACTACAGTACTTTCTCAAGTTATTATGCCTTGTGACTGGGACTGTAGCTTTGTTTTTTATTTGTAATTTTGACATTCAAAAGTGCCGTAATGGTCTAATTGAAATAAATGCTTTGAGTTTGAGTTTAGGGTCGCTGATAATGAAAATGAGGTCAAAATGAAAATCTAAGACGGCGCCGACGAAAATTGCCGGTTTTTTCTACATGGGTGTCGTTTTTGTGGTTTTTGGGGTCGCTAATGAAAATGAGGGCAAAATGAAAATCCAAGATGGCGCAGACGAAAATTTTTTTTGCTATCATTATTTCGTGGCCTACCCTTCGTGGAATAAATACCACTGCACTCACTAATGGGGATTTTTCTAGTGACATTTGTCACAACGCTTCAGTATATATCAATAGATGGCGCTGATCAGTCTTAGAAATATTTTTTAAGCTGCGTGCTAGTAAAATCCAATGAATAAAGTAGAAAAATATACGTATAATATTATAGGTCAATGGTAAATTATTTTAGCAGGGCAAAAAAAAACGCTCCTAGACACATGTCAAACTCATTGTATAGTAAAATTTCTTTCTAGTTCATTGTTGTATATAAAGTGAGAACTGTAAAGAACCTTTTTTCTGTCAAACATTTTTAACCTAAAAAGTCTACTGTTCTTTTGCATCACTGAACTGAACTACAAGGTTTTGCATGGTTTTTGCTACTGTTCTTCTGAGTGTTTTTGCGTTACGTCTAAACTCCTGGTGCGTCGAGTCGAGCTTAGGTTCCTCCGTACTTCAGATATGGCTTTGTGGCCATAAAAACTTATTCCCAAATCATATAGAGAAGCTTTACAATTTTTAGAGAAACAATATCATGATCCAAGCCAGTTGATTTTTGGTCATTTAGATATAGTTTTGAACATGCTGTCAATGCAGAAATGTACTGCATCCGGTTTACGGGCCTTCATTTCTAATTTAAATCAGCAATTACCTGCATTAAAAAATTTAGAGGAACCTGTTGAACAGTGACTGGGATCATATAATAATTTGTGTACTTTCTTGTTTTCTTTCTTCTTTCTTGTTGTCACTAGAGGGCGCAAGTGTAAGTTTTCTTCTTACGACGCTTCGTATTCGAATAATTATTAAAACTAGATTAAGTTATCTTATATATAATTTCTTGTGCCTAGCTCAAAGTTAACAAGTGCAAAAATGTTAGAATATATGGGACACCAGAGAAAGAACGTGTTAATTGCAGAAACCTTTAACTTAAATAATCAAACACAATCATGCTATGCAACCGCCATTGTAAGAGAGAGACCATAGTCAATCTAGACAAACCACAGACCATGGTTCATGTTAGTGATGTCACACTGCAATCTCCAACACCCATCCTCAATGTAAACATCACTACAATCATAAAACTACTAATAATAATTCACAATACTTCAAAGCTACTATTTCGTTTTACTCTACATTACCAACTTGACTCTACATTAAAAAACCAAATTTAAAATACTAAGAGAACAACATTTCTCTCAACTTAGCAAAAGTAACTTTGCATAATCCTTTAGTACATATATCAGCAAGCTGATCACCTGAAGATACATACTCCAAACATACAATTTTATTCTTAACTTTCTGTCTCACTTAATATCAATATGTTTAAGGCGCTTATGACATTCTGTGTTTTTGGCAACATGAATTGCAGACTGATTATCAATTTTTATAATAAAACTTTTACAATCGGAGTTGATTGTAAAAGTTTTCAGTATTTCTCTTAACATATTCCTAATCCAGCAACCCTCTGCAGTTCCCTTTCCTAATGCTACATATTCTGATTCAGTACTTGATAATGATATACACTGTTGTTTATTACAAGACCATGACACTACATTACCATAAACTTTCATTATATACCCCGATGTAGATTTCCTATTCCCTTGATCTCCTGCCCAATCAGCATCTGTATACCCTTCTAACGGCACATTTACTCCTTTTCTATAAATTAGTTTTAAACCTATGGTACCCTTGATATATCTCAAAATTCTTTTTAATGCCTTCCATAAGCTCTCATTGGCACAACATTGGAAACGACTTAAAAAACTCAAGGCATAACACAAATCTGGACGTGTTCCCAACATGGCATACATGAGACTTCCTATTAACTGTCTGCACCTTTCGATCAATTCTTTATCCATAGTTACTTCTTTTTCTAGGACTAAACCTTGTTCTATGGGTGTTGCTATAGGTTTACATCCTTCCATATTATACTTCTTCAATAAAGTATTTAAATACTGCTCTTGGTCTAACTCAATTATGTCATTCTTCTTAGTTATATTTATTCCTAGATATTTTAGATTATTACTCCCTAAGTCTTTCATATCAAATTTTTCTTGTAATGCTGCATTAAATATTTTTATATCTTGTTCATCTTCACAAAATAAAATCAAATCATCAACATAAAGTAAGGCATAGAACTTCTTATCCTTCTTATAATATAAACAGTAATCACTCTGGTTTCTTTGGAACCCTTCCTGAACCATAAATTGATTAAATTTGTCATTCCAATATCTTGGAGATTTCCTTAATCCGTACAAAGACCGTTGTAGTTTCAATACTTTGCCAACTTTCTTCATTCTTTCTCCACAAACACCTCCTCCTCTATGTTCCCATACAAAAATGCACTTTTAACATCCATCTGATGAATATTCATGTTATATTTACTAGCTATTGCTAATAAAATCCGCAATGTAGGTAATTTAGCTACTGGAGCATAAATTTCTGAGTGATCAAACTTATCTTCTTGCTTAAAGCCTCTTGCAACTAATCTAGCCTTTAAAAGATCCTTATTTCCTTCTTTCTTAATCTTAAAAACCCACTTAGTATCGATTAATTTCTTGCCTTCTGGTAAACTAACTTCTTTCCATCTATTAAATTTGTTTAGTGCTTCTAACTCTACTTCAATTGCTTTTAGCCATTCTTCTTTATGTTCTCCACTAACAGCTTCTTCATAAGTTAATTGTTCTGTTCCTTGTGCTATCAATGCCATCTCATAATCTTTTGTCCATACAGGCTTCCTAACTTGCCTTCTATTTCTAGAAATTCTCTTTTCTTCAGATGTCGCTTCTTCTGCATCTAAGAATTCTTCCTCTAAGTACTCTTCCATCATATCAACTTCACTTGATCTTTCATCTTCTGCATTACTTCCTATCCCGTCTTCTTGCTGCTCAACTTCTTTGCAATCTTCTATCTCTATCTCTTTATTTTCTTCTTGTAACTCCAATTGTTTATCTTCTTGATTCTGTTCCTTGTTGTCTTTGTCAAGAGGGGGTTCTTGTTCTTGTACAATACCATCTTCATCTGTTAGTGAAGTACTTAGTACATTCATCTTTACTACTTCTTCCTTATTTTTGATAAATACAACATCCCTACAAGTTTCTACTCTTTTTGTGTTAGAATCCCACACCCTGTATCCTTCTGTAGAATCACCATAACCTACAAAAACTCCTAATTTACTCTTAGAGTCCCACTTCAATCTAAGCTGTTTAGGTACATGTGTACATACTTTAGTACCAAAATCTCTCAATAAAGTAACATCAAAACTCTTATTATACAGCAACTCATGCGGTGTCTTCCCACTCACCTTACTTTTACCTGTTCTATTTATTGTAAACACCGCTGTATTCACAGCTTCAGCCCAAAGTTCTTTCCCTAAACCTGACTGAATAAGCATTGTTCTCGCAGACTCAACTATAGTGCGCATTTCTCGCTCTATTCTACCATTTTGTTCAGGAGTATAACTAACTGTTAACTCATGTACAATACCTTTTGTCTTAAATAAATTCTTTACAACTCTATTTACAAACTCAGTTCCATTATCTGACCTAAATCTTTTTATTTTACACCTAAACTCATTTTCAAACAGCTCTATAAATTCCTCAATTTTCTCTTTAGTTTTATACTTACTCTTTATAAAATAAACAAACCTGTAACTGCTATAATCATCCTTCAATAAAAGAAAATATGAAGAGCCCTCTACTGATACTTCCTCCATTGGACCGCATAGATCCATGTGTATATAAGTTCACCTGGTTCAACTGACCTACTACTACTCTGATGAAAGGGTAACCTATGCTGTTTTCCCTGGATACACGGTAAACACTGATCAATCTGCCCTTCATATGTTATGCCTTTTAAATCTAAAAATTCTTTTACATGTTGATAATTTTGGTGTGCCATCTTACTATGCCAATCTGTTAAAGTTAACAAAGCTACATCACTAAATTTAAAATTCATCACATACATTTTATCATATTTGTCAGCTACACCCGTTACAGAATCATTTTTATAAAACTTACATCCATTAGAATCTGAAACCATCTTGTGACCTTTATTAATGGCTGACCCGAGAGAAAACAAATTCACATTTAATTGAGGCACATACAATACATCATCTAAAGTACAGAGAGTATACTCTGAATCATTATAGGCATACACATCAACTTTTCCAATACCTAAAACTTTTAAATTGGTACCATCACCAATTGTAACAAATCTTTTATTATGTATTTCACAAAACTCTGAATACATCTCTTTGATATAACACATATGGTCACTTGCCCCTGAATCTAACACAAAATTCTTTGAATTTAATAAATTACCTTGCATCTCTCTTGTTACAAATGAAGTTTTAGAGTTGGTATTCGTATTTTTTTCAGTAAATTTATTTTTCTTCAACTTACAGTCTTTCACTAAATGACCCACCTTGTGACAGTTATTACACTTTCTATTTCTACACTCATTCCTTTTATGACCTATTTTACCACACTCAAAACACTTTATAGCACGCTGCGCACCAACTAGCAATGCAGAATTTTGCTGCCCGCTGCTACTGGCACTGGAAATGGCATGATTGTCACTGCGTTCTTCTTCAACTAGCAACCTGCCTGTCAGCTCCTGTAACGTCTGCTTTTCTTCAGGAATACTCTCCCAAGCTGAGGCAAAATGCTTGTATTTGTCGGGTAATGACATAATTATTTTTGTTATTATCATGTTTTCTGATATCTTTTCTCCTGCTGTTGCCAACTGGTTAACACACTCCTCAACCTTCGTTATGAACACAACTACGGGGTCCTCATACTCTATATTAAAAAATCTCTGTTGCAACAAATGCACCCCGACTCTCGTTGCCGGTTCATATACTTCAGCCACATTTCACGACTACTGGAACACGAAATCAAATACGTCATCACTGTCTCCTCAACTCTAGTAACGATTACCTCTTGGGCTTTATCTTCTCTATCATCCCATATTTCTTGTGTTTTACCAGCTTCCGCAGGCCTCACTTCAATGCCTGTTACGATTCCCAATAACTTCTTGGAGCGAAGAACTATTGTTGTTTGAAAACGCCACGCTTGCCAATTGCGACCGTTAAGAACGATCGTCTTACTAATATTCTCTGAATTCGACATTTCTGTTATGCACGCAATCTAGCATTAATAGAATTGCCGCGCAAACCACTGCCGCCATTAAACTTCTTAGTCGCTTGTTCGAACCACGGGCGACGCAGGGCTCCAACCTTTGCTACACCGCGACTTAATCGAATCAAACTCACAAATAGGTACTTTTCAATCTCTCATGTCTGGGCCCATAACCTGTTAGAACATATGGGACACCAGAGAAAGAACGTGTTAATTGCAGAAACCTTTAATTTAAATAATCAAACACAATCATACTACTCGTATGCAACCGCCATTGTAAGAGAGAGACCATAGTCAATCTAGACAAACCACAGACCATGGTTCATGTTAGTGATGTCACACTGCAATCTCCAACAAAAAACATTATAAAAGTTGCAAGTGAGCGATCTACATTTATTGTGAACTGTGTTGTGAAGTGGCAAATAGAGGGAAATGTTGTAATAAAAACAGCCCTGCTTTCTTCTTCCTCCCTTAAGTTCGTTTCGTAGTCCTGTAGATGAGTTGGCGGACGCCGGCTTCTTTCAGATCGCCGAGGGTCAGGTGGAGGAAGAGGAGGTTCTTCTGTGTCATGAAACTCAATATCCTCAGTCTGAAGTTTCGCTAACATCTGCGCTTCCGCCTCTTGGCGCCAAGTTAAATTTTTAAATATCGCTGGACATACCATAGATACCATAATTTCCCGTCCATTTGCAAATCGCACTCTGCTACTAATTGTAGATGGTTCGATCATTTCTACTTCTTCCACTAGTGGATCATACTTGTTACGGACATGTTTCTTTAAAAGCACTTTATCATCTTTGAACCATGTTGGCAGTGACTGTCCCGAGGATGATCGTCTTGGGTGGACAAACATCCGTTCGTGTGGAGTCATGTTAGTTGCGGTGCACAGAAGTGATTGAATGCTGTGTAGAGACTGCGTTAAAACATTCTCCCAGGCACAGGCACAGGCATGTTCTTTGTTTTCAGTGCAAGACGTATTGTTTGCCATAACGTTCCATTTAGACGCTCCACTTGTCCATTACATTGAGGATTGTACGGTGCTGACCGGCTGGTAGCAATTCCTTTAGCGTTTAGAAAGTCTTTAAGCTCTCTGGACATAAACGCGGCTCCTTGATCTGTATGTATCATACATGGCATTCCAAAGATTGAAAATAGTTCCGTTAAGTTTTTGATAACACTGTCTGAGCTTGTGTCTTTGCAGGGATATGCAAATGGGAATCTCGAATATTCATCTA
Organism: Xestia sexstrigata; assembly: GCA_941918905.2. Lineage (NCBI taxonomy): Eukaryota > Metazoa > Arthropoda > Insecta > Lepidoptera > Noctuidae > Xestia > Xestia sexstrigata. The sequence goes on from OW799225.2 coordinate 11,179,911, forward strand.
TTACTGTAAGTATATACCTACTTGTTTGCGGTGGAAGATGGTATTGGCCCTTTAAAATCTAGAGATAAACGCTTGAAAGGTGTTGTTGCTTGTATCAAATTACCGGATAAATCTCTTTTGAATCTTGGTTTTTCTTCGGCCTTTACTTTAAAAGACATGATAACGCGTTTAACCTCTTCCACCGAATATGGAAGATTTTTACATCTTACCCCATTGGTATCATTCTCGTTACTCCTGGATAGCACAAAGATTCGTGTAGTCTCATAACATCATTAAATAAAGAAAGAGATGATAATAAAATAAACTAGATGAAACAATCCCATCTCGTAGACCAAAGGTATTACTAAATATTACTGGACCAAAACAAAGATTTTCTTGTTGTTTCCCGTGTTTTTATAGTAGTGAAGCGTCTAATATTAATTAAAAACTCAATCGCTTGATCAAATCAATGTAAAGGGTAAGCCTAAACTTGGTACCAGAGCCATCTGTTATCCAATAGCGGAGTTGCTTAAAAAAACATAGTAGCTATCGATCACAACTTTGGTTGGTCTCGATCCTAATCTGAGCCGATTGTACATAAAAAACATAGAGGGCGCTAGTAGTAGCTAAGACTCCAAGACACCATCGCAGTGCAACAATAGAGTTATAGAGGGCATTCATAGCACCGGTGTTTACAATAATTATATACTTTGATCGTAACACCTTTGATCACTCATTATGCAGTGTTGTACTGATACATCATCAGCGGACAATGGTGTCGATTCTCTCGTGCACAAACTAAACTTATTTTAGGCTATTGCTATCTTTTACTAAAAGGCAGTGCGAGAAAAGGACGGCTATAGCTATGAACTAAGATAGAGATGTCAAACTAGTTTATGCCTTGCGCTTCACCGTGTTTTTAGTCGACACGTTTTTACGTGCACCGTTCATTTGTATGGAAATATTAGTTCCAACTAAATTTGACAGCTCTAAATTATGTCCGCTTCTTTCTCGTTTTATTAGAGAGAAAAAGATAGCAGTAGCCTAAATTAAGTTTACTTTGTGTACAACAGAATCGACACCAATAGCATCCTCCACTGCTCTGTATGTGGTGGTAAATACCACTATGAATGCTTGAATGTGACATCGCAGCAGTATACGGCCCTGAACAACGACTATTTAGCTACCTGCAAATGCCCGGCTGGTTGTAATGTTACTAGACGTGTTAAGTCAAACGTGAATACACCTGTGCGCAGCTACACTGAACTCCCTGCTGATGACCTCTCTATAAACATGTCTTGTGATAACTTGGACCAGAGTTATCTTAGCTCATCCACCAGATTGGGCAATAAAACCATAATCGCGGAGAAGTCGTCGAAGCCTAACACCAATGCAGACGTATCATCGTTCACTGCAAATCTGCAATCAACCCTAAGTCAATGGCGTAGTGACATGAATACAGACATGCGTCAGTCGCATGTCTGTATCGTCGCGACGTTATTAAGTCAACCCCAAAGAGTATAGTAATATATATGGTCAGCCCTAACAGATATTCAGAAGGAAATGCAAACACTACGTACAGAGCAAAAATGAAAAAGAGAGATGAAAAAGAGTCTACGCTATTAGCATCAATTATCTTTGTTTCGCGCACATTTTAGTGTCAGACACGCTCAGAAGCAAGTTACGTTTTATTTGTTTTTAACTCAGTAACGTTACTTAGAGTAAAAAAAGACACTCAACAGTAAAGTTATTTTTAAGATTCCACGTTAATACGGTAACTATTGTTAAAATAATTCTTAGTCAAAGTAGATATTTATTTACCTTTTGCTATTTATTATACGAAATATTTTTTTAATTTCGACGTAATAAAAGAAATTATGTAACGTACCAGAGTAAAAAAGTTGTGCGAGTTGCCATGTCACTGTCAGTGTCAGTTTGACTAGATACGTAGGTAGTCTGTGGAGTTGTGATTACAGTAGGAAATTTAAAGTGAACTGTAGTTTTGAATTCGATAAAAAAACATTATTTCAATCAGCATCTTCAAAGTTATTGAAGGGATCCAACTGGCTGCGTAACTGGAGCCTCTTACGTTTTTGGACATAGTGTCAGGCAATACTTCCTCAAAAAACTCAAACAAAAGTAATTAGAGTGGTTTTAATATTAGAGAAAAACAAATGCGGTTATACGGCATAAAATAGGTATTTTACTTTAAAAGAAAGATTAAAGTACACTTACATTGGTTTTAGTAAAATTCCACTAAAATAAAACTAAAAAACTTTATTTTCGTCAATCGTTCACCAAACGTTTCAGTTTATGTTAGAGAAATAGTAACTTTTAATGAATCGCTTATTTTGACAGTTGAGTGTTTCAGTTGAGCTACTCTAAAGACGTCATGGTACCAAACAACAATGATATTCCAGTAAACAGATATGTTATGTGTGATACGGCCCATATTGTCTTAAGTCTGCAACACGCATGGCGACGAGCGATACGCTGCTACGAATTTAGATAAAAATTGTGAAAATGCCATCGTGCGTGTTCAAAAAGTGTACCAATTATGATACCAAAGTAAATAAAATACAAGGGATCTCATACCACATGTAACTACGCAATATACTTCAATTTTTTATTCGTTTTTCCTAATATTCTGATATTTGGAGGTTAAAAAAGAAGAGATGGGAAATACATTTTTGTCGTGAGTATGACAAGGACGCGTGCACACACCAGACAGAACAACACTATCTGACTCTTTTTTTTTCTTTTTGGTTTTTTCGAGCTATCTCTTTCGTACCATTTGACTTGTAGTGAAATGTAGAATGAATGAAAAGATGTGCTGATGCGCGGAACACTTTTTTTGGTGGTTTTGTAGGTGTATAACATATCTGTTTATTAGAATATCATTGCTAAACAAGTACAAAATTTAATTAATGTAACCACAACTTGCGACTCAGTTTGGGGGCAATCGCTGTCAGATGGCATATCCTAAATTGAATCGTTAAACTGACGTCATGGTACGAATTAGAATAACAGTTCAGTGGTCCTTCCTGCATTTACACAAGAAATAATTAAATAATAAACATGTACACTTTTGTTCTCTAAGTATTTGCGGCGGCATCTTGGTAGATAAATTTATTTTTTCCAATGTTTTGTCTGATCTTCTATTAAAGCTATAGTAGTGTGGTATGGGATCTTGTTCGACCTTAGAAGGCAGCCAATCTGGCGACTTATGTGAATTTATCAACGGCCGTCGTAACATTCCTCTGTAGTAGTTTTGTTTAGCAGGTGACGTATTCAAATGTTCTGGTAATTGCAGTATCAGTAGGCAGAAAATTACTGAAACAGGAGATATAGTTATAAGATTATCACACATAGGTACATGTACGAACATGCCCAAAATTTGGCCTTTTTTCCCAATTAACAAATATATTATTAAAAGCAATATCATTAAATCAAGTTACAATATAAATGTTAAAATTTCGCGCCAAATTTATGTACCAACTGACAGACGTCAGGAACGCATTCTCTCAGCGGCCAAACTGTAGTCTAGTTTATTTTATTTACACCCATGCTATAAATCCTCTATAAAGGTGAACGCAGACCTGGCCGCACCGCACGCGCCGCAGTCGCCGCATTCGAATTTTTCTATGCAATCTCGCACACAGACATAAACACAGATTGCACACAGACAGATTGCATAGAACTTTATACGAAGAATTCGAATGCGGCGACTGCGGTGCGGCTAGGTCTGCGTTCACCTTAAAAGTATCTGAAACAGTTAGCTTAATGCCAACATTAAAACAGCCAGTGTCATAATAACCATAATATCATCCATATCATCCAAACGGGTGTTTTAATGTTGTACTAAATTTCATTATGCAACTCATTTAAAAAAAAGAACATTGTCATGCACGTGCAATACCACAGCGCCGTACTTAATTAAATTTAAAAAAAACTTAAAGGTAATTTGAATTCACGTCGTATCCCGCTATTTTTGGTCGATATTATTATGTGCTATTTGAATGATGTACTTTGTTGTTTACAAAAATGAGTGATACAAGCTTTGTGCATTTTAATAATTGTACTGCAATCATAAAGATAAAAAAAATTTATGGTACCCCAAATAAATCCACGATTTTTATTTGTTTTTTAACCCCCGACGCAAAAACGACGGGGTGATAAGTTTGCCGTGTCCTGTGTGTGTGTGTGTCTGTCTCTGCATCATAGCTCCTGAACGGATGAACCGATTTTGATTGTTTTGTTTGTTTAAAAGGTGAATTAGTCTGGAGTGTTCTTAGCTATGTTTGGTGAAAATCAGTCCAAGATGGCCGCCGCCACAAAATGGCGGATAAAATTTTTTTTCACAACTCCTTCATTAAGAGTATCAAATGAAGGGCTTGACTAGAAGAATACTATGCACTTTGATACATTTCAAATCCAAGATGGCCGCCACTAGAAAATGGCGAATAACATTTTATTTTCACAACTCCCTCATAATGGGTATCAAATGAAAGGGCTTGACCAGTAGAATAGTGTACACTATATTGAAAGGGAATGAGGAATGTTAACTAACGAAATGAAAACTAAAAACTTGAAACTGATTTTTTTGTCTTATTAATGTCCTTTAGATTAAAGGAGGAAACTGGAGTGATGACTATTACCTAGGACCTAACGAATAATTTTTTATTTATCTTTTCTGACGGACAAAAAACTTGATTAAACACCAAGTTACCTGAATCTTAAAACGCCAGAAAATAAAAGAGAGTGCAGCAGGAAAGTGTATCTTAGAGTTATATGAGTGGAACGTTTAATTAGTGCCTTATCTGCTGTAAATGTGCCTGTACATAAAAAATGTGTGCCCCCTGTCGTTTTGGAAAAATAACGGAAAAAAAACGATTCCTGCTGGAGTAACGTTTTTCCAGCAGGAAAATTCTAAACGAATGATTGGAGAAAGAAACATTGTGCATGGCCTTGTAGCTTATGTTAGTGCCACAATGTGCCCCCAAAAATAAAATGTATGCCCCTTCAGGTTTTCGAGATATTGCATTTCCTGCTGGAGTAACATTTTGCAGAATCGTATATCTCTAAAACCATTTCATGTGCCCCTTTAGAATAAACATACACGAGTAGCTCTAAATGTGTGCCCCTTAGTGCCCAAATTAGATTTAAGAAAATATTTATATTTTTCAATTATTATTTTCATCTTTGTTTCGACAATTCCAAAGTGCCTGCAACTGGCCTACTTGAAATAAATGCTTTGATTTTGATTTCATGTTGTCGTGGTTTTATGAAAACCCGAAAAAACATCGCAGCGCCTAAATGAGACAAGGTATAAGCTCGCTGAAAACTGTATTCGGTTCGTCTTGACACTAATAATAACCAGACATTTTTTATGTGGGGGGCACATTTACAGCAGATGAGGCACTAACTAAACATTCCACTCATATAACTCTAAGAGACACTTCCCTGCTGGGGTAACGTATAGATCTACACTAAAAAAGATGAGATAAAAAATTAAGGAGTCCCTACAAAAAGAATGAAATAAAAAAAAAAATATAAAATTTTAAAAAAACCCCGACACAAATAAAGTATAAACGTGAAACCTTATAAAAAGAAAAAAAATACCTTGAAATTTTACCCTATACGTGTCGGGGTTTTTTTTTAATTTTTCATTTAATGTAACTTGTTGATTATAATGTAGCCAGTGACGCTCGCGCCATCAAGAATAATCTAACGACATCAATCTATCCAAATCCCTCTATCCGTTGAGGAGTTGTGAGGGAACAAAGAAACCGGACATACATTCATACATACTTACATACAGGTCAAACACATTACCCTCGTTTTGGGCTTCGCCGCAGTCGGGTAGAAAGTGAATAGATACTTCGCACTCGCGTGTACTGTGTGTGCATTTCTTAATTTGTACTTTGGCAGTTTTGTATTACTCGGCGCTGAGTATACCTACATGTTTTCCTGGTATGTGTGAATAGTCAATAAACCAATAATACGTATCAAACTTACGTGAAAACAAATTCATAGCCCTCAAGTGATTTCGTTCAGTAACGTACTATTTGAAATGGCTTACAAGTCAAAGTATTTATAAAATTGATTTCAGCTTTGCCTTTTATAAGTTATCGTTAATCAAAATGAATTGTTTTATGATTAAGTCAATTATATTTCCATGTCTCTTAATCGCTATATAATTCAATACAATTAATTAATAGTGATTGAAGAGTTTAACTGAATGCTTGAATGAGGGCTCGTGCCTAGTTACACGTACCTAAAAGTTATAAGTAATGGACAATATTTTTAACTCCCAAAAAGAGGGGTGTTATAAGTTTGACCGCTGTGTGTCTGTCTCTGGCACCGTAGTTGTTAAACAAGTGGACCGATTTGGATACGGTTTATTTTATTTGAAAGCAATTTCTTGGCAATGGTTCTTAGAAATCGGTGCAGCCATTTACAAAATATGGGGGATGAAGGTGGCTATGAAAAATCGAATATTTACAAAAAATAAAATAACCAATATCGTCAATTCTAGGCCAACTGGAAGTACCCTAAACCGGCCTATTGCGAGTTGGACTCGCGGACCGAGGGTTCCGTACAAACTTTTTTAAAACTTAACTTTGCTGTTCGATCCCCAGAAACGGCAATTGCACCAACCGCAAATAATAAGTTTGTAATAGTAAAATCGCTTTGTTTTTTGTTATAAAACTACATATAATTTACGGTTTTCAGACTTTTCCCTTTATATACGTGCTGTAAGACATTGCTTCTCGCCAAATTTCGTGATTTTAGGTCAACGGGAACTACCATATAGGTTTTCGATCCAAAACCTATAGGGTACCGATTGACCTAGAATGTCAATTTTGGTTAAAAGCAAGGTCCAGCACAAGTAAAGGGAAAATTCTGCAAAATAAAAAAAGTTGAAAATTAAGGTAAATTTTGCTACGAGGGTACTCGTACCAAAATTTACCTTAATTTTCAACTTACAAGTTTTATCGAAAATCAAAATTTACCAGACGGACTTATTACGGATTAGACAGACGGATAATAGTGATTTTATAAGGGTTCCCTTTAGTGTTCCTTTGCCAAAGAGTAAAAACGGGCTTAAACGGGGGTCCCGTTTAAGCCCGTTTTACTAAGACTTCACTGTCCGTCTGTCTGTCATCAGGCTGTATCTCATGAACCGTGATAGTTTGACAGTTGACATTTTCACAGATGATGTATTTCAATTGCCGCTATAACAAAATTAATAGTATAAACAGGAGGGGCGGCTCCCATACAACAAATTATTTGCTGTTTTTTTGCTCCATATTAATAACGGCAACAGGGAGGAGCTCGTGGCTAAATAATAACAGCCGCTCGGGTCGATCTTAAGGTTAAGCCGTGCTTGCCTAGGTTGGTCTGTGGATGGGTGACCACCCATTACATACCGAGTTTCCTCCGTGCCTCGGAAAGCACGTTAAGCAGTCGAATAAGCCATGGCAATGGCAACTAAGAGATGACTAGTCATAACTGACAGCGCCCGTTCACGGACATGACGCATGGATCAGCACCATTTAACTCAACCATTTTGTAGGGAACTAAATGATCCGACACATCAGCGAGACATTTGAGTGAGCATGACATACTCTAAACCGCCAGGGCACATCGTCCTTCTCATTGTTCAATAAAATAACTGATCCATAGAAACAAAAACTCGTTTATTTACAAAAAATCACAATTCAACGTAAGTCGCCATGTTTGTTACTCCGCATCTGTTGAGACCTCTTCTGATCCTGAAAAAAAAACCATGTAAGTATTAAAAATGTCGGACCCAAAGGGGTAAGCAGAGCTGTTTAAAACCCATACTGGTATGGGCTCTAAACGGGTACAAACCTAGACTGCTAACGGCCATTTTCAATTACTTACTAACAGGTATCGGTAGGTTGCTATCTCTTTCTGTTTGACATTTAGCTTACGGACGGTTAGTATTAAAAAAATAACAGTCAGTAAATCATATGAAACATTTATTGACAATAAAGTAGACAACACACATAATTACAGTTTACATTTTAATGATAATAACAGAAACCAATATACTGTAAATATAATGCAATAATCAATAGTACAAGAAAATTTAAACAATAATTAAATGTATGGAAATAATGTTTTTCCAACATTACTTCTAGCTGATACCTATTTACCCTTATACACGAAGTATTGCGGTCACGGAGAGATGTTGCTTCGACGATGGTGCGTGGTAAAAAGAGAAGCTCCGCTTTTTTTTTTTTTTTTTTTTTTTTTTTTTTGGTGGGACCAGGTGGGACCACTCGCAGTTGCAACGCGCTAAGGTTGCTTAACTGCTTAACCGGACAATCCTGTGGTGGCCAAAAATTACTTTAAGGCCCCCAGCCAGGGCTTACAAACTAAGGATTTAAATTAAATGAACGGTCACTAAGGGCACCCCCTGTGGGGTTCGGGCCTCGGCTTAGTGCGTCATTGATGAGAGGGCAGCAAGGGACAACAGGCTGGGTCGGATCATTAATTGGGGAATCGGTCGTTACATGCTCAGCGTCGCGGGCTGGCTCGTCGAGCAAGGGTCGGGCAGTGATGTTACTGGGGGGTCGCGGAGGGCCTCGGCGGCGGGGCCGGATTCGCGGTTTGTAACGGTTCTTGTGTCTGTTTTTGTGTAATGTGCTGGTTTCCCTACAACTTTCTTGGAGAAGGGTGATGGGATCATCGGGTGTGGCAAGAGTGAGCCTAGGACGGCGAATTCTAGATATCTTGGAGAGGGCGTAATTGGCTGCTGAGGAAATCAGGGGGTTTGGGTGTTTTTCGGCCTTATCGAAAAAACCCTTTGTTAGTCGTTTCATGAATTGGGCTATGGTGGGGATCTTGAGGTCAACATGGAGTTGCTCATTCCTAACGTACCATGGGGCTCCCGTGGCCTTTCGTAAGAATCGGTTTTGGAGGGTCTGCATCTTATGGAGGTGATAGGGTTTGGTATGCGCGAAAACGGGACATGCGTAAGTCATGATAGGCCTAATGCACGCGGTGTAAATACGCAATTTGCACCTAAGTGACAATTTGCTACGTGCGTTCAGGACAGAGTGAAGCCTACCGAGAGCGAAGGCGGCGCGCGAACGCACCGTCTTAATGTGCTCACTGAAGTTTAAGCGCTGGTCTAAGATAACTCCTAGGTACTTGGCTTGCTTTTCCCAAGGGATCGGCTTGCCAAACATGGAGATCGGTTGAGGGGTGGGGGGGAGTTGGCGGGGTTTCGAGAAAAGTACCGCCTGGCTCTTGTCGGGATTGACCTCGATTCTCCATTTCCGGAACCAATCGCCTAAGGCGTTTGCGGATTTTTGGAGAATGCGCGTAATGCAGGGATAGCTTCTACCAGAATAATAGATGGCCGTATCGTCGGCAAAGAGGGCTAGTTGGGTTGAATTATTTCTGGGGATATCGCTGGTATATAGCGTGAAGGCTAATGGGGATATCACGGATCCCTGAGGGACTCCTGCGCGAATCGGATGTGGGGTTGATAGCGCACCATCGATGCGGTATCGGAATGTGCGGTTTGACAGAAAGTCACGAAGGATGAGCACGAGACGATCAGGCACACCGAGCTGGTATAGCTTGTATATCAGCCCGTTGTGCCAGACCTTGTCGAATGCTTTCGCGATATCGAAGAACAAGGCACCGGTCACCATGCCTCGCTGAAGGCGGGCGCTGATGTGCTCGACTATGCGGTGCACTTGTTGAACACAAGAGTGTTGGGATCTAAATCCAAACTGTTCTTTGGGAATTAAGCTCTTTGCTTCGGCGTAGTCTTTGAGACGCTTATAAATAAGCCTCTCGTAGATTTTGCCTAGGACATTGAGGAGACTAATGGGACGGTAACTACTCGGGGAAGAGGCGGGTTTACCCGGTTTGGGGATTCCTATTACTGTGGCTTGTTTCCACGACTGAGGGAACATGTTGTTTGCCATGGCGCTATTGAAGATAGCGGTCATTAGCACTATGAGGGCGGGAGAAAAGAGTTTGAACACCCTATTGGTGATTCCGTCTGAGCCAAGAAGCTCCGCTGCACTGAGCATCATTTAAATACGATCTTCAAAATGAACTGTCATGGCGCGCCCCTCCTACCCTCATCCGGGTATGGCAATAGCAAGTGCGACAACATTAGTTAAACAAAACGTCTCAGAAAACCTTTTTTTGATTTTTCTATGTATCATGTGATAGGTAGGTGCCGCGGATAGGATATTTCAAGAAACTTTGTTTAAAACACTGATAGCTACGAGACGTAGGCATATTAACTGACAGTTATACGTAAGTTATAGAAAACGGCCTTTAGTTGGTGTGTTGGTCGTTAGTGCTGAGTTACTGCTATGCATGAGTTTCTGGGTTCAATTCGCAGGTCAGGAAAAGAGTTACTGCCATGAATTATTTATTCTATAAGGATTATTTCCAGTAGGAACCCGTAGTACAGAATAGATAATAGTACTAGCGTACAGAAGTTGCACTCCTTTGATCTTGAAGAAAGCAAACATTTTAAATACCTAAACTTGGCGCGCTCGATCTAAATTGTGTCTTGACGCCACGCGTTAGCGTATTTTATTCGGCGTCTAACTGCTTAATGGTCAATTGGTAGGGCTGTCTCTCTCTAGCACCTACTAAATATAAAATACTACCAACATTTTTGTATTTTAATGTATTATTATTTAAATGTTAATTAAAACTTATATAATTACAATTGTTTTACTCTATTATAAAGTCTCATATATTTCTTGCCTTCTCTAAAATAACGATTACTTATTAAATTTAATAGCAGCATAAATGCGAAATCTGACAAATAGTTCTACAATAAACTCTGATGGGAAGCATGGACATGGAGCAGTGAAATTAATATATTTCAACATATATTGACAGCAACAGTTTATCCGGCTTGTCATTATTACTAATAATGATTAATGATCAATAAATCAGTCAGTTAAAAAACACGAAGTACGAGTAGGTACGCGACGCAAGCGACCAGTCGAAAGAGCGCGAAAAATTAACGCAGCATACGTACGCACGGCTGGGGCGCGACAGCCACACTGAGCTTGCATATGCAATAAGCGCGAAGCGGTAGGTAATTATCTCATGCCTACACACGGAGTGACAGAGCTCTGCCCGTAGTCTGGATCTGCGGCTCTTTGGAACTTTGACCCCCAATATCTACGTAACTAGAAGGTTCCCAGGTATGGTCTAAAACAAATATGATCGCAATGACGGGAGAACAAGTGCCTTTTGGCATCGTCAAGGGGCTTTTACACCCTTTAGATTTTATATGTGTACGACTGCACGTCTACCCAACCCCTGAGAAAAACAGGTGCGATATCTTGATTTCTTCACTAACCTGATATAGCCTTCTTCTCCCCAATTTTTGCCCCACCAGTTGAGTAGTATCCAATATTCTTGAGTATATCCCACAAGTAACATTGCGTGGTTGAGCGTCCATGAAGTGCAGAAAAAGTCGTCATAGATACCGCTCCTGATTGTGAATAGAACCAAATTACTGATACTGTTAGCCTGCGTCATCCCACTACTGGGCAAAGGCCTTTCCCCATGACTTCCAGATGTTTCGATCCAGGGTCAATGTGGACCACTGGACGCTGGTCTTGTCCAGCTCGTCCCGCTATCTACTACGAGGTCTGCCGCGACGCCTTCTGGCTGTGCCAGGGCTCCAGAAAGGACTTATTTTGGACCACAGCTCAGAACAAGTCTTTCTCCTTGGATTTCTCCCAAATGGATATTCGAAAATCCGTTGTTAAATGCCAGGTAAGTCGGAAAAACCCAAAAAAAATATCTGTCTGTTTTTTTTTGTCTCTATGTTCAGTGTTAAAGTTTTTCGAATACGGTGTCGTCATTTACAAAAATCATGGGATGTTGTATTCTTCCAAGTTATACGGTGATCGGGATTTTTAAGACTGGAAGTTGACCTCATACAAACTCGTATGTCATACATAATAACCATCTTCCTGCCCGTATCTAAATTTATTTCGGATCGGCGCAGCATATCTCCTTCCATACTTCTCTACTACTCGTCATCTCATCAGACACCTCGTTTCCTGCCATATCATCCTTCACACAGTCCATCCATCGTTTCTTTGGTCTTCCTCTACTCTTATACCCCCACATTCATACTCAAAACTTTCCCCACGACATATTATACACACTGTTAAGTATATCCCTTAAATAAGATAATTCGATCCTTAAAGAGCTTCTTCCCGTTGACCCCTCCCGCTCTGAGCGGAGCGGAAGGGAGTGTCAGACTTTTACTGACTAAAACTCATCCATGTTCCTTCTTAGCCCTTTGTGTTCCGGGGCCGCGGTATCTCTTTCGAACAGTCCCGCAGCCCCGGCAGGCAAGCTTCTACCCGTCAATCAATAATCCTGCTTACCTGTACAACTGAAAGGTGAACGGCGCAGCGTTCACCGCCACAGCTAGAGGTCCGATGGTCGCCAGGCTCTTTTCAATGGCCGCCTCGTCTCCAACTGGTAATGTGGCCCATCTTCGGGCTCGGACCCTCACGAGATTGCTGTCGTATTTGCATCTACCATCCTGGAGAATTAATTGATTACGGTTTCTCGTTTCGCACTGATTTATTTAAAGGCGTCGGTATGACGGTATCCGTTTTCCATCAGGTGGGCTGTCGGCCTTACTTGCTCACGGGACCGGACTCACGAGGGATATTTTAATAATAATAATAAATCATTGATTCATCATAAGATTACATCCAAATTTGTTAGTAAAAATGCGAGCTTAAAAACTAGTGTTAGTAATAAATAATCATTAAACGACTGCGTGCAGCCGTATCCAGCGCGCCAGTATCGGCTCGTCCCACCGGTTCGCCAGCGCGCTTACGATGGTGTTGGGACTGCCGCGCGTGCGGCGCATGATAGATGCGCACCGTTTGCGCATGATGGCCGCAAAGCCGTCTGTGTCAGCCATCGCGAGGCGCTGCAGTGGCGCTGCAGCCCCATCGGCACCCGGAACGGCATTTGCAGGTTGTATACAACCGTATTTGAATTGGGGTTAAAGCATGAAATTGCCGATTTGTACTGAAAAATTTAAACTCGTTTTTTTTCTAAGATATAACATATTTATTTAATCAAAATATTTACCCTCATTATCTATACATTGCTGATATCTAAACGGAAGTTCATTTATGCCTTTACGATAGAACTCTAAGGAACTAGATTCGACAAACTGCGTGAAAGCATTTTGTACTGCCTCCTGGGAAGAAAACTTTTTATCACGTAGAAAATTAGAACAAATGGTAGTCCGCTGGAGCAAGGTCTGGCGAGTACGGAGGATGACGTATAGTTTCTAACTGCAGCTCCTGTAGAGTTACAACGGTTTCTCGTGCAGTGTGAGGTCTTGCGTTATCATGGAGCAATAATGGTGAAGATCGACAGTGCCAGTTTCACCATCATTGTTCGAAGTTCGGCACAGTAAACATCTGCTGTTATTGCTTGACCAGAACTGAGAAAGCTATAGTGAATAACACCATGAAGAGACCACCAAACAGTTACCATTACCATTTTATTGCTTTGCTTTAGGGCACTGTTGCGGCTTTTGACCTGGGGTCAGCCATTGCATTTTTCGCTTACGGTTATCGTAAACAATCCACTTTTCGTCACATGTAACAATTCGATCCAATATTCCTTAATTTCTGTACCGATTCAACAAGGCAACACAAGTTTCAACACGCATTTCTTTCTGCAGATCAGTGAAATCATGGGGCACCCATTTTTCATATTTTTTTATCGTATTGATTTGATTTAAGTGACGCTGATTCCTGGGTAGTTTGACTCGGATCGGCTTCTACCATCTCCTTCAATTCAGCGTTATTCACCTGTGTGGTCTACCACGTGGTTCGTTCTTCAAGTCGAAGTTTCCATAACGAAAGCGTTTAATCAAAAACGCACGGTGCGTTCATTAGCAGTCTCCTCTCCAAACGTAACGTTGATATTGCGAGCCCATTCTGCCGCGTTAGTTCCGCGTCTGAACTCGTATTAAAAAATAACTCGGATTTTATAAATATCCATCTTTACGTCTAAGCTGAATAAAAAAAAATTGAAAGTCGAAAATCGAATGTTGCACATTTTTTAAAAGAAGAACCTCATGGTGTAACGTGAAAAAGTTTCACACAAAAATCTCACACCATGAAGATTTTATGTCAATTCGAAGTGTGCGTGCGCGTGTGTGTGTGTGTGCGTGTCTATACAACGGCAATTTCATACTTTAACCCCATTATATTGTTGTGTTTATGTACTTGACTATGCTGCTAGCTGGTGGTCTGTAGCTAGACACGCTCATCATCATCATATCAGCCCGAAATCACCCACTGCTGGGTATATAGGCCTCCTTCCCTGTGCCAACCTTCCCGTTTCTGTGGGTTCCTCATCCAGGTGTTCCCTGCGATTTTAACGATATTGTCGACCCAACGAGGTTTAGACATACACGATACAACTGATATTGATTAATAATGAATTGATACCTTATAGCTGAAGATTCATCGATGAAGAAAGTACACGAGGTCTACACACCTTCCCAACGTAAGCATACTGCAACTTAGTGATCAGTGCGTCTCTGGCGGCATATTGGAGCGCACCTAGCAGGGATTCTCTGTCGCAGTCCACGTTGCCGTTCTTGAAGCTGCAGTCCACTTTTAGGGGTATGGGGAAGAGGTTGTAAAGTTTGTCATCCCCGATTAAATAGGGAGGATCCTCCGACCAGACGTGTGTTGTGTCTGATAAATTACAGCCCGATGGTTGTAGTTGGATTTTTGTAATATGTCGCAGGCGTATCCTACTATCTGCTGAAAACTGGTGGACATACAGGTGTCAAGCACAGGTCAACATACCTTTCCAACGTTAGATAATACTGCGACTCAGACCAGTCCTTATCTAGCGGCATACCGGAGTGACCTCGCAGTGATCCCCCATCGCAATCCTTGATGCTATAACAGTCCACTAGGTGCTGAGGATTGGTCAAGAAGGAAGTGTACATGCACTGGTCTACGCACCTTCCCAATATAAGGATACTGCGACTCGGTGATCAGGCCGTCTCTGGCGGCATACCGGAGCGCACCTCGCAGAGATCCACCGTCGCAGCCCGCGTTGCCATCCTTGGAACTGCAGTCCACTATCTGTTGGGGGCTGGAATATAGAAGAGTATGATTGAGCTCATTCACAAACGCTTTGATTCTATTTCGATTCGCGAAATCGAATGTCTATCTCAATTGCTTTCGTTTTGCCAAAAAAAGATACCTACGAATCGAAGCGTTTAAGAATACGGAGGCAGATGTCAGATTGTCAGATGAAAATATCTGCTACAGTTAAACCTCGTTTTTAGCGAAAACGCGTTTTCCCTAGTTTTTACTAACTGCCTTAGAACTAGTATTAACTGATTTGAATATCAGTGGAAACTAGTTTTAACTAGGGACAACCCGTTTGTAGAAATGATCTAAACTTTCAACCGATATCAAAGTTCATTGCGAGTTGGGAGATGATTGAAACTAACGGATTAGGTATCTGGAGGACGGACAAATGAATGGAAGCCAGCCTAGGAACCAATAACAGCATGACATGCTTGTGATATATCACTGGAAAGGTTTTTTATTTACTTCAACAGACTATTGTTATGGCGGGAAGTCCCAAATCGCTGTGTGGATGAATTTATGGCGCAATAAAGCTAGACTTCGTTCACAGAAGTGCCATTTCCCACTAATTGTAGACCAAGTGTTTTATTGCACGTCAAAATACCTTATCTATTGTTTTATTTAACGTTTGAATATGTTACAGTTAAAACCAATTTTTACGCGTTTTCCCTAGTTAAACTAGTAGTAAAAAACTAGTATACTTGGTATAGAGTAACTTGTTGAGGATTGAAAATATGGATATTTTTTATTAAAATATTTATTAATAATTCTTGGTAAACGTTTAACAAAAATCATAAATCATCTGCCTAGCCCTGCCTTTCCCCAACTATGTTGGTGTCGGCTTCCAGTCTAACCGGATGCAGCTGAATACCAGTATTTTACATGGAGCGACTGCCTATCTGACCTATCACACTACCTTACTCACTAGCAGAACAACAAAGACGCCTACTTTACCTTAATTCCCCCCAAAAGCCATGCTTCCTATACAGCTGCGCTTGCAACGCATGAGTGACGGCGAACGCGTAGCACGCTCCACAGGAGTGCTGCTCCTCAAGTTTAGGCTTAAAGCCTGTAGTGCGCCAGTCGACCTGAGGAATACCTTCAGAGGTAATGGATATTGTTTTGTAAATATGGAGAAGGCAGAGATGCAAGGTGGACCGACGATAAAAAGTGGAACAGATTCAAGAAGCACACTGGAGCGGGCGTTGTTATAACTATTATTATATACAGGGTAGAATTTTGTAATGCCACCTGGAGGGAAAGTACTCTTAATACTGCAGATAGAAAATTTTACTCAAAGGAAACATTCCTTTATTTTTGAATAGAAAGCAAACTGCATTCAAAGATTTTCGAAAATTCTCTTCTCTCACACCCGGGAATCGAACCGGCTAAAATCTGAAAAAATTATACCCTGTACTTTTATTGCATCGATCGTTAGGGTCAATTATAAGGATGAAATCTCTCTAACAAACATGATAAATTAAATGAAAGGAAAACCAGGAAATTTGAAGTTACAAATTCAATGAGTCAAGTTAAAGCTCTTTAACTAACATCCATCTTTTGTAATGCAGACTCCTTTGCGACATACTCGTAGCTGCGTGTATGAGGTAATTTAAATATGGAATGTTAGATTATAATTTGAAAATTTGATTGTCACAGTTGTTATTCACATTTGATTGTTTTTACAACTCATTTCACATTTTGTCTCACGGTGAAAATGGCTTATCAAGAACAGTTTGATTTAATGGAAGCTTATTTTTTAAATAACTAAAACGTGAATCTAGCTCTGCGGTGGTATGGAGAGAGATATCAAGACCGACAGGCACCAACTCGGTTCGTATTGAAAAGAATGGTAGAAAATTTAAAGAATACGGGTGGTTTCAAGAAGAGACGGCAAACTATTCAGCAAAACTATTTCGATTTTGAACTAGTTGTTTTAACATACTTTGAATCATTTCCGAAGGCTTCAAGTAGAGATGCTGCCGATGAATTAGGAACAACCCACACTCGCGTACTTAAAGTGCTGAAAAAGTATAAGTATAAATGCTATCGTGAAGGTCGATTGGTGCTAAAATTGCATATTGGGGATCGTGAGAGACGATTACAATTTTGTGAAAACATGCTTGGAGAAATTGACCGAAACCCTAATTTTTTGAGTAAAATTGTATGGTCTGACGAAACCAACTTCAGCAATAATGGCATGTACAATCGCTGCAATAACCATTATTGGTCTCGAGTGAATCCTGTTCGTGTTCATGGAACTAACAATCAAGTAAGATTTTCTTTCAACGTTTGGTGCGGAATTATGAGTTGGTGCGGAATTATGAGAAATAATGTAGTGTTAGTCCACGTGTATGAAGGTCATTTAAACACTGTCAAGTATATTGAAATACTGGATCTCTTAAGAAACGAGTTAAATGGTTTCCCCGAGGAAGAGCGAAACCAAATAATTCTACAGCAAGATGGTGCTCCAGCACATAACAGCAGAATCACTACTGCCTACATTAATAACCATTTTAATACCTGGATTGGTACAAACGGCACAATCAGATGGCCTGCGAGATCGCCAGATCTCACCCCATTAGATTTTTTTTGTGTGGATATGTAAAAAATCAAATTTACATGAAATCTTATGCGAATGACAACGAGTTGAGAGTTGAAGTTCAGAATACGATTTATAATATTCACCACAACACTTTATTAAAGGTTACTAGAAATGAATTCGTTAAAAGAATAAATTTGTGTATCCAAGAGAATGGAGCCCATTTCGAGCAACTAATTAGTTAGTTTACCATTTTTTGTAAATAATTAAATTAATTTAAGATTTCCTGGTTTTCCTTTCATTTAATTTACTCGTATCATGTTTGTTAGAGAGATTTCATCTTTATAATTGACCCTAACGATCGATGCAATAAAAGTACAGGGTATAATTTTTTCAGATTTTAGCCGGTTCGATTCCCGGGTGTGGGAGAAGAGAATTTTCGAAAATCTTCTATCTGCAGTATTAAGAGTACTTTCCCTCCAGGTGGCATTACAAAATTCCACCCTGTATAACAAAAAAAGTAAATTAAAATATTTTTCGGGTAACCTGGTGTCAGAGTTTTTATGCCGCCCATGGGCCTCTGACTTGGCTTTACATGCCATCGAGAAATATTATCAGGCATGCTGGTTTTCCACACGATGTTTGCCTTCGCCGAAGCAAGTGATAATTTTACAAAACGCACATGAATCCGAATAATCAGCGGTGCGTGACTTGGGTTCGAACTCGAGACCTATAACTTGGCAATCCGACGGTTACACCACTAGGCTATCACCTGCTATATTAGGTACCTACACAACTGTTAAAATGTTATCTTTTCATAATGAACGGTACACGGTTATCTATACGCCCCTCTAGGGTTAGGTACTGCTGGACTATCTTAAAGAGAGGCCTTGGCAGTAATGTTTGATGCAATGAAATTTTGATCATCTACGTCGCCTACCTAGCTGTGAAGGTACCATGTGTTCGGGTCAATCACCGAACAATAATGAACATGTCAGCGTAATCGCGACACCGCGCTCTATGCCTCCAATATTTTATGTAAAAACAGTCAGTACGTCTCGGACAGCATATAGGGCGCGACTCAATCTCATATCCTTCACCTCATTAGTTTTAATAGTTATCCCATTTGGATTAAGTACTAAAATATAGTTATCTTGTCAATCTTTAATCTTAGTTTATCTTTATCTCACCCCAACCCCAAACATTGGTCCTTCGAGCCATCGGAGCGGGACCATCACGCGTGTGTCTACTACCTGAACTGTGTGAGTGTCTCGCATGGAACTTATTACCACACCCTGGTAAACAGCCATCCTGCTGATCCTGATTGCACCTGGTTTTTACGAAAGCATCGCGTCATCTCTTCGCGCTGTTACTCCAGGTTTGTTCTTGCAGCCTTCGCAAGGACATTTGATCTCAAGGAAGCCTTCAGTACAAGTAAGGTCTCTTTTTTACCTTTATAATGTTGAACATGGATGACATTTTAGCAACCCAACAACAACTAGTCGAAGCCGTAGACATGCTCTTCACCAATTTCAAAAAGGATGGTGCAGAGCGCAAGACCTCAGACTACCTACGTCGTCGATTAGCTACCTTGGAACAATACTTTACAGAGTTCCATAATAATCATATGACGTTGATATCTTTTGGTGAAAGAAAAAATTGATTCAACATCTTCAAATAAGCTCCGACAATTATCCTGTATGCTGGAATATCTTGAACCATCGTTATAATAATAAACGACTGATCTTCACTTCGTATCTTAACAATCTCATAAATATCCCAGCAACAATCATCAAATCATATAAAACGCATTCACGACACTACGTACTAGAGCGTGAATGCTATCAAGAATCTAGGAGTCGATGTGTCTTCCTGGGACTCTTTCCTGGTATGTATATTGTCTCAAAAATTGGATTCGGATACATACGAGGATTATCTACAAGCCTTGAAATCTCCGCGAGAGTTACCCGTCTTGGAAGATTTCCTTAATTTTTTGGAGACTAAGTTTATGATGCTGGAAACTTCACGTAAGAAGCTTGAAAATTCTATACAAAAAGCATCCTCATCTCAATCCAACAACAATAACAAACAATCATTTTCTAAAAGTTCCAATTATAAACGAAATTATAACAATCCTAAAACGAATTACTCAACAAACCAAGTTTCGCAATCGTCAAAGTCCAAACGCAAAATTAACCATCGTAAGCTATGCCCTATTTGCAACTCCGACGATAATCGAATTCATGCATGTCAAAAATTATTGGAATTGCAACCTAATGAACGTAAAAATGCTGTTGCTAACTTGAACCTTTGTATTAACTGTTTACATTATCACGAAGGTAAAAAATTCCTTTCCGAAATAAGATGCAAAGAATGCAATAAAGAACACAATACCATTTTGCATGAATGTTTTACGTCACGTCGATCTGAGTCAAATGCAGCCACGATTATGAAATCGCCATCTCAGCAGCAAGAAAGTAATACAGTTGCATCGCTTCTAAAAGAACCCTCAGAAATATTGCTTGCCACAGCAATAATTAACGTACAAGCAGCGGATGGATCTTATAAAAAATGAGAGTTCTTTTAGATCAAGGGTCACAGACATCCATTATTAGGGAAAGCGCAGCTCAGTTGTTAAGACTACCGCGACGAAAATGTAACGGTTATATCTCTGGAATAGGAAACAAGGAAAACAACTGTAAGGGCATGATTACCATCAAATGTTCGTCGTTGCTTAGCGATTTTACCTTTGAAACGGACGTGTATATAATGAATAGACTCATAAATAACTTACCCAGCTGTACCTTACCTAAGCCAGACTTGCCTACTCTAAACCAAATAACTCTAGCAGATCCCGAATTTTACAAAAGTAGGCCTATTGATATCTTATTTTGTGCAGATATCTATTCTACTATCCTTATGGACGGTATCTATCGGTCAGAAGGTACGAGTATGTTGCCCATTGCCCAACAAACCCAGTTGGGATGGATCTTAAGCGGCAACTACAAAACGTACCATTGCAATGTGATCCTAAATAATATCGAAGAGATACAGCAATTCTGGGAAGTGGAGGACATACATGAATCTCCAGCGATATCGGAAGAAGACCAAAAATGCATCGAGTTTTACCAATCTTCAACCTCTAGACGGGAAGACGGAAGCTACGTCGTTAAAATACCCTTCAAGGAAAATTTTGAGAAAAACATAGGCAAGTCGAAAACAAAATCGATTGCTCAATTTTTCCAAATAGAGCGGAAATTATGTAAGCAACCAGCAATGGCACGTGACTACAAAACGTTTATTTCTGAATACGTAGAGCTCGGACATATGACACCCGTTGCGCCACACGGACAGCCGGACTGCTACCTATCGCATCATTGCGTCCAACGATCTGAGTCATCAACAACCAAATTGCGAGTTGTCTTTAATGCCTCGGCAAAAACCTCGAGTGGATACAGCCTCAATGATCTTATGTGCCGAGGACCCAATTTACAACAAGACCTTCAGAGCCTTATCCTAAAATGGAGACAATTTAGATACGCTTTTACAGCAGATATAGAAAAAATGTTCCGCAAAATCCGGCTACATCCCGATGACCAAAAATTTCAGAAAATTATCTGGCGGAACCATCAATCTCAACCCTTAAAAGAGTACCAGTTAACAACTGTTACCTATGGCACAAAAGCCGCACCTTTTTTGGCCATGATGACACTGAAGCAACTGGCCATCGATGAAAGGACAAATTATCCCCAAAGTTACGCTCCTGACATCTTAGAACACTCGTTTTACATGGACGATCTCATGCATGGTGAACATTCAGAGGGAGCAGTTAAGCAGCTCAGGGAAGAGATGATTAACCTCCTCAAATCTGGCGGGTTTAATCTCAGAAAATGGCGATCAAACTTGCCAGAAATAATAGATAGTTCTGATGCACCTCAAAAGGAAGACTTTGACTTTAAGCAACCGGAGTCAACCAAAACTTTAGGTCTTCGGTGGGAACCAAAAAATGACCAATTTATCTTCCATCCTATAGAGTTTACCTCTCAAGACATCCTTACAAAAAGACAATTCTTATCTCAAATATCTAGAATTTTTGACCCTTTGGGCTGGCTGGCACCAGTCACAATAAAGCTTAAGATCTTGTTCCAAGAAATATGGAAATCAGACCTGGGTTGGGATCACCCTGTCCCTCAAGAAATCGCGTTAGAGTGGAATACTACTAAAGCCGATCTATCTCATATTTCTCGAATCAAAATACAACGTTGGATTCAAACTCAAGAAAAAGATATCATCGAACTCCATGGCTTTTGCGACGCTAGCACAAAAGCATACGCTTGCGTCGTGTATTGTAAAGTACAGAGAGAAAATGAAACCCACGTGACCCTTATTGCACGGAAATCAAAGGTAATACCGCTGAAAAAACCACAATCGATCCCGCGGTTGGAACTCTGCGGCGCTCTCTTGCTATCAAAACTTATGCAAAATATAATCTTATCCCTATCGAGCTACAAGATGCATGTTTATGGTTGGATTGATTCGATGGCCGTTCTAGGTTGGTTAAGTGGCAAACCGGCGAAATGGAAACCCTTCGTTGCGAATCGAGTGAGGATTATTACTGAAATAATCCCGAAAGATAAATGGAGTTACGTAAAATCCAAAGAAAACTCCGCAGATTGCACTAGCCGCAGTTTACCTGCTGCTCAATTAGCCAATTTCTTGGTGTGGTGGCAAGGGCCCCACTGGTTACCACAAAATAAGCCTAAAGAATCTCACAAGATGCCGATTTATACGAGTATTACTACCGAAGAACTCAGAAAAACAAGGAAGTAAATACGGTCATTGTTAATCCCGAAAATTTAATAATTAATCAACTATTAGTAAAACATAGCACTCTAAGGAAAGTTACTCGAATATTAGTCTACATCAACAAGTTCATCGACATTTTTGTTTACAAGAAAAAACGCACATGTTTCCTTACTCTGCAAAATATAAAGGCAGCAAGAGAAATGTTAATTAAGCACGTTCAAAACGAATATTTCAACGAAGAAATATCGCGGCTGAAAAACTTTGAACCACTAAATAAGAAAAGCCAAATTCTTAATCTCAATCCCATACTAGACACTAACCAAATGCTCCGTGTCGGTGGCAGACTTAAACATTCGAATCTTGATCCCGAAATGAAGCATCCCATCATAATCCCGAATCAATCGAAATTGGCTGACCTTATCATAGATGAATCCCACGAACTTGTATTTCACGGTGGAGTCAAAATGACTACTGGATTTATAAGACACAAATATTGGATTCTTGGAGGAAACAGAGTCACAAAGAAACGATTAAGAATGTGTGTCAAATGTAAAAGAAATAATCCTATACCACAACATCAAATCATGGGTGACCTACCTCCAGCACGATTGATTCCTAACCGACCTTTTTACCACACTGGAATAGATTATACCGGACACATCCTTATTAAGGCAAAGAAGATAAAAATTAGAAATCGTCTCAGATCTCATAGCGTCAGCATTTATTGCTGCACTTCGACGAATGTCCGCTAGAAGAGGAGTTCCTGGGCACATCTACAGTGATCAGGGAACCAACTTCATAGGAGCCAACAAAATTTTAAAACAAGAGTTTGCCGAAATCTCCCACATTTTGTCTGACCAAGAAGTAACATCGACAATCTCTGAAATGAATATTGAGTGGCATTTCAACGCCCCATCATGGCCATCTGCGGGCGGACTCTGGGAAGCTGCAGTGAAGAGCCTAAAACATCATTTAAAGCGTGTTGTGGGAGAGCAAAATTTAACCTACGAGGAATATAACACCCTACTATCCCAACTCGAGGCTTGTTTGAACTCCAGACCACTGTGCCCTCTGACAGAAGATCCTGAGGATCTGGACTTCTTGACCCCGGCTCACTTTTTAGCAAGCGGCCCCAACCTAACGATTTTCGAAACAGAGCATGACCTCAGAACACGGTGGCACTTGACGCAAAAAATCTATCAAGATATATGGGATAAGTGGAAGACTGACTACCTCTCGCAGCTTTCTACGAGGTCCAAATGGCGACAGCGTCAAAAAGATCTCAATCTGAACGATATAGTTATTATAAAGGACGATAACCTTCCACCAGGAAAATGGAGTCTAGGTCGAGTAGTAGCGCTGCATCCTGGAAGTGACGGACACGTAAGGGTCGTCACACTTAAAACCAAAAACGGGCTCTTAAAACGCCCAGTTGTAAAACTGTCCCTACTGCCAACAAATCAAAATGGTCAAGATCCAAGTGCCCCAAAAGTTGACAATGAAGTGCCAGTAGCGAAGAAAAAACATCCCATCTCATTCTCAGCTATGGTTTTATCTTTGACATTATTCTTGTTGGCACTAATAAACACCGCTCAAGCATCCTACAACTCCACCCTGCTGACAAATAATAGTGTCTACTTCGATAAAATATCGAATATGCATTTAATTAGAGATGATTGGCAGTTAATAGTCTATTATGATACAAAACCTTATCAAGAAGGAACGGCGGCATTGTTAAAGTACATCAAGTATCTTGAAACCTTATGCTCTACGATTAGAACACAAACACCTTGCGACGGCGTCATGTTACAACTCGAGCACGAACGTAACCTCATGACGCCCCACTGTGCCGTTGCGGAAGTCTCATCAGCTTCTTTTAAAGTTTACGTTGTGAGCTGTTACTTTCAATACTCAGACCCTGTTGCTCCTCATATACATAACCTCCGTCATGTCTTACAGTCACTCGCGGGCTGTAAAGTTATCGTTGGCGCTGATGTTAACGCGTCATCGTCTCTGTGGTATGGCAAGGTTAGGTCTACGGATTTCGACCGACGTTGTGCTGTTGAAGATTTTATAGCTGAAATGAACTTATCAATTCATAATACCCCAGATGCACCACCTACTTTTTGCAGCCCAATGGGCGAATCTTGTATTGACGTCACACTTTCTAGTGCAGACGTACGCTTGGATAGATGGCGTGTCCTACCAGATGCGTCTTGTAGTGATCATCGCCTGATCGTGTACGAATTTGTTCCGGTGTCTTCTCAAGGTCCATCTCATATCACTGGTAATTTTAGATATAAAAGTAAAGGCGCGAATTGGGAATTCTTTAGCTCGGTTTTTGCGTGTCACGCCAAAGACTTCACTCGTGATGGGCTGTCAGCTGAAGAAAGTGCTGAAATTATGTCAGACACCTTCACTTACTGTGCTGACATCGCCATTGGTCGCGCATCTATGACCAACATCCATAGATGTGATTGGTGGTGTGACTACTTAATTGAACAACGTAAAAGCTATCGCCGAGCGCGTAGGCATTTAAACAAGCTTAAAAAACAAAAGGTCACCGGAGACCCACTCAACTTTGCTTTAAATGCGTTTAGAGTTGCCAAGTCCCGCTACAGAGCATCGGTGGAAAAATCCAAGGGTAATTTACTGCGAAAAATAGTAGAAAAATTAGATAAAGAAGGTCCGTGGTCTCCTTTGTATCACGAATTCAAAGCTAATCGATCAGTCGACTTGGCGTTTGTCCAGAACATTAAAGTCAATAATAAACACACCACCGGTATTGAGGAAACAACCGAAGTTCTATTAAATAGTCTGATTCCTGATGATTCGCCGGTAAATGACAATGACTACCATCAACAGATCAGAGCGTGGGCTGCTGTGCCACCTGAATCACCAGCGTCAGACCTTCCATCCATTGACGAATTCATTAATGTTGTCAGGAAACTGCCTCTTAACAAATCATCAGGTGAAGATAAAATATCTAATCGGATGATAATAGAAGCGTGTAAAACAGCGGGCGACGCCATTCTATCTGTTTTCAACCGATGTATTGCGGACGGCGTTTTCCCTCGCGTATGGCGACGTGGCTTTATACAAATAATTCCAAAAAGTGGTGATAAGCCACCGGACGACCCTAAGTCGTACAGGCCCATAACCCTACTGCCATCTTTAGGAAAACTCCTGGAGCGCCTTATCGTTCCACGTTTGCTGCCAGACGGGCCAAAGTTTCATAACAACCAATTCGGTTTCACCGTGGGAAAATCTACCGTAGACGCGGCACTTTCTGTTAGAAAAATTGTTAATAACTCGGAACACAAGTACGTGGTTGGAATCTTTTTAGATATTTCCGGGGCCTTTGATAACGCATGGTGGCCGATGCTACTACTTAAACTGAAGAATCGTGGCTGCTATAAAAACATATATAATCTTGTTTATTCTTACTTTTTAAATGGTTCCGCGAAACTCAAACTCGGTCATTATTCTATGTCAAAGTCCCTTACCATGGGATGTCCTCAGGGGTCGGTAATCGCTCCGTATGTATGGAATTTAGGTTTTGATGATTTTCTCGCGATTCCCCTTCCTCCCGGCTGTTCATTAACCGGTTACGCGGACGACGGCCTGCTGCTCATTCAGTCGAGTACTCGGGCTGGTCTCGAGAATTTAGCTGATACTTGCCTACGATTAATATCTCAGTGGGGCGATCGAAACCGTCTGACCTTTGCACCGCAAAAAACTTATCAACTAATTTTAAAAGGTAATCTTAAATCGTGGCCTAGTATTAAATTTAATAACGTTCCCGTGAAAAGAAAGCAATCCGTGTGCTACCTTGGTTTGGTCTTAGAGAGAAATTTTTCATTCATAGATCATATAAAAACTGTCGGTGAAAAAGCTAAAAAGAACTTTTATGCCTTAACGAGAATATCAAAATCTACGTGGGGTCTGTCATTTATAACTTTAAAGACCATTTATGGGGCTACTTACTTGGGGTGTATGTGCTACGGGGCACCTGTCTGGGCCGATAGGGCCACCATAGGAGCGGCACGACGTAAATTGCTTCAAAGCCAGCGTTTGGCTTTGATATTCTTATGCAAAGCGTATAGGACGGTTAGTACTGAAGCCTTACCGGTACTTGCAGGTGTACTTCCAGTTGATCTTGAAGTGCAGCGACGGGCTGCAATGTACTATAACGCACGTGAGACCGCGGACGCAGACTTTTTAACCCTACGTGACCGTGTTAAGATTGCTAGATTATTCAAACCACAGACCGACGTCTGGGAGGAACTTTTGTCTGAATGGCAAGGTAGGTGGGATAATTCCATCAAGGGCCGACACCTCCACCAGTACTTTCCATCCGTTCGTGAGCGGCTGGCCAGGACATGGTTGGATGTTGATCACTGTGTTGCCCAATTTCTCACCGGTCATGGTAACTTTAAGAGTAAATTATTTTCCTTCAAGCTTGTTGACTCGCCTTTTTGTCAATGTTCCACATCTGACTGCGAATATGAACAATCAGCACATCACATTTTATGGGAGTGCAGTCTTTGGCAGAAAGGACGCAACATTATGTTGGATAGTGTACAGGTTACATCCGGAGTTATTTACTATACAGACCTTGTGGAAACTAGAACAAATTTCCGTGCGTTCAAGCGTTTTTGCCATACCTATTATTGGAATCAAATATAACAGCTCACAACTTAGGACCCATTAATGTTAATATTTATCCGTGGTGCTAGGCAACTGGGCCTATCCCAGTTGTAAACGTCCCTTTGTGCCAATTGGCCTTGTTTCGTTCTGTCTCCTGCTGAAATGGAGGGAAGTGGAAATTACGGTTTTTTCCTACTCCTCCACTATACTTTTCTGATTAATTTCGTTGCGGGATCCAAGACAGTTAAATTCATTCTCTGGGACTTCGTCGAGCTTCATTGTCTCGGCGCTTTTCTGGTGGTCGCCACTGTTGATTCTGGCTTTCAGGAGTTACAGTGGTTTGGGAACAGTGTGGCGGGCTTGTCCCAAAAAAAAAAAAAAAAAAAAAAACTCGAGCACGAGTTCGAAGAAATTAAACATTACGATAATATTGCTATGATATATGACTCATATATGACTAAAAAGAAACGTCGGCGACGCAGCTTGATAGACGGAGTAGGCTACGTTGCAAATAGTTTATTCGGAGTGTTGGATCAACGATTTGCAGAAAAATATGAGAGAGATATCGACCTTTTATGCCTTAATGAAAACCATTTATACAACCTCTGGAAAAACCAAACGTCGGCCGTAGAAGCTGAATTTAATCTCATGAAAAGGATGGAGAATACCATAAACAAACACCACAAAATAATAAATCTAAAACTTACTTTTCTCCAAGATTCTTATAAAAATCTCTCTCAGCAAGTGCAAAACATAACTCTCATCACAGACTTCATAACCTCGGCTTTCACTGCCAACAACTTGATGTATACCCTTCAACGAATCCAGGACTCAATTTTAGATACAGTAACTGATATTTATAGTGGAAAATTAGATTTTCATTTGATATCCCCTAGGCAACTCAGATCAGAGCTAAGCATAATATCAGCACAAATATCTGGAGACTTGGTAGTTCCTGTCGACAACTTTAATCTTAAAGATCTTTACGGCTTGCTCAAAGTAAAAGCCAAATACTCGGGCAAATACCTAATTATAGAAATAAAAATACCCCTGATAGAAAGGGACCTTTACGAGGTATTTAATCTCATCCCGGTTCCACGCATGGTGAAAGATATCATGATGATGAAGATCGAAACCATCTCTGAATTAGCAGCCATCAACATGAGAAAAGATTCGTTTTTAACTATCACAGACACGGATCTACAGTCATGCGTATTACAAAACCCTCTGACTATTCTGTGTCATATCAAAAGGCCAATTCACCACATGAAAGATGATCATAGCCTTTGTGAGACGATCCCAGGCACAAGAACTTGTAAAACTAAAACTACCTTGTGCAAGAATGACTGGAGAGAGCTAACATCAGAAAACAAATATTATTATTTTTGCTGCAATGAATTTAACGTCAAACTTCTGTGTGAAAATCAAATTAAGGCAGTTAGGTTATCAGGTGCTGGTCTGTTGCGTGTTGGGGAAGGCTGTTTAGTAAAAACAGAAGATTTTATGGTGTATTCAAACAAAAGATTGTCTAGTAAAATTAGCACGACGACAAAGATTATCTCGCCGGAAATATCACCAATCAATCACATAATAAATATCACGATGCCGGAAATGTCATATGAGCTTAATCCCAATAACTCAGAAAACCTCAGGCAATTTGAAGCTATTAAGAGTAGTCTTGAGATCATGAAGCAGAGTGAACCTTTGAGCACCAATATCTCCCACGACATCCACCAGTATACTGCTATATATTCTATCATATCGGCAATCTTGCTATTGGTGGCAGCTTACTGTTTTAAACGTTGGTGGCAAAGGCAACGTAAAGGAAATCGCTCCACTTGTACAGCAGAGCGGTCGACGACAGCAGCGGCGGCGACTGGGTTGCCGCGTCCACACACCGTAACAGAAAGTGTTGTGATTGAGTGTAGTGAAATTAGGGAAAATGGGCAATCTAGTAGTAAATCAGTGAAAAGTGATCCGAAGCGACTAGCGCTATCTAGTGAGTGCTTACAAAAAAAGGAAGATAGAGGTTCTTCACCGATCTTTCGCGTGTTTTCTCTTCCTGATTTGCACTGTAGCGATTCTGTTTAATTTGAAATGTTACTTTAATCTCATCTTTAAACATTACTAACCCAACATTTTGAATATTGTTTTCACCTTGTTAATATTAATTTCATTATCCATTTAACTATACCTTCTTACTTACCTCATCTTTTACTCCCTCGGGAGCATGTTCGGGTCAATCACCGAACAATAATGAAAATTTCAGCGTAATCGCGACACCGCGCTCTATGCCTCCAATATTTTATGTAAAAACAGTCAGTACGTCTCGGACAGCATATAGGGCGCGACTCAATCTCATATCCTTTACCTCATTAGTTTTAATAGTTATCCCATTTGGATTAAGTACTTAAATACAGGGTGTTTGGCTTATCGACCGACAAAAATTTTCCAGGGATTTGGGAGGTCATTAGCTAGTTTCTACCCATACACCCTATGTCCTAAATGTCACGGTTGGTTACTTTAGTTTTTTTTTGTAAATGAAAAGAATACCCAAAATGTTTCCTTTAATTCCAAATAACTTTTTCGTTTTTGGGTGTAATGGCACAAAACAAATTTTGTTGTATTCTCCAAAGTCTTGTAAATCTAAATAAATCTTTGTTTGATAGAACTGGTATCATGAAAATGTCTTACGAGCTACCAAAGTTTTTTGTTTGCTAAATGTTTGAAATTTTACAACTTCTAAATTCATTATAAAAAAAAAACTAAAAGCCATTTTGAACTTAGCTTTATTTTAAAAAGTTCTTTAGTTGATACCCTTTCTAACGGTGTGCTACATGTTACAAAAAACAATTCATTAAGTAGTCAAAATATTGGTTAGGAGAGTCAGGGTTAAGAAAAGACTTATTAAGGTTATTATGTTTTTATAAACTAAAGTTTTAAATTTTGTTAAAATTTGGTTCAAATTAACCCAATATTTATTTTGTGCCATTACACCCACAAACGAAAAAGTTATTTCGAATTAAAGGAAACATTTCGGGTATTTTTTTCAAATAAAAAAAAAAACATTATGTAACCAAACGTGACATTTAGGACATAGAATGTATGGGTAGACCTAGCTAATGACCTCCCAAACCCCTGGAAAAATTGTGTCGGTCCATAAGCCAAACACCCTGTATAGATCTTGACAATATTTAATCTTAGTTTATCTTTATCTCACCCCAACCCCAAACACCATGTACCTATGTACAAAATAAATAAATTATCAATAAGCCATATTTTATTCTTCTTCATCTTCTTCCTAGTTTAACTGTGTGTCCCGGTTATACAGGGTGTAAACAGACACTTCACAAAGCCAACAACCAAGCATTCTGTAAATCAAACTAGGTAACTCTACACAAAAAATATAGTTGGGAAAAAACTTTTTTTGGGGTGAAAAATCACGTTTTACGGCAAAACTTAATGTAACGCATTAAAAACATCGTGCTGGTGAATGGTTTTAATAGTACGGGAGAGGTAGAGGTGTTTAATAGTACATTGTAATACAAGGGGCTAAAATGACCCATTATACACGAGGTAGTTTTACTACCGAGCTTTAGCGAGGTAGTAAATAGGAACCGAGTTATAATGGGATTTTAGCGCCGTGTGTTACACTGTACTTTTCACTTTGAGTGTGAGAAAAATAGTCAATTGAGTACAAAAACATTTATTAAATATAACTTAATAAAATAAAAATCACGTCAGATTTTTCTACTTGAAGTTAAATGTGCGCATCACGCAGCAGCAGGTCGCGGCAGCCGGGGGAGAGCACGTCGAGGTACTCGTGGCTCAACAAGTCACGAGAACGAGATTTACTTTACGCCCTAGGGCCTAAAAGGGCCACTTTAGGCCCGCATAGTAGGCGTTTGGCATTG